>OY282390.1:14788299-16038299 GCA_958295455.1 Coleophora deauratella | reverse complement strand
TCAAACATCTCGCTGACTACACTTGGACAGAGTCCTGGATGACGCCTGCTAACCGCAATAGGTACATTTGCATTTGTACGGCGCGTGACTGTAGAATTGTAGATGTAAGTACCTACTCGTTACAACTTGATAATAATCGAGCGGTGACATCATTCATCCATCACACGTTTCTATTGATCTTATCTTGCAGCCCGATATACAGTACAACTGTACACTTAACCTAGTACCTATACGTTTATGTAAGCTAATACATGTGTAAGGTACCTAACTATATCTAATTAATGGGGAATTATATCGAGCCGCAAATATTTTTTTGACCACGGAACCCAACCTCTTATTTCAGCCACGGGAAAATGAGAAAGCTTCTAATAAACTTATTCGTCTTCTTCACAACAACGCCAACTAAGTATTCCAGCAAGATAGCGTCAAGCAAAGAACAACAAATATCTTTACTTGTCCACCTGATTCATTCACCACCTAATTTAATTTAAACCTAATTTACTAACTCAGCCACGGATTTTACAACTCACCAACATCAGCTTCAACATGTGTTCCTCAAAAAATATTGTTCAAGCTTCAACTACAAAACTTCATATAGGTAGGTATGTATTATTATATGTATTATAATTTTGCATGTTTTTTATATGGTATAATGGTAGGTATGCTTTTGCACAAAGCATTTTTTAAATAAAATCGTATGTTTCGTCTCCCTTTAGTAGTTCCTAATATATTTAGTGGCCATAATTTACTAATTTTAGCTACATTTGATGACCAATCAATATATATATACTTATTTGGTTATTGGTTATAATTTTATAACGAGTTATGTATCTATTTAAGTTTCCCTACATTTTAATTTTTAATCGTACATGTTATATGAAGTCAAGTTCATTACTTTTTTGGTGTCATAAATTCATAATATATCCTCGTAAGGCACAATTTAAAAGGCAGGTAGTCATTGCGGCCCAGTGTCCTAAAAATAGGTCATAATGGTTGCGGCCGAAACTTTCATTATGCAAAAAAGTTACCTAAACGCTTCAACTCAAATATGATTTTCTAAACAATGTTATAGGTATGTAATAGTAACTGATAAAGTGGAAAACGAGCCAATTTTACATGTCCTAATTTTAGGACATTGGGTGTTTATTCCAACAGAAAAAGGTATAAACTTTAATTTAAAATACTATCAGAATTAGAAAATATTTATGTTTGTTTTACTATGTTTCTTTTTTTTTACATGATAGATTTTTTCTTTAAAATCATTTTAGTAAAATACAAAATCTTTAAATTTGTACCAAAGTTGGTAATTTTTAAACATAAAGAATAAAAATAATATTTGTACAATTACATTTGTGTGTACAACTCAAAGTAATTATAAGCTTTCTGACAGAAACAATATGTTTTTTTTTTATAAAAAACATCAAATATATATTTCAAGGTTATTCTATTATAATCTTTATTATTTATTTATTTATTATTATTTTTCATTAGTAGGTATAATAGTAGTATCCTTATTTTATGCCATACCAACTTGTGCAACCACTTTTGCAATAAAAGCTCAGTGACCTTTTTACAGCACATAAATTTATGGGCTAACAAATCCACATGAAACCAACATGATCGAGATAAAACTTATTGCAGAGGGCTGAATAAACTTATTAAACTTATCAATGCACTATACAGAATTAAGCGAAATGCAAAAATTCCAGAAAAAGAAAACGATTTACTTACTATGTCGTCCCGATACAACTATGTTGTCCAGCTTCCATGTGAAAAATGCAGTTTTTTTTTGAAACATCAAAATGTGTTGTTGTGATATTAAGATACGTTTAGACAACAGACTGCACCTGGTCTGGGTACCAGGGCACGTGGGAGTGGACGGGAATGAGGAGGCGGATAGACTGGCTAGAATGGGATCACATGCCAGAACCTGGGATCGGGCTCCCCAAGAGCACGGTAATGAAGGCATTAAAGGCACAGGCGGATGCAAGACACAGAGTAACATCGCAGTCCATGGAAGGCCTTAAACACTCTAAGATCTTCATCGGTGAAGCAACCACAGGTGCGACCAAGTACATCTGGAAGAACAGCCGGTCGCTTGTCAGAGCCATGACAGGGGCGTTAACAGGCCACTACGCAACTAACGCTCACCTTAAAAAGATAGGTCTGTGGTAAGGATACAGAATCAGTGGAGCACCTATTGTGTCACTGCGATGTTCTGGCTAACAAGCGTATGTGCCTCCTTGACAATGCCTACCCAACGCCGGAGGAATACAGGAACCTACCCCTCAGCGGAATTACTGCATTAATACAACATATTTTTGACTAGGGATACGTACGAAGGTCTTAGGGGTTGACACAAAAGATACCTTTGGGTCGAAGTATCGCTGGTTAGGCAGCACCCACCAAAAAGATAATAATAATAAGATGCGTTTAATTTAAAAGTTGAATCTATAATTCATTCGGAAATGGCGCCAATATTTAAATCGTAATAAGAGTTCGAAAATGATGTCCTAATTTTAGGTCGTTGGGTCTTTATACTACGATTTGAAAAACTTGATTGGGTCTGCTGAACTATACTACTAAACCTATGTCCTAAAAATAGGACGTTGGGCTAAAAATACGAGGATATAAATATTATAGAAGCTGACTATTTGAATATGTATTACAAATTTTGATGCTAAATAATAAATACCATGCTGAGTTGTATTAATTTTTAGATGCCCATTGATGGTGGCTGACTTAGTAATTTAGAGGACAATGTAGATTTTTAGAGGCGAATTTTAATTAGCACCCCTAATTAATTACCTACTATGGTAAGTTAAATGTTTTAAAGGACACGTTTCATTTTGTGCCTGGAAATGTACGTATTACGAAAAATATAGAAACATATAGGCTTTCTAGGAAAAATAATGAAAAAAATATTAGAAGCAGGGTTGCGTGGTTCAAGCATAATGTTTTGTCAGCACTTTTTACAATATAAATGGTAACACTGAAGCTTGCAATAGTAGGTCACGTTCAGAAATTACGGCTTTTTCCACATATTCCTCAGATGCTTTCTCTGACTCTGACTGACTGAACACCCTTCTGTTCTAACTTCTGACATTGGTGTACGATTTTTAAAATCTGCGGATATGCCTTGCCTCTTTTACAGGCATAACAGCTGATTTTCGAGTTACTTGTCGGACAACTAAATTATTAATTTCAATGGTATGTACAAAATCTAGTTTCTGAACGTAAAATTCGCCATGTTGGGTGATTTATGTGTTGCGATTGTTAAATCTGAGAAACTCATGAGAAACTAGATGAACCTCGTAACGAAGGTAAATCGAAGGAAATGTACAATTAGAAAAGACTATGTTTCTAATGACTTATTTATGATGTTTAGTACACAGATCAGGTCCAAGCTCCATAGTCCCGTGAAACGTCTCCTTTGCGTGGTAAGTATCTAGGTACACAACTAACTCAGAAGATGTTCCTTTTTAAACTGTTGACTGCACTACCTATCTCATTCTCTTAAAAAGTTTCTTTGATCGACTACGACGTTTGGTGAATTTCTATCTTATTTTAAGGTAGGTACTGGGTAGGTAGGTAACACTGCCACTAGCTGATAATGCTTTGTATATATACATATAAATTGTACAGTACTTATCTGGCAAATACGTCAGTAAATATAGGTACTAATACGTACCTACCTACATCGTTTAGTGCCAACTCAAACCGAAGCACGTATGCAATTCAGTTTAGACTTTGATTATTTACCACTTTAGCACCAGTTTTATAAATAATTCTCACGCAGGTACTTAATTTACTCAAATTAAACGTTTGCTTTTCAATCCATATTAGTTCAAAATTCATGATTTTCAATAATACTTACCTATTATCGGGGAATTTTTAAATTTAGAATTTTAAAATTTATCAATATAAATAACACTTTATTTTTATATGTTATACTTATTTACTACTATTTAATACGTTATCTGCTATAACCTGTGTAGAGTGTAGAGTAATCTCTCCTTTTCTTTCTGCAATAAAATATAACGCTCGTTGATGTCTTTTCTTCTAGCAATGAGCCTTTGGTGAATGTGTGTAAACTTGTTTGAGCTGCGGTTTTTGATTAAATTGGTAGAAGTAGAGATTTTAGTAGGTGTAAACCGAAATTTATCTTTGGAGTCACTTTATTAGAGTTTCATCTTTGGTCAGTGCTTAATAAAATAGTTTTTTATTACCCTCAGTTGGTGAGCCCTTGGCGTTATCTGACCATGGTAAGCGATGATGGAAGGAGGTATCACCCTTTCAATTAGTTTTTTCCCGGAGGTTATGCGTGCGACAATCCTCGCCAAGTAGAAACTAGATGTGCCGTGTCTTTAATATGTAATACATATTATGCTTATCTAATAACTACATTTATAATTTTTATTAAATAAAGTATGCATAAATAAAGTTATTGTGAGGTAAAATGTCAACCGTTGCGTCGTCGACGCGACTCGCTAGTGCCGCCGTGCCGGCCGGACGGACCGCAATACATATTAAATGACTTGAGTTCCCGACTTACAGCCTGCACCTACAGCTCATTTGACGCAATTTAAACCCGATCATGCATTTTACGGCAAATAATTGTCGGTTCATATAGCTCCCGTTCGGATTTACATGGAAACTCATACCTACAACAGACAGCAAATATACGTTATGTTGAGGAATTTAGTTTTATAAACAGAAAAATATTGCTCCCTACGTGTATGTAAGTAGGCACCTTTTAACAATATTTCGACGCTTTGAAGGAAAAGTAGACTAAGCGCCATAGGTAATTAATATGTCGCTTACTCATTTTTTCCTTTCAAGCGTCGATTTCATTCAGACTTACAACACTGTATCTATGACTGGTGATTATAAGGTGATCGTCGAATTTATGTAATAATTAACGTGATGTTTTCCTCGGTAGAAAGCTGTAATGTGGTCCGGTGTCCGGTTGATTGAGGCGAGCGAGAGCGGGCTGAGACTTGTGAGCAGGTGAGGCCGCGCGGGTCGACGCGGTGGCGGCGGCGGCGGCGGGCGCCGGCGGCATCGCGGTATAACCGGTTGCCGGACACCATCAGCAATCAGCGCTGTTATGCCACGCACCAAGGGCACGCATCAAATCATATCAGATCTACTCAAGAAATATGATCAAAAAAAAGAAGAGGTATAGTTTACAAATAGGTAATATGGGTATAATAATTTTGTCTTCACTTTAGTTTGTTGATGAGTTTGCGACTAATGAGCTTCGGGTTGGAGACAGAGCCGTGGAAATTCTTCATTTCTTATTTGGATTTTATCTGCGTTGGCCCACCAAAAGAACAACTAGGTATGTTGTCGTTCTTGTTTTATCTGCCTTCATGCGTTTTTCGAAGAATAAGAGACATTTTTCTATCAATCATAATAATAACTAATTGTAAGTAGGTAAATATCATTATCTATAATACTTATATCGACCTCTTGTATCGTCGTTTATATAGGTACGTACATGGTACCTACGCAGAAAAAACGTTTTTAAAGTTCCTTAACTAAGTATGTAAATAATTTAATTGTCATTAGAATTAATAACGTTTAAGAAATCAAACAGGAAAGTCAGCTTAGATATCGATACTTCTGGGCTCAAAGGCCGTATACGCCTAAGGTCTATTTAGCGTTTACGCCCTTTGAGCCCAGAAGTATCGATATAATTACAATTTTAAATGTCTACTAGTGCACGGTCCAATATCGTCTCATTTTCTAGTTGTTCTAGCTTGTTCATCAGATCACCGGGGCGCGTCGTGTTCGATAATGCAAAACGCTTTTACTGACTCTACCTACCGATAAGAAAATAGGTTAGATAGGTACCTATTTATTCTTAGATAGGAGGTACCTACCTAAACCTAGTCATTGTAGATAATATTTTCTATTTATTTTGTCTAAATAAATCTAGCATTTAATGTGTTTTGTAATTAATTAAAACTTCAAAACTCATAAAGATGCGAGAGTCCATTACTATCCGAACATACCTAGCCAGTTTTCATATCAATGCTATAATCTCAAAACGAGTGAGATCGTAACCTGTCAGAGATACACTTGGGGCCCGGGCCCGGTCGATTCCCATTTGGGTGACGTTTCAAACGCACGTGTGCCTCACATTAGCCTCTCCATTCTCAGTCAGCCGATCGACTGTAGAACTATCAGCCATGCGTGGAGGAGTCACATTTCCACCCAACACACTAGGTATACGTCATTATTGATATAGGATATCGGCTTTGAAAGATATGCGTTTCAATTTTGTTATTATTATTTTATTTAGAAGCGTATTGCATTGTAATAGTGGGTGTTTTTGGATGGCACATAGTAAGCAGATACGGCCGTTTAAGAACGTGGCAAGTTAGACTTGCCGGCCGAGGCGCGCCGGCGGCGGCGTCGATGTGTCTGTTCTATGGGCTTGATTAGTTCATTTTACGAGCGGCGGCGGCTTCGAGTCTGCTGGTTGGTACAAAGGGATACTTTAAACTTTAGACCATCTTTAAACATTCATGAATTTGAAGTCCAAGATTGAAGTCAATCTTAATATAGAAGTACTTAAAAACAACACAGAGCAGATAGAGTGTATAGACGACATGAAACTTGTACGAAGAAGTGGGACGTGTTTGCGGAGAAGAAACGTCGTCGTTCCTAAACTCCCGACAAATGTTCCAAAGGCTCTTACTAGGGAATGCAATCTCGATCTCGCGAGATCTCGGCCATATTTACCGAGATTAATCTTGACCAAAATTCGGACGAGATCTCGCGAGATTCACGTTTGCTTTGGAGACATTGATTAAAACAAAAGTTTACATATAATTGCTTGCGCTCTGTTATCCGTAGTACTAATACCTGTAGCACCAACGTAGAAACTGAAATATTATTTTCTTGAATAATTTTAAACTATTCATTTTAAAATTATAAAAATAATAATTCAGATCTTCACAATAAGCCCTTTCATTTGATATGGTACACGGTAAGTGCCCACACTCAAAATCCAATTATTTAGGTTACTTGTCCTTGTTTGGTCCACAGAAATCTATATGTGTACTTACCAAGATTTACTTGACAACTTAATCGCTTCAGTACATTCGGAGCAAATTGACTGTGACAAACGAACAGACAAACACACGAGATATCCTATAAGTGTTTCTGTTTTGCCTTTTGAGATACGGAATCCTAAACAATCCTATATTCACCAATCTCGCGAGCTCTTGTAAATGGCGAGATCTCGCGAGATCGATCTTTCCAGTCTCGCGAGATCTCGACTTCGCCAAAATATCGCGAGATTGCATTCCCTAGCTCTTACTAGCTAATTGAAGTACATATAAACATAGTACCTACTAGATCAAGAAACCTGATTTTATGTTTAAAAAAACCGGCCAAGTGCGAGTCGGACTCGCCCACCGAGGGTTCCGTACAAATTCATAAAATCACACATGTCTTGAACTCTATATAAAATACTCAGGCCTGCAATCCCTTGGAAGCTGTGCAAAAATCAAACTTCTATGCCAACGCAATCAACAGATACGGCCGTTTTATGCCACATATTTGAACACTCGCATGGGAATCAAAACCTACAGGGTAGGTACTTCCCGTATACCTACCTAGAATCATGAAATTTGGCAGAACAAGCAATGCTTATTTTTTTAACATAAATTTTTAGTTACATCAAAATTTTTTTGTGATGTACCAACTAAAATTGTTGGTTTTCGGACTTTTCCCTTTACTTGTACTATAAGACATTTCTTCCTGCCTTTCATGATTCTAGTTATACGGGAAGTACCTATCCTATAGGTTTTGATTCCCTTGCGAATGTCCAAATATGCGGTATAAACGGCCGTATCTCTTGTTTGCGTTGGCATAGAAGTTTGATTTTTTCTCAGCTTCAAGGAATTGCAGGCCTGAGTATTTGATATAAATTTCAACTTGAAGGTACATCCACGTGTTCCTGGGAAAATGGGTTTTGACAGACAGACAGACGGACGGACAACGAAGTTATCCTATAAGGGTTCCTTTTTTCCTTTTGAGGTACGGAACCCTAAAAAAGATCAAATTATACAGGGTGTAACAGAAAGGTGTGATAATACTTCAAGGTTTGCTTTCACCCATCAAACTGAACAACTTTTGTTCTACAACTTTGTTGAAATCGCAAAGAAATTTTCGGACTTTTCATACAAACTTGGTTCGCCAGCTGATCGATTTGTATGAAAAGTACAAAAAAAATTTCTGTTACACCTTTCTGTTACACCCTGTATAATTAATGCTAAGACAAGAGTACTAGGTACTAGCATAAAGCATCATAGAACAGAGTAGGTACACTTACCTACCTAACATAGTGCATGAATGAAATGAATGAAAAATATGAAATTGACTGAAACATTTCTCTGAAACACAAATTTATGAAAAAAATGGTAGGTGAGAGAGTAGGTACTTACCTACATCTACATTAGCTCGGTAGAGCTATGGTATGGTAGAGTTGAATAGTAATTCATTAATTCATTCCTGACATGTCAGACAACACTGTATTGTATTGTATGTGATACTATAAACTATACTTAAAAGTAGGTAGGTATATAAACTAGCGTTTGAATTAAACCTTATACCATGACTACACATAATTTTCCTAAATAGGTATGCGTCGTTGTTACTCGATTATCTGTCCAATGGCGATGGCGATGGCGTTTGGTAAGTTGCTGTTTCATGTCACTCTGACTGGACTGGATACCATGGATCCGACATCGCTATTTGAAGCGCAAAAACTCGCGCTGGACGATGTAATAATTTTGCCAACGCCATGATGTCATAGCGATTAAATTACTGGGTACTGTGACCTTGCCTGTCAATCTCTTGGTATACTTACTTACCGGCTGCTAGGTTCTATCTACTTGCCGCTGGTTGCCTACATTAAAAAGTTGTTGCTATGATCTCTCTTTAAGAGTATGCATACAGTGTAAGGTGAAGTATGGTAAGGCTTTGTCTTCTTAGTGATGATTAGGTATAAAACTGCGTTTGAAATTTTAAGGGGTGCCTCAGAATCAAGTATAGAATACAGGAAAATATTGAAAAAATCCGAACTACAACTTTTTTTTCAGTTTCCTATACAAATTCTTGATGCACTATTCAGATTTAGTATGGGAAACCGAAAAAAGATGCAAGTATTGGGTTTTTAAAATATTTTTCCTGTATTCTATACTTGATTCTGTCTGAGTAACCCTTAAAATCTCAATCGCACTTTTTTTAACACCCTGTATAGAAATCGGCCAGGCTTGCAGGAGTCTGCTGGATGCATGTGGATCAATTCAGGTGTGGTGAAATTTTAACGATGGAATAAGTGAAATACTTAGTTCTACGGCGGATGTATTCCGGCTGACACGAGACAATTGCAGAAATGCGTTCGATGGGGGCAATGGGGGTTAGTAAATGCATTCTGTGGATCGTGGGTGTTATCAATTAAGCATCTCCCTGCTACCTTAGCCACATCGTAGGAGTATCTCATTGGTAGGTTGTACAAAAGAAACATAAGGTAGCGAACTAAAGATAAAAAGTGGCTCTATAGTGCTTTTGATTTCATTTAATTAAATGGTATATCAAGCTATGAGTTCTCTACCTTCTACTTTCTTTAGGATGTGGTGTACCGGAAATTCCGTGTTAGTTTGCCGACCACTGCCACCGAAATACAACTACTGCGTGCTCAATAATTTAATTTTACCTTTATAATTAATAATAATAATATCCGGGACAAATCACACACGGTCATCTGGCCCCAAACTAGGATTCCCTGTGTCTTGGGAACCTGAGACTGATATACATACACATATACATTTAAATACATACATATATAGATATTATACACCCAGACTCAGCGCAAACAATTCTGCTCATCACATAAAAGTTTTCCCTGTGTGGGGATCGAACCCACGACTCTCGGATCAGCGGTCAAGATCGCTAACCACTTAGCCACCGAGTCAGTCAAAAATTGTATTCTACCTATATTTATAGCATCTATTTAATAGTTATAATTGTACCTGATCTAAATAAATAATGCAATCTTCACCATCATCTTTGGCTGATGAACAAAAGTCTCCTCCAAGGATATCAGGTAGGTATAATAAGTAAGTCCTACTTAATGGGAGAGCCTTACAGATGGGTGAGCGGGAACAGAAACTAGACAACAGACGAATTCAAAATAAACTGGACAAGAATTTGTATTTATATGAAGAACGTCATTAAAAGGTAATATTAAATTCACGAATCAAAACCGCATCAAAATCGGTTCAGCCAAAACGCGAGATAATCGCGGACAAACATACAAACTTACAGGTCAAACTGAGAACCTCCTTTTTATCGAAGTCAGTTAAAACTGAGAATTTCGATGGTCTCACTCAATGTAGAGCGAATCGGTATGGAGAGAAGAATTCGTGGTTTTATAGGTATGTACCTACTCATATAACTAACAATGTCTACCTACAAATGAGGGATGAGATGCCTAACTAGAGAAAAAAAGTGGCATAACTAGCATAAGTAAAGAAAATGAAGCGTATAGTACATAGTCTGTCGCAAACCCACCAAATGATAAATCGGTTCTCTTGCAGGTTGGACTCAGACTCATTGTCAGATTTGTCTTATTTCATGGAATCAGTAGGTAGGTACAGGTATTTAAATTAATAAATTCTTTGAATTATTACTAATGTTAAACCTCTAATGGTTTATAAGCACTGTAAGTTATAAGAAATTCTAATATACCTACTTAATCATCTCGAGGGTTCACGGGCTATTTGTATTAAGCGACTTTAGAAAACATTTAGGAGTTTACTTGAAAAATTACTTTCATACAAATATTTTAAATATTAAGAACATCGATAATCTATAGGGTCATTAAGAAATACCTGAAAAAAATCAAACCACGGCTTCTACGCATGAAACTGAACAATTTTCCCCAAGGGACCTATACTCAATTCGCAAAACAATTTTTGGAGTTCTCATACTAATTGATCAGCTGAATCGCTAAATTTCTATGGGTAGGTATATCGAAGGTTCACGGGCTATTTGTTCTAAGCGACATTTTTGGAAATGTTCAGGAGATTGTTTTAAAAACTTCTTTCTTAGAAAAATAATCATTAAAACTAAACTTCTCAGTATTATAGCAATATTATAGATTCTCGTTATTCTTAATATTTTAAATATTATTCAGAAGTAATTTTTTTATGAGGAATTTCGTAAGAAAGTAGTTTTTAAAGTAACCTCCTAAATATTTCAAAAAATGTCGCTTCATACAAATAGCCCGTGAACCTTCGATATAATAGGTACTAAGAAGTTATTTTAATGATTATTTTTCTAAGAAAGAAGTTTTAAAAAACAATCTCCTGAGCATTTCTAAAAATGTCGCTTAAATACAAATAGCCCGTGAACCCTCAGATTCTGATAATTTATTTTCCTCGATAGATAGAATGAAAAAGATCTGAATCGTTGGCTATTTGGTTACTTTACCACGCATGTAAGCGACGCAAGAGGACCGGCACGGCAACCGACGACGCTGGCTCTATAAAAAAAAACGTTCCTTGAAGCAAGCGATGGCGCTAAACTCGTCGTATGTTACAAAAAGATACAAGTGCTCTAAACAGCATGTTACTTAAGACCTTTACACTCCTCGAAAAACGAAGCCAAAATAACTTGTTGATGTGCGGTTGGGAGCTCCGGGCGGCACGGGTATGAGCGGGTGTGGGGGGATAGCGCCATCGTCGAGCGACGGCTTGTCTCGCGGCGGCAAGTCGGCGACACCCTGTCTGCCACAGTCACCAGCGTTGCCACTTAGTGCACATTCTTGTCCGCCCGCACCCCCCTCCAAGCTCATGACATGAGCCGCCCGCGCGTTCGGAGTGGCAACATAGCATGCAAACTTGTTTCGTAAACGGATGTGGCAGCGGTCGAGGCAGGGCAATTGTATTTTCTTTTTCTCTCTTACAGTTTTATATATGAGAGACAGAGATAAGACTAGTGGCGCTACGTGCTATCGGCTCCCACTTGCGGCATTTTTTCACGCCGAGAATGAGGCGAGATTACTGTGTTAAACCGTCGTTCACAATGATATAAATAGTAAAATTATCATGAATTATCACACAATAAATAATATTCTTCACATTATTATATTATAAATTTATGAATATATTCGTTTTTATTTATTTTATTTTACAATATATATTGTATAGAAAACAAACAAGTAAAAGACAAACAAAGTTATTTTAATAATCAAATTAAAAATACAAGTGTCGCTATGAAAGTATTTTTTCCGTATAAAAAATTAGATTATTCGCAACAAAACTAGCCGTCGTGTTTTGAAACAAAGCAATGTCTTTCGTTACTGTATGGTAAAACTTCGTAAAAGCGTCATTATACCTAATTCCAGGAATATATTTTCCACTATGGAACAAGCCTAATGGTACAAAACACAGGCAAGGCTCGCGTCGTCGCCGCGGACTCACGTTCGGTGGTACGCGCCACGGACAGCAAGCCCACCGCCAACATCCACGCCGCGCCGCCCGCCACCGCCGCGCTGTGCGCACTCCACCGATGAGGCGACGAGCGAGCGACAGTCACAGTCAGTTCGGCGCCGACGCTCGTTACGCGCACACGTTAAATTAGTAAAATGGCCGCCGCCCACCCACACTCGGCCCCCGCATCATCAGAACGCCGCTCTGAGGGCCGTACCGGATCTCGTCGTATTTTCCCACCACAATTCAAACTTCAAGTGCTAGAAGCATACAGACGTGATACACAATGTCGAGGAAATCAACGAGCAACAGCTAGAAAATTTGGCATTCATCGACGTCAAATCCAGAAGTGGCTTCAAGCCGAACCTGCACTTCGAGCAGCTCTCTTAAGGCGAGCACCACAACCAGCACCTTCACCGCCACCATACGCAGCTGGTTCACCTGAAAGTGCTCGTTTGCCATCGCCACCACCAACAGTGCTCTCAACGTCGGTACATATCCCGACATCTGCATCAGTGCCCACGCCAATTCGAGTGCCAACGCCTTTACAGCCATCACTGCCAGTATCTTTACCGGTTGCAGAACCTATTGATCTATCGGTTCGTCGGCCGTCACCATTGCCTATGCCAAATATGGTTTACCTTCCACCTCCTGCACCTGAAACAACAAAAAAACCATTCAAACTTTTCCGGCCATATCTACTAGAAGAAGAAGACGAGAAGAAATCTGCTCTCGCGTCACTGCCAGTGTCTGTTAGTGTACACGTATCAGCATTTGTTCCAGTGCAAAGTGCAGCTGGATGTGCACTGACTGCATACTCCGCGCCACGGTGGTGTGCAGCGATGCCTTCCTACCCAGCTCCCCTTAGATGAGAAGATGTCTTTGGGGCAAAGCTCCAATTTTTCTGTGATCTAGTCGCCAACGGTATTGGCTTGGCGCCACCTGGGGCGTAGCCCTTCATAACGTGCCTTAATGTACACGCCGCCATAGTGCATTATGCTATTGTCATGAATTTATGAGATAATACGTAGCTTATTTTTGAGTATAATTATAAGATTGTATTTTTATATGTGGGGTTTATGAATGGTACCTACATTTATGAAGTTTAATAAGATTATTATTATAAAATAAAGAGAACTGTTTATAATTACCTAATGAATTTTATTTTATCCCTTCGGACCATTAGCTTTGCAGGTAACAGCGTAGATAAGGACAGAGATGCCTCTATTCCGTCCTCTAAGAAATCGGCCATAGCGTACTGAGTGTTTTCATATAACGCAATAAAAAAGATATGTATTTGAAAGACGAATACCAAAAATCAACTTCTTAGTTTTTGTTAAAACTTAAATTTACTGTTAGCAAGAATTATTTTTTATCAGTTTTGTAAAGGGGTTGAGCAAATATGTATATTAAAAATTATTTGCTATAACTTACTTGAACTAAGTAACTTACACAGTACGGTTTGCACTGTAATCATACCAAGTTTAAAAGCTACTATGCTGTACCGTTTTTACGATAGATAGATAGAGCAAACATTTTGAGATAAGCTCGTTTTTGTATGCCCCTTTCTGTTTCTTATTATTTGATTATTAATCTGCCCAAAATACACTTATCATGTGAAAATGTCAACCTGCCTACTTACTTTATTATTATACCTATAGGTATATATTATTGTTACAGTCCAAAATATAAAGTCATTAAAAGAAAGTACATGACGTAGGCTTAATAATAATAGGTAATAGGGCCTTGTTGACAATCTTTGCGTATGGAGCCCTAAAATGCTCAAAAGAAAAAGAAGTGTCAGGTATATACTGACTAATATAGAAGACGAGCGAAGTAAGCTCGATATTTTTTTCCGATAGGAGGGGCGGGCCTTCAACTCCAAACCGCATCTTATTCTTAACATTATTTCTAACAGACGCACTAAAATTAAGGGTAAGTTAACAAGTTTCGAAAAACAATGACGTGCTTTAATTAATTTGTCGTCTCTTCGTGAGCCATGCTTGGTTACATGTGCCAATGTTACATATAGGTATAGCATAAGGTACTACCAAAGCAGATGAGGTATTTTTATAGAAAGTAAAAATCGATATGTCATATACAGACTTAAAAGAAAGTCTGCGATGCTAACAACATAAAACAAAGAACATTTGTATAGGTACCTTATTTACTATCATAAATCTATAAAAACTTCAACTAACAATATAATAAGTATATTTAGATATTATGTTATAGGTTAATTTTAACCAGACTACATACACTATAAAGTGTAAGAACTGGACGATAAAAATAATAGGTTTTTAGGCAAAGAAGATTGTGCAAGATAAGGGGAATAGGAAACAGGCGTCGAGCAGTCTGGCGCAAAATGAGGGTTAGACGTCCAACGCCTTGTCGCCGCCACCATGTCTGGCAAAGCATGTCTGCAGTTCTGTACTGCATTGCCGTGCCGGCGCATTAACTCTGAAATTTGGTATTTGATGTTTTCTGATATTGCGAACACATGTACTACAAATTAAGGATGTTCAGAAGGACGAACCGACGGTGTGATGGCCCATAAAGAAACATGCAGAAATATATCACAATGCTATTAAGGATATTTTGGCACTACAATAAAAAAACTTCTAACCATAATCCCACCCTAGCTCCAGGGCGTTTCAAAGGAGAGGGGTTGAATTATCATTTAGTTACTAATTTAATTTCAGTGTCACTTGTTGATCATAATTTTCCTACATAATAATGGTATTTAAGTATTTTGTACTTGACACTAAAAGTTGTCGACAACGTATATTTTACATTAGACATAACGAATTCTGAAATTTAGCGTAAATGGCGTTTAAGTACTTTCTGCTTTACACAGCCGTCGTCTTCGAGCGAGCGATATTGTACCTACTGAAAATTTTAAAATACATTTAACCATATAATAATAGCCATACGGACAATTATAATAAACATTTTTATTTTCTTCCGCAATATTTGAATATAAATATTATAATGGATTTATTGTTTTCAAAAGGAACGTAGCCGTAGGTAGGACGTTTCTCGTAGAGTTCGGACTTCGGAGGGGGTTGGTAAAAAGTAAAAAGATGTACCTATAGAGAAACGTTTTCGCGAGAAGCGTCTTTTTGTTGTGAAAGTTTCAAACATAACGGTCGGTATCGGTATAGGAAAGGCCAAAGTACATATATAGGGGTTCTTCTAAAATATCTGTAATAAAAGTAACAGTGGCTTCTACTGATGAAATTGAATATAGGTATGTCCTCCAAATATTTTTTACGAATTGAGTATAGGTTCCATAAATAGTAAATACATATACCTAATTAATTAGTGCATTTTTTATTTCTCGAAAACTATAAATTTCTAAAAAGTATTTTTCCTGTATAAATTTCCTTTATAAGTAAGGTTTCAAAAAATGTCAAACCCATTTCCAGACCCTACGTGACCCTACATTAAGTAAAGTCAAAATGTTTTCGAATTTTGATATTTTCGGCCTATGCAGGGTGAAATTGTAATCGAGGAACAAATTTTAACTGTGGTTTCTCCTTATGAAACTGAACAACTTTATCTAAGGAACCAATTCAATCGGAGCAAAAAAAATAGTTCAAAGTTCAAAGTTTATTTATTGCATAACCACAGGTATTACAAAAAAGGTCTTAAAATATATATATATTTGAGAATCCTCCATGGCTTACCTTAAAGGTGTACAATTTTACAAAATTATTGAGACCTAATAAAAACATTTACAAATTCATTAAATTCAAAATAAAATAAAGTCAAAATAAATTCATTAAAGTCAAATAAATAAATTCATTTGCAATTTACAAAATAAAATCAATTACATGCTTAAAAATATTAGTCATAGATTTTTTTTTTTTAATTCATGCTAAGAAATTAATCATTTTATGTCATATTGTATGAAAGTCATTACAATTTTCCTTTATTATCGAAATAGTTCTGGACACTGTAAAATTGTCTAGTCGCTAACCACCTGTCAATTGCCAACTTAAACCGATGCTCATCGTTCTGTCTCATGCATTTGGGAACACTATTGTAAATCCGCACTGCCATTGAGTAAAAGCTGTTGTGATACATATTTACTCTTCATACAAATCGATGAGCTGAGAAGCAAATTTTGTATAAAGCCATAGTTGAATCGCATCGAAGTTGGTCCGCGATTTCAATTTCATCTATATTCTACCATACTATGTTCTACAGTGGTAGGTGAAGGAAGTAGTTGGCGTATAAGTACACCAGTGTAAAACAAAAATTGGTATCGGACCCAACTCATCTCTTTACATTGGACAACCATTGTTACAGGACTTTGATGAAATTGAAAAAAAAAACCAGTTGTGGATATGGGAGTCACCAGTTAACGGGTCCTATGCCTATTTTTAACCGACTTCAAAAAAAAGGAGGAGGTTCTCAATTCGTCGGAATCTTTTTTTTTTATGTACATATGTTCACCGATTACTCGGAAGACGCCTGAACCGATTTGGAAAATTCTTTTTTTGTTTAAAAGGGTATACTTCACAGGTGGTCCCATATAAATTTTATCGAAATCGATTCAGCGGTTTTTGAGAAAATCAACAAAAACATAGCAAAATTGGAGTTGTTGCGATTGAAGTCGGTTGTTTTTAACGTATTCAGCGTGGTCAATTATATGGAAATCGTGATTCAATGGAGACGTGTTTTATCTTTGCCAAATCGACTACCGAAATATCAAAAGTGCTTTGAAGTTGAAGTGCTTGTACGAAAATGCCACCATGTCAGTCCGGCTCCAGGGTCAGAATCGAAACCTATCCGGCTGCAGCATGGGGTGAGATAGGGAGACATTATATCTCCGACCGAAACTGTTCACCGCTGCCTGGAAGATGTTTTGAAGCTTCTGTACTGGAGATGACTCGGCATTAACATCAACGGCGCGGCGCGGCGGCGAGTAAATCACCCACCTTCGATTTGCTTACGATATCGGTCATGGCTAATTAAGACCTTGGAAAACAGGCGCAATGCTCGATGGACTCAGTAGAGCGTCTCAACAAGTGGTCTCTAAATATGAATAAGACGACGAAAATTATGTCAAATGTCGATGTCACACCCACTGCTTTAAAGGTTGGAGATTGTACACTCGAAATTGGTGACGTATATGTATACCTGGGACAAAAATTCTAGCTAAGCAGGTTCATCTTCGTAAAAGAGATCAACCACCGAATCCAGGTAGGGAATAGCGATCGCGAAGCTCCGCAATATCTTTAAGTCCAAAATACAGCAGGCAGTGTCTCAAAACTTACGTGTTTGACCTGTATGTGTTGCAAAGGATGACATATGGAACATAGAACTGAGACATGGTCGTACCATGTGTCTCGTAAGAGGGCTCAACGTGACCCAAAGGGCGATGGAGCAGGGTAATGCTTGGAGTTTCTCTACGTGATCGAATCAGACATGACGCGCTAAGAGCAAGAGTGCTGTAACCCCATTTTCGCTTAAATGGATATATTTTACTTAGAAATCATTTATTTCATTAATCATTCATTTTTAAGAAAAAACTATTCGTTTATCCATGTTAGTCACTATGTCAAGATAGGGCAGTTTCATTATGATTTAGGTGGATATCATCTAAAATGCTAAAAGTGAACCAGAGGAAGATGTTAAAAAAATGTGGCTTACACCACTCTTGCTCTCAGCTCCTCAAATGAGGAGATACATAGAAGAAGTAAAGTAACCGACATAGCTCACAGAATCGCTAAACTGAAGTGGCTGTGGGCGGGGCGCATATCTCGTAGAACAGATGGCCGTTGGGGCATTCAATGTTCTCACTCTTGACGACCACGCATCGGAAGACGTGGCATAGCCAAGCCTAACACTCGGTGGACTGATGACCTGGTGAAGGTTACCGGCATGGAAGGCATGACCGGCACAATCCTTGGGGGAGGCCTTTATCCAGCAGTGGACGTCTTTTGGCTATTAATTGACGTATATGACGGAACTACAATCAAAGTGAATAATTTATCTGCCTATCTAATTTGTGATTTTTAAACCGAATGTCGAAATTCGGCAATTTAACTCAACTTAGTAGTTTTAACTAGTTTTTTTTTTGTTTTTTATGTGATAGGTGGCAAAACGAGCAGCAGTCGGATCACCTGATGGTATGGTTCATTCCAATCAAAAAAAAGCAAAAGGTAAACAAACATAGTATGCAAATGACATTGACATGTGTCAGTTCCATAGTAAGTTTGTTTACGTTTTGCTTTTTTTTGATTGGAATGAAGTATAAGCGATTACCGCCGCCCATCGACACGCAACACCAGAAGAGTCACAAGTGCGTTGCCGATCTTTGAAATGGGATGGAGGATGGGGGAAGTTGGGCCTCCGGTACCCTCACTCACTCACTAGTGATGAAACAATTACAGGTTAACAATTACAGTAATAATTATTTTTTGAAATAATTGCCAAAATGGGTGTCTATAAGAGGGTTTTTCGGCCATGAGGAATTTCAAGTTCCTATTTTACTATGTGATGGTTAGACCACTATAAATATAAATATGATCAAATTAATTGAATATAATTGCTATGAAATAATATGACCCGTCAAAACTTAAAAGCTTTATGTTTTATTATGTCAAAGCTTCTAGCGCAACGGTCGCGATAAACTTTTGTCTTCTAGATATTTTTATTAAAGAGCGCTAATCATAATAGGGTATTTAACACTATCAAAATTAAATTCAAAAATATTATTCACTAAATAGCATTTGTCCTAGAATATCGAAAAATATTAATGGACTAATATTTTTGATCATTTTAAATTTTATATTCAAAACAATTAGAAAACAAGTTCATCAAAGACTGTGACGCCACACGCCAGTAACACGAACAATTTCAGAACAAATTTTTGGCAGTTGATAAAAAGTCACTCAAATGACTAGTAGTCGAATACCGTATTGTTGAATAATTGTCGTAAAGGTGATAATTACAATTAATTGTTAAAATGCCAATAATTGCCAATTACAATTAATTGTAATTGTTTTATCACTAGACACTAAAATCTGAAAATCGATTTTAACGTGATCAAGCTACACTATCAACTGTACAGTAGGTACTGTAGTGAAAAGTTTTATAAATCGGTCTACCAACGATGAGTGAGTATGTCCGAACAGTAATAGAAGCCACCTTTGTCTTAAGAGCTTAATTCCTGAATAAAGTAGCTGAGCGTCACAGCAGCGCATAAATATAGCTCAAGTCACGAGACAGACGAAGCGGCGCGGCCCGGAGCGGGCGCGGGGCGGCCTCGGCAGCGGCGCGCGGCGCCGGCGAGTGGCGACGGGCTGACCAGGCAGTGGCTTGATGTCTCAGCATGATCAGATGCATAAGACACGACGACTCCGACGTGAAATTAAAATAATACGACCGATGAGACAAGATCGGAACCGCCATCGCGGCATCATGGCTGGCCGACTATCCCGCGAGTTGGCGCCAACTGCCAGAACGTTATTTCCGACACCATTACTCACACTAGCTTCTGCTAATTATAATACGCGACGCGGGCTTGCATCATAAAGCACTGGCCGTCCAACATATAGAAGCAAAACGGAATCCACGCCAGCTACTTCTTAGAATATCGCAAATATCCACACGGTAGGTACTCGTACTTCGGTACCGGCATAATAATTATTATGAGCTCATCGCTGCACTTTGCTACAGCAAAGTTCGAGTGATTAGCCAATGCGTAGGGTTTCGGAAACATAAGACGGAGGCGGCAAAGTTGAAACGGCTCTTCTTTGTAAGCAGTCGAGTCGTTGCAGCAAGTAAGCTATCGCAGGCGCCTTTGACACCGGCCGGCCCGGCCGGCCTCGATAATGAACGATAGATGATAGTGTGGCAACAAGAGCAATGTGTATGTGCCGCCTATATTGTGGCACCAAACACGCTAAAACTAGCGTTATTTATTGCTTTTATATTACAAGTACTTATTTAGGTGGTTATAGAAGGATTATACTCGTACGAGGTAAGTTTTAATGGTGGATATGACATAACTTTTGTTCCAGCACTTTTTAAATAAACGACAAAAAAATTGGACTCTATACAAAAATAGTCGATACGACGATCAGTACAAATCTGAAATCAAAAAAATTGAACTCAACAAACAAATGTAGAGTTCTTGTTTTTAGTTTATTTAAAAAGTGGTAGAAGAAAAGCTGTCAAATTGGACCCAGTATTTAGACCTTGTGTTAATTAATACAGTAGGAAGGTATATCTGCCATTAAAAATAATCTCCACATAATCTCGTATTTGTCTAGGTATTTAATATTTTCTTAGTCCACTACAAGATTAAAACTCCTGGTATGGAAACACACTTTGCAGAGCTGCAACAATACTGCTCATAAGAAAGAAGGCCGCAAAGTAGGTATACAGGGTTATTTTTGGACCCCCCACCAAAACTTCACAGTGGCTTCTACTCATGAAACTGAGCAACTTTCCCCAAATAACATACAAAGTAGGCAGATCACGTGATCAAATTTGTATGAAAGGTCCAAACTTTTTTTTGCAAATTGACCATTGGTGTTTGAGGAAAGTTGCTCAGTTTCATGAGGGCCACTGTGAAGTTTTGGTGGGGGGTCCAAAAATAACCATGTATGGAGTTTCCGTATACTTTGCGGCCTTCTTTCTTATGACGGCAGAATAGGTATTATAGCCTCACTGTCTTAATATCGAGGTAAACTTAAATCGTCCCTCATGGTTTTTACGACAATAAGTATTTAGGAAATATTTATCGACGTATTGCTGCAATGATAATTTTTGATATTTTAATAATGATATTTTTTGGTTAACAATGGAGATAGAGACTGTTTAAATAGCAGTCCGAATGATGTACCTAGTCTTATTAACCTTGGCTGAAGTCACGGGCAGTGCTTCATTCACCTTCGCAACAAGGGTCAATGTTGTGACAGGCGACGAGCACTTTTTCTGTCGGCAGTCGGCTGACCATGACGCAAACGTAACGAATCTAGTGCCAATGAAAGCATTTAAGTCTTCCTTAGGTACTATTTATCATCTTGGTGCTGTCAGTGAAAGGTACGGTGTGAATATTTAGTAACGTGTCATCGTGTCAAGCAGTTTAAAAACCTATCTATTGTTAGTCTACTGAAATATCCCTGACTGTTTTTTTTATTATTTTATACTTACTGGACTCGCTATAAATTTTTTGACCGAATGGCCCCTTGATAAATTCAAACCTTATATCTATAGACACTAAGCCACCCAGTACTTATCTGAAAAACTGGACCACCCGAGACGCACGCATGTATCAGTGTCATAAATATCAGTGACGTGTTAATGGCGCAATGGGATCATCCTGCACACGCACCACTAAGCACTGCTGATGCTGATAACACCTCAAATACACGCGATAGCTAACCGCGACCGACTGGGTGACGATGAGGCGTTACGGCACGGCACAGAAGTCGTCCGTCATAGCGTGATTGTAATCCTTGTGGTTATGTGATGCAATCTCAGTATTTTCATAGGTAGATTAGAGCAATTTTACTTGTCCTCAGAGGTGTCCCCAGGCACTGGATTCTACTTCTTCTAGGAGGCGTCGCAGGAAATTGCGGTTTTAGAGATATTAAACCATTGTAGGTACCTACCAGGTTGAATACTCTCTATAAAAGTAGGTATCTCTTATGTTTATTGACGCAAAAGGTATTAGAATACTTAATAAGTAGTAAAATAAAGTTGTGAAACCATTCCTTATATTATATTATATCTTATCAATTGTTGCAAATCCTAATGAAGCAAATGACCTAGATGTTGGAAACAAAGAATGAGTCAAACACTTGTTTGTCATTGTGAAAATATGTGTTCTTGGATATGGCAGGCGGTCGTGCGTCTTGGCCATTTCATAGGACGCAATGCATTAGGGTCGCTATTAGCAATGCACCTTTATTTTATTGTTGTAGTAGCTCTAGGTACAAAGTTGGGAAAAAGATGAAAAGTACTGAACGTCGATAAGTATAGAAATTTTAATAACAACAACGCAACGGAAGTAGCTTGTAGGTATATGTAAAAACTATATCATAGAATATTATCTTTGCTGTAGATCACTAATTCGTAAGGAATGTAGAATACTAAAACTGACTATAAACTGCAAGAGAATGCAAATTTCACCTTTGTGACTTTTACCTAATACCAGCTAATACTTATTCGAAATTTTTATTCTATGACGTGCTAGGCAATGTGAGCAGGTATGTATGGGCCATGCACAACTGTACACTTTTCTGGCCTCAGGAAGTGTTAATGGTAGGCTCGATATACCGGACACATCGACTTACCGGAAAGGGTAAAAATAATTGTAGAGGCAGCGACAAAGTACAACCGTATACAGGGTGTAACAAAATAGGTGTAGGCTCCGTTACCTGGGGATTCTACTCATGGTGAACAACTTTTGTTCTTCTAAGACTTTTCTAAACACATATTTTGCAACTTTTCGCCCAGAATTGAATAAATGAGATAGGAAATTCCAAAATTATATTTTTATTATAATTAATTATGTGACGTCACAACGTTTATGACTCCCCCCTACCACTTGTTACATAATGTCACACTTCTTTGAACCCCCTCCCTCCCCCTTAACGTGTGACGTAATTTATGGATGGCCGATAACAACACTTAATAATGAAAAGCACGGAATCCATGTCATGATGCGGCTGCAAACAGAAGGAAAATGAATGATAGCCAGCATATTTTACAAATACAAAGCATATTATGACAAATATAAAATTGTGGTCATAGTCAAATGCAATATGTAGGTACCTACTTTTGTTTAATTAGATTGTAAAATTAATCTGATGACCACAGAATTCTGATGACGCAATATACTTATTATTACTTATCAAATCTTGAAGATGTGACATTGAAGTACAAGTGGATTATCATTACATCAGACACTAATTGATTTCGATACGAAGAAATTAATTAATATTAATTAACTTTAATTTGTATTGCTCTTCTCTTCATGTGTATCTTTCTTTTAGTGTGCTCGCTCTGTACTTTTAATCGTTGTAACTTGTAATTATACGTATTTGTGTTTTTCGTATCGTATGTGTGTTTTACTGAATAAAATAAACGTATTTCTATTCTAGGTATTCTAAATTCTTAGAACAAATCACTCACCGACCGACACACATACAGATAGCATACCAATAAAATAGTGGCAATGAGCAGGCCATTATAAGCAAAATGAATATGACGATTACGACCACGACGGGGAAGAAAAGTTGTTAGTGAAGTACCTATTAGACAGCTCAACATATGGATTGTGATCTAGAATTCTAGAACCAGACTTGCAGGTGTAAGAATGCGCTGGTAGTTTTGTGATTCAGAACCACGCTTAGTGAAAGTCTGACGGAGAGTTATGTTCAGCAGTGGATGTCTTCTTGTTGATAATTATGATCATATCGATGATGATAAGTAGATCCATTTGACTAATTGTTTCTTGATGATGATAAATATTGGGTGTACAAATTAGTATTAGGTCACATGTATTCCGTGTCATAACAGTAATTCAAAATTGCCGCTCACATATAAAATATGGTGGCGCTCATTACGTAGTATCGAAACACAAGGGAGTCATTGACATAACCCTAAAATTTTATAAATAAAACATTGAGACCGATGAGACATTGCAATCGTTATGAATTCCATCAAAGAAAAAGTGTTAGGAAAGCATGCGAATCAACCTGTTCTGTTCTTGGTGAAAACACTGTATCTAAAAGTACTTACATGTGAGTATTGGTTTCAGCGATTTAAAGAAGGTGATTTCGGCGTTAGCGACCGTGAACGCACCGGGGCCCCTATAAAGGTGCGTGACGAGGAACTGCAAGTGCTGCTAGATGAAAACTCTTGCCAGACAGAAAAACAACTTGCAGAACAGCTTGGAATAACTCAACAAACTGTTTCCTATCGCTTAAAAGCAATGGGAAAGATACCTACGCAAAGGAACAAAGTGGGTGCCACACTTTTTGACTCAAGAAAATAAAAATACCCGTCTTGAGATATGTTTGAATCTGTACAACAAGCAACAAAGGAAGTCTTTTGTGTGGAAAACTGTGACCGGCGACGAAAAGTGGATATATTTTGATAATCCGAAACGCAAAATATCATTGGGTTAACCCAAGCGAGCCGACGACATCGACTCCAAAACGCAATATTCACTGCAAAAAAGGCATGCTGTGTATATGGTGGGACATGAAAGGCGTACTGCTTTATGAACTTTTGAAACCTGGCGAAACAGTTACTGCTGATTGGTATCGTCAACAACTAATACGGTTGAATCAAGAAATTGAACAAAGACGTCCAATTATTGGCAAAGGAAAACGTCCTGTAAAACTGCTCCATGACAGCGCCAGGTTCGCGCTCATGTTGGTAAACTGCTCAAGGATACGTTAAATAGCTCTTGGATGGGAAGTGATACCACACCCGGCGTATTCACCAGATATAGCCCCAACAGATTTTCACTTGTTTCGGAAAAAGCAAAACGAATTACCTGATGTACGATTCAAAACGTTCGAAGTGCAAAAATGGGTCGATAACTTTGTCGCCTCACAAGATGAAGCTTTCTTTGCGGGTTATTCCTGTTTGTCCCCACGAGCCTGTCCCTGAATGAATTTTGTTTGTCCCCGAATCTTCATGTGGGGACAAACAGGAATTTGTCCCCACAAGTTATTTTTATCAAGAATTCAATATTTGACTGATTGCTTCTAATTCTAAAGTTCTTGTTCATCATGTGAACTTCTGGTTCCATTTACCCAAAATGCACGTGACACCGATCAAGTTACTCCATAACTTGTACCATGTGTAGTGAAACTGTATGAGGTTAGGCTGCAGAGTTAGAACATATACATGTTACAGTGAAGCTATTTCGATTAGGCTACGCGTGTGAGTCTCAGCGACAAGTTGTCTGGCGGGCTCGGTCGGTTGGCGCGGCGCTCGCGGTGCGTGAGGCGGGCGCGGGCGCTGCGGCGGCGCTTATCCCCAGGCCCCGCGCCGCGCCGCCGCGCCCCACCCGATATAATGGACTGACTTGACGCCATCGCACCGCCCGCGCCCTCGCCACCGCTGCCGCTCCCCCTCTGCGCAAGTGCACCGGGTCACACCGGGTTCTCAGAAAATTATACCACCACATAGGTACCACACAATCGAATTTTAACTGACGATGCACACCGCAAACATATTTAAAGTAGTGATGAAACAATTACAGGTTAACAATTACGATAACAATTACAATATTTTTTTGAAATAATTGCCAATAACGATTACAATTATTATAATAATAGAAATTTAAATTTGTTTTTATCATATTTAAAGGAGTGATAGTATTTTAATAAAAGTACGATCGTTAAAAGGCTATGTATTAAAATCTAAGTACGAGACCTTACAATTAATTGTTATAATGCTGATACAATTAATTGTAATTGTTTCATCACTAATTTAAAGGTAACACATGGACCATCAGACGCCAGCTTCAAAATATGTTCGACAAGATAGACAAGTAAGGCCATAGATTTTTTTATACTAATTTAAGTGAGTTAGGTAAGTTCTTTCCAGTTAAAAGACCAGGTTCGGCCAAATAAATCAAAAAGTACTACTTTGATTTGTCTCCTGCGCGTTGTTCTGCAAGAAATTGTCTAACTTTTATTCTTAAAGTCGAATGGGGTAAGAAATGTCATCAGTCGATCACAAATCACAATACTGAGTGAGAGAGTAAATTGGCCTTGCGTTGCGTGCGTGCACCTGGGGCGTCTCTTGACATCCGCTTAAAATCCGTGATCGAACTGATACGTATGAATCGTATCATATGAGTAATCATCAGCACAAAGGAAATAAACGCTTGTGGTTCGCGCGAGACCCGCGCTTGCGCCTGCGACTGTGGACACGTCACGCAGATGTGTTTGTTTGCATCAGTTGCATTTAGTTGAGTTAGCTACGTTGTTTTGTTTTACACATTGTGATTGCTATATAGGGTACCTATCTAAAGTTGAGTTACTATTGATGTACCTATAAATTGTATAACACAGGCTGGTAGTATCTGTTGTCTTGTCGCTGTGTGCGTAGATAATTTATCGGAGAATGCCGGCCGCTGCGCTGTGGCAACTTCGTTGCGAGGTGGGTCGCACTTTATATGGATACTTGTCTAATCTATTGAATAAATTACTAACAGGCATGGTTTCTCCTCAACAGTTAACTGAGTTCGTAGATTCGAATTCAAACCTACCTAGAACGAACGATATAGATACTAAATAGAAATCGCTGTTATGAGCGTCACAATTTTTGAGTATTGATAGGTATGTATTATGAATATTATGATTGTTGATTGTATGTATTGTATATGTATATAGAAAATTAGCTATTACCAATCATGAAAGCCACAATACATAAAAGCACATTTTATACCAAAATTCATAAAAAAAACAAAAAAAATGATTTAAGTACGATGCTGTACCTACACATTCTTTTAAATCGTCTTTTTTTTCTGGCTAGTAGAAAATTGCTACCACTTGGAACTGTGGCACTTAACGTTTCGGGAAGTATTAGTGAATTTAAGTACAAATCTAATACCTACATACCATATGCTGTAATATATTGATATTTACGTGTACTAGTTTGTGTCAATTGTAACTTGACACGACCTTCATCGGTTCACTGGCTGTGGTGCGCTGTGAACTTAATAGGCCCTCGAGAATGTCTTTATGTCCTTAAGCGCAACCTTAATTAGTGAGACAGCTAACACTCATACATCGGAGAGGTATTGCTTACTTACCTATACGTGATAGGTACTGCAAATACCTAGTATGTAATAAAAAAGTATTCTAGAATGCATTTATTAGAGGATGGGATAATCACTACCTACGTTTATTACTCCGTCCTGTGCCGCCGCCGCCGGACAGATACCTATTCATTTCTCATTTGGTACAAGTTTGTATTTGTACCAGAATCATACTTAAATATGTAATTATGTATAGACGATTGAAAAAGCCAAGGAAATAATAATTGCTTTGACTGTATTAGGGAAGGAGAAGATAACTATAGGCTGGTTGCAGTCGAAGCCGACAATAGATAGTATAGAGTTTTTATCACATTTCAATAAACAACAGGCGGACACGGATGGATAAATTCACGCTCAAAGCACCGCACCGGCTAGCTCAATGGGGCGCATGCAGCATGCGAGGCGCAGGCGCCACGTCCAACACAAAAAGGTAAGTCGGCATCGTTCACGTGCCAGGTAAAGCATACCGCCTTCATAGAATAAAGGAGGATGTAGGCCAGGGAGAGCGGACCTTTATATTACATCTACGGAACATAGACGCCATTATTTCCTAAAAAGTTGTTAATATAATGCAAGCGAAGCGAGTTTGAATCCGGAGAACATGGTCATGTAGTGGACAAGTAGCCACAGTTAAAACGGAACAAAAATAACTTTTCATACGTACAAGAGGTTACCAAATCGACTGTTCTTTATTGACATTTAGTCAAAACATTTAGTACCTACTTAGTCTTAATCCATAAATTACGTCACACGAATTTCATGATTTTTGACCCCCTCCCCCGTTCTTGTCACAGATGGTCACATTTGTGGGACCACACCCTCCCTGGGTGACGTCACATAATTTGCAATTTTCGCCCAGAATTGAATAAATGAAAACAGAAATTCCAAAATTATATATTTATTTATTATATGACGTCACAACGTTTATGACTCCCCCCTACCCCTTATCACATAATATCCCACTTCTATGACACCCTCCCTCCACCTTAACGTGTGACATAATTTATGGATGGTCCCTATAGGAAATCAAACATTTTAGTAACTCTGCTGTCTTAAAAGGAAAAACATATTACATATACAGTGTGTTAAAAAAAGTGCGTTTGAAATTTTAATGGGTTACTCAGAATAAAGTATAGAATACAGGAAAAATATTGAAAAAATCTGATACCTATTTTTTTCAGTTTCCCATACAAAATTCTTGATTCACTATTCACATTTAGTATGGGAAACTGAAATAACTAATCATAATCAGTAATCATTCTTTATTCATCTATAAGTATCTTGCTCGTGGAGCAAGATCTGCGCGCCCAGCGCCACTTAGTCTGGTGCGACCGGTCCCCGGGCCGGGGACACGCGCTACCTGCGGCGGCGCGGCGTGCGCCTTCTAGCAGCGGCAGCGGCCTACGCGCCGCACTCGCTTGCTTAGCTACGCGTGTAAATTATTTAATCTGTGGCTACAATTATTCGCATAGGTAGGAGGTACATATCTGTCTACCAATAAGCTAATCTGACTATCGTCGCCTGAGAGTGAAAACCTTGTATAATGTGGCAAGGGTAATTTTTCAGGGGTGCTAATTAAACCGGCATCTATTTAATAGCATTGTTCGCCTCTAAAAATCTACTACATTGTCTTCTAAATTACTAAGTCAGGCACCATCAATGGGCATCTAAAAATACTATTTAAGCCACTATAAATCTTCGATATAAGCTTTTATTAATATAACTCAGCATGGTATTTATTATTTAGCATCAAAATTTGTAACTCGTATTCACTTAGCTTCTAAAATATTTATATAAGGTGACTTTAATTTAGTTCTTGATACGAAGGGCTATGCATGTGCTTGTGATAACAAACAACTTTCCCTGAGGAACCCATAGTCAAATCTCAACAAAATGTTTGGACCTCTCCATACAAATCGGTCAACGGACCAGCCAAATTAGTATGAAGAGTCCAAAATATTTTTGCGATTTGACTGTGGGTTCCATAGAGAAAGTCGTTTGTTATCATCAGCACATGCACACCCTTTGGTATCAAGAACTAATTTAAAGTCACTCTATATATGGCACCAAAAAAGTAATGAATTTGGCTTCAAATTTTATAACTCAGTACGAATAAAAATTAAAATGTAGAGAAACTTAAATAATACATAGGTCGTTCTATATTGATTGATCATAAAAATGTACCTAAAATTATAACTAAATATATTGATTGATCATTAAATGTACATAAAATTAGTAAATTATGGCCAGTAAATGTATTAGGAACTACTAAAGGGAGACGAAACATACGATTTTATTAAAAATATATTGTGTGGTCCTACAAATGTGACCACCTGTGACAAGGACGGAGGGGGGGGGGGGGGGGGTGTCAAAACTCATGAAATTTGTGTGACGTCATTTATGGATGGCCCCTAATGAATAGACACTTAAGGGGACAAATTGAAGTAGTAACACAATTTTTAATACGAGGAATTTCCTTCCTACTGAAAAATGGGGAATTATAAATCGAGCCGCAAATATTTTATTTGGCCACGGAACCCAACCTCTTCTTTCATAACTAAGCCACGGGAAAATGAGAAAGCTTCTAATAAACTTATTCGTCTTTTTCACAACGCCAACTAAATATTTCAAGATAGCGTCAAGCAAAGAACAACAATTATTATTTACTTGTCCACCTGATTCATACATCACCACCTCATTTACTAACTCAGCCACGGATTTTACAACTCAGCCACATTTTACGTGATACAGCTTCAACGTGTTCCTCAAAAAATTTTGTTCAAGCTTCAACTAGAAAACTTCATATAAGTATTATAATCTTGCAGGTTTTTTTTTTATTTTATAATGGACGGTATGCTTTTACACATTTTTTTTTAAATCGTATGTTTCGTCACCCTTTAGTAGTTCCTAATATATTTAGTGGCCATAATTTACTAATTTTAGGTACATTTGATGATCAATCAATATATTTGGTTATAATTTTAGGTAAATTTTTATGAACAATCAATATATTTGGTTATAATTTTAGGTGCATTTTGACGATCAATCAATATAGAACGAGTTATTTATTTATTTAAGTTTCACTACATTTTAATTTTTAATCATACTAAGTTATAAAATTTGAAGTCAAATTCATTACTTTTTTGGTGTCATATATACATATTTTAGAAGCTGACTACTTGAATATGAGTTACAAATTTTGATGCTAAACAATAATTTGGTTGCTGAGTTGTATTAACAGAAGCTTATATCGAAGATTTATAGTGACTAAGATAGTATTTTAAGATGTCCATTGATGGTGGCTGACTTAGTAATTTAGAGGACAATGTACATTTATAGAGACGAATAATGCTATTAAATAGAAGCCTGTTTAATTAGCACCCATTTTTAACGATAGGAGTAATGAATGAGTAATAATAGTTTCGGACTGCGATTATAAACTAGGACCGGTATGAATTCGGAATTAATAGGTAGTTTTCTTGTCAGATTGTCGTGACCTTTTCAAAAAATGTTTCAGATTAAAAAAAGAAACAGATAAAAGTCCAAAAGTAAAAAGTTAAAATGGGTCACGAAAGGAAAGTAAGTTTCAAATAAAATGGTTTATCGGGTAACACATAATTCTGACAGTAACATTAAATCATAGTACATAGATGCTAAAAAAAAACACAGTTCAGTCTGAAATATTCAAATCTCAGAACAAAACAAAACATATTTAGAAAATTGGCAATAAGTGTAGGAAGAATTGTAGCATGCAAAAACGGAGTTCGAAGATTTGTGTAAGGAGCCCGTAGGCATGTTGAGTATAATCCCCAGGGTTTTGTCTATGCAATACAGGATCAGGTTATAAAGACGAACAACTACAGGAGGTTCATAATGAAAGACGGCACCTTGGACGTATGTCGGCTATGCCGTGAGCCAGGTGAAACCCTGCGCCATATAACCTCCGGTTATTTGATTCTTCGTAACACTGAGTATCTGCACAGACATAACCAAGCAGCCAGGATCCTTCATCAAGAGATCGCTATAAAATATGGCTTCATAGCTCGGCGGTTGCCATATTACAAGTATACGCCGGAGTCGGTTCTCGAAAATGACCGCGCCAAGCTCTACTGGGACCGAGACATCATCTCACGGACAGGTCTATTGATCATAATAGACCTGATATCGTGTTGATGGATCGGGCGCAGTCAAGGGTGTTTTTGGTGGATATCACTATTCCACACCACGAAAACCTTGTGCAAGCTGAAGCCGACAAGAGTATGCGGTACCTTAACCTTGCGCACGAGGATACGGATGTGTGGCAAGTGCAATCCACTGAAATCATTCCTGTAGTCCTGTTCGTAAATGATTTGATTCCAGCTGACCTGGATCGTAACCTTAAGCGGCTGGGACTTCGAGGCAGACCGATAATAGCGGCTATGCAATAGGCAGTCCTCCTCGACAATGCCCGGATTGTCCGACGCTCTCTATCGTCGTCGCACTGACCTCCAGCCGACTGTGCTTCTGCTGGAGTAGCTCGTGTCACTTCGCGTAGCCCGAAGTGCGCAGAGAAGCCCAAATTTTTATCCAGAAATAATAATATAATAATTATGCAGTAGTACGTAGGTACTTAACGAAATAAAGGTATCTAAATAGCCGGCGGCACTTATAAATGCGCAGTCTCCACTAATAACTCTAATTAGTAAGTAAATTGTGATGTGGCTGACTAGTCATCAACGAAAATAGCCATTAAAGGACATCGCAGCCGAGGGGTTATCATAATTATATCAGCGAGAGGGTCAAGACAAAAGGTGGAACACACGTACACTCGAACTGCCATTAGTGTTTACCACTACCAGTGGCGCTTTGTGTTTACTTAGTACCTAGCAAATCAGTATACATTATTTTACTTCAGCACATCAATGTTAGAAAGAAACGAAACCAGGGTACTTCCCTGACTTTCCCTGACCATTATAATCAATTTTAGAACCGTTTTTGGATGTTTTGGGAAGATTTGGTTGACGGCGCAAAAATGGTTCGCAATCTTTCATCTTGCACTGTAAAATATTTTGATTGTGGTTTTCTGGAACCGTGTCTCAAATTGACTTCAAGACAAGGATCATTTTCCACCCATCTTACTAAGGTCAATTTCTGTTCTGTGGAAATGTCTAGCCTCCAGTGATAGCAGTGTAAAGAGCTCGACGACGTGATGGAACTGTATTTGAATAGCTCATCATAGATTTAAATACATCATATACTTATGCCACCCATTATGCTGATGACCTCACATCACAGCCCTATTTACTGTATGTAGACCACAGACTCCAGTAACGAGAAGAGTTTACGCGCTCTCCTACTTCGCAGGCCATGTGCCAACATCCTGGAAAGTTGCAAATGTGCAACCAGTCCCCAGAAAGGGGGATAGAACTGACCCTTCGAATAACAGGCCAAAAGCTATTATCTCTCTACTTTCAAAGGCGATGAAGCGTATAATTAATACGCAGCTCCTAGCATATCTAGAAGATAATGACCTTATCAGTGACCCCCCACTACGGGTTTCGACAAGACCGGGCAGCTGATGATCTTCTAGTCTGACTAACACACCACTGGGCCGAAGCCATTGAAACTCGAAGGGAGGCTTTCGCAGTCAACCTCGATATAGCTAAGGCGTTCGACAGGGTCGGGCATATTAAATGAATTTAAAGACAGGTTCAAAGTGTGGACTTATTTTTTGATAGCCAGAACATAATATTTAAAGCTATATGGTTATTTATTAACAATAAACTTTGTCTAGAAATAACTTAATCTAACATATCTAATAAGTTAACACATATATTACGTGCTTATACCTATGAAATTGCCGTTTCAGTTTTGAAAGTTCAACAGAATAATATTCCCCCAAAAACTGGTGGTGGCGGCGGCGGCATCGTTCCGATTTCAGCCATGCTCCAATATTTGTATATAGCACAGTACAAAAACAAAACGCAAAACGCCCTACATCCACACATTCGACCAACACATTAGTCATATAACATATTATATTCATATACCGTACTAAATCATATAAATTCGACTGAATAAAAAGCGGTCAAGTGCGTGTCGGGCCACGCGCAGTGTAGGGTTCCGTGTAAGTTTTTTAACTTAGTTCTAAAATATATATTTTTTAATATCTATATTTTTACTAGTATGAAGGTTACAGAATTGATGACATATTAACTGAATATAGAGTTGATTTGGCATGGTACTTTTTCACACATAATTTAATTATTATGTAAATAAAAAGATTCTACATGGTGGGATTAGATTAGGTGGGATGATTAGACGTGGGAGAGCCATACTTCGGCACGAATGGGCCGGCTCGACCGGAGTGATACCACGGCCTCACAGAAAACCGGCGTGAAGCAACGTTTGTTGTGTTTCGCCGAGTGAGTGAGGGTACCGGAGGCCCAACCCCCCCCCCCCCCCCCCCTCCCCAGTCCCCCATCCCATTTCAAAGGTCGGCAACGCACTTGTGACTCCTCCGGTGATGCGGGTGTCCATGGGCGGCGGTAATCGCTTACCATCAGGTGATCCGTCTGCTCGTTTGCCACTTATCACATTAAAAAAAACATATATTTTTGCTGCGTAACACAGATTATTAAACAAAATGTGAATGCCCTAAATGCGTTTAATTTGTGACACTGATCTCTGAAGTCTAAACAACGATAGCCGACATCAATGAGACCCTTCCTCTTACTTTTAGGCTTTTCAAGAGTTATTTTTTTTTTAACACTCAGTGACGTCATGACATGTCTTTTAAGCTATAAAATATAAAGATATAATAGATGCTGTCAACTAAAATGGCAGTACGTCGTCCGGCTCGATACAATTTTAATACCAATTCCTGTCATATTAAAACCTTACGTATTGTAAGATCACCAACAACTTCCATTTATATTTGTCGCGCTTTCCTCCAGTTTTTGTGCACAACTGGTGCACAAAAACTACAAAGAGTTGGGAAAAAATTTTGATGCACAGATTTAGAGCATCATAAAGTGAGTCGGACTGCAAAGTTTCATGAATGTCATGTATATAGTTTTCTCGCTAGAACGCAAAACCTGCTTCACATTCTTTTCACGAATCTTTCTAGCACGATCTGTATTACAAAGGAAAGCAATGAATCACTTACCAAGCCAATCCCGTTTCTCGTTGCTGGTTTTCCTTTTCTGGAGTTTTCTTTGCGGAGCAGATTTTCTGGAGTTTCTTTGCGGAACAGCTTTCTTTTCAGTCTATCGGGTCCGAATCAGTTTCTCCGAGTCCCTTTCTTGACAGCTCTGCCAAAATAGCTCACACAAAATAGAATAGTTTCGGCAAGGAGAGTCTACTCCCAGCAACCAATCTCCTCGATGGCCGTGAATTGACTTGGCAAATCTAAAGTATTACCTTCCTTCCCAATAGGTACCAATAGGGAGTTTTCAGATGACGTATGTCACACCGTTCATAAGTGTCTCAATAGATGGCGCTTCTAAACTTTGGAAATATTTTTTTAATAACAGCGTAGAATTTTTTTTTTTTTTTTTTTATGTGATAGGTGGCAAACGAGCAGACGGATCACCTGATGGTAAGCGATTACCGCCGCCCATGGACACCCGCAATACCGGAGGAGTCACAAGTGCGTTGCCAACCTTTGAAATGGGATGGGGGATGGGGGAATGGGGAGGGGGAGGGGGGGGTTGGGCCTCCGGTTAAAATTTACGGTAGCAAAATAGATTTAGTATGGTTAAAAACATATAAAAAACCACCTGAACATAGATTCTTATTAATTGAATTAACAGAAACAATAAATTTCCAACTTGGTCAAGTATGGATAACCTGGGTGCTTTATGGTTTCTCTGTTATATGTAATTTCTTCTTCCGAACTAAAAATAAATTGATTTTAATACATTCTTATAATTAAAATGCAATTTATAACTCGGTATCATGTTAGAATTCTTTTAAGAAATACAAAAACAATACTGATAAGCTTTGTGCATCAAAAATTATGAAAAGTATTTTTTGGATCAAACTGCAAAAAAATATTCAATGAAAAGTAATCTTCGAAAGCGAATCATCATTATTAGGATATTAGTCGGTTAATTCAGTCAGTTTTGACGATTTTTAAGAGATTTTCTTTTTTCCAATGTTGATCAGCGCCATCTAGTTGAGTTTAGAGAAACCCGTGGAAAATTCCCTATTGTGCTCAACTTGTGCCACTAATAAGTATACGGCAAAAGATGGCGCCCTAAATAAAAATTCATTCAAATGTCCCTAAAATATTTGTTTATCACTCTCGAGTCTTTTATTTACATATTAACATAAGTTCACATAAAATAAAAATACAATAAAAACAATAGTCTCGTGGGATACGAATCCGTACCTAAAAAGCAAATGGCTCGCACCAAAACCGATGGGCTACTAAGCACTTATCGCTTTGTTAAAAATAAGCATCATATGCGTTGATATTTTACATATATTTCGCTCAGATCTCCCTAAAATGAATGTTTTCGAAGATAATTCCCTCACAGAACGATTTCTGGTGATTTTTAATCCCTAATCCTAGATTTTCGTCGAAAGGTTTCAAACCGTTTTCGAAATCGTTGGGACACCTAACTCGTTTATTAGTATAGGACTAATAATAACTAAAACTCAAGATGAATCGAAAGTATGTGGTTTTAACTGAATTAATTGTTCGACATTCATGTGAAGTATGTATGTTAAGAATAAAAAACAGCGGAAAAGATTAATTAAATGATAAGAAAAGTCAATCATTTCAATAGTAATCACAAGAAAAACGATGCAAATGTTTTATGTTTTATTAAATTTGGCGTTGGCGATCATTTTTGAAGTCGGAGGTAAGTTTGTTGGTAATATTTTTTCTTGTTTGTGTTTAATAAACTTAATAATGTATTAAATACAAACAAAAATATAGAGAAATAATAAAGGTTCCGAAAAACAAATGAACCTGCAGCGATCGGTGGCTGATTATAATACTATACTAGGTTGCATTAAAATGTAATTAATATATTGCATTAAAATTAATTACCGAATTTACACAAAATATACCGACAAATGATTTCATATTTAACAAACAAGCACAAGCTTGTTCTAATTACAATGCTACGAAAAAATCTAATCAATCAATCAATAAAATCATTTTATCTGAAGAACATTAGGTAATTACATTACAGTAGATGTCAAAAAAGTATTATTAGTCCCATAATAGTCTGCCTTATCTGATAGGGCATGCAATTTCTTAAAAATCAAATATGATGTCAACCTTTGATGAAACGTCATATAAAATTATTATGTAAATATAATTGTAGTAAAATAAAACAAAACGAATAACAAAAAACAAAAAACATTAAATCTACATACATTTGTCATTTTTTATATAGTCATTCTATTTTATCTGTTAAAAAATCATGTATGCTAGCTATTGTAGTTTTTTGTTACCAATAAAGCGCATATGTTATTCTTAAATCCATTTATGTCAAGATCTTTGATTCTATCAGGAATTTTATCGTAGATTTTTGGGGCCATACACAGAAAACTTTTTTGTACCATCATTGTTTTTGATTGAACTGCACAAAGGTTTATATATTTCGTAGATTTCTTACTAACTAAAAAAATCTGTACTTCCAAATAAAATACTAAACTTCCGACTAAATTACTAAACTTGCGAATATAATACTAACTTTGCGAAAAACATGTTCCTGTAGAAACGTTTTCCTACGCTACGCTCTGTAAAAACTATCTTAATTTATTTTTAACCGACTTCAAAAAAAAGGAGGAGGTTCTCAATTCGTCGGTTTTTTTAAAAAAAAAATTTATGTATGTTCACCGATTACTCGAAGACGCTTGAACCTATTTGGAAAATTCTTTTTTTGTTTAAAAGGGTATACTTCACAGGTGGTCCCATATAAATTTTATCGAAATCGATTTAGCGGTTTTTGAGAAAATCAACAAAAACATAGCAAAACTGGAGTTGTTGCGATTGAAGTCGGTTGTTTTTAACGTATTCAGCGTGGTCAATTATGTTGGTTATGGAATAACTTTATTTTCTCTCAATTTTAATGAAAATAACTACGCGTACCCATACAGGGTGTAAGGTACAGGTTTCCGAAAACTTTAAGGGTTTGCTCAGTAGACGAAACTGAACAACTTTCCACAAGAATTTTTTTCAGGAAACGAAAAAAAAAATCTACTTCTCCATACAAACTGTCCAATCAAGTTTATAATTTTGTATGAAGAAGCCCATTTCTTTTTTCGTTTCCTGAAAAAAATTCTTGTGGAAAATTGTTCAATGTCGTCTACTGAGCAAGCCCTTAGTTTTCGGAAACCTGTCTCTTATACCCTGTATACTACCGCGTGATCCGAGGTACATAAGTACAATTTAAAATACAAAGGAAACGAGGTCGCCCGATTAAGTCTGGACCGGCTCTTGTAATACAATAATGAATGACATAATTAAAAACTATTAGATTAAGCAGGACATAAGTACAATTTTGTATGACATTTCATGATTAAAATAATTCATAATAAACTGCGTTACTTTTATTTACTCACTTACTCCTGAAAATTAAAATCAAATGTGTTCCGGCATGAAGATAAGATAGCCAGTTCCCCATTGCGTTGGGGATTTTTGGTAAGCCCGCTTCCATTTTCGGCATCATCATCACTTACCATCAGGTGAGATGATGCCAAGAGCTTACCAATTGGGATTTAAAAAAAAATTGTCATAATATAATAGACTAGTAGGTAGTAGTGCAGAATAGTATTTCCATTATATCGCTATAGTTTAAAAAGCACCACATTTTATGAAATGTGTCAGGGTGGTTTTAAATTTATATATTTATATAGGTGAATAACAGTTTTCGGCAAAATTTACTCTGGTAGAAAAGTATTACGTCAGCAAATGATGACTTAATTTGTCGCAACTTTCAGTATTTCGTTCGCACGTTTCAGTATTTTTATTGGCACAAAAGTTTTTGGAAACTTAGTAAATAAAGCAGTAAAAATAATATTTTGAATAAGCTCATTTTTTATTTACTTTTCGGAGCTTTTATTACTACACAAAAATATATATTACCTACCCACAAATAGTATTAGTATGCATTATGATTATATTTTCAGGAAAACAATATGATTTTTCAACACTGGGCCCTCAAATACTTTACCAGAAAAATCCAGCACCTGACGGTCATCGGTTAGTCTACAATTGATTGCTTGTTTTAAATATTCAAACTAATTGTAGGTACCTACTTAATTCAAGGAAAGTGAAGTTTATATAAAGTTTTTAAAATTGATTTATTTTTCTCGATAATTGTTTTTATGTTTTCTCAAATGAATATAACTTTCTATATTAATTATATTATAATATTAGGATTCGCTCACATCAGGAGGTCGCGGGTTCGATTCCCGGCGGGGTCCAACTTTGTAGGACTGAGTTTGGTTAGTGGTAGGACATTTTCTGAGCCCGCCGGTTAAACGTCAGTCACCCTATTTCATACAAATTTACCTGGCTATTAACTACACAAATAACCACTATATTTTCGATTTTATCTGTCCAACGTAAACTTTGCAACCTTTTATTTTCTCCAAATGTATATAATTATATTATTTATTTCTGTAATATCATTAAAAACTGCAGTAAAATATCATAAATTTTACGCATGTAGTGGTGTATAATTCAGCACCACCTTTCTGATATTACAGTAACTACAATCTCAACTAGTCTGTTAAGTTTTGTTTAGCCCAGGATTTCGTTTTTAGCGCCATCTTGCATTTTGCTTGAGCATTACCAAAGTAGCAAATTTATTATAAAGACTTTTTAGTCTGAGTAATTTATGCTGGCAAACTTTTTTTTATATTCAGAAAAAAAGACGCTGTCAGTCTCACGTCAGGGACATCTGAAAGACGAAAATATTGTTCACCCAACAAGGTCTAGTTGTGAGTTTCAGCTCGATATTTGTGATATACAGGCTGATATTTTTACTTATACAGGATGTAAAAAGATCACTCCTGGAAATTTAAATTATGGGATCCACTCTTGAAACTGAACAACTTTTCCGAATGAACCTTAAGAATGCTGAATACTTAAGACAATTTTTGGACACACCATACAAAATTGGTCGGTTAGCTTACCATATTATATAAGGTGCTACTTTATTAGTGCCCGATATTTTAGTCAGTGCTCCTACTCCTGATTCTGATCAACTTTCCCCAAGGGACCCATAGTCAAATGGCAAAAAATTTTTTGGGCTCTTCATACTAATTTGGCCGCTCGGCTGATCGATTTGTATGAAGAGTCCAAAAATTTTTTTTCGATTTGACTATGGGTCCCTTGGGGAAAGTTGATCAGAATCAGGAGTAGGAGCACTGACTAAAATATCGGGCACTAATAAAGTAGCACCTATTATGAAAACTTCATTTTTATGCGAATTTTGTATGGGTTGGTATGTTAAAGTTTCCGGAAGTTACAGCCTGTATAAGGTGCATTCAAAAATTTTTTGACTCATACCATGCCCCATTTCAATTTTTAACCGCCTCCGCTTGTCCGCTCGCTTCACATCAGGAGGTCGCGGGTTCGATTCCCGGCGGGGTGTAACTTTCTGGATTCGGTTTGGTTGGTGGTAGGGCATTTTCTGAGCCCGCCTGGCATATGCCACCATCTTATCTAAGTCTTGCCACCAAACATCAACGTTAACAGCATTGATGTGTTCCGGCATGAAGGTAAGACAACCAGTTCCCCACTGCGTTGGGGAATCTTGGTAAGCCCGCTTTCGTATTCGGCATCATCGTCACTTACCATCAGGTGAGATGATGCCAAGGGCTTACCAATTGAGGGTAAAAAAAGATGATAGCTAACCAGGCAGGCTCCGAGAATGCTCTACCACCGACCAAACGGAGTCTTACATATTATAGTTAGACTCTGCCGGGATCGAACCCGCAACCTCCTGATGTGAAGCGAGCGACTAGACAACGGAGGCGGTTTTCCGGGAGTATTATTATTGTCTCGTTTGACAAAAAGTAAGTAGTTACCAGCAACCACGTGATAAAACCCGAACCTTAGACATGTAGATTTTCATACACGGAAAGTAAAATCCCGACAAAAACATTCACATATCAAGTAAAAAGTCTTACACGTCAATTTTTATAGACTCGACTGTAAAAAGTAATGAATTCCCGCCATGTAGCACCAAGTTTCAGGTTATAGAATAATTTATTTCTCACAAAAGGATAAACAGTTATTCACTTACACAATATTTTTTGTCACCAAAATATATTCCTAAACATAGTCGTCTATGTACAAAAACCTCGTTTTATTCAAACTCACTTGTCAAACATGGTTATGATAATTTTTTCCAAAGTATTTTGGCGCTTTCAATGTCTCCACAAGACAGGCATTCCAGGTTTCGAACGCGGTTTTCTTTTCTCTTCAATTAAAGGCTAAAAAACAGTATCACTCCCTATCAGAGCATGAAGTATGGGCAGCATTGTTGCTTTTTATGTTGTTGAAATTGTGTCAAAATCGCAGCATGTTAAGGTTTTATTTTAAATTACTTACCTGTACGAAAATTTTATTTTTAGATACATTTTGTAAATACGAAACTCCTGATTTAATTCTATTACAAGACCAAAAAAGGAACAATGTTGTCCTTATTCTATGCTCTAACAGGGTGTAACACCGTTCCAGCCTCTAATGGAGGAGGAAAGAAAACCGCGTTCGAAACCTGGACTGTTTGTTGTCCAGCAACTCTCGGTTTCAAAACGCTAGCTTGTGGAGACATTGCAAGCGCCAAAAAAGCTTTCGAAAAATTTATCATAACCATGTACTTATGACAAGACAGTTTGAATAAAACGATATTTTTGTATTGTACATAGATTTCTCTGTTTGTGGTATAAAATTATTTTAAATTTAATCATAAAATTTGACCTCGGATACATATAAGCTTACATTATTCAGGTACCAACAGTGAAGGAAGAATTTTTAAAACAAAAGAATTATTTGTGCTATGTTAGGTACCTTGTATTTTTGTATTTTGTCCTGTACAGAGAAAATAAATTAATTATGAATTATGGAATATTCATATCCGCCATTAAAAAAATTACCTTGTGTATCCAGAATTCAAATAAAATTAAATATATTTCAGAACAGAAGTTACAAATGACACATTTAAAACACATTTTTTATCATCAGTACAACAAAAAAAACCGGCCAAGTGCGAGTCGGACTCGCGTACCGAGGGTTCCGTATAAATTCATAATCACACATGTCTTGAACTCTATATTTTTTGTATTTGAGTTGATTGAATGAAAGGTAATTTTCGGTTTACGATTTATGACGTATTAAAAAAAAACTACTTACTAAAGCTCGTTCAAACCAATTTTCGGTGGAAGTTGCATGGTAATGTACATCATATAATTTTTCTACTTTTATCATTCTCTTATTTTAGAAGTTAAAGGGGGGGGGGACACACACACATTTTACCACTTTGGAAGTGTCTCTCGTGCAAACTATTCGGTTTGGAAAAAAATGATATTAGAAACCTCAATATCATTTTTGAAGACCTATCCATACCATACACGTATATCTTTGATGAAAAAAAAAAATGAGTTTCAGTTCTAAGTATGGGCAACCCCCAAAATTTATTGTTATTTTTTTTTCTATTTTTGTGTGAAAATCTTAATGCGGTTCACAGAATACATCTACTTACCAAGTTTCAACAGTATAGTTCTTATAGTTTCGGAAAAAAGTGGCTGTGACATACGGACGGACAGACAGACAGACATGACGAATCCATATGGGTTCCGCTTTTTGCCATTTGGCTACGGAACCCTAAAAAACTAGATGCTTTATCCTATACTATTAAACGAGTTAAGTGTCCCGACGATTTCGAAAACGGCTTGAAACCTTTTGATGAAAATCTAGGATTAGGGGTTAAAAATCACCATAAATCCAGATCTATGAGGGAATTATCTTCGAAAAGATTAATTTAAGGGAGAATTCATTTAATGATCGAAATTACATATAAGGAGAATGCATATGATGCTTAAATTTAACCATCGCTTATGGTACATTGGTAGACTAGCGGTTTTGGTGGGAGCCACTTACGTTTTGCTGCTTTTAGGTCCAGATTCGAATACCACCCATGAGACTTTATAGTTCTTTGTTTTTTATTTTGAGTGTACTTATGTAAATATTATGAAAATAAATAAAAAGACTTAAGAGTGATAAAAAAATCTATTTTAACCTCTTTGTATTTTAGAGACAAATAGCGCCATCTTTGGCCATATAAGTTAATTACATACCTGGTGATTGTACCGCTCTGTCCCGTGTTTGAAAATAGGAAATTTTCCACGGTTTTCTCTAAACTCAACCAGATGGCGCTGATAACATTTGCAATAAGAAAATCTCTAAAAAGTCGCCAAAACTGATTGATATTACTGACTTATAAATGATGAACAACTTTCTAATATTACGTATTATTGAATATTTTTCTATTTTTTTTATCAAAAAAAAGGATGATTTGCATGTATTTTTTTCAATAGAATCAAATTAGAAAAAAATATTATAGATATTTTCAGAACAAATATGCTTGTCCTTTCGTCCCTTAGAAGGCCACTACCGACTAAAACAACACCCTGCAAAATGTTTCATAGAAAATATATCTTATATGTACTACTAAACAAGTTATCTTAGTTTATAAAAACTCCGATTGAACGAGCGACGCTCGGTCTCCCAGCTAGTTCAATATAATAAGAAAATTTTCAGTATCATTATTTATATTAGAACTAGCTTCCGCCCGCGACTTCGTCCGCGTGGACTTCAGAATTGTGTCCAGAAAGAAAGAAAATGTTAAGATAGCGCCATCTAGTGACGACGTGGAAATTTTGAGTTTTTAAGCATTCCTACGGGAACCCTTAAGTTTTCCGGGATAAAAAGTATCCTATGTGTTAGCCGAGTGCTTTATCTATCTATCTACCAAATTTCATCCAGATCCGTTCAGTAGTTTCGGCGTGAAAGCGGAACAAACAAACAAACTGGCAAACAAACAAACTGACAAACAAACAAACATCCATACTTTCGCATTTATAATATTAGTGAGATGAATTATTTTAAAATTATAATACCCATTTAAATTCAGTCACTGGGACGATATTGGGTTGTTAACTAAGTAACTATGATGGTTATCATCCCAGCGAATGTGTTATTGTCAATCAATCTGATGAGACCGTGAGAGTGAGTGACTGAATTTAAATGTATATTGGAGTAAATTATTATTCTTTAAATGATTTTACTGATAATTATGTTATTTTAATTAACAAAACATCAACTTTTCTTAATCAATTTTATAAATTGAAAAACTTTCATCTGTATGGATAAAATAAATTGAAAAATTAACAAAAAAATGAATCTTTTTTTCTCGACAATGAAAACGAATTTCATGCTGCCACTACACGGAAGTAATAAGGGGGCCATTCCCTATGACATATACATAAAAATTATGGTAATCTGTGATTCCTAAGTTTGATACTCTCCTTAGCTTGCGGAGGCGCTACCGTGACTCCAAATAGCGTAAGACTTGGCTTGCAAAGGCTTGCAAGGCCGTGCCTCCACAAATTTTCGACATCACTTCGTTTCTCCTTGCATGATACGTATCTCCTTGCAGGCTATTGCTAGGCAACGTTGTTATTCAATAAATGTTATGTGACTGAACAGATATTTTATGTTTTTAATATTGGCGACGAGGCCAATTAAATGGATTTAAAGAAATTAAAACGTACAAGAAGCTCAGTACAGTTTATTAAGTACAACGCCCAAGTAAGTATATAGCCCCGCTTGGAGTCACTCGACAAAACAATAAAGAAATTTCACGAAATACAGAACAACATAGAACTAGAAACCGAAGATGAACATCTTGAGGAAGAAACCTTCTACAGATTCGAGTTTGAGGAGTTGTGTATAGAACTGAAAACTACATTACGAAAACTAAGTATTACTTCATCACTCAAGGGGAAACCTCAGTCCGCTTGAGGCAGACATAAACTCCAAGAGGGACTCCCTACCTACTGATGTTTGGAAAAGAGTTTAGAACTAAGCTACATGCCATGCTAGTCCCATACCTAGACCGGAGCCACGTAGTCAGAGGGCAAGGAGGCATTTCCCTCCTGGAGACAAGGTGGCCAGGAGTTACTCCTCTCTTGCCCAGAAGTTTGAATTCGGCACAATAACCCGAAGTCTGGGTGGAGTACATTATGAAGTCAGAACCAATGGGGGACTCCTGTGGATCCGTCACCTCGACCAGCTGCTGCTGTCTTCTTGATTCGCGGGGGAGACGTGATACATATCTCCTTGCAGGCCAATGCTATGAATGATTGCTATGCGACATTGTTATTCAATAAATGTTTTTTTCTTTTAAAAAATCTTTTCTTTTATCGCTCTTGGGTCTTGTTATTTACATATTTACTTATGTTCATACTAAATAAAAAAATAAAAAGACAAAACAATAAAGTCTCGTAGGTTACGAACCCGGACCTAAAAGCAATAACGTAAAAAGTTCGTACAAAATTTGCCGCTTACACCTCTGGGTTATGGACTACTTATAGAAGTAAGTCAAAAATAAGCATCATATACGTAAAAGTTGTATGTATGTGTACGTAATTTGAGCCCTTATTCATACGAGATAAACGCAAAACTATAATTGTAAAGGGACAAATATATCGAAATCCTTATTTAATTAGCATTATTATGGTTTATTAGCGTACATTGATCTTGTAACTGCTCGCTGTTTTACGTAATATGGTTTAGGGTTATTTATACTATTTTTAAATCGAAAAACCAAGTTATAGTCAGATTAACGCCATCTATCGGATTTTTTCAACCAGGGAGCACTAACGTTTAACCTTAAACACAAAATTCTCGCAATGCTTTTTGTATTTTTTTTATCAAATTGTAATGTTAGGTATTTTATAAGTTTCATTTACGATATAAGTATATTTACTGTGCTTTTAGTTAGACTTTTTTCATTTCCAGGTGCGGTGTTTGCCCCACATACCTCCAGAAGATCTGCGCGTTCGATTTCGGATCAAATGCTACTTTTATATTCGATAACCATTGCATCATGGACATGTACAATTGCTTGGAAGGCACCCGTCAGTTATCTACAATAGCAGTATACATTTTTTATATGAATACCAAACCGATTTTTGGGGGTACAAGTATGGATTTATAACGAAAGCTATGGTTTTCTTGAGATGTTTTTTCTGGTTTTATAAGGCAAAGCTAGCATGGTTCTTGCATTGACACCTGTCATATTATTTCGTTAAGATATCATTATGATATTCGCGTTGATGTCTTTCGTAGTATGATTTTGTTTCCTTACGTTAAGTGTAACACAGAGCTCGCACCGATGTCATTTTCGTATCATTTTGTTTCGTTACTTTAAGCGTAACATATGCTTGTACTGATGGCATATTCGTGTCACTTCGTTCGTGTTTGTTACAATTATGCACTGATAATGATATAATTTCTGAGATTTGTCAAATTTTCCAGCGTAATGTAAAGCTAGCGTTAATATACGATCGAAATCAAACTGTTTCGGTGGGTGCGTCACTTCACCGCTCTACAGTGTTAGACTCATCATGACAGCTAGCGTATAATTATGTTTCTCTGTAAGATGTAGCCTCAATGTTGCCCGAGCCGGCCCCTATACTTGGAATTTATCAGTGGCACGAGGAAACTACATAACTTAGTCATTGACTAGTAACAATATAACAATATGTAGACAATATAAGGTACTCGGTAGTCAATATTTTTAAGGATTGTTTAGTTTCGTTCATCTTTTGAGCAACAAAAAGTCATCGTTATTATACCTAATATACCATTCTCTACCACTTCAGAGTTCCAGCCGCTGAACTACGATCACTGCCTGTATTTCGGCAACTTCGCGTACGTGCACGGCTACAAGAAGGAGGACGAAGACTACGGCGAGGACCACATCATCGTCAAGGGTTCCAAAAAGAACCCAGACTTCGTTTAATCTGTGACTGTGTCCCGACCCGAGGCACCAAACAAGAGATGTACCGATAAAAAAGCCTAATACACCTGTCTATTTATTTCTCCTAAAACTTGCTGTTTTGTATGCGACACATTCCTATTAACTTCGTTCATCGCCTCTAAGTTTGGAGTAAGTATTGGAATTAAATCATCTGAGTTTTTTGATTAACCGTTTGACCGCCAGAGACACCATCATGCCGCCATATTTTGAAATACAGCTGTTTTCGCATATTTTCACATCTTGTGTAGTTTTCAAAATATATCCAAATCAAAATACACATAAAATATAGATCGTTAAGAACACTACCTATGTGGTATTTTAATAAAAACAAACGCTAGGGGGTATAATTTTCTATAAGATAAGTATTGTATTTGACGTGATACCACGACGATATTGGCGTACATATGAAATTTTTTGCGCTACACGCATCGCCACCGCGCGCTTCTTATGTCCGTCTTTAGCGGTAAAAAGGTTACAAGCTTATTTATTTTAATCATCGATGGATGGACAATTGGACATGATCAATTAGTGTGTTAATAACCAACACTGATTAAAATTTTGATTATAAAAGGCATGTTAGAGTCATTGTGTCATACAGTTATGCACGAGTCAAAAATATTGATGAAATTTTTGTGAATAACAATAATTATAAAATAGATTGTATATTCCTTTATCTATATATTATTTTTTACTGTTGTTGTTATTTAATCCTTGTAGTATTTGGAACTAATTTAGCTACCTTTTCTATATAATATGTGGGAATGAACAGTCCAGTAGGACTTGATTATGACTACGAAAAGTATAAGGCTCTATCGGCGAGTTTTGTCAGTTTTCTTCCCTATAGAATCGCTTCATTTTCCTAGCCTAGCTTTGCACAGCTCAGGTGGAAAAGGGCTTATCGAAGCGAGGTCTTTTGTATTGAGAAATATTAGCGAGGGATGTGTTGTGAGGGATGTGATATGATATTGTATTGTGCCCACATATTTCACAGCTTCGCAACGCATCCTCGCACCGCACATTAATGCGCATTTTCACAGCTCCGCTACACATCCTCTTACGAGATATTTTCCTCGCACATGTTTGGTGAAAACCCCCACACATTTCCACAACACAGCTGTGTAGGGAAAATGTGTCATACGAGGATGTGTAGCTCACAGCCTCGTACGACACATTTTCCTCGCACAACTCAGGTGGAAAAGCAGCCTGAGAGCGGAAAATGTTACAGTGAAAACGTTACTGCAAAAGACGTTAAAGCAATTAGCTACTAGTTTCTTGAATGAAGTTGTTCAGTTTCATAATTAGTACCCTGTACCACTTTTACAAAAAGTTACAATATTGAAAATTATGTCTTTTATTTAATGTGTACCTTGAAGGTAAGCTCTAATAGTAAAACTGAACAATTTTTGATCTACAAGTTGCTAAAAAGTATAACATAAATATTCTTGAGGCAGAAAAAGGCATTTTCTTTTTAAATTTATGGAAAAAACCTGACCAAAAAATGGTTTCCAGATAACGTACTGACATTCGCAGTAAGGTAAAAACGCTTTTGTATAAGTCGCAGGTGCTAATCAAGTCAAACAGTAGGTATACAAAAAAATCAGGAACTTTTTGAAATTCAAATTTTCAAGTAATAGAATTGTTTAAATGTAAATGTATAATATTTATAAATTTTATAAAACACTCATTAACTCCGCACATCTTATGTCGACGATTTTAACACATCTCAAAGTTTTGTATGTAAGTACATAAAAACCTCAGTGACATATAATAAGTACAATTGGATAGTACAACATACCACATTTTACTTATAAGAGTCTTCTGCCTTCATTGAGGAGCTAAAATCACTGGGAGTGCGAGGGCACAGTGAAGGCAGGCGGTAGGGGCTAGGGGCCGGGCATGTGCCCGAGTCGCTTGTAGTCAATTTTATCCAGTTGCACGAGCGGTCGCAGCTGGTCTGCAAACACGCGCATGTCCTCCGCTATGGCGTCCTGCCCTTGTGGTGCTAGAACCTGGAAAAACAGTAATATAGTACATATTAGGTGCTTACCTATGAAGTTGCCGTTTCATATTTGATAGTTCAACTGAAGATTTTAGCTAAAAAATAAATTTATTTTATCCCCTTTTAATTATTTATCATATTTTGACTACATCTAAGTTCTTCTAGTAGCGTGATGCGTGATGTAATCCAGAGTATGATTCCATTAAATATGGTACTCTCATTTTCTTAGAGGTCAAATGCCATCTACATGCTCCACACAAGCACAAATTTTCTTTAGTCACATTACAAAGAGCAAAAAATGCAATTGACAAGATTTCAAATATTTTACACCTAAGCATTTTAATGTTTTTTTTTTAATGCGGAATATGTAAAAATAAAACAGATACATTTTTATTATTTTTTAAAAGGTACTACGATATCTCTTGGTAAGTATATTAACTTTTTTCTTTTCAAGGATGTATCTAAGGGGATGAAAAAAGGCATAAATAAGTATACTTCATTCCAATCAAAAAAAAGCAAAACGTAAACAAACTTACTATGGAACTGACACATGTCAATGTCATCTGCATACTATGTTTGTTTACCTTTTGCTTTTTTTGATTGGAATGAACCATATGTATTTTTTTTTTAATCAAATTTCGCACATAGTATTGGAAGTAAAAGAAAATTTTAAGTTGTCTACTGACATGTCATAGCCAAGAATCAGTTTTGTCACTTTGTCTTGTTCTTAAAACTATTTTATATTACTTGTTCACTTTCCGATTGTGTTGCGGGTACTATAAATGTGACTTAAAGTGTCACCATATTATCAATCTTAATTATAGTGCCAACTGCCAAGTGATTTTGAAGTGGGTAAGGACTGCATTTAACTAAATTAAAAAATATTACTTTATACTTACAGATAATTCTACTAGGTAGCTCTGGGAAATAGGCTCTGGTGGCATGGAACTTTGTGATATCTTGAAAACTTTTGCCACAGTAATCTTCATGCGTCCCTTTCTGAACATATAGCCTGAACATAAACAAGTTTTCTCATTAAACATAGCATATCATCTCATAGGTTCTTATTTGTTTAACAGTTTTTTTCACAGAAAATTATGGCCACATCCAGATTAGAGGAAGGTTTAAGGTGAAAGGTCTGATAATAGACTGATAAATCAGGAAAGCAATAGGAAAAAGTAAAATATCTTGAGTTAACTTATAAATATTCAGTATTTTATTGATTCTGTTATAAAGTTTGGGACTAAGGCAGTAGTAATTAGTACTTTTTAGGTTCTAAATATCTAAGGAATTAAATTACAAACTTTATCTTCTTTTTGTTACATTATAATAAATATAAATACACAGCAGTTGTAAGCTTCTGTGAAGCTAGATCCTACAAACTATAGGGTCCTTCTAAAATACCTGAAAAAAATTTAACAGTTGATTCCACTCATGAAACTGAACAACTTTCCCAAGGAACCCATACTCAATTCGCAAAAAATTTTTTGGACTTCCCATACAAAATTGGCAGATCAGTTGATTGATGATTAGTATGACAAATCAAATTTTTTATTGCAAATTTAGTTTAGTTTCCTTGGGGAAAGTTGTTCAGTTTCATGAGTAGAAGCCGTGGTTAAATTTTTTTCAGGGATTTCATAAGGACCCTATATACTTTTAATTTTTCTCTCACAAAGAACCATCTTATTTCAAGTTCAAAACAGTTGATTTACCTTTTATGCTGTATTCAAATTCAATCCGACATCCTAGTTCATTGAGGAACTCAATCAACATTCCACTGCATGCAATGTCCAGACTAGAGCGTACCACCGTTGGTCTGTTTTTGTCTCCCAGGTCAGGCTGTCCAATGTAGCGCAGCTGGAATGGCATGTCCCTAGCATCCAAAGCTTTGCGTACTCGAAGCATTAATGGGGCTGCCTAAAAGATAGTTAAGTACCTCTTCAAATTAATTTGATGTCATGAATACTTACTGAATTAATTTAGTTAGGTTATGCAATTTTTGTAAATAAAGAGAATGATAATGCCATCTTACCTGTTGGTTCGGGTCCCTAAGACTGAAGCACACTTCTTGATCGTCAAACGTCTCTGGTCCGGCGTCGACATTGTCACAGAGACCGCGTAGTCTGTGAAGCAAAACCTCTACAGCCGAGTCCAGGACGGAACCCTGAAAAAACAAGTGATGGTTTGTGGTTTTCTTCTTAGAATGCTTCTAGAATAAGTGGAAATAAGCTCAGAGAGAAGCCCTACTAGGATAACACTAGGTTCACTACAAGTACCTGCAAAAGATATTCCTGATTCGGTATGATATTGGCTTTCAATGCTTGTGATAAACTATCGGTTGCAGTAATAGGTGCTGCATTAGCAGCAGACATGGTTATTTAACAAAATGCGCCGAATGATCTGATCCCACACCCACAACACCAACACAAACAAAAACAAAAAAAAAGATTTCCAGAATCTAGTTTGACAATGGTTTGACTTAGTTTGACATAAGGTTGCGTTCCAATACCAAAGATTTCACTCGGGTGATGCGAATTTTACCCTAAGAAGTCGTTCCATAACCAAGTTAAGATTCACCTGACAAGAGTTTGTCCCTTTCACACTTCAAAAAAATATAATATGCTATCCTGCTGTCAGAGTGAAAATTACTCTAACGAAACTAATTTGGAACGCTTTCTAAATCGTTCCAAAACCGAGCCGAGTGAAACCGAGGGTAACCGAATGATCGCCTGACAGTTCTCCGTCGGGATTTCGGAACGCCTTCGTGAATGCGATTTTCACTCTGACAAGTGCGATTTTTAACGCTGTTTGATTACCGTTAAAATTCGCGTGACAGTTTATTCGGCGGGAAGTTCGTAGTCAATGTCAAACAGACTAAGACATACAAACATTTTATCTTCGGAATTGTTTTGAAATACGATTGCTTGTATCTGCGAAGGTGTTAAAGCCATAAATAAGACAGAATTCTACCCAAAAAAGCTAGAAACTTTTCTGAATTATTTTCGATGACGTTTGTTACCCTGTCACTCTGGAATCACTCGCAAGCGTTCCAAAATCATATTTTTTTCTCTTTCTCAAAATAGCTACGTCTCTTTCATTTCTCCGAGTTAAATTCTACCTCACCCTACCTTGATTTTGGAACGACTTCTAAATCGTTCCAAAACCGAGCCGAGTGAAACCGAGGGTAACCGAATGATCGCCTGACAGTTCTCCGTCGGGATCATGGACGTACTCAAAGAGTAAGTGTTGCCGGCACAGAAAATTAAAAAAGTCCAAAACCACTCGTGAAAAGTTCCGTTTTGACTTAGAAAGTTCCGTTCACAGGCCACAGTAAAAAAATTCGCCACAGCATGCGTGCGTTGCCGTCGCCACAACGTTATTCGCATCAAGGTAGGTACTAAACCCCACTATCACCGGCTCAGAAATATTTCAAACTGATATCTGTCGGACGTGGTCCGTCCTGGAGGCCGTAAGGCCACTTTGAGAGGCACGGAAGAAAGAGGTAGGGGGAAATGGTAAGTAGGCGGATCTCGCGTGTCATAAATTAGCGCTGCAGTACAGGACGCACTCATTCTCAATCGCGTGCTATGCGGCACCGGACGGCTGATGTTCTCGGATAAATAAAATAAAAAAACACGTAAACATGCGATACTGTGCTGTTTTAGAGTGCAGAAATAGAAGCACAGACAAAATATCATATAATGAAGGCATTACATTTCACCGGTAAATGTTGTATTTTATATTTCGATTTAAAATTGAATTTAATTTAATTCAAAGCTTTATCCCGAACGAATTAGATAATTTTAAACTTTATGTGAGAGTAATAAAAGTCATACGTCAGTAGCATAAGTCGGCCTGGTCCACCAACATTCTCGTGTGTTCTAAATAGTGATGTGCAATCATTTATCTTTGACAATATATTATCGATATCGATAAAAAGAGAAGTTGATTTTATTATCCTTCCAGTTGTTTATAATGTGTATATTTTAGATACATTTTATTGGCAAATGTCAAACCTTTGTTCATTCCCTACTACCGAAGGATTTTGTAGGTATGTATGTAAATAATTCTTTGGTACGCTCTACAGCCTAAAGGGCGTCACATACGAGCGCTATACTGTGCTATTTCATCATAATATCAAATATAGCTCGCCACACTACAAATAAAGGGCGTCACACACAGGCGCTATACTGTGAGTGTGAGTTAAAAGCTGTAATTACTCGCATACTAAGAATGACGCCATGAGTGTATCAGTAGATATGTAAAGCTGAATCTTGTTTTTTTTTATAATTTGTCTACGTTACGTTATTATATACTCTACCTTTTCAAGAATCACACGGACGCTATACTGTGCTATTTCATCTTACGATATCTGCTGCTGTCGTGTGTGACTGTAGCAAGCTATCACACATGGCGGCAACAATATCGTATAAAGGGGTAGGGACATTTGTGGCCTATGACCTGTCGAATTTTCACGAAAGTTGTGTCGCAGTTTGAAACCTACTTAAATCGATAGAGGATAGCTAAATGATGAAACATGTACTAGGTCTTTTTTTCGTAACATCACCGGTTGCAGAGATATAAATGATTTTTATTGTCCTATATATGGTAGGGCCATCTTTGTCACTAAATATGTCCGAAACTGGTGGAAACACTAAACGACTTATCATATTTTTTCACCATCTAAATGTTCACTAGCGATTTATAAAGGATTCAAGGTGCGCGACTTTGAAAAAAACGTCGGCCATAGGCCACCTTCCATAGTAAAATCTTACATCGCCTTTCATTACCCTCAGGCGTCGTGGCGCTCATATCAAGGTTATATCGTACGCTGTCATCTCTGTATTGCTCGGTGTCACGTGACATCTTAAGATAAAACAGTATCGTATAGATGGTCTATTTATTTGTTTGGCGAGCGATATTTGATTTTACGATGAAAGAGTATAGTATAGCGCTCGTGTGTGACGCCCTTTACGTAGGTCCGCGCAGTGGATCGGAAAAAGTGTCATTCTCGAGTTTATTCCAAAAAATGGTAAAAATATTCATGTATTACCCACGACGAGAACTCCCGCGTGTCAAATATGTGGAGTTTTTATTTGAGGGCAATTTTCAAATTAATTTCCCTAACCGGAAACAAAACTGGAAAATCTTAATAGAAACTTAATGGTACTAACAATTAGGCAATCAATAGCATATTGTTGAAGCCATTAAAAAAACTTTATTTGAAGTCTTGTTTGGTAATTCTATTCAATGTATATTAGGACTTACGAGTATTCAACGTTATTTAATTTTTCATTTTCAATTTTTTACTCCGCTGTTCTGCCATTTTGGGATAAGTTAAATATAAGAATATGTAGGCACAATTACGTCCTACACGCAAATTTTTTATTGTTTTCGAAATGACATAATCGCAGATAGAGTTTCACCTGAGTTTCTACGCAGAGAATAATATTTTCACCTGAAGTTTCTACACTTAAAGCATTTCCTGAAACATCCATTTCCAGGGTTGTCACTTTTCAAAATCTAAAATGTTTATTAATTTAAGTATATATGTTTTGTTTTTTATTTATTTCTGTTAGTTAACCGTTTGTCGAGCAGTATAACTTAATAATTATATAAGGTCTAACGAAATCAACTGATCTATTTAAAGTATAACTTATTATTATTATATTATTTATAAAACTGAACAACATTTCTCAAGCAATAAATTATAGTCAACACGGAAGTGTTTTGACCTTTTTAACAAGCTGATCAGCTGATTGGCCAACTTAGTATGGGAAATCCAATTTTATGTGAATTGATTATTGGCATCGAAATAATGAATGATAGTCCAGTAAATAAAAGATTTGAGGTCGCATTAAAGACACCTGACTAAAATGGTTTGGAAATAAAAGAATTGGTGTTTTACTAAGCATTCGTGGTAATTTTGTGATTGTAAGGGCGTTCAACCCTTAGAAATACCTAAAGACGCCTTTTAACTTGTATACGCCAAACAATAAATGCACTTTTGGGGAAAACTGAGATTTATAACTATAGTTACCTTATAAATATGGTATTTAAGTTGTCTCTAGTTTAAAGCAATAAATTCATCATATAACGATATTTTTTATATTATTGCGTGAAAAATAATACTTAAAAAATGGAGCCTTCGGAGATTTTTATGTTTTTTAAGTCTAATTGTAAGGCTTGAACATGTGTTAAGTTTTCACCTAGGTGACTATTTCAGAACCCAGTTAAAAACGATTTTTTAAAGATTTCTGTAGTACACATTAAAGACACTACAAATATTTTCTTGGCTGTGCCGTAACACTAATATTATCTATTAGAAATCATCATCGTCCCTTGTACAAACAAAGAAGTTTCTTCTTAAAACGCATTTTAACTAAAATGTATTAGACATTATAATTATATTTCAAACGCCGAGAAGGTGCGTCAGCTGCCACGTACGCATAGCCAGTGTGCGACAGAGACGGAGCTATTGGGTGCGAAAAAGACAAGTGCGCGGATAGCTAGATGGAAAGTGCGAAACGCAAATGTGATAAAATGCACAATATGATAGGTAGGTAGTAGTTATTTAATAATAATTGTGTCATACTCATTGGATTGTGGGCATCCAAACGTGATCATAGTACTACCGTCGTACTGATTTACCACATAGATATACCTACTGTAAATTCAATTCAAAAGAAGAAACTTTGTCCTATTAATTCGCCGAACATTTAACTCCAAAAATTATACATAATTATTATATTGTCATGACATGAGTGTCATCGCCATTTTTCCATGACTTTCCATGAGCCTGCCAAAGCAACCCCACTTCCAATGCCAGTGGGCCTGTTCTTATGAAGTAAAAGTAGGTAGGTATTTACGCTAAATTTCACGAACTAGGTGCGACATAATATCGTCGTTGCGATTTACCGTAATTTTGGATCAAGAATCAAGACCTCAAACTTGGCATAGTTGTTCCTTAGGTGGTCTTAAGTGGAATAAGCCCGGGAGGCATCGGGAGGCATCACGGTAGCGGCGTTATTATACCGCAATAGCTGTCCACTTTGCTTTCGCTTGCCCTCTTGAAGCTCTCAGTAACTGACACGTTTCGTAACCCAGCATATGAGTCACAAGACCACACCAACGTAATTTTCTTCGCTTAAGGTACGCCTCAATTCCGTATACGTTTGCACGGTGTAGAACCTTTGTATATCTTATATGGTTGGACCAGTCGATGTTCATGATATCACGGAGGCACTGCATGTGAGATCTATCGAGGCAGCGTATTTCTTTCCTATTGGACTGGTGGCGAAAATAATAAAAATGCTCTATTTACCGAGTTTGTTTCTCTGGCTCCTATATAGCTAAAACAATTATCAATAATTTCGTCTTGATTCGTAGATCATCAAATAGCCAGTCATAAGAAAGGTGGAGGGGGGCCGATATAGCTATGACGAAACAAACGACCCTACGACAGGCTATTTCGTATCAAAATTCTATCTATCTATCTATCAGCCGAAAGACGTCCACTGCTGGACAAAGGCCTCCCCCAAGGATTTCCACACCGACCGGTCCTGTGCGGCTCGCATCCAGCGGCTTCCTGCAACCTTTACCAGGTCGTCGGTCCACCGAGTCGGGGGCCTGCCCACAGTGCGCCTTCCGGTGCGCGGTCGCCATTCGAGAACTTTACTGCCCCAACGGCCATCTGTTCTACGAGCTATGTGCCCTGCCCACTGCCACTTAAGTCTAGCGATTCTGAGAGCTATGTCGGTAACTTTAGTTCTCCTACGTATCTCCTCATTTCTGATTCGATCACGTAGGGAAACACCAAGCATAGCACGCTCCATCGCCCTTTGGGTATAAAGTATCAAAATTATCTGTACCAAAATGAATCCATCGATCTATACCTGTCATAGCTCTATATAAACACTATGTCTCTCACGAATTGAGGAGGTTTGGAATTACTTTGGACATATACACCAAGATCTTAGTAGCTAATATCATGCGACCGGAAGAATGTAGGTCTACGTTTGCCAGAAACTGCTAAAGCTGAACCAATCCCAATGATCTCAGGGTCGAGGTCACATTTGAATGTTATTGCACTTCCCAAATACTTAAACTTCTCTACATGCTTCATCACATTCTAACCGAGATACATTTGGAGTTAGATTGTTCAGTTGTCTCCCAACATACATAACATCGATCTTACTTACACTGTCAGTACTCAATTGTTTTTAATGACTCATCAAAACTGGTCATCAATTTTTGCAGAGATATTAGGGGATTCCGCTGTAAAACATTAAGTCGTCCACGTACCTTATTGCTGTAACTATATGGCATAAAACTTTGTTACGTGCCTTCATTCGGTCTAGCTTGAAAAATTTACCGTCAGTTGTTAGTACGGACTACGGAAGTGTATATTTTGGGATGTTATGTGTGTCATCTAGCGATGCCATCTAGCGATAGCAGCCGGCACCAACGGCTTAACGTGCCTTGCGAAGCATGGAAACGGTCGAGATAAATGCCACTAACAGTCATACCCATCCAGGTTATGACCGTGTCTGTAGTCAGTTAATCTTCGAGATCGACGCGACCACGCAAGCCGCACTGAGCCACGACCGCTTCTCATATAAAGTATATTTACTAAAATTAACATAAATTTGCTTAAATATATTATTGAACATAGCTTTTGGTCATACCCAATCATGGCAATTTAGTAGATCCTATCCATTGCTTTTATTAAACAAGTCATTTATGGATCAGATTTGTATTCCAAAGTACCGACGGATTATTTGTTTTCGATGTAAATAATATTTTCCTTCACGATTATAAATAATTTAAGCACTTATATTGCATTTCTAAAGTTAAGTGAATTTGTAATTCTTTTTGAGAAATAAATATCTCAACCCGTGTATGGATCTTACAGCTCATAATTTTATTGTTGACATGATTTTTAATAGAAATTAAGTGTTAAAAAAATATGTGCTGAAGTGAGTTTCTTCTGGACTCAACGTTTCTTCTCGCTTCGCAAACATTTCCTGAAACGTTGAGTGTACAAATTCCGCGTGGTAAGGGCTTTTTGCTAGATAGAAAAACTATTTTGTACTAGATAAATAACCATTTTTTTTAAAATATGTTGCCCACGTTATTCGGATTTTATGAATTTGTTATATTTTTTTTGTGAAAGAACTTGAAAGAAGCCTTTATTTAATCAGAAATGAATTAGTCTTCCTTGAATTATCCGAAAATGATATCACACATGACCTAGTACATAAAGTTATGGACGTATTAGCCCGAAAGAGGAGCGCGACCGAATCAATCTTTCCTTGCCTCTCCTCGCCACTTTTGTGATGCCTCTCGATGCCAATAGTATAAGGAAGACTGTTTTATATGGGGGGATTAGTTAAAAAAGTGTCCAACTGTAAGCAGTAAATAATAGTTCAAGAATCCATCAGAGTGGCGCTAATGTAGACAAGGATTATGAAAATAATATATGAAAAAAAAAATCTTATTTTATGTTTTTTTTGTTTTAAAGTGCGTTATAACAAAGCGGATTCTTTCCTTGTTTTTTTCTCTGTTTCTTATAACTTTTCTCGCTTTCTTTAAAATTTACCCTTTTTAGGATTCCGTAGTCAACGAGGAACCCTTATAGTTTCGCAATGTCCGTCTGTCTGTCCGCGGCTTAGCTCAGAGACTATTAGTACTCCAGAGCTGTAATTTGGTACGGATATGCATATTAATCCTTATATACTTCCAGCCTCCGGAACAAGCCGGTTTCCGAAAAGGCTTCAGTACCACAGACCACATACATACGCTGCGACAGATTATACAGAAGACCGAAGAGTATAATCGACCACTAAGCTTGGCGTTTGTGGACTATGAGAAAGCCTTTGATTCGATCGAGACCTGGGCTGTATTGCAATATCTCCTAATGGTGCCAGATCGATTATCGATACATCGAAGTTTTGAAGTGTTTGTATGAAAATGCCAGCATGTTGGTCCACCTCCAGGATCAGAATTCCAAACCTATCCGGCTGCAGCGTGGGGTGAGACAGGGAGACGTTATATCTCCGAGACTGTTCACCGCTGCACTGGAAGATGTTTTCAAGCTTCTGGACTGGAAAGGACTCGGCATTAACATCAATGGCGAGTACATCACTAACCTTCGATTTGCTGACGATATCGTGATCATGGCTGAGACCTTGGAGGATCTAGGCGCAATGCTCAAAGGACTAAGTAGAGTCTCCCAACAAGTGGGTCTTAAAATGATACATAGATAAGACGAAAATCATGTCAAACATCCGTGTTACACCCACTCCTCTGAAGGTTGGAGACTGTAAGCTCGAAGTTGTTGACGAATAATCTAATAACAATTATAATTCGCGAGCGGGCTGAGCGGGGGGCGCGGGCGGGGGAATGCGGCATGCGCGGCACCCGCGCTACCCCGCGAGTTCTTTATTCAGCTAAGCTATAGCTGGGGATTTCGTGCAACATCTTGTATGAGAACTGTTTTTAATTTTGGATCAATGTTTCTCTCTCTCTTTCTTTTCTTTTCGTGTGACACGTTTTTTTACTATTCACAAGATATAGATGGCAGTTGCCTGATGTTCCACTTAGCATCATCCGCGGTCACGTGTCTACCTACTGGGTTTTGTGTGTGTTATCAAGGATTTAAACTTGGTATATAGTTGTTCTTTAGGTGGTCTTGAGTGTTAGCCCAGGAGGCATCGGGAGGCATCACAAAGGTGGCGAGGGAAAACGGGGAAAGTTTGATTCGGCCGCGCTCTTCTTTCGAGCTTATATCTCCATAACTATATGTACTGGGGCAAGTGTGATAATTATCGGACAATTAAAGGAATACCAATTCATTTGGAACAAATAATTGCTTCCATCGCTAGAAAAAAAATTGGCTATGGAGGGTACGTGTAAGGAGATCTGTCTCTGTGTACAAAAGTGTCCGTCAAAACGCGTTAAGTAAGGGTGGTATTATTGTGTAAAAAGCGGTCAAGTGCGTGTCGGATAGGGATGCGCAAAACATTACTTTGAAAAGTAATGTGATACTTATTACATCACTTCATCAAGTGATATTACTCGGGGGCATTACGCATTACTTAGCATCACGCCATTGAATTACTATCTACTTATTACTGACTGTGATGAAAATGAATGAAAATATTATAAATTAAATGAAACCAAGTACATTTAATTATGTTTTTATTAAGCACTTAAAAACATAATGAAATTAGTTATTATATTAATTATTAAAACCAATAAAAATAAGCTGCGACAGCTTTTTTGATCTTATGATAAAATCTACCATTCCGTAATTTTATTGCGTAATAGGAACTGAACGAGCGGGACACAGGGCTCTAGTTTGATCCTTTCACTTGGCACGTTTTCTCTGCTTGGGCACATGACAAGTTTAATGTGTTTTATTACTGTGGGTTAGGGTTTAGTTTCTATTAAAAGCATTTTCAGAGTACTCAGTCCAGTTTTTCTCGTATGTCCATGAATGTATCACACTGTCTTTTTCTTTCATCGATCATCATATCACTCTAACCGAGGCGTGTAGCACTGGCGTGTTCGTACGAGCTAGATAGAACATGTAGCGCTGTAGCGTAATGAATGATGCTTGCTATGCGTGCGTGATACGTAATGTAGCATTACTTTATTGAGTGATATTACCTGCGTGATATTATAAGCATCACTTACACACCTCTAGTGTCGGACCACGCGCAGTGTAGGGTTTCTTAGTACTTCGACAAACACTGCTTCAAGGGGAAAACCTCCCGTTTTACAAAACTGACTACTACTCGTTAACTTGTAAAGCCTACTTAGCTGTGATAGTTTTCCTTTTAACTTCGTTAAATATACTACTGCCGTGATTTTTTTCACATTCCTAGAAATAACTATTTAGCTGTCCTTGGCACATGACTTTAACAAAAAATTGCACTTTAAAGCTTAATATTTACAATATTTTTGATTTTTTGCAATTTTTGCAATTTTTTTTTTTTGGACTTTTCATACTAACTTGGTTCGCCAGCTGATCGATTTGTATGAAAAGTCCAAAAAAAAATTTTTGATTTCAACAAAGTTGTAGAACAAAAGTTGTTCAGTTTGATGGGTAAAAGCCAACCTTGAAGTATTGTCACACACTTCTGTTACACCCTGTATATACCTGGGACAAACAGTCCAGTTAGGTAGGTCCAGCTTTGAGAAAGAGATCAGCCGTCGAATCCAACTTGGCTGGGCAGTGTTCGGGAAACTTCGCAATATCTTCACGTCCAAAATACTGCAGTGTCTCAAGACTAAAGTCCATGACCAGTGTGTGTTGCCAGTGATGACATATGGATCCGAGACATGGTCGCTTACTATGGACCTTATAAGAAGGCTTAAAGTCACTCAAAGGGCGATGGAACGTGCTACGCTTGGTGTTTCCCTACGTGATTGAATCAGATATGAGGAGATACGTAGGAGAACTAAAGTTACTAGCTCTTTTTGATTTTTTTCTCTCTCGACTATCCCAGGGTGTGAGGTATCGTTGAATAGGTCTTTCAAAAATATTGTGGGTTTGCGAAACCTATTTTTCGAGTCATGGATTCGTTTTCGAAATATTAAGATTTAAAGTGCAATTTTTTGTTAAAGTCATGTGCCCCCCCCCCCCCCCCGACAGCAAAATAGTTATTTCTAGGAATGTGAAAAAAATCACGGCAGTAGTATATTTAACGAAGTTAAAAGGAAAACTATCACAGCTAAGTAGGCTTTACAAGTTAACGAGTAGTAGTCAGTTTTGTAATACGGGAGGTTTTCCCCTTGAAGCAGTGTTTGTCGAAGTACTGAGAAACCCTACACTGCGCGTGGTCCGACACGCACTTGACCGCTTTTTACACAATAATACCACCCTTACTTAACGCGTTTTGACGGACACTTTTGTACACAGAGACAGATCTCCTTACACGTACCCTCCATAGCCAATTTTTTTTCTAGCGATGGAAGCAATTATTTGTTCCAAATGAATTGGTATTCCTTTAATTGTCCGATAATTATCACACTTGGTCCAGTACATATAGTTATGGAGATATAAGCTCGAAAGAAGAGCGCGGCCGAATCAAACTTTCCCCGTTTTCCCTCGCCACCTTTGTGATGCCTCCCGTTGCCTCCTGGGCTAACACTCAAGACCACCTAAAGAACAACTATATACCAAGTTTAAATCCTTGATAACACACACAAAACCCAGTAGGTAGACACGTGACCGCGGATGATGCTAAGTGGAACATCAGGCAACTGCCATCTATATCTTGTGAATAGTAAAAAACCGTGCCACACGAAAAGAAAAGAAAGAGAGAGAGAAACATTGATCCAAAATTAAAAACAGTTCTCATACAAGATGTTGCACGAAATCCCCAGCTATAGCTTAGCTGAATAAAGAACTCGCGGGGTAGCGCGGGCGTCGCGCATGCCACATTCCCCCACCCGCGCCCCCCGCTCAGCCCGCTCGCGAATTATAATTGTTATTAGATTATTACAGAAACTGTGCAACATATTGACCGGGGATTTTTCTTAGTCTTAGTTTAAAAAACATATTACTATTAGATTTCATGAAAATATTCGTAGTGTCTTTAATGTGCAAGGGTTAAAATCGAATAAAACTTAATAAAAAAATAAATAACGAAGTCACCTAGGAGATAATTCTCATGGTTATTGACAGTGGTTATGTACCCCCTAAGACAAAATATCACTCACCTTGCAGTATTTCTTTTCAAGTTATAAATTTTTAAATATATTATATTCAATATCTACTCAATGTTTTGATCTCGATCGGGGACGATTATAAATATAAATAAAACGTCTTATAAGAAGCCCTCATGTAAAAAATCACCAGTTTTCTATTTTTTGTTCACATTTAAATTTAATTTTGTTTCTTTAGGGGCTAATTACCGAAAAATTATCAAATACTCATAAGAGATTTTCATGAATTTTCATTTTGCAATTATTTAAGTAACATATTCTAAATTTTCACCCAAAGTGCATTAAATGTAACCTACTCCATACAAAAATTCGTAGATTGACTGGACTATGAACAGTTTATTGCACAACAAAACAGGAAAATATAAACATAAACATGAACAGAAAAAAAGCTATACAGGTAGGTGGCATTGGTTACTTGAGGCAAGTTGTTCAGATTTAAAAAATAGAAGCTCTACTTAAAACAGTTACAGGTGATTTTGTCACACCTTAATGCACTTAATCAAATATGGTCTTAAAAATCTAGTTTTGTCTTCTCTCTTATTTATTGCCATTCAGTTTCAGTATTATGACTATCCAGGATGGACCATTTCTTATACCACATGCTAACCTTCACAGGTAATTTTCGAATAAAAGGTATAATTTTAAAACTAAATCACTCTTGAATCCGACAAGAATTCCTAAACGCCTTTGAATTTGAAATAGTATTGACACATTTTTAGTTTCGAAAAGTGACAACCCTAGATATAAAAAACCGGCCAAATGCGATTCGGACTTGTGCAACAAGGGTTCCATATAAATTCATAATCACACATGTCTTGAACTCTAAATCAAATTCTCAGGCCTACAATCATTTAAAGCTGTAAAAAAAAATCAAACTTCTATGCCAACGCAATCAAGATATACCTATGGTTCATTCCAATAAAAAAAGCAAAACGTAAACAAACTTACTATGGAACTAACACATGTCAATATCATCTGCATACTACGTTCGTTTACCTTTTGCTTTTTTTTGACTGGAATTAACTATATGGCCGTTTATGCCGCATATTTGGACACTTGCATGGGAATTTAAAAAATGTGATGTAACTAAAAATGTATGGTTTTCGGACTTTTTCCTTTATTTGTGCTATAAAACATTGCTACTTGCCAAATTTCATGATTCTAGGTCGACGGGAAGTACACTTTAGGTTTTAATTCCCATGCGAGTGCCCAAATATGCGGCATAAACGGCCGTATCTCTTGATTGCGTTGGCACAGAAGTAAGATTTTTTTACAGCTTCAAGGGATAGCAGGCCAGAGTATTTGATATCAAATTCAAATTTGAATAACTTTATTTGCTAGAAAACAGTAAAAATATAGTTCTTATTGAATATAGCGTACACTGTGTTTTTAGCTTAATATTATACTAGCTGGGAGACCGAGCGTCGCTCGTTCAATCGGAGTTTTTATAAACTAAGATAACTTGTTTAGAAGTAGTACATATATGATATATTTTCTAACACATTTTGCAGGGTGTTGTTTTAGTCGGTAGTGGCCTTCTAAGGGACAAAAGGACAAGCAATGTTTGTTGAAAATATCTATCTATCTATCAGCCGAAAGACGTCCACTGCTGGAGAAAGGCCTCCCCCAATTTTTGCGAAGATAATTCCCTCAGATCGATTTCTGGTGATGTTTAACCCCTAATCCTAGATTTTCGTCAAAAGGTTTCAAGCCATTTTCGAAATCGTCGGGACATTTAACTCGTTTAATAGTATACGATAAGCATGCAAATTTTTATCATTAAAAATATTTGATTTTATACAATGTCAAAAAATAACAATAAAACGTTATGTCAAATAAAATGTATTTTTTTTTAAATAAAATAATAAAAATTTAAGTTAATAAATAATAAGATCAACTTGTTACATCTACGCATTCCTGAGGAAAAGGGTGTTGACGGACAGACAGATGGACGGACAACGAAGTGATCTTTAAGGGTTTTTCCTTTTGAGGTACGGATCCCTAAAAAATAGATTATCTTGAAACACCCGATGTTTCGAGGGAACCCCCTTGAAACCTTCTGTTTCTGGAAATGTATAATGACGAAAAAATACAGTGACAATCACTTAAATAGTCTCACCTGTTTTCTTTAGTTATTAATATGTTAATAGCATATTACAACTAACATAAAAATTGACATTGTCTCATAATAGTTGTATTAGTTTATGTACATTGTACAGGAATGAAAATAAAATTCTACAGAGGAAAATATAATTTAATCATGTTTCTGGTCATTCACATGAAGAGCCTCACCTAATTGAAAATATATATTATAGGATAAGGGCGAGCTGCTCCAATTTTGATAATTTTGTTTTTAAGCTATTGTCTTACGGTCAGTCTTGTGCATTATTTTGTCGTAATATCTACTCAAAAACACGTGTGACTTCTTTATGCCAGTTATTTCATTCTTTAACAGTTTTTCTATGTTTTCGAGTCTTGTTTTCTATCTATGACAGTTATAGCGCATTACACACAGAGGCGGCCGCGAGGCGGTACCGGGAGCGGTATTTTTTGTAATTTCCGGATTACTATAAAACCCTTCTCACGAAAACTCGGAACGCCTGGCCGGTTTTTATGTGAATGGTTTCATAGTAACCGAACATTACAAAAAATACTATTCTCTGTACCACCCCGCGGCCACCTCTGTGTGTGTTGCGGACTTAATGTTAATTAAGGTAAAATCTCGAAAAGATTTTGGAATTAGTATGTCTTGAGTTTTTTTGCATGGAAAAGAATATGGCTGTTACTCGAAAATTGCCAGAACAAAAGTTGTTGCTTTTGACCTCACCAATATACGTGGCCAAAAGGATGTCAGGTCAAAAAGAATAACCTTGTATAATACTTTTACAACCCAAATCTCTGGGTATTTATCGGTTTACTTATTGATGTGCAAATATAAGAGCAATCTTAAGTATGTCTTCATTACTTCATCTTTGACCGCGTCTCATAATTAAATCAATGCTCCTTAGCTAATCATTTATTGTTATTCGTTTTGTACAACTAGAGTGGTAATTAAATAACTAAAACAATATTGAAATAATTAACAGTGGCTACATCGTAAGACAGCAACAAAGTAAGCGAGGCTATTCATGTGAATGGGGTAAAACGCGTTTTGGCACCATGGATGTGTTTAAAATTGTGTTCTTCTTAATTAAAGCACGTCGCTATACATTGCACAGACAGAGTAATTACAGACAATATTTAGTATATATCTTCGTAAACAAATTATTATCCTAAATATAGGGTGAGTCTATTCAAGTGATTAGCACTGTAGATTTTCTAGTCTCTTGAACGTTTGGGGTCGTCCATTAATCACGTGAGGCTCAAAAGGGGTAAGAGGGGGTTCGGAAAAAATAACGAAATATCACAAGGGGAGGGGGGGGGGGTGTAGTGAGATATCACGTGTATTTATTTTTTCGCTGAACATGCGATTTCTAGAGTAAGTTCCAAACGTCAGACTGTTTTTGTTACGTTGTTTTTAACTCATCCCAAAGTTCGAAATGGCGCGGCGTCAGACAGTCAGAAACAAATGTCTGTCTGGTCATTTTTATCACGGTGCTTAAATTTTCAAGAATTAAATTACATTGTACCTGTATTTAAAGATAATATTTTGTACCAAAAAATACATGTGATTTTGGGTAGGAGGTTGTGGCGATGTAGTCTAAAACCTCACCACATATCATCAGGGGGAGGAGGGGTCTAAAAAATTGCTAAAAACATCACGTGATTAATGGACGACCCCTTTCCAGAAACATCGGGTGTTTCAAGGGAAACATTTCCGGATATCGATATTTCAGTGATAGAAAATGACTTACATCCCTAATCGAGTAGCGAACGGAAATGACGTAGTAATGACGTGTACTAGTTATAGGTAAATAAAGTTGTGCTTTATTAATATGCAGTGAAAGTTTAATTTCGCTAGGACGTTTATGAAGCGCTTTTGGAGTTTTCCGTCATCTAGAGTTTCTGCTACTCAGCACTAGATGTCACTATCAAATACGCCTCTATTTGCTCATTTTGTATGAGCTTTATGGACGAAGTAATAGATTTCAATGTTGCTAATTTTTTTATATTTTTACGTGCTATATTTATGGTCCAATCAAAGGCCTTCTTGCATTAGTAGTGCGTAAATATACTAGGTGTTGATGTGTGATTTCGGCGACATCGGTTCTGGTACAAACGCGTCTTTAAGGCCCTTCCCTCTACCTCTTTCTTCCGTGTTGAGAGGCCTCTCAACCGGCAGCGTGTAGAAGAACCAGTTAATACCGCTTGTCTCCTCGAGACTGCCGAGGTACCGCTGCACAATGTGGTACTTTTGGGGATTGGGGTGGTGGCGGTGGCGGCAGGCGCAGCGACGAGTGTCGCGACAGCAGCGGAGTGGCGGCCAAGAGGCCCGGCACGGTGGCAGCGTCGGCAGGGACCGGCGCCTTTAACAGGGCCGCATAAGTGGCCTGGAGAGGCGGCGTAGCGGTAGTGGTGGCGAAGCCAGGAGTCAGGGGTGTCGTGCTGGGCCCCGGCTTCACCAGGTGCTCGAGACCTTGGCGGAGCGTCGGGGTACAGGCGGAAGCGACCGGCTGGTTGGCGACGGTGGGGCGACTGGAGGAAATGACGCAGTTAGCTACGGCGGTTTCCACTGGTGCAGGCGCGGGTCGCACTGGTTTAGCGGTCCCGCGGCCAAGGGCGAGAAGCAGGTAAGGCCTCTTCTCCGGGGAGTAGCAAGGCGGTCACCGGTGCTCAACGAGCGGCGGAACCCCCTCGCATAGTTTCCTCGGCAGCTGAGGACTCAGAGCGGGGTGGGGGTGGGCCTCATGAAGCAGCTCCAAGCAAAAGCTCTTGGCCGCGATCACGTCTCGTCCCCCTCCTCGTCGCGCTTTCATAGTGTGTGAGGAGTGGCAGGGAGCAATGTGACTGGGAAGCCCCAGCTCGATAGCTGCGACGTCCTCCAGCCGCACAGATCGGTTCTCTCGCCGAGTCGCTCCTCATGGATACGCAAGTACGCCGCCATCCAACGGAGCATTCCCTCCGACAAGAAATCAATATTTCTTAGTCGGGCCTTCATAAAAAAGTCACATAACGGCTGAGGAGATGCTCCCTTGGCAGGCAGAACTTACCTGTCGGAGAGAGCCGTTGGCTAGGGGCCGAGAGTGACGGCGAGGGAGTCTCGAGCGTGGCGAAAAAAAAGTCCCGATACACAGGGGCTGGGACACTGAGATCTAAAAAAGGGCGAGCGAAGCGAGCCCGAAGAAAAATTTCAAAGTAGCGTCCGTCGTCTCGTTTTTAGCTACGCCAAACACCAGTCAAGTGAATTTGGAAGTTTCGCTTCCTTCAGCGCGAACTTTATTATCACTAAAAGTTCCGAAAAGTTCCGATGATCATTAAGTTCCGCAAAAGTTCCGCTGAAGCCTCAAAAGTTCCGAAATCGGAACAAAAAGTCCGCGCCGGCAACGCTGATTAGAGTAAAGTAATACACCGGACGTACTATTCAAACTGGACTGAGCAGTTTGCAGGAAAACGTGACGACAAAGATGTTCAACTAGAGCCCTGCATCTCTTTCTAAGTAGGGTGACCAAACTATTGTACGTTTAGGGAATAAGATTTAATATAATAATAAACCACCCGAAAAGGTAGTTTTCTTATTTTTGAAGGTACGTATCCTAGCTAGAGACTATTGTAATATAATTTTCAAGATGACGTTAAAAATAATTAATCACGACTATAAATATTCTGATACGAATTAGTACAGATTTATGAAAAAGTATTTATTGAAGTATTTTTCGCGCTATACTCCACACACGATGGCCATGTCCGGATTAGTGGAGGTTGTGGGGCTAGTTGCAAACTTAGTGAAGAAAAAAAAAGAAAAACATAGCACAGTCTTTTTTTCCAAATTAGTTTTTTTTTTCAGAGAACGGAAAACACAACTGAAGTAAAAAAATTACATAAGTATGTGATTTTTATATAGACGTTATCTATCTATTGTCTATCAGCCGAAATATGTCCACTGCTGGACAAAGGCCTCCCCTAAGTATTTCCACACCGACCGGTCCTGTGCGGCTCGCATCCAGCGGCTTTCCGCAATCTTCACCAGGTCGTCGGTCCACCGGAGGCCTGCCCACACTGCGTCTTCCAGTGCGCGGTCGCCACTCGAGAACTTTATTGCCCCAAGGGCCACAAAGGCGTAAAGGCTATAAAGGCGTTATTACCTAATAAACAATTTAACATTTTTGAGGTATTGTTAAGGTACGCAACTAGAAACTAAAAAAATAAATTTCGTCCTAATTTCAGATATAAGCGATGTTAACGCAGGTGAAGCGATGGGCGGAATGCTAGTAGTGCTGTGATTATTATGAAGGCTTTCTTACTTTATAAACATTTTATTATTTTAAAAAAGGCTTTCGAATTGCGTAAATAGGTACTATTTACCGAACTGTGTATAGAAAACGAAGAATACATGTTTTTACTAAACATTTTTTTTTTCAAACCTAAATATCTCCGAAAATACAGGGTCTAACATTCAAGGTGTGCAATATTTGTTGAGAAGATACAAGATACATGAACATTATCAAATTCATGATTAAAGTTAAATTGAATTAATTAATCTATTTTTTCTGTATCATTTTAACGATTCTGTGGCATTAGAATACTGAACGTATCTGCTCTGTGACGAGCGCATAGGCAGCTGCCTGTGCCGCTGCGTAGTCGCGCGACCTTGAGCCGCGCCGTTGGGGGATTATTATCGAAAGTCGATAGAAAAAAGTTACCTATTCTGAAAGTCAAGTTACCTATTCTGAAAGTCGTTCAAAAATATATTTTTTTAAGATGCTTACTTTTTTAGTGATTCGTAATCAGTTTTAGAAGCTTAATCACCTCCTAAATATTGCACACCTTGAATGTTACACCCTGTATATCACTTTCGACAATTTATCAAAGAATATTTTCGTTTTGTATTTTTATTATCCGTCGATTGCATATTTCTACAAATTTTATTTTCCCATAGTGGGGCCCGGCTGGGTGACCGCCATGAAGTTTAGGTATGCCAGGTTTCATACAAATAGATATGTTAGATGCTCTTAAATTAATAAAATCAATACAATTCTACATTCATAATAATTTTAAACAAACAAGGATTGGATAAATCCTGTCCCTCAATAATCATTTAACACCAGTGAGTGAGAACTACTTTCATCTATTTGATTACTATAAAAAATAAAAACGTTTGCTCCAAATGTTCAAAATTAATAAACATCACACCTTTTATATATATATTTTCATAGTTTAAACGTATTTCTAATTTTGACGATGAATTCTCTGATCACAAGAAGTAGGGTAACCACATGTACACAGTACCTAGGACTGAAAGTGGATAGCAATAGAGTGTGAAAGTAGAAATATATAATTATTTCATTCGATAATTGATTCAAAAAACAAAAGTTATAAAAAGAACATGTTTTTTTTTATTTATCTGTTAAAATAACGAATGATAAAGTATAAGAAGTATTAGAATACTTAGGAAACAGGCTGACCCTTGACTACAATAAGATTTATAAAGCTGTATGATTGTTGTTGTTAGCCTAGAGATGTAAAAAAATGGTTTTTTTTCTGAGGTGAAAGAAATCGTTTTTTTCAAGTGTATGAAGAGAAAAATATCCTTAGATCCATCCTTTAATAAGTATTAGTTGATATATCAGTGTGATGTTTATTAATTTTGAACATTTGGAGCAAACGTTTTTATTTTTTATAGTAATCAAATAGATGAAAGTAGTTCTCACTCACTGGTGTTTAATGATTATTGAGGGACAGGATTTATCCAATCCTTGTTTGTTTAAAACTATTATGAATGTAGAATTGTATTGATTTTATTAATTTAAGAGCATCTAACCTTCGAACCTCCTAAAAAATCTTCGTGTGGTATCACGAACCTGTAGCATTAGCAACTTAAGACCGGATTTGGATAAAAAGGGGTATATTCCAGGGTGACTGTCTGAGTCCACTTTGGTTTTGCCTGTCCCTTAATCCACTCAGCTTTCTGCTTGAGAAGTCAGGGACGGGATTTCAGTTTCAGAGAGGTGGCCTACGCATGACGCACCTCTTGTACATGGATGATCTCAAGTTGTTCGCTCCAAATGCGACACGGTTGGGGGAGCTGTTGAGAATTACTTGTAATTTCAGCAGCTCCATCAATATGGAGCTAGGGGTGGACAAGTGTGCGATCCTTCATGTTGAAAGGGGTAGGGTCGTGCATTCGAATGGAGTCGATAGATACTCCATGAACATTCGTACCCTCTCTGAGACTGAGACATACCGGTATCAAGGTATGTTGCAGAGTATTGGTGTCAGCGAGACGGAGATGAGGCAGGCGGTATGTGGCGTGTTTTGGGAGCGCCTGACAAAAGTTTTGGATAGCTGTTTGTCGGGCATTAACAAGATAAGAGCATTTAATGCTTGGGTCATCCCCGTTCTCCTGTACACCTTCGGCATACTCAGATGGACTCAGACTGAATTGGATACCCTGGATCGGAAGGTCCACACTACTATGACACTCCACAGGATGCATCACCCGAGGTCGTCAGTAATGAGGCTGTATATTCCGCGGAAGAATGACGGTCGTGGCCTTCTTAGTGTAAAACAAATGAACAACCGGGAAATATGCAGCCTCCGATGCTATTTTCAGGCGAAAGTCGATAGTGATTTGCATAGAGTGGTCATAGCATGTGATAAAGGACTAACCCCTCTATCCATGGCCCAAGAGAACTGGCAAGCGCCGGCTGTGCTTAGCACTGTTGAGCGGGAAGCCATATGGAAAGAGAAAGAGCTGCACGGAAGGTTCTTTAAGGCTCTCTATAGATCCTTCGTAGATCAGAAGGCTTCCGTGCACTGGCTGCGCTTCGGAGACCTCTTTGCAGAGACCGAGGGTTTTGTCTGTGCAATACAAGATCAGGTTATAAGGACGAACAACTACAGGAGGTTCATAATGAAAGACGGTAATTTGGACGTATGTCGGTTGTGCCGTCAGCCAGGTGAGACCCTGCGCCATATAACCTCCGGTTGTTCGATTCTTTGTAACACTGAGTATCTGCACAGACATAACCAAGCAGCCAGAATCCTTCATCAAGAGATTGCTCTAAAGTATGGCTTCATAGCTCGGCGGTTGCCATATTACAAGTACACATCGGAGTCAGTTCACGAAAACGACCACGCCAAGCTCTACTGGGACCGAGACATCATCACGGATAGGTCTATTGATCATAATAGACCTGATATCGTGTTGATGGATCAGGCGCAGTCAAGGGTCACTATTCCACACGACGAAACCTCGTGCAAGCCGATGCCGACAAGAGGTTGCGGTACCTTAGCCTGGCGCTCGAAGTTACGGATGTGTGGCAAGTGCAATCCACTGAAATCATTCCTGTAGTCCTGTCCGTTAATGGTTTGATCCCTGCTGATCTGGATCGTAACCTTAGGCGGTTGGGATTTCGAGCTCAGGCAGCTGCCTATGCGCTCGTCACAGAGCAGACACGTTCAGTATTCTAATGCCACAGAATCGTTAAAATGATACAGAAAAAATAGATTAATTAATTTAATTTAACTTTAATCATGAATTTGATAATGTTCATGTATCTTGTATCTTCTCAACAAATATTGCACACCTTGAATGTTACACCCTGTATTTTCGAAGATATTTAGGTTTGAAAATTAAAAAAAAAATTGTTTAGTAAAAACATGTATTCTTCGTTTTCTATACACAGTTCGGTAAATAGTACCTATTTACGCAATTCGAAAGCCTTTTTTTAAATAATAAAATGTTTATAAAGTAAGACAGCCTTCATTATAATCACAGCACTACTAGCATTCCGCCCATCGATTCACCTGCGTTAACATCGCTTATATCTGAAATTAGGACAAATTTATTTTTTTAGTTTCTGGTTGCGTACCTTAACAATACCTCAAAAATATTAAATTGTTTATTAGATAATAACGCCTTTATAGCCTTTACGCCTTTGTGGCCCTTGGGGCAGTAAAGTTCTCGAGTGGCGACCGCGCACCGGAAGACGCAGTGTGGGTAGGCCTCCGGTGGACCGACGACCTGGTGAAGATTGCGGAAAGCCGCTGGATGCGAGCCGCACAGGACCGGTCGGTGTGGAAATCCTTGGGGGAGGCCTTTGTCCAGCAGTGGACATCTTTCGGCTGATAGACAATAGACAGATAACGCCTATATAAAAATCACATACTTATGTATTTTTTTTACTTCAGTTGTGTTTTCCGTTCTCTGAAAAAAAAACAAATTTGGAAAAAAAAGACGGTGCTGTTTTTCTTTTTTTTTTCTTCACTAAGTTGGCAACTAGCCCCACAACCTCCACTAATCCGGACATGGCCATCGTGTGTGGAGTATAGCGCGAAAAATATTTCAATAAATACTTTTTCATAAATCTGTATTAATTCGTATCAGAATATTTATAGTCGTGATTAATTATTCTTAACGTCATCTTGAAAATTATATTACAATAGTCTCTAGCTAGGATACGTACCTTCCAAAATTAAGAAAACTACCTTTTCGGGTGGTTTATTATTATATTAAATCTTATTGCAGTGCAGGTTCTGAACGCGACCCGGAGGTTTGGAACGACGTTAGAGTGAAAAGTTGCACCTGAGTGCAGGTTCTGAACGCGGCCCAGTTCTTCACTCTGACAACAGGATAGCATAATATACATCGCATAAGTGTGAAAGAGAGAGTACATTACGGTTTCTGCCAGATTGCACCTCGGATTCCTCGGAACGCGGCCCGGGGCCGCGTTCAGAACCAGCACTCTGACATTGACAGCATCTGTTTCGGACTCTCTCTTTCACAGTTACTCGATTTATATTTTGCTATCCTGTTGTCAGAGTGAACGGTTGCTGTCAAGAGTGCAGATTCTGAACGCGGCTCTGGTGGGTGTGTACTTTTGAATGTTCTTTAGAAGTCGTTCCAAAACCAAGGTAGGGTGAGGTAGAATAGGGTTTGCATTATCCGTTCAAATTTACTATCCGGATAAAACGGATATTAAATTTTAAAATATTCGTGATATCCGGATAAAACGGATAATTCGGATAATTTTGAAAATGCTCTAGTTTTCTTAGTTAAATGTATTCTTTTATAAGGTGTTCATGTAAAAATGTGATTAAATTGAACAAACACACTGCTACCCAGCTCATACTATTTCTAACACCGCCCAAAAATAAAATAATGAATTGTTTCAATTTATTTATTTATATCGCAATTCATGACTCAGAGCGTACGTATACATGAGATTCTGTTCTAGAAGTCTTCATCAAGAGACACCTGAGTGAGTATGAGCACTACATAATTCAATAGATTTTCTCATGTGACTAGTATTTTAAATCGATAAATTTTGACCTTGAGCTTTGAGCCCTCTGATGATGCCCGTATCATGTCTTAGTTTCGTCCGTATTACTGACAACACACACTGGTCCAAGATCAAAAATTTGAGAAACTGGTATTTTGAATGTTAAGATATTGGTGGATTTTAATTCTGATTCTGGAGGCTGACAGACATGGTGGCGTTTTGGCGCCATCGGAAATACTGCAAAACGGTACAGGTCTCGATCAAATCATTTTTTTTAATAGTTCAAAATGCCAAGGATAGTGACTGACACTCTTCAGTCATCTTTTGTGTGATCTGCCACAGCATATACAGGCTGTTACAAAAAGTGCATTTAAAGGGGTTACTCAGAATAAATATTGAACTTTTTTCCCTATGTGATCTACGATACTGAAACGTTTTTGGAAACCGGCTTTTTTGGGTGGCTGGAAGTAGTCACACGTACTTGCGAAAGGATTCGCAATGACTCTCCAAGACAGCTTATAAAAAACAGATCGTCTATGTGGATCAGTTCACTCTTGACAGAGTGTTCGTCGTCAACATTGCGTAGCTTTAGTGGCCCATCGGAAAACACGTCGCCATTCCTCTCGCACCGCAGCAGCTGTCCTCGGACATTTATTAAGGAGAATTCCCAACGCAGTCTTTAACTGATCTGTCCATTGCATGGGAGACCAGCTGTGTGTTCTGGTGGCTTCGACTTTGCTCCAACCATACCAAAAGCTCGATGAATGCATCTCTTGCATGCATAGAAAGAATTGATAGAGTAACGTTTACTCATGTTGACATGACTCTAGAAATATGATGTGTTATAGTTAGCCAGCAGGTTCTTATTGCATTTTATCAAAGAATCTCATCACTATTTTGTGCCATACCATAAGCGTTCGTCCCTCAAGCATAACAGAATTCAGCAATTTCTGAAGAGCTTGTAGTATCGGTTTTCTACCTGCTTTCAAAAGCTCAGCCGTGATCCATCATCAGCTGGCGCATTGTTGTTCTTCAGCTGTTTAAGAGCCACTTTTACCCTCGTACAATTTGACGCCCGGGAAAGACGGCTTCGGTACAGTGCAGTGTCGGGTCATTCTGGCTCTTGGGTTTTGACGAGATTACAACTCTTACAAGTAGCCACATTGCTGACGGAGAGACTTATGGTCGCCTATGACTGTCCTAAGAACTTCTTAAAATCGCTCAGAAGTAATATATAAAAAGAATAATGAAATTGGGAGTTAATCTATGTTGTTGTTTGTGTCCTGAAGAAAATCACTGATACGTTTTTCTTTATGCGTTTTTTCATTGGTGTATTTTGTACTTGCTATACACAGAACTGATTAGTGGTTTATTCATAGGTAAACAATATTATGTTTATCTATACATATAATTAAATATCTTTTTTACGTCTTTTTCTTATCGAGTCGATAACAATTCTAACTAAATCGTGATGGCCTAGAATTTTGCTAAGAGGATAATTTTCACTAAAATTCTAAAGTATCTTCTATCAAGACCCCCGAACGAGCGTTAGTAAACGTAATTAGATTTAAAATATGCTTCTGTAATCGCATTCTAGACAAGTTTTATACTATCCGGATATTCGGATAATTTGCTACAAATAATCCGGATAGTAAAATTGACGGATATCCGGATAAAATGGATATCCGGATATCCGGATTGCAAACCCTAGGTAGAATTTAACTCGGAGAAATGAAAGAGACGTAGCTATTTTGAGAAAGAGAAAAAAAACGATTTTGGAACGCTTGCGAGAGTGACAGGGTAACAAACGTCATCGAAAATAATTCAGAAAGGTTTCTAGCTTTTTTGGGTAGTGTTCTGTCTTATTTATGGCTTTAACACCTTAGCAGATACAAACAATCGTATTTCAAAACAATTCCGAAGATAAAATGTTTGTTTGTCTTAGTCTGTTTGACATTGACTACGAACTTCCCGCCGAATAAACTGTCAGGCGAATTAGCGTTAAAAATCGTGGCCATTTCTACGTATGATCCAAGCTCCTAGAGAGTTTTTGAGTATACGAGGCTTTAGTGCCGTTTAAAAGATGTCCTATGATCATATTCCGCTCATTTGTGCCGCTACGGTTGGAGAAATATTCGATGGAGACGGTGGTACAGACAGAGAAATGCTTTTGACATCCTAACCTAAAAATTTTCGAAACCAGGCAGCGAAGGCCTCGTTTTCCTTGAAATAACTTTTGTGACGGAGAAAAAAATAAGATCCAACAAATGTCCGACGTAAAATTTGCAGTAGTTTTGATACAATTTGACTCAGATGGTGGTACAGAGGATTTCGTCGGGCCCACCTAAAATCAGGACAATGAGCCTGTGCAGACACAAACTGATTAGTGGAACACTGTCACAAATCGCAAACGATCATTTGTAACGCATTCGCAACATTTGTGACGCAACAGAAAAAAAAATATAAGCGATCGAAGTTTTCGAGGCATTTCCCCGTCTGGCCCACCAATACACCTCAATTTCTCCGTAAGTTTGGCGTCACAAACGTAGTGAGTTAGTTCCAGGTGAATGTTTTTTCCGTCACAAAAATATAGTTAACAATCAAAAGTATTCTATGCATTAGATACAGAGATATCAATACCCCAGTTTGTATGGAGATATTAAAAGTAGGGTGTATTTCATTTCTATTTTTGTAGGACTACAGTTTTACAATGACTTTATAATATAAAATTATGTTTTTAGTATATTAAAAACTACTCTACTATAATTCGTAATATTGTTCTTGTAGAGAAAACTAATCTTAAAAAAATTTCAATAATTATATATTTCTTAGTGAATTTACCATAATATTACTTTCCGGTAGTTGTCTGCTAGTCATTTTGGTTACTTTTTATCAATTGTCAAAAACGGCATTTTGTTCTAAAAATGTTTGAAATTTGGAACGATGTCGTCATTGTTCAAAATAGTAGTTTGCATACAAATTAGGAAATTCTTATAAATTGAAAATGTAATGAAAATTAAAGTGATTAAGTTGTTCATCAATTTCAATTAAAGAGCTATTTAGTCAATAATATTTCGTAATTTATTTTTCATGCGGTCAAGTCCCGTATAAGAGTGCCTTCTCTCTTATATAGATTTTAAGTGTGAAAAATTACATCTTCTATCAAGCCTAGTAATTAATGTACTTAATATAAACAAGCAAAAACAACTGAAATGGAATAAAACATTTTAAAAAAATGTTTTCTTCTTATTGTAATTGATAAAGTCAATCAAATTATATTTACAAAAATCTTAACCAAAATATAAACCATACAAGTATTGGGGAAATCCTATGCCTCAGTAAACATCAAACATAACATTTTTAAAATAAATAAACAAAACATTGATGTAAGTATCCTAGTTTTTTTGGCTTGTACTTCCTAATTTGCTATAGACATTCTAAAGGTATAGGAAATATCTTTGGTCAGGTTACAAAAAGGAAAGAAAAAGGAATTTGCAAAAAAATAAGGATATAGTTGGAAATAAAGATAAAGTAAATATGTAACAGTTATTTAACGATAACACCTTAAGGATATTTTTATTTTTGTACACTTGGAAAAAACCTGCGCCTTTTTTTTCACCTCAGAATTATGTTTTTTACATATATACCCGTACCCCTGCAGTGTGGACAATATGGTATAATATTAACATTATAACACTTTATTGCCCAGGTTTATTTGTCGAAACTTGGACGTAACTAAAAGTAAAAATTACATTTGAATTTTCAAGATCAGATTATTATATTATTTTGTAAGAGTTTCCTATTTTTCTATGAAAAAACACCCATATCAGTAGAACAGTAGTATAGTTTCATAATATTATGTGTTTCAAGTACCCATGTTTTTATACTGATAACTAAGCTACAATACATACGTATATAAAACAATTGAAAAATAAATCTAATAAGTAAAGTTAGTATTTCGGGAAAAAGGACTGATAACACTTATTTCAATTACTGAACTCATTATATTAGAATACGATGTGAATTTTATTATAGCGTTTATTTGATTCAACTTTGATAGGAATACATAAATAATAAAAAAATACAATAACTGAAATTACTGTGAAAATAATGCTAAACTACAGAATAATTATATAGGATCCTTATAATACCAGAAAAAAAAAATACCACGGGTTCTACTCATGAAACTGAACAACTTTCCCCATGGAAGCTAAACTCAATTCGCAAAATTTTTTTTTGGAATCCTCATACTAATTGATCAACTGAACCGCGAATTTTGTATGGGAAGTCCAAAATTTTTTTTGCAAATTGAGTATAGGTTCCTTGTGGAAAGTTGTTCAGTTTCATGAGTAGAAGCCAAGGTTAATTTTTTTTCAGGTATTTCAGAAGGACCCTATATAAAAAAATAGATGTAAGTTTTTTATTCATCCATAAACTGTTTCTGGCATCATGTTTATTCTAAAATAGTTATTTAGTATATATTAAAAGTTATTTAATGTTACATATTAGTATATTAAACATTTTTAATCAAATCTACTTCTTTTTTATGATCTGCTATAAAGTGAGTTGTCCTACAAAAAGAGAAACTTAACACACCCTAGTCAATATCTCCATACAAATTGAGGTATTGATATCTCTGTATCTAATGCATAGAATGTTTTTGTTGTTTACTATGTTTTAGTGACGGAGAAAACATTCACCTGGAGCTAACTCACTACGTTTGTAACGCCAAACTTGCGGAGAAATTGAGGTGTATTGGTGGGCCAGACGGGGAAATGCCTCGAAAGTTTCGATCGCTTATATTTTTTTTTCTGTTGCGTCACAAATGTTGCGAATGCGTTACAATGATCGTTTGCGATTTGTGACAGTGTTCCACTAATCAGTTTGTGTCTGCACAGGCTCATTGTTCTGATCTCAGGTGGGCCCGACGAAATCCTCTGTACCACCATCTGAGTCAAATTGTATCAAAACTACTGCAAATTTGACGTCGGACATTTGTTGGATCTTATTTTTTTCTCCGTCACAAAAGTTATTTCAAGGAAAACGAGGCCTTCGCTGCCTGGTTTCGAAAATTTTTAGGTTAGGATGTCAAAAGCATTTCCCTGTCTGTACCACCGTCTCCCTCGAATATTTCTCCAACCGTAGCGGCACAAATGAGCGGAATATGATCATAGGACATCTTTTAAACGGCACTAAAGCCTCGTATACTCAAAAACTCTCTAGGAGCTTGGATCATACGTAGAAATGGCCACTAAAAATCGCACTTGTCAGTGAAAATCAGTCAAGTGAAAATCGCATTCACGAAGGCGTTCCAAAATCCCGACGTTCGTTCCAAAACCGAAACGAGTGAAACCAAGGGTAACCGAATGATCGCCTGACAGTTCTCCGTCGGGATTTTGGAACGCCTTCGTGAATGCGATTTTCACTCTGACAAGTGCGATTTTTAACGCTGTTTGATTACCGTTAAAATTCGCCTGACAGTTTATTCGGCGGGAAGTTCATAGTCAATGTCAAACAGAATAAGACATACAAACATTTTATCTTCGGAATTGTTTTGAAATACGATTGCTTGTATCTTGAAACCTTTCTGAATTATTTTTAATGACGTTTGTTACCCTGTCACTCTGGAATCACTCGCAAGCGTTCCAAAATCATATTTTTTTCTCTTTCTCAAAATAGCTACGTCTCTTTCATTTCTCCGAGTTAAATTCTACGTCACCCTACCTTGGTTTTGGAACGACTTCTTAACCTAAAACGTCCATGTCATGTCACTGAGCAATTGAGCATATAATCACTACGGACTTTTTGGCGGGAACTCGCGGCAAGAGTTTGTCATTTTTGTTTTATTATCCGAAAAAATAGATATCGTGGTTTTTAATGCATAATATTGATAGTGTATTGTTCAATAAAGTGCCATTTAAGTGTCTAATATGTAGGATAATGAAATAAAAGTGTGTAGACTGTGTTTCGAGTGCTCTCAAGAAGTCCATGAAATCTTCATCAAAAGTGCTATCATTTTGTTGAAGAATAGAGAAAAAGTTAAAGACGACAGAAATTTATAAATGAGAACTCAAATGAAATAGAAAAATATTTAGAGAAGAACAAACTACGTAAGAATAGGCTGTATGGCCAGAGAAGCCTTTGCCTTTTCCTTGCAAAAGCAGGAAAGAACCAACCAAAAAAAAAAAAAAAAAATCACTACGTTGTCCATGTTTATGAGTTGATGTGTTTGGTCTTGTAAATTTGATTGCTTGATTAGAATTTTGTTGAATTTAATCACAAATATGACGGGTCACGTATCTATAAGATTGGCATCTGAAAGAGTTAACCATTGTGTTTCCACCGCCAATGAGTTACCTCGATTTTATACACCTGGTGAAGTTATATCTGGAATGCAAGACTTTATGCGGTAAGTCACACACAACATATACTTTCTTTCCTATTTTCACAAGTTGGCCGATTACGTTACTAAAAATCACTATTACTCTAGTGGCCACGGAACTTACGCTGAGGATGACACCTTAAAATCAACGGTAGCGGGGGTGATGCAGAAAGTAAACAAACTGATCTGTGTGCGGCCTCTGAAGAGCCGCTACGTGGGCGAAATCGGGGACGTGGTGGTCGGCCGAGTGCTCGAGGTGCAGCAGCGCCGGTGGAAGGTCGAAACCAACTCTAGGCTTGATTCGGTTCTGCAGCTGTCGTCGGTCAACTTGCCTGGAGGAGAACTGGTTGGTAACATTGCTTCACGAATGGGGAAGAAAACGCAAAGCTATTTGCAGAAGGCGCTACGGACGCTTGACTCAACAACTTTCAATTTGTTCCGCGTTTTTTATTATCGAGGTGTAATAGTTTTTTTTTCTGTAAAATTGTTAAATGGAAAATGCATGCGACTTAGACTGTTGCTTAATTAAAGGCTAAGTTCAAAAATACATGATTGTAAACGTAAGTTTTCCCACGTCTTCTTCATCCGAGAATCTTTAGGAAATTAATGATTTCCATTATTGTTGCAACCAATCGCCACACAACGCGGCATTTTTTTAATAAATCTTATGTTTAGTTCACGTAAACAGTTTTTCTATGCGTTTTGACAGTTAGTGATAATTGTTATGAGTCAAGCGATATCAGCGCCTCTATCGGCGAGTTCTGTCAGTTTTTTTCCCCATTCATCTGTTGATGGAGATACCTATGTACTAAATGTTGGGTTGAGTTGTGTAGTCCCAAACTAGGTTTGGTAAAGAGTAGTGATGAAACAATTAAAATTATTATTATTGGCATTTTAACTAGTATAGTTTATTCCAATCAAAAAAAAAAAAGCAAAAGGTAAACAAAGATAGTATGCATCTGACATGAATGATCAATAATTGTAATTGTCATGTTTACAACAATTATTTTAACAATTATGATTGTTGGTTGGTTGCCGGGACTTGTTCCGAGCACACGTCTGTTAAGTTAATTTTACAATTATTACCGTTATAGAATAGTTTCAACGTTATTTTTGTGATGGAGAAATAGCTGTGATCCCGATTTGAGATAAGCGATAATAAGAAGAGGATTAACTCAGGAGACAGCTCCGTTTTCCGAGTTCCAGCAGCAAACCACCACGTGGAGCGTCTTTAAGTGCCCATCACCCTTAGAGTCGTCACTTTCACTTGACATTGGCGTTTCGCCATTTTTTTTATTGAAGATTCTCCCATTTTTCACTAGACATTGGCAAAATCACGCTCGGAATGAGATGTGGAATGCCAAATAGAAAAATAGAATAGAAACAATTATGATTACCACTTTTTTCATTAAAATATCTAGGAAACATAACTTTATTGCAACCGTTTTGCTAGAAGTATCACTATAGAATTTTGAGATTCTATTATAATTATGCCAATAAGTAATGCCTAAATAGTAAGTAAAATTTTTGAAGTTAATTGACCTATAACATAGAGGTTTTATGTTTTGACGGGTCATATTATGTTGTGTTTTACATAATCTTTTAACGATCCAGGCACTTTTATTAAAACACTCACTCCTAAATATGATAAAAACCAATTCAAATTTCAATTAATTGTAATCGAATCGTAATTGGCAATTATTAATTGTAAAGAGTTTGTGGTTTACAGCGTCGTAGATCAGCTGAAGATGAACAGATGATGAGGAAGCACTTGCAAGAAGGGGACCTTATTAGCGCTGAAGTGCAGAGTGTATTCTCTGATGGCTCTTTATCACTGCACACTAGAAGTTTGAAGTATGGAAAGGTAATTTTATTATATTATTTATCTGATAATTATTTCAGACTTGGCAGATATCTTCACAAAAAAAATTTCTTTTTTTTCAGTTGGGTCAAGGAACTTTAGTAAAAGTTATTCCATCTTTAATTAAGAGAAGAAAGAATCATTTCCACAACTTGCCCTGTGGTATATCATTAATCATGGGCAATAATGGCTACATTTGGTTGAGTCCTCAGAAGCAAGACATGGTAGTGGAGGAAGGCGACAAAGATGAGATTGAAAATCTTGATGTACAAGTAAGTGCCTAGTTTATTTTAATGAATTACAATATTGCACATTCTCATTAGGGTAGATGACAACTAGTCATTTGAGTTAATTTTTATCATCTGTTACAAATGACATTATGTTCTAAAATTGTATAAAATCATATCATGTGATATGACATTTTTTTTTTTTTTTAATGTGATAGGTGGCAAACGAGCAGACGGATCACCTGATGGTAAACGATTACCATGGACACCCGCAACACCGGAGGAGTCACAAGTGCGTTGCCGACCTTATTAAAGTTATTCAGCATCATTGAGCAACTAATTTAGCAATTTTTATTAATAAAAAATTTAAAATGGTATCTAAAACAAAACAGATATGATTTTTTTTTAATTTCATTAGGAAGCAATTTAGTAAACATGATAATTTATCTTTGGTGCAGTCATCTACCCTATAAAATAAACAATTATAGGGACAAATTATGAGAGTGGTGAGTGTAGTATTGCTAGCTCCTACTCCCTATTCTCCATTTGAATGGTGAGTTGTGTTGAGTTGCTCATTTTGTTATATTTTCATTGTTAGCCGGTGACCCGATCAGATAGAGAGACAATGGCCAGAGTAAAGAACTGCATAGCAGCCCTAGTTGCATCCAAGATGATGCTGGATGACACCAGTATAATGTTTGCATATGAGGAGAGCCTGAAATATGATGCAGTTAAGGATATTTTGGACCCAGAAGCAATGTTCGATATTGCATTTCTCACTCAGCACAGAATAAACAATATTATGCAAGAGTAAATCAGTTGTTTAAATAAACACCAAACTAGATCTTAAATAGTTTTAATAATTATGTTATCACAACGTTAGAAAATTATATAGGTCAATACAAAAATATTTTTCTGATCAAACTTATTATAAAATATTTCATAAAATCTTAGATTTTCGAATTTTCGTTTCTATATTTGTAACCATTTATCCAACATTTGGGCACTTAATCAATCCTTTGTAATTACATAAAAAATTGCTTTGGTTTGTCGTATGAACTATTCCTATAACTAATTCTTAATTATTTGGCTTTTTTGTTTATAATGAAATATACAATACTGTATGTAAATTTATCTCATTTCCATCTCTACGTTTACAAATAAAATAAAAACATCATAATTCATACTTAGAGAAAGATTGATCTTTAAAATTAAGAATAGGTGGTATTGTGACAATGTCATTAGTTATTGTTTTTCATCATTAAAGTTACTACATATTTCACTCTTAATCTCACAACTCTGCACAGTTTAAAGATTTTTAATAATTTGGCACAAACAGTAAACTTAGATATTTAGTGGCAGTTTATACTCTTTTGTTTTTCTTTCCGAGAATTTTCATAAGATTAGTTGACATAAAGTAGGGCTTGTCAGGCGAGCCATCGTTTCTTTCGCAGTCTTCCACTGAAAACAGAAAGTTAAGGCTTTGATGAATAAAATGCATGAGCAAACTCAGTTCGAAACAGTGGTATTGATATCGGCAGAGAAATGGTTATACAGGCTGTAACAAAATAGATGTAGGGCCCGGTAACTAGTAGAAGCATCAGTTACCGGGTATAATGATTGATACTGAACAGCTTTTGTTTTACGACTTTTTTTTTTTTTGTGAAATAGCAAACATATTTTTCGATTCTTCATACAAAATTGACAAAACAGTTGATCAATTTGTATGAAGAGTCCTTTGTGATTTGATCAATGTCCTTAGAAAAAATATTGTGCAGTATAATGACTATAAGCCCCAGTACCGGGTCTTACATCTATTTTTTAACATTCTGTATAAGTGAGGGGGCTATCAGTACTCCTCATTGCTGATAAAGACTGTGTTTGGTTGGGCACTTAAGTTTTACGAAAGAAACAAAAACTGGAATGATGGTTGTCAGTTGTAGGTCCGAAAAGTTATCTGATATTTATGTTAATATTAATCAACATCACGAACTTAAAAATGTAAAGATAAAACGTTACTCTATTTAAATGAAACCATAGTTATTATAGTTTGGTATTTTGAACTGCACTATGGAAGAAAAATATCGAGCAGATTGTTTTATCGTAGTTCTGGTCCATTGATTAAGTATAATGATCCTAAATAAATTGATGTAAATATCTGTAATATCAAAGTCTGCGATTTTATTGTAAAAATATAAAATAAATGTTTAATTTATACTCACGGAAGCAAAGGAATAACGTGTCTACAGCCATAGCATAGACATTAAAAAATATCGTGCAAACGATATAGGCCGCCACACTCAGTATGACAGCGGGAATGTGGTTGTAGTGCAGCCTGTCTCCTTGCGTCACCTCATACACGAGGTTCCACTGCATCAAGTAGAATACCCCAAACCCAATGCCTATTGAGATCAGTAGTTTAGATAAAAAGAATATGAAATCCATAACCTGGAATCGAAAGAGAGGCAGATCTTAGTAAAACTCATTGAAATTGAAGCGCGATAACAAGTATTAAGTAACATAGAGTATACTATAATAAAAAAGTACCTTATCCAAGACAACAACTCTAACTATATTTCTCATAAGCAATGAGAACGCGTCTCTAGCGCTGGCACAGAAGTTTTTCCCGTGAACTGCGCACATAATGTACGCATTTTTATTGATAAACCTGAGGAAGCTCTCTAAGCACCAGAAGCAGCATTTGCAGACGCAGAGAACGCAGCGCGTGAAGGGATTGTCGAACTTCTTGAGCTTATGATCGATGTACTCGAGTATCACGCGAATCACGCGGACGATGGCGATTATAAGTGCTCCGAATGCCACTGTGCCTAAATGATAACTGTAACAAAACTTAAATTAGTATGGTGTATTATAGTTTTTAATTTTAAACACTAGGATCTATTCTCAGTAACATAAAATCCTATCCAATCGTGCGAAAATATTAGATAATTTATACAGATAGAGCTTAACAATGAAATACTGGTTTAAAGAAAAAAAAGGTAGTAAAAGCTGGTAAAAGTGGAAGACTTACCGTACAGTTCTGTACATGCCCTTTGTTAGAGTGAAGAAGGGGAGATCTCGTTTGTGGAACGTCCAATACCAAGTGGAGAAGGTACTGGCCAGCATCATGTCAGCGACGCCGCTCACAAAAAACATCGCCCAGAAAAATCCCAACAAATTAACCACTGAAAAATACCAGTCACTAAGTTTTTGTAAAAACTTCTTTGATTTTTAGAAACTAAACGGATGATTTCTATGTTCATGTAATGAGGGTAATCAAATCTCATCTCACTAATATTATAAATTCGAAAGTATGGATGATTGTTTGTTCCACTTTCAAGCCGAACCTACTGAACGGATTTAGATGTTTGGTAGATAGATAGATAAAGCACTGGGCTAACATATAGGATATTTTTATCCCGGAAAACTCGAGGGTTCCCGGAGGAATGGGTAAAAACTGATTAACATTTTATTTCTTGTTGGACCCAATTCTGAAGTCCACGTAGACGAAGTCGCGGGCGGTAGCTGGTGAGGTATAAAATACTCTCATATGTTCATCTTTATCCGAGCGAATCTTCGCTGACAATTATATGACACTCGTAGGCGATACTTACAGTGAAGATATATTACGCTGTTTGGATTATTGATGCCTGTGAAGTGGCAGGTGGCTCTGCGACATGGCTGAAGATTGTCAAAGCAACTTGTCGAGAATGTCAGCGGATTGCAGTCGACGAAATCCTAGACGAGATTAATAAACTTACAACAGGAAAAGTATTTAAAGTTTCAAGTCGCGTTTTGATTTTTTATAGTATAAAACATAAAAACTCGATAAGCCTTGTCCAAGGTTTATGTACCTTCAATGTGAAATTATTAAGTATTACCTGGGTGTATACTCCTCTGCAGTCACAATTAGTGTCGTTAGCCAAGTTGACAACTTTGAAAGAGGAATCGCCGATGGATAGCAGAAGCATAAGCACCCACACGCCGTAAGCGATAATTCCGCACTGCAATATCCATGGGAATATGGGGAAGAACACCGTCGATTTAACGGATGTGACTGCTCTGAAAGATTTTACAAAAAATACTTTTAACTGTTTATTGATTCCTATATGATATTTAAAGTACGTATGGAGAAACGTATTTCTTCAAGTAATTAAACTATGCTATGAGACAATTGAAAATCAATAGTTACTAACTTGCTGCCTTCCTTGATGAGAGCAATGGCGATGACGATGCGGCTCCTGAGGAAGATTACCATGAAGAGCAGCACCACCACAACGACTGCTAGCGCTATCAGGATCACTAGCCATGTGCTCGCTTGCGCGAAAACGGATTGCGTGTAACCTTTCAGGTTAGTTGTCTGGTGTAGACTAACTGGGTTAGCGCGGTAATATGCGTATTGCGTGTAGCACAGATACAGACCTGGAAAAAGAAACGGATTTTTAGCATCGTGCTAAAAATTAAGTGAATATTTAGTGATTTTTCCCTAGACTTCCAGCGAGAGAAACGATTGGATTATTCATGTGTACCGCAGCCAGCAAACCGTGTAAGAGCGTTTGCTTGGACAGACATTGTTATATTATTTATTTTTTAATACTCGCAGACGTGTACAGATGGGCATCTAGATAAAAAAGAAGATGAGACTCACAAAAACCGAGCAAAGCCATCAAGCCCACGATTGAAGTCCAGACCACGGGCGCGACTACCCAACGTAGCAGCAGGATGTAGATGAAGCAGATGACGACGACGGCTACCAGCCCTCCAGCCATGTACCAGCGGGACTGCACCAGGTCCTGCACTATCTGTGATGAGAGCTGTGTGCGCAAACGCCACGCATTAGTCTACCTGACCTGTCGGTTTGGGATTCTGATTGTCATATTCTACTGACTAACATTATGACTTAATTAAACAATATGAATATCATTCCTTTGCAATGTTATTGTAACATTTTTTCTCTTACAATTTATGTATGTATTGGTTTACTTCATTTTAAGAGTTCTATACGACAATCAATTTTTTTAAATTCCATATCTGATTTGTGGAAGCAGGCTGATAATTATCATATGCATGCAAACAAAATGGCGATTCATTTCGTTCATCATAAGCATCATAAGCAATGAATCATGTGTGAAGTATACTACCTGATCGAAGGCTAGCAAGTTGGAGAGTTGTTGCTGGACCTGATCAGCGTTCAGTCCGGTTAACTCGTGTGCGATCTGGTCAGCGTGTGCCAACAGGTCGGCCACGTCGAATAAGCAGCGCCCCAGCACTGCACCGCCACCGACATGCATTTACTATCGTTAGTAATGACCATAACATGAACTTATTTACCTTTTATTTACATATACGATACCGACGATGTAACAGATTATAACTCGTGCTTAAGGTACAATAAATATGGTTGAGTTAGCTACATACATATATTGGTCAAATTATGAATCCTACAATTGGATTAGTCGACAGAACGATGCAAGATTTATTACGCATATCAAAACATACGTATACAAGTGGACAGGTAACATTTTTTTTTTTTACACGTACCAGTGCACAGTGTTAAAGTGTAGACAGTTCATTTTAGAATAAATTTAATAGTGCTTGTTTTTGTTAAGTGGTTGTCGTGCTGAGCTGAAGCGAGTGCGAGACATGCACGAGACTGTTTGTAACCTACGACGTGTGTATCGAGCTCATTGGCGTCTTTAGTGAAGAAGGTGACGGCGCTGGCGGCCACCCAGCCCACGTATGAGTCCAGCGCCGTCGCCTGGCTCAGCAGGGTCTGCTGCGCCTCCTTGGGGTTCCTCACACAACTCTGACCGGCGCCGCTCTGGCCCCATTTAGAAGCAGTGCCCTCAGTCTTGCATGGCAGGCTCGATAGGTCACCGATGCAGCGGAACAACACTGGTAGCAGTTATCATATTCTGATTGCGTTTCAGTTAAACATAGCGACCACGACAATAGTTTCTTGAAAATTCACCATGCCACACACACCACTGTGCAACACGTTCAAACTAAATATGAGCATTCAATATTATGTACATTAGTGGCGGTCAAATCAAAAGGTCCGTCTCTCGGTCTGTCGGTGGTGATAGTAGATAAATTCAACACAACTAAAACATAGTTGAAAGAAAACCAATTGGCAATGTTGTAGTAGTTTGAACTTGATGTGTATTACCTGGCTGACTTTTCAGGACATATGAAGCACATTTGCCTGCCTTCATATATTCCAGAGCTTGATAGTAATTCATCGTCTGAACATTGACATATTCGTGGTCGCACACCATCTTTGACCTCATACTTTCGAAATTGGAAGGAGTCAGTTGTGTATGGAATAAAATGGTGTCTTGGGGACATTGTTCTACGCACTCCTGGAATAAAATGAAATTATGAAATTAAGTTTGAGACTAATATTACTTAAGCTTATTTGTCTGTAATCTTAAATGTGCTGTGTTCTTTTTCTGATATAGCTCAGATAGAAAAAAAAAATGATCGCTTGCTTGTAGACCTTTGATTATAGGGCGAAAAATTTTATACAGTGACCACAGACTTGAAAGATACCTACTTTAAAGCCTCTGCGAGTAATAGGCGAATGGAATTACCTGTGGCGTAGGGCATCCTATGATAGGTGTTCCCACATTTAGGCAGCGTGTAATGTCGAAGAAAACAAGATATTTCTTGTTCTCGACCCCAGAGTCTTGTCCACATCGACGTCCTTTGGTGTCGATCGGTGCCAATAGCTTCTCCACATTGCCATGCTTCATGCCTGTCGTAAAAATTATGGATAGTTTCAAATAAACATCAAAATAAACTACACGCTCGTAATATTTATGAAGTACCTAAAATTAACCTTGGAATTATACCATGACGTATTAGTCTTCATGGCCTAAATTTATACTCTCAAGTTTTCGCCACTGTCAAGCAAAATATACTAACCGTAATACCCCACGTAGCCCCATGCTCCGAGGAAGAGAATGAATACAATAAGCCAAGCTATGTCGGTGCAGGAACGATTGTGGATCGGTCCATTGAAGTTAGGATCGTACCGAATCGGTTCTCCTGTAAAGAAGAAGAAAAACATGAAAAAGTGAATGAAGTCCCATTCATTACATTGACAGATTAACCTAAACCAACTGAGATAATAAAAAAGTTCTAGGAAAAAGGCAAAAACAAACTGCTCATATAAATGTATATAGGTATGTATATAATGTATGTATGTACATAGGTATTGTTGAATTCTTCTTCTTATTGTGTGGCACATTTAACCGTTCTATCCACAAGGTATAGACGGCGGTTGCCTAGTGTTGCACTTAGCATCACCCGCGGTCACGTGTAAGGCATTTAGATTTACACCTACGGGACGTGTACAACGCGACCATCATAGAAATCTAGAAATCAGATGTGCAGATTTCAGCACGATGTTTTCCTTCACCGTTAAAGCAGTCGGTAGGAAAATGCACGTAAGTTTCGAAAATCTCATTGGTGCACTGGCCAGGATTTGAACCCACGACCTCTGGTTAGGAGGACGGTGTCCACTCCACTGCACCACCGACGTTTTTGTTTTAGATTAGATTTTGGATTTTGGCTAGATAATTTATGCTCATATTAAAACGAAGCCCTAACTATGTAAATGTTATAATGAAGGCCCTGTTTGGTAACCTATGTATTCGTAGTAAAAATTTTGGTGTTTATTTTAACCTATTTATATGTTATTGCCATACAATTAACTTACTAGACTCCTTTGGCGGAACGCAGCATTCCCCACAGCAACCCATTGTTAGATCATGCTGATAAACTTTACAGTTTTATGTTCCATAACTTGTTTTCATTTTACTGTATAATTTTCAGTTTTATGACCGGTAACACGTTTCACTGTACTGTTCTATACAAATATGTTTGTTATCAAATATGTTTCAGATATCGCTCGTTCGCAGATGTTTATTATCAGTCTCTGATATCACACTATACTTAATTTAATTTTTATAATAATAATGCCATGATTGCTACTAATATGTGGTAGAATTATGCAAAATTCGGGGAAAAATGTAATTTGAAATATACATTAAAAATAATCGTGGCCAGCGAGTTCTGTTAGTCGTCAAATATAAATGCAGTTATTAATTTATACCCAGCGTCCGCGAAATCCGCGACGTCCTATCCGAACTAGGTAGAAAGCATATTATTTTCTAAATCTTTTTTTTTTCATGAATCGTGTTGAATGCTCCATCACGGCCCTATTACTTACTCGACAGGGTTCTTCTTTCTATTAACGGAAATAACATTATAAAATCATAAAATCGGTAAAATGAATTTCTGAACCTATAGGTATTCGAAAATTCAAAATTCTTTATTTGTCGTAAATATGGTGATTACAAGATGTAGGTAGGTTGGGTATCTAGAGTGTATAGTCCTCAAGGTTTTGCCCGAGCAGTGTGCGAGCCTTAAGCGGTTCGTACGAGTATCACGTTTATACTGAAAAAAACTTATGCCCCGTATCTAACCACTTTACCTTGCAATAAAATCGATTGAGTAATGAATAGTTATATCTAGCAATAAATTGCGTTGCTTTGTTTGAAAGTTGCATTTTTTTTTGTCCTGGTGTTTAAGGGAATTCGATATTTTTGCAGAATAAATTTTAGCCTATGTAAACTCTTATCCCCGTCAACTATTTCTGTACAAAAAATCTTGTGGATCAGCAACAGCTCCGATCGCGGTGCGACATAAAAAAACGAGAAACATACAAAAAATGATTCGCATGATAATATTAGTAATTGACTTTTTTGGTGAAAATAGGTAACTTGGTCATACCATACAGTTTGCAAACTTTGTAAAAAAAACTTTAAAAAGCCTCGATTGTATAGGCTCTATGGGGATAGTTACTCAGTTACATGAGTAGCATCTACTATTTGTAGCTTATCAGCGATTAAAAAGTCACTCTGTATTTAAAAGTAGGTACATAAAACTGAATAAAAATATATTTTATAGGTCGACCTTATGAAGACATTATGATCCGAGCTAGGACCTATCACGATGATAGCGAAGGACTAGTAGTTACCCTGTATATGTATTTTTAACCAACTTCAAAAAAGGAGGAGGTTCTCAATTCGACTGTATGTTGTTTTTTTTGTATGTTTGTTACGCGATTACTCCGCCAATTATGAATCGATTTTAGTGATTCTTTTTTTGTTTGGTAGGTAATACTTCAGAGGTGGTCCCATAAATTTTTTATCAAAATTGACTCAGCACTTTAAAAAAAAAGCAACAAAACCAAAACACTTCGCAAAATTGTAGTTGTTACGATTGAAGTCTGTTTTTTAACGTGTTTAGCGTTGTCGATTATTTAAGTAACATCATTTTCATCTAAAAACAAAATATATTACAAAAAAACAAAAAAATAGAATATTTTCAACTATAAATAAAAAGCTCCATCCAATGCATGCGTCTTCGCAAAACATTGTGCCCAGCATGCTGACTGCATTTACTTGAATCTTTATGTATACAGGTTATCATAATCTACTGTAGTTGACCAAAAAATTAACATTGCTATGTATGAAATAGCCGGGAACTACTATATATCTATAGATTTTGCTTTATTTTGCTGAGCAACAGCTGTAACTCGATAATTGTGTACATTTCCATAGCGGCGTGAGTTGAACATATTGAATAATTTATGAATTTATAGCTTTAAACGCATTTAAATCATGGGTAATATTTAAAAAAAAAGACTAATTTTGTAACTGTTTTTTTTTCCCTGGAGGAACCTATACAATCGGACAAATAAATTTATTCACTTCCCATGATACTAAACGTCACTAAATTGTAACTGAACGCGACGCAAGTAAGTAGCAGAGTAAACAGCTTTTAGGATTTTTTATCAACGTGAAGAGTTATAGATATCAGTATTATTTGTTAAACGTATCATGCTTACTGGATTTTTTTACTATTGCTTTATAACATGCCTTAATATATAATAAATATCCCGATTAGGCCGCCGGCAAATACGTTATTCAGGAAAATATGTGAGAATTGAGATGACTCACTATAATTATAAATTATAACGAAATGACACATTGCTTATCTGTGCTTGAAAGTTTTTTATAGATAACGTCTACTGAGAGTACTTGTAGAGGCTTTAAACTAGGGATACATCGATACGCCTTTTTGACGATACGATACCGATACCCCTTTCATACTCTTATAAAAATATCGGCGATACCGATGCCGATACGTTTGTTGAATTCAAATGAAGGTTACATATTATAAATAAAATATAAGTTGGGTTGTTTTTTAATCAATGTGAAAATATATAAGGTGCTACTTTATTAGTGCCCGATATTTTAGTCAGTGCTCCTACTCCTGATTCTGATCAACTTTCCCCAAGGAACCCATAGTCAAATCGCAAAAAATTTTTTGGGCTCTTCATACTAATTTGGCCGCTCGGCTGATCGATATGTATGAAGAGTCCAAAAATTTTTTTTCGATTTGACTATGGGTTTCCTGGTTAAAGTTGATCAGAATCAGGAGTAGAAGCACTGACTAAAATATCGGGCACTAATAAAGTAGCACCTTATATAGATTTAGAATGAGATTATTAGTTACTGAAAATATTAATAGTTAAGTAATTACAATAAACATGTATAAGATTTTTGTTTAAAAAACAACTATTCTGGGTTGTCTGGAAGAAATAGCTTTTAGCGATAAGACCGCCCAGATTGTACTACTTGTTTCTTTTGCTTTTTTGTTTTGTATGTGTTATGTGTATTTGTTTGTAGTCAATAAAGCGAGTATTTGATTTGATTTGATATTCTCAAGTATTGTGAAGACAGGTGATTTCGCAGGTCTGTTTGAATAAAACCTATGGTAAAAATAGTCTCTCAGCCCCAGCTGATACGACAGAACTCTTTTGAAAACTAAAGTACTTCTGTACCATTTTTTCAAGTTTGGGTTAAAAGACGTCACTGCGCCAGAAAACAAGCGGATCTGCGTCTCTCGATTATTAGAAGAGCTTTGGTACCTTTCGACTTCTTCTTTGAGAGAATTACAGCTCAGAGTGGACTCTTTAAAAGTATCGTTGTATCGGGAATAAAAATATCGCCGATGCCGATATATCGGCAACTCCGAAGTATCGCCGATATATCGGTATCGGTATCGGATGCATCCCTTTATTGGGATGCCGATCCCGATATATCGGCAATACCACAAAACACATAGACACAGAAGAGCCACTCAATACGCTCACTAAAATCCTAAGCATATACATGCTTATAGACCTATACGGTCGTTGTAGGCAAGATCACGTACTGTGCGATCGTGACCTTGCTCGAAACGACCGTATATTTCTATAAGCATGTATATGCTAACGATTTCAGTGGTTTGTATTGAGCGGCGCTTCTGTCTATTTTGTGGCAATACATCGTGATTGCCGATATATCGGCATCGGCGATATTTTTATTCCCGATACAACGATACTTTTAAAGAGTCCGAGGAAGACGAGCCCCTGTCCACGCTGAGCTGTTATTCTCTCAAAGAAGAAATCAAGAGGTTGCTAAGGTCTCCTAATATATCGACAGACACAGATCTGCTTGTTTTCTGGCGCAATGACGTCTTATACCTACTCAAACTTGAAAAAATATGGCGGCGAATTACTTTAATTTCCAAATGAGTTCTGTCGAATTTGAGAGACTATTTTCCATCGTAGGTCTTATATTCAAACAGACCTGCGAAACTGCATGTCTCCACAACACTTGAAAATACTTTGTTTTTTAAACAAAAATCTTATTAATGTTAATTTAAATTACTAACACTATTAACCTTAACTTTTTATTTCAATATTTTTAATAACTAATATAATAATCTCATTCTAAAACTGTATTTTTCACAATAATTTAAAAAACCCAACTTCTGTTTTATTTATTTAACCTTAATTTAAATTCATCAAGCGTATCGGTATCGGCATCGGTATCGTCGATACTTTTATAAGAGTATCGGTATCGTATCGGCAAAAAGGCGTATTGATGCATCCCTACTTTAAACATACACCTACTCAGTCAGTACCAATAGTAAACACGAAACATAGTCTACATTAATATCTTACGCATTTTTTTGTTTCCACTATACTTATATTTGTATTGTAGTAATTAAAGAGCATTTAGAAAAGTTTACCACCAACACGGCACAACATCTACCATTATTTATTATAGCGTAATAAAACTTTAAACACCAAAAACATTGCGCAAAATATCATCAGTTATACCAAGGTACTAAATATGTATATTCACGCACTTGTTTGTTGAGCACTTGATTTAGCAATATATTTTTACATTTTTAATAAACTTATTAATAAACAGATATGTATATTATATTTATTAAATTGTCAGAACATGGTCTCAAGTGTAATCAAGGAAATCCAAATAAGTCTAGGAGGTGCACTCTCGATGCCGTCAGCCGTCAGTGACATAACGTTAGCACTAAACTACTGTGTAAACGAATAACGAACGATGGACCGGTACCAGTGTATCGCCGCCGCGCCGCCGAGCCATAATACACATAAAGCGCGTTTCACATGAGCATCTTCTATACAGTCTGTTCATTCATCGTAAGTACTTAAAGTGTGGTCTTCTCTCTTTGAAAGACATATTATCTTGCTCTTTCTCTTATAGACGGCTCTTAATTGATTCTGATTAACTAAGTTGAGTTTACCCTTTGAACTCAATTAGTTTATTCTGGCTGGCTTTAAATGCAGCTCCGCATGCCTCTCCCCCCCCCCCCCCCCCGACGTATCCGTAACAATTTACATATACATATATAGGGTGACTTTAAATTAGTTCTTGATACAAAAGGGTATGCATGTGCTCATGATAACAAACAACTTTCCCTAAGAAACCCATAGTCAAATTGCAAAAAAAATTTTGGACTCTTCATACTAATTTGGCCGGTCAGTTGCTCGATTTGTATGGAGACTCCAAAATAATTTTTGCGATTTGACTATGGGTTTCTTAGGGAAAGTTGTTTGTTATCATGAGCACATGCATACCCTTTCGTATCAAGAACTAATTTAAAGTCACCCTGTATAAGGTGCTACTTTATTAGTGTCCGATATTTTAGTCAGTGCTTCTACTCCTGATTCTGATCAACTTTCCCCAAGGAACCCATAGTCAAATCGCAAAAAAATCGGCTGATCGATTTGTATGAAGAGTCCAAAAATTTTTTTTCGATTTGACTATGAGTTTCTTGGGGAAAGTTGATCAGAATCAGGAGTAGAAGTACTGACTAAAATATCGGGCACTAATAAAATAGCACCTTATAAATTTCTTAGTTTTATACCGAGTTTTTTTTCTTACGCATGAATGTGCGTGAACAAACGAAGCAAAAAAAAAATCCATTGACTCTCAACTGTGCAATAAAATTATTGACAATTAGTTGGAGTGTTAATTAGTTTTTAATGTTTTTCAATTCCCTCGGAAACCATGATTTTTTTCCCGTGCACTGTGCCGTGTATAAATACCGTGCACTATACCTAATATAAAGTCAACAGAGTGAATGGCGGTGACGCTAGTTTTATTTGTAGCTGCGGATAGAGGGACGTACTCGTCTGATGCTGTAATCTACTCGTATTCTGTCGCTGATCAGTGATCACTGGCCCAGGCGAGCACGAAGGCGACCGCGCCGGCCGCGGCGATGGTTGCTAACCCCGCAACCGTAATTATAAACCATAAGTAAACACGTGACGTGAATATCACACGCGAACATTATTTTGGATTTTTCTACGTGTCGATGTGGTGACAGTACGGGGAGCACTGTCATTCCCACACTTACGTTTGTTTGAAACAAATAACGGTAGGTGGGTATGTAATCGAACATAAACAAATTAAGAACGAGTTGTGGTGTTCTTCGTAATTTATAACGTAATGTACATTAATTTGGAAACTAAAGTATGTTTGTATGTATGTACGTATATGGTGTGTATGTAGGGCTGCCATCACCTAAATTGCCGATACCGGACAAGAACTACGAAAACCCCGGACATTTGGGTGAAATCAGATTCTTTCCCCGGACACCTTGGTTTTTTGTAATAAACACATGCGTGACAACGGCAGGATTGTTTTCAAGGGGTTGCATCTGCATATAATCTATCCGTTTCCTAATTATGATAAATAAAATTGTAATTAAGCAATGATCAGTGATCACATACATGTCATTGTGTATCCTATTATACGAGCAAAAAAGCGCAGCCGAAGCGAGCAAGCGAGCGAAATTTTTTATGGCTATTTTCGTATATTTTCTGAATATAATATGCACCATGGGAGGTGAAAGTGCACCCCCTTGCACTCTCTTTTTTTGCATTAATGCCTTTTCACTGCCTTTATCTTCACGTCCGAACACATCAATGCTGTTTGTTAACATTGAATATGGCGGCAAGACTGAGATAAGATGATAGAAGCTAGCCAGGTGGACTCAGAAAAAGCTCTAACAACAATCAAACAGAGCCCTAATTTCTCGTAAATACAGAAAAATGATAAAATTATACCCGACTACACGACAAAAACGTCCTGCGCCGAAGTATGCGTGGGTGGGTGTAATTTAGTGAATTTTTATGTCATCGACATATGATGCATTTTTAAAGTAGTCGTGCTTAGAATAAATACACATTTTTTGTTAGATTGTTTAGTTAATTAATTGAGGACGAAGTTGCTGTATAATATTTTTGAATATAGTTAGTTATAACTACTTCGTATACGAAGTCCTGTCATATGATAAATCATAAGGTCACAGACATGCACCCCGCTCGCCCCCTATAGACTAGCAATACAGGGCATCGGACGCTCGCCGCAAGGTGGGCAGATCCTGGCCAAGTTAAATTGAAATGTCATTTTTGTTCAATTTTCGTCTTTCAGTCTATTTCTGTCAATGGTCGAGGCAACATCCGACAAAATGTGTGTAAATTTATCGTAAAAATGACAAGTTGCAGCGTTGTCTGATGCGGAAACCGCACCGGGCATCTCAATAAATCAAATGTGCGGGGTTTCATACCAGAAGTAAGTCATCTAATGACCATTTTTTGTTCTTCAAAATAACTTCGTTGCAAAACATATAGTAGTGATGTAACACTTCATCGACTTTTCGATAGATATAGCAAAAAGTTTAGCAACAAAAAATATCCGACTGCATATTTACATAGTTTTATCCAAAGTAGACATGAAATGTATTTGACTTATTTTTTCTCCTAATTATTTTCAGTTTCCAAAGGAACCCAAATAAAAATTAAACGAGAATTAAGACTATGAGCAGACACGACAGCTGGAAAATTTTCTCCTAACATTTTCGCCCAGCTTGGCTATAGATATGTTTTGGAAACTATGATTCGGTTTGATTTTTATTTTTAAAATATATATTTTTTGTTTTAATATGTATTTTTACTGTATTATATTTGTGAATTTGTATTATATATATGTAGTATTGTTTATGTATTAAGATTTACAAGGAAAAATATGCTTAATTTATTTTGTTATCCTCTTTTTAAAAATTATCGTAAGAATTTTCGATATTAATTGTGATCTTTTCTATTACCTCCATGACTAGATATTTCAGTCGTATTTTGAGTTTTGTCATTTTCAAATACTCTATTGCTATTCGACGATTTAAATCCTTAGACAGTTGACATCTTGCGGTGATTTTTTTTTATGTGATAGGTTGCAAACGAGCAGACGGATCACCTGATTGGTCGTAATTCAAACATATGACATTCTTAGATTCAGAAAAGCGGCCAAGTGCGAGTCGGACTCGCCCATGAAGGGTTCCGTAGCAGCAAGTAACATAATATAAAAGTTCTTGTAGTTCGTTGTAGGTAAATTGCGGTTTACGATTTATGACGTATTAAAAAAAATACTTACTAGATCTCGTTCAAACCAATTTTCGGTGGAAGTTTGCATGGTAATGTACATCATATATGTTTTTTAGTTTTATCATTCTCTTATTTTAGAAGTTACAGGGGGGGGGACACATTTTACCACTTTGTAAGTGTCTCTCGCGCAAACTATTCAGTTTAGAAAAAAATGATATTAGAAACCTCAATATAATTTTTAAAGACCTATCCATAGATACCCCACACGTATGGGTTTGATGAAAAAAAAAATTTGAGTTTCAGTTCTAAGTATGGGGAACCCCCAAAATTTATTGTATTTTTTTCTATTTTTGTGTGAAAATCTTAATGCGGTTCACAGAACACATCTACTTACCAAGTTTCAACAGTATAGTTCTTATAGTTTCGGAAAAAAGTGGCTGTGACATACGGACGGACAGACAGACAGACAGACATGACGAATCCATAAAGGTTCCGTTTTTTGGTTACGGAACCCTAAAAAATTCGAACAGTTATGAAGCTTCCCTCTCGCGTACCTCAGATTTTCCCCTCAACTTCGTCCACGCGGTTTCATATTGAAACTGACGTATTAGCGTTCTATAGAGGAGTGGAGCGACGATATAAAACTTCTTAGTGGAGCGACGATATAAAACTTCTTTCCATAAGGTATTTTTCATTTTGGTGTTTAAGTTCCTTACAAAAAGTGATCACTAACCTACTATATTACTATGGATGTGACAAAGCAAAATAAAATAGGTAAAGGGTCTAAAAAATAAGCTGAAACTTAAGCTGAACTGAACTCATGAAACGGAACATAAATTAAGGGAAAGGAATGTCAATCCGCGAAAAATACGACTTCTAACAGTCGATTGGAAGTCCTTATGATGAAGTATTTTTATTTTATGAATTTATATGGCAATTTAACAGGATTAATTTGTTATCAGTTGTAAGTTGTGCTATCAGTGAGTCACATAATGTCATACTTTTCATCATAGGTTATATTAAAGTACTATCGTTGTCCCCTACTTTTAATTAAAAATAGTGATACGGTAGATATATTAACAAATAATTTTAAAACTGAATATTTATTTATACGATTTATTTTATCATTTATTGTGTTCACAAAATATGCATGATACACAAGCTTAACATAAAAATAGCTTAGCTTAATATATTAAATTTAAAAAATATATATATACCTTTTTTCAACCTTTTTAGTTCTTGCTCTTTTGTAATAATTTGTGATCGGAAATTCGGATGCAATTATAACTAAAATTGGGGAGCTAGCATAATATGGACGTGCCGTTTTGAATAGAATTGGAAACTATTGGCCATACACATGTAGTGTTAAATGTTTCACATTTTAGCCCCCCTATCACCTCCTACAAGGATTACCGGTAACCCTGTGTATATAAAATAAGTTGTGGATATAAACACATAATAGCATACATAAAATTTCCAATAATATCAACATTCACTATAATCAGATCATTACAATTAAAAATCCCAACGCTTTTTACGATCCCGGTATCCCGGGGATTTTTTCTATGAAAATCTATTTTATTGGGAAAGGCATATCCATACTATTCTTTCTAAAAACGAAATTGCATCCGAATTTCCGATCACTGGTAATAATCGTCTCTGTGGCCTCGAAGCTAGTCCGCTCGCTTCACATCAGGAGGTCGCGGGTTCGATCCCGCCGTGGTCCAACTTTGTAGGACTCGGTTTGGTTGGTAGTTGCAAATTTTCTGAGTTCGTCCGGCTAGCTATCACCATCTTATCTAACAATAAGTCTTGTCGCCAAACATCAATGTTAAATAGCATTCATGTGTTCCGGTATGATGATGAGCCAGTTCCCATCGATATGGGGAAACCCAGTTCCCCATTGCGTTGGCGAATCTTGGGTTAGCCCGCTTCCATCTTTCGGCATCATCATCTCATCACTTACCATTGGTGAGATAACGCCATGGCCTACACATTCTGAACACAAAAAATCGGTTGAGTAGTTATAATTAGGGATGCAACGATTCGGCTATTACGATTACGATAACGATTCGAATCTTTATTTATTACGATAGCCGATGCATTACGATTATCCAAGAAAACTGAAAAAATATTCAAAATGTATTTAATCACACATCTTGTCGTTTTGGCATTACTATAATAGCAACAAGGCATAAACATAATTAGGAACTATTTTTTTATTATTGTTTACAATTACAATTTTGCAGTCCTCGGAAGATGCTATTCAGTATCGGCGACTAAATAGACAGATCTCTTAAGTCCCTGACTCGAGACTTCACGCCTCTTTTATACAAATCGTATTAAAGAGACGATATACAGCGAAACAGGGCTCAAAGGTATTCGCAAGGGATCTGTCTACTGATCAAAGCCAACTCTGACCAACCTGAAGACTGAGGATGGCAGAACCGTATCGTCCAAGCCTGAGCTGTGTGAAGAGGTCTAGAAGTTCGACGGGCAACTATACACGACCGCACGCTTATGTGTCAGTAATTTGGCTAAAGACCCGAGAGCCAAATTGCCCCGACACTATACTGAAGATATCCCAGATGTCAGCCTGTGCGAGATTAAAATTATTCTCAAACAGCTTAAGAACAACAAGGCACCGGGTGATGATGGTATTACGGCTGAGCTTCTGAAAGCAGGTAGAAAACCGGTACTTCAAGCTCTTCAGAAGCTGTTTAATTCCGGCATGCTCGAGAGACAATTGCCTACAGTGGTGGTGCTCTTCTTCAAACAGTGGTGGTACTCTTCTTCAAAAAAGGCGATAAGATCCTGCTGAAAAACTATAGAGCCATCTCACTTCTGAGCCATGTCTACAAGCTGTTTTCGAAAGTCATTTCGAATCGTCTCGCACGTAGGTTTCACGAGATCTAGCCTCCCGGACAAGCTGGTTTCCGAAAAGGCTTCAGTACCATTAGACCACATACATTCGCTGCCGCAAATTATACTGAAGACCGAAGAGTATAATCGGCCACTATGCTTGGCGTTTGTGAACTATGAGAAAGCCTCTGATTCGATCGAGACATGGGCTGTGTTACAGTCTCTACAACAAAAAAAAAAAAAAAAAAAAAAAAAAAAAAAAAAAAATATTTCAGTATCTCACAAGCACTCTTAATCGGTGCCAAATCGGTCTGCCAGGCGGCCTGCCTCCAGGATCAGAATTCGAAACCTATCCGGCTGTAGCGTGGGGTGAGACAGGGAGACGTCATATCTTTAAAACTGTTCACCGCTGCCCTGGAAGACGTTTTCAAACTTCTGGACTGGAGAGAACTCTGCATTAATATCAACGGTGAGTACATCACTCACCTTCAATTCGCTGACGATGTCGTGGTCACGACTGAGACCTTGAATGACCTAGGCAAAATGCTCGATTGACTCAGCAGAGCCTCCCAATAAGTGGGTCTTAAAATGAACCAGGACGAGACGAAAATTGGTTCCAATGCAATAAAGTATATTGAATTGAAAATTATGTAAAATGTCCGTGGTACACCTACTCCTCTGAAGGTTGGAGACTCTATATTCAAAGTTGTTAACGAATATGTATACCTGGTACAAACAGTCCTGCTAGGTAGGTTCAACTTCGAGAAAGAGATCAATCAGACTCGGCTGGGCAGAGTTCGGGAAGCTCCGCAATATCTTCGCGTCTAAAATACTGCAGTATCTCAAGACTAAGGTCTTTGACCAGTGATGACATATGGAACTGTGACATGGTTGCTTACTATGGGCATCGTAAGAAGGCTCAAGGTCACCTAAAGGGCGAAGGAGCGTGCTGTGCTTGGAGTTTCCCTACGTAATCGAATCGGAAATGAGGAGATACGTAGGTGAACGAAAGTAACTGACACGGCTCAGAGAATCGCTAAATTGAAAGAAATGGCAGTGCAGTGGGCAGAGCTCATAACTCGTAGAACAGATGACCGTTGGGGCATTAAAATTCTCGAGTGGCGCCCGCGCACTGGAAGACGCAGAGTAGGCAGGCCTCCCACTCGGTAGACCGTTAACCTGGTGAAGGTTCCGGGAAGCTTCTGGATGCGCGCAGCGCAGGACCGGTCGGTGTGGAAATCCTTGGGGTCCTTTGTCCAGCAGTGGACGTCTTTCGGCTGATGATGACGATAACATAAATTACAAAAAATATTATAATTCTAGCTTCTGCAAACGACTTTGTCTGCGTGGACTTCCGGATTGTTATTTACTTGGATAAAAAGTATCCTTTGTGTTAATCCAGGTAATTAATTATCTGTGTGCCAAACTTCATCTAAAGCCATTCAATCGTTTAGGTGTATAATAAACATACAACTTTCAGATTTATTATATTATAGTTGTGATTATAGTAGGATACGTTTTATTATACACTTAAGCTGTGATACAAAACGACTTCGTGATCTGTGTAATGTATAACATGAGACAGCACTGCAGACTACTGACAAGTAAAATTAAACCCGTTTTGTAAAGGGGCCTTGAAAGGTGGTCAAAACTTTTTTATTTTTGTTTTAAAGCCAAATTGTATATGTCGTTTTTTTTAATATTTGTAATCGTAATTTTTTTACTACGGTGCACTGCATCGTTATTAATCGTAAAAGTTACGATTACAGTCGCGTAACGATGCACCGCTTCGTAATCGTTGCATCCCTAGTTATAATATGTGATACATTGCATAGCGTTCGTTTGTCAGCTGCATTATTTTTGGAGCTTCCAGTGTAACTCCCCAGGGAATTAGATATTTTTACAGGATAATCATAACTTATGTCACTCGGTTAAAAATATCAAGTCGATCCCTTACACCGTTGCGATGTGAAAGAAGGACAATTAAACAAACAAACTCACTTTGTTAATAAGTGTTAACGAAGCCTTTACGAACAATTTTCTATAAACAGTTTCGTTTACACGTGAGTCTTATACCTTCTAGTCACTTCGTGTAAATGTAAAACCTAATGTGTTGAAAATTAATTTTCCGGCAAAAATAACTCCGCTAAGTAAAAAAGCAAAGTAAACATAAACGAAAAGGGGTTAAATAAGAACGAATTTTTCGACAAAAAATATAAAATCTGCAATATATTGTAAAAAGCCACGTTAAAAATTCAAACAAGTTTTACCATAGAAAAAAGCGGTCAAGTGCGGGTCGGGCCACGCGCAGTGTAGGTTCCGTAGTACTTCGACAGACAATGCTTCAAGGGGAAAACCTCTCGTCTTACAAAATTGACTACTACTTACTCGTTAACTTGTAAAGCCTACTTAGCTGTGATCATGACTTTAACAAAAATTTGCACTTTAAAGCTTAATATTTCGAAAACGGATTCCTGGATCGAAAAATGGTTTTCGCAAACCCACAATTTTTTTTAAATACCTATTCAACGACACCCCACACCATGGGATAGTCGAGAAAAACATTTTTCATTCCCACTTCACGTGTAGGGGAGGTACACTGATTTTTTTTTCCCAATATTTTATTTTACCACTTTGTCGGCGTGATTAATATGCATTACAGTTCCAAATTACAGCTCTCTGAGCTAAGCCGCGGACCGACAGACCGACAGACAGACGGACATGGCGAAACTATAAGGGTTCCTTGTTGACTGCGGAACCCTAAAAAGGGTCTCTTGTCTCTGGGTTTTACTAGAATTCGTAGTAAGCATTGCTTATGATTTCCTGTGTAGTCTTTCATTACTAACTATGAACGTCTTTATCTCACATCAGTACAAAATAGTTTTATCTCGAAAAACGCATACGCGTCGCCGGCGATAGCCCCTGACGCACTGCGCACCCTCAACGACAGTTATAGAATGCGTTTCAACGAATAGTTCCTATGCCGTTATGTTGGCTCCCCTGTCTATCAACGACATCACACGCAAAAACCCTTGTCCAGATTTTGTTAGTGTGTGTCTGCGTTCTATGTAGTGTGTGTCTGAGTTCTATGTAGTGTGTGTGGAAAACATTGCTGCCAACATAACGGCATAGGAACTATTTGATGAAACGCACTTTAAAAAACGTTATCTTAATATTGCTGAACGAATTTTTGTTTTAAATATTTTTTCAACGTACAATTTGGCAAGTACGATTATGAATTATGATGCAAGGTCAGCAGTTGATATGTCGTATGCTGCGTTCCCGGAACTTTGTATATGTGTGACACAGTTTGACACAAAAACAGGTCACAGCATGTCAGGTTGCAGTTACCTATTAGAAATTCAGTTTGATGTGCGTACTTGTCTGTGCTGTAAGTAGCGAATACGTATGTCTATACCTACCTACTGAGTATACAGGGTGTTAAAAAAAGTGCGTTTGAAATTTTAAGGAGTTACTTACTCAGAATCAAATATAGATACCAGGAAAAATATTGAAAAAATCCGCTCTTCAAATTTTTTTTACAGTTTTTCATACAAACTTGATTCACTATCAATTAGTATGAGAATCTGAAAAAAAAAATTGAAGAGCGGATTTTTTCAATATTTTTCTTAGATTCTATACTTGATTCTGAGTAACCCCTTAAAATTTCAAACGCACTTTTTTTAACATCCTGTATATAGGTACGATACGTATCGAGTCTAGTCAGGCCTGTCCACGGATTTGGGCCTGTCTCACTTCGACTAAGCTGTGTTAAAAAAGTGCGTTTGTTAAAAAAATCGTGGCTACTCAGAATCAAGTAAGTACTAGAATAACATAACAATTAACTAATTACTAAGCAATTGTGTTAATGAGTAGATATTTTTAGTGCAGTAAATGGATCCGTGACCAATGTTAAAGATTTTGACGTTACATCTAACTAACTTACCATATTTTAATGAGAAAAACGACTGATAAAGTTGACGTCGTGAAAGTAAAAGCTTCAAGAGAACCTGTAGAGAATATTGTAGTGTAGTGAATTATATCATATTTTACTCACCGTAGTCTTTACCCATTATAAAAGCTATATCTGCCTCCCTTCACTGCATCAAATCTTGATCCAGGTAAACTCCCAACTTATCGTCAGTCCCACACCACTAGTTTATTGCTGAGCCCATGATATTTCAATTTGTGTTAATTTACGAACAAAACACGATCACTTTTTACCACTGTTCACAATGTTATAATTATACTCTAATTACATACTTAGCATACTTGAAAATGACTCTGTTTTGAGTACACGAGACGATATATTTGAGAATTATGAAGGGCTTAATGCGTTTTCTCAAGTGAAAGTTTGAGCAACAAGTTAGAGGTACCGTACGCAGTCGGTATGGCGACTGTCTTCGGCGGTCATTTGCCGCGGACTGTGCGGTGCGACAGCGGCGCGGCGGTGCGCCGAACACCAAAACGTTGGCGTCTCCGTACTACTTGGTTGGTACGTACTGCCTAGTACTTTGTTACAGAATTTCCAGTGAATGCTTGCATGCATTGGCTGAATCATCCACTGTTGCGGCTTGCGGACAATAACAGTTTCTTTGTTTGTTATTCTGGGTTAACTTCCTTTTACGCATAGGTCGAATAAGGTATTATTCCACCAAATCCAAAGCCGTCGCACCCATCAACATCTTGTCTGTCAACCATCAAGATGATTACCAACCGGAATCCTTAGCATAGGTTTGGTTCTCAGGTAGGTATAGGTAGTAGTTACCGAAATATTTTGTTATTTCGAGCGAATGACCGTCAAATCATCAAAGAGCATTGCAATAATTCGTCGATTTTTTGGATGGTCCCTTGATCTACCTAAAAATAAAAAGTCATCGTATCTTTGAGGACGCGAATTTCCAAAAAAAATTGGGCTATGGTTGGACATTGAGTTAAGTAATAATAATAATAATAATAATATAATAATAATTCTTTATTTCTCACCACTACAATGCAAAATTATATATAGAACAGAGATTGTATAATAAGTAAACAATAGTAAGTTGATCAGCACTGTGTAGTGGGAGTCTGGTGCCTAAACTAGAATTTAAAATTCTGTATTTCAGGTCACCAGGCCTCCACCCCAGGGAGTAATTGTTTCACAATTTTGATATGTAATTTAAAGTGTACATTACTACATTTTTGAAGTAAAGGTGAGCACAGAGGTAGCAAAAAAAGAGAGTATCTATATGATATCATTTAAAGAGAAAGAGAAAACATGCATTTTTTTGTTAATTGCTATGAATTTGTGTGTGAAAGTGAGTGCATGTGCGTGTGCGTGTGTGTGTGTGTGTGTGTATGTGTGTTGTATGTGTGTGTGTGTGTGTGTATGTGTGTGTGTGTGTGTGTGTGTGTGTGTGTGTGTTTGCGTTGATGATAGATATGTTCTATCCTATATGCTTTAATAGTAATTCAGTTTGTTCATAGTCTAGAGAAAGTAGCCAGTTACGAATCGATTCTTTGCAGGATGAAACAGTTAGCGGTCGTAGATCGATTGTTCTTGAAGCTTTGTTATAAAGGAAATCTTCGAGAAAACATGCATGTCTTTGTGCAAAAGATGTCCTAGAGTAATTGATTGTGCAAATTATGTCTTTACGTCTCTTAGTAGAGGTTGGGGTTGAAGAACAGACTGGTATCTTTTTATGTTTATTTATAATAGTATTGAGGACAAACAATTTTCTTACAGATAAAACCTCGCAGTCGCGGTACAGCTGATCAGTAGAAAATAACAAATTTCGAAAAGTGGATGTTTTTAAGATCACTCTTTGCGCACGCTCGAGTGGCAGAAGTTTAGTTTTGGGTGCTCCTCCCCATACAGGAATGCAATATGTGAGAATAGATCTACAAAGTGCGAAATATATCGTTTTTACTAATGGAGGGTCCGCCACGTGTCTTATATTTCGAAAGGTGGGCATTAACTTCCTAATTCGTTGCGTAACTGCTGTGATATGGGGGTTATACGACAAATGACGGTCTAAAATTATACCAAGATATTTGATCTTCTCTGCCCTTTCTAAGGTACGGCACGTTGATCTGGTACAATCAATGTTCATGTTTCGACAAGCATGGGCTGTTATCATCAAATCCGGAGATGGTAGTGTTGCGGCATTTATTGAGAAGGTGAGATATTTTGTTTTATCTGTGTTTAGGGTCAAAAGATTATTTGCTAACCATTTAGAGACGATGTTAAAGCCAAATTGTGATGTACTAAAAACTTTTTCCCAACTCGCCTCCCTGAAAACCAGTGCCGTGTCATCTGCGAAGGTGAAAATTTGACCACTTGTTAATTGAAGGTTGCACAGGTCGTTTATATAAACCAGGAAGAGAGTTGGGCCTAATATACTACCCTGAGGTACCCCAAAGGTGACGTTTTCTTCTAAACTTGTGAAACCTTCCAGTTTAACCGACTGAGATCTATCAGAGAGATAGTCTCTAAAGAGCTGAAGTTGTAAGTCTCGAACACCGTTTGCTTCCAGCTTCAGCAAAAGCAGTGGAATAGAAACGGTGTCGAAAGCTTTGGCTAAGTCGAGGAAAATTGCTATGCATTTCATTTTAGAGTCCAAGCTTCTAACAACATATTCATTCAAGTTCATAACAGCATCTGATGTAGATATATTTTTCCTGAAGCCATATTGGTTCTTTGACAACAAGTTAAATTTTTCCAGATATGCTACTAGTCTTGTGTTCAATAGTTTTTCTAAAATTTTTGAAAAGGTAGAAAGTAATGAAATAGGTCTATAATTATTTAATGTTTTGGGGTCGCCACCTTTGTGGATGGGAATAATCATCGATTTTTTAAAACATTTAGGAAAGACACCCGTTTCAAAACAGAGATTGGAGATATATGTTAGCGGAGAAAGAAGGAGATTTTTGTTTTCTTTGAGGATTCTTGACGAAATTAAATCCCACCCCACAGCACAGTCAGATTTTAGAGATAATATAATCGAGTTTATTTCCTGCTCATCAGTTGGTATCAGAGAAAAGGAATTGCATATTTTGTTGTTATAGAGAGTCATATACGAGTTTGGGTCAGTATTGATTTTAGCTGCTAGGTTTTTTCCAACGTTAGCAAAAAAATTATTAGCAATATTAACTGATTCGTATTTTGATGTTTTTAAAGAGAGTAGCTCACTAGATTTGTTTTTCTTTGATTTATAATTTGTTATTTTGTTTATGATCTCCCAGGTCTTTTTTGTGCTATTATTTGCGGCTTTTTGAAGTTCAACTTTGTCGAAATGCCTTTTTGTCTTTTTAATTATAGAGTTGCAGAAATTCCGATATCTTTGATAAGTTGTTTTAAGAATTTCATCTTTAGGGTATTTATTTAATTTTTGATGAAGAGCATCTCGGTTGCGGATACACCTTAACAGCCCGTCCGTCATCCATGGCTTAAGGAGGGTTTTACGACATGGTTTTTTGATTTGTTTAGTATTATTTTGTATTAATGTCATTATTGACTTAACTAGGTAGCTTGCTGCTTCGTTTGCATCTGTCAACCGGTACAACGGGTCAAAGTCAAAGTTTTTTAGTTCATTTGTAATATTAAAGTAGTCAATTTTGTTTATTATTTTGGTTAGTTTTACACGTTTAGGTTGCCAAGCTAGTGAAAATAGAACTGTGTAGTGATCTGTTAGTGAATTTAATATAATTAGCGCTTGAGCAGTGTAGGAAGATCTAAAAATAATATGATCAAGACAAGTAGTCTCCCTAGTTGGGATATGGTATGCCGGTAGTAGCCCATAGCTTGATGTAAGGTCTAGATATTCTGGATAAAATTTATCATCACTGTCTGTGGTGATATTTATGTTAATATCCCCTGTTAAAATTACATTTTTGAATTTATCAAGAGAGCTTAAGACTGTCATAAGTGAGGAGCGGAAATTGTTATGACAGGTAGCGTCTTTGTAGGAGGGTGATCGATAAATCGATATGATGGCGGTTTTTCCATTAATTACGGAAATTAAACAATTTGCATTTTCAAAAGTAGGTTCGTATGTGCGGCAGCTCAGTTTGTCACTGATGAAGACTACTACTCCTTCATTTTTATTATGGTTATTTTTAGTCGAATAGACTGTGTACTGATCTAATTGAGGGAGAGTGTTGCACATTGATAACCAACATTCTGACAGAACAATAACATCTGGATCTGATTTTATGCGAGCTAATAATAATAAGAACCCTTCAAAATTTGCGTTAATACTTCTGATGTTTTGAACTAATATTTTAAGGTCTGTGTTATTGTTTTGATTTAGCAATTCTGGGCATTCATCGGGGTTACAGGTGCTAGAAATGCAAGGCGAAAAATCGTCCAAATTATTAATATAATTTATATTATCCATTTAAGATTAATAAATTAATTGTGTGGCTTAAATTGGTTTGTCCTTGAATTTTTATGATAAGGTGGTCTTGTTGGGTGCGCGAGGTTTGAGGGACCAGTGAGTTGGTAAGCGACATTTGTGTTAAAAGTATGTTAGAATTGATTCGTTGTAAGTGTGTGTGTTTGGCTATTTCTTCGGATATATGTATGTGATCGTGTGTTTGAATGGTGTTTTTGTTTCTATGAAATATGTTTGTATGTGATAACGATAGGAATAAAAATAATAGTACACTATTTAGGAAATATAGAAGAATATTAATTAAAACTAGTCACTTAGGTTTAAGCTTATCCAGATCGGCTTCGCTTCTTATAGCTGTGGCTGGGTCGCCCTGCTTTTTCCGCAGGTAGACTGTTCCGTTCGATGTCCAGCAGTATGCGTAGCCAGCAACCTTCGCAAACTCTCTCGCCAGAAAAAAGAGATACTTTGATTTCGAGGTAAGGTACTCAGAAATATAGATGGGTAAGTGTGGTTCGAGTCCCAAGCATTTTGAGTTTAATTGGTCGGAGAAGCTTCTGCCGTGCTGCTTAACAGCTTCGAGAAATTGTTGTTTCGTTATCGTGCTCGTAAATTCCACAATTATTGTGGATGTGGGCTTATCAGCTTTGCTTGGAATACGGTAAACGTCTCTTAGGTCCCTTCGATCGAAATCAAATTGCAGTTTTTCGGCAAGTAGGTTGATCGATTTTAAGAGATCCTCCTTATGTTCCATCTTCCTTTTCGGCGCATTTCGGATTTCCATTGAGGTTTTCCGGGTAAAACGTTCCAGGACATCACATTTTTGATTAGTGTCATCAATTTGCTTCTTTAGCGACTTCCGTTCATCCTCTAGACGGGTTATGGAGTCTTGGATTGACTCTAAGTTAGCCGTGAGAAAATCTAAAGATTTCTCGATTTCAGAGTTTGATGCTGAAATTAGGCCCGTTTTAGAGTTAATTTCACTAATTTGATTTTCAATTAAATCTAGTCTGTGGTTTTGAGACGTCACGAATGTATTGAACATCTCCTTAATTTCCATGCGAAAGGCGGTTAAATTATCTAGATCATCATCCGATAGGCGACGACTTTTCTCTGTATATGGTCTTATCATTTTTTGTCAGATCGGAGTCGGACACTGTAACTAGTGACTTGTTAGGGGGAGTTCTTTCCATATTGAATGCGCTAGCGACACCTATTGGTAGTCGTTGTAATAAAATAGGCGTCTGATTAGCAGTGTATATATGAGAGTTGTCGATCTTAATTTGTAGATGTTTAGATAGTTACGGCTTGCTGGTATAGATGGCGTTGATAGTCTGTAGTGAGTGCTGCTTTATACAATCTCCGATTGATTTATGATCTCCTGGTATCAGTGAATGAGGTTGACGTAACTCACGGAATGATGATGTAGATGTAAATCTTATGTTGACCTCCTCGTAGTTTATGTTGTCCTATTTTTTAAACTGAATTTATGTCACTAAAATTGATTAATTTTACATGTTTCAAAGAGGCACATGAACACGTCTATTTAGTTTCGTTTCCGCGGGGGGAAGCCTACAATAAAAGTATACAAGTATACAATAAATGTTAGTTACTAAATCAAAGGCGTTTTTTCCGAACTACAGGTGCTGTCTTAGAGACGATATTAAGTCAATTTAATATTTTTCAGTTTCAAACCCGTAAGTAAGGTATGTAAATATTAATCTGGGGTTCTAGACGAATCTATCAACCACACCTCGCACTCCAAAATCCGTCAAGCCAGTTGTCTTTAGGCGGTACCAATGAAACATATTATACTTACCACCTCCATACATACAATCACAAATTATAGTAAATAAGTTCATCCAGCCGAATTCGGCCATGGCCACTGCTTGGAGCCTAGTTTTAGTTCTAGTGCGCCATAATACAGGGTGTTAAAAAAGAGCATTTAAAATTTTACTTAGAATCAAATATAGAATATAGGATAAATATTTAAAAAATCGATCTGCATTTTTTTCAGTTTCCTATACTAAATCTGAATAGTGAATCAAGAATTTGTACGAGAAAATGAAAAAAATGCAGATCGGATTTTTTCAATATTTATCCTATATTCTACTATTTGATTCTGAGTAACGCCTTAGTCTTAGTCTATGTATAGCTGTTTTTGCGGCGTCTGCAGTAAATGTGAAAGTCATAAAATATCTGCTATCTCAAAGATAACGTGAACGTGTTATTTGTAATGTGCCTACCTTTAAAAACAGTAGACTCGTAATACATAGTACTAATTAAAGTGGGATATTTTTACCTTTAATCGATTATATAGAAGTTAATGCTATTATCACAGAGTTTTATGTTATTCACGGGGAACGAATTAGTGATGGGGAAGTAATGTTATCGTGTGGCGACCGCAGGCCGGAAAACGTAGGTGTAGGTGTGATTTGATGTTCTGGACAGGCTTACTGTTAGAGGAAAAGTACCAATTATGGAATACGTGCCTAATATGGAACACCATAATATTTCTAAAACTAAGCACCACGAATATTTTATACGCATGTCATGTTATCCCTCTCGTTACCCGCATTTGACGGCCAGTGCGCATGTGGCGTTTGGCAGCACAAGACGCGAGTAAGAGTGCGCGACACTGTTTACGAAACATCCATTGTATGTTTACGTAAGTTTTACGTATATATTCTCTTATTATTCTTACATGAATATTTCGATATAAGTTGGTAAGTATCTAATCGAAGTATGTAGTTTTTAAATGGTATTGTTATTTTATGAATATTTAATAATAATAAAAGTTACATTTTTTTTCCTCCCGCCATCATATTGTTCGTAATATGGAATATCATTGAGTTCCTAATATGGAATACTATTCCATATTAGCGTAACCTCAACGTAAATAAGTTTTTAATGTGGTGTAAAATTACTTTTACAGATGTATTTATGATGGATCCGCCAGTAAGGCTGCATATACACGAGCAGCACGCAGCCGACGGCAGAGTCAACGGCAACCGTCGCTACCTGTCGGCGGCAGCCGTCACCGCGTCGGTGGCTGCAGTCGCCACGTCGGCGGCAGCCGTCACCTCGTCGGCGTTTCGGCGGCAGCCGCCGACACGGTGACAGCTGCCGCCGACAAGTGGCGATGGCAACCGCTGACACGGTGACGGCTGCCGCCGACAGATTGCGACAGATAGCGGCTGCCGTTGACTCTGCCGTTAGCTGTGTGTCGCTCGTGTATATGCAGCCTAAGAAAACGAAAAGCCTGGAACAAAACTAATATGAAAAATGCTATTGAAGCCATGAAAACCCAAAAAATGGATTACAAGAGAGCTGCACAAGTCTTTGATGTACGTCGGACTACTCTCTTTCGGTTTTGCCATACCCACGAACGAAATATAGACTGCTGCCTTGGTCGTAAAACAGTTTTGGGACCTGACATTGAACATATGTTAGTATGGAATACCCTATTCCATAATAGAATCACATTTTTGAGAAGCATATTTTTGGTTGATTTATTTTAGTTAATAATATTACGGAAAGTGTTTATTATTATCACTTACCATCAGGTGACCCACTTGCTCGTTTGCCTTCCTTATCACATTTAAAAAAAAAAAAAAAATTGTTGATTTAATTATTACTTTCCAAGAGTGATTACGACTGCATTTAATTGTAACCCATTAGACTGATTAAAATAAAACTATTGTACAGATTTTTTTAAGAATTTGTTTATGTATTCCATATTCGGTACTTTTCCTCTACAGAAGGAGGTTGCTGAATGCTGTGGCGCAGAATCCCTAATTGGAAGTATACGGGGCATTACGGGGTCTATGTTTTACGGTAGATGTCTTTCGGTTGATTTAGCGATGCTTTTACATTTTACACTGCAAGATGTAGAATTCGATAGCACATACCAAGAACTATCTTTGACGATATTTAGTGATATACGTATACTCACTGTATGCATGGTCCGAACATACCTTAAATGTCTGCTTAAATATATTTTGAATTATCTCGGTTGCATTGTTTAACTTAGCTTTACATTTGTTTAACTTACAACTATCCACAATCTTCGTATCAACGAAAGAGAAGTGTCGAATCTAAACCATTTCCTATTTGAGTCAAAAAAAAACAGTAATAATTACAGCAAACCTACTCGTATAAGCCTCTTTTGATCTGAGTAGCGTGTTAAGATAGCAAGTTTAATATTCAAACACAATGATTGTTTATTTACTCGCGTGTCAAGGCTTTATTCCTTATAAGAATGCCTTAATTGTTTTTATATGTGTACCTACAGTGTTGGGTAAAACCGCGGAAAAACTAAACCTACTCTGACAATAAAGATGCATATGTACATGATAGCAGGATAAAGATAATTAACCTTTCTTCAATACATTATTCATTTTATTTTATTAATTATATTTAGCACATATACTAACATTGCATTCACAGTGCACTAGTTCCTTCTCAGAGCTCATCTACGTATCTTATATAATAAAAATATCCTATGGGACTCCAGGTCTGTTATAATATTAAAATCTACACTAATATTATAAAGAGGAAAGATTTGTATTTTTGTAACGAATAAACTCAAAAACTACTGGACCGTTTTTAAAAATTCTTTCACCATTAGAATGCTACATTATCCCTGAGTAACATAGGCTATACTATAATGTCCACCCGTGCGAAGCCGGGGGGGCCGCTAGTTATTTGTATATAACACTAGCGCTCCCGACTCGTCGTGGTCCCAATGTTCCCTGAATAAATAATCGACCACGCCGCTGAACACGTTAAAAAACTGACTTCAATCGTAACAACTACAATATTGCGATGTTTTTTGGTTTTGTTGATTTTTTTCAAAAATCGCTGAGTCAATTTTGATATAATTTTTATGGGACCACCTCTGAGGTATTATACTAACATTGCATTTACAGTGCACTAGTTCCTTCTCAGAGTTCATTTATCTATAATAAAAATATCCTATGGGACTTCAGGTCTGTTATAATATTATAATTATTTGTATATAACATTTTTACATAGTTTATCGAAGTATACGACTATGTTCCCTGAATAAATAATCGACAACGCTGCACAATCGTAACAACTACAATTTGCGATGTTTTTTGGTTTTGTTGATTTTTTTTTCAAAAAGCGCTCCATTTTGATATAATTTTTATGGGTCCACATCTGAAGTATTACCTACCAAACAAAAAAGACAACATACAGTCGAAATGAGAACCTCCTTCTTTTTTGAAGTCAGTTAATAAATAAATAAGATTATTTTAGACGCGTTCGCAATTTATCTATGTTGAAGTCTTCTGGCCACTACTGTACTTCCAGTTGTAATGCTAATGAAATGAGTAATGAAAGAATGACTGAAGTGACGAGTCGACTGATACCGCACAAAATCTGAGCTTAGCATCCCTAACGACGTCCGAAAAAAATAAACTAATATTTCATCAACATATCAAGAGAAACATCGAGGGGTCATCGTTTCAGACGAGGTAAACGCCCGGACTAGCACAGGGATCACCGACAAAGCGTCGTCGCAGTTATGCATCCTAGTCCTGTCTGGCTGTTGAACTTAGATGAAAGTTTCAGAGACTATAATAAATGTACTAGGTGTATTTGTAAACTCGTCAGTCGTCTCGCACCATTTTATAGTAAATTTAAATTCAAAATACCAAGCAATTAATTTGAAATAATTTCTTTACTTTTATAATCATTTAAGACATACGTCAGCCAAGTGCAACATTCCAAAATCAAGGAATTTATATGTAGTAGATATACAAGTTCTTTGGCCAACATAGTATTTGCTTTTCCTTTTTAGGTGTCCGCTTTTATAGTTCCGTATTTCAAACGGAAAAAAGGGAACCCTTAAAGGATCACTTCGTTGTCCGTCTGTCTGTCAATCCTATTTTTATCAGGAACGCGTAGAGGTATATCAAGTTGAAATTAATATCAAATCCTCAGGTTTGCAATCCTTTGGAGTTGGAGTAGGGCTGTTTATGCAGCATATTTTGATACTCGCAAGGAAATCCAAGCCTTAGGGCACTTCCCGTTGACCTAAGAATTACGTTTGGCAAGATACAATGTCTTATAGCTAACAATTCGGAAACTGTGTAGTTACACCACAACATAAATAAGCCCTTGGCATCATATATTTTGCGATTAAGATTTGCAGTTAACTGACTACGACCTATGTCGGTGTATGGGGACAAGTTTTTCTCTGTACGGAACCCTCTGTGCGCGAGTCCGAGTCGCACTTGGCCGGTTCTTTATCCACCCCTTGGCATTATCTCACTTGGGTAGTAAGTGATGATGATGGTAGCATACGGTTAAAATTTTAAGTTTGTTGTTATGCCTTGCCTTAAATAATATAACTTAACTTACTTACGCCACACACTTTGAACAGGGCCCCGCACCGGTTTTTTTCCAAACAATGTGTTTTTCAAATTGCCTGTTTTACAAAAAACTATCATTATGTAAGTTGATGATTGTGTAAGTTCAGGGACAAATATATCGTCGCTCCGCTCCTCTAAGTCTGTGTTCAGGGATCTCGCTGGCGCCGCCACGCCGTCGCCGTCGAGTCGTTCCGTCGTCACCCCTCCGTTATCGAACTATGTCGTTGTTTATGTTGTGGAGGGCGATTCATTTTTGGCTTTCAGCCAACTACGATCGAGCAAATGACTCGCAAACGAAGACTAGACTAACTAAAACCTTTCACGTTTTGCTTTACCTAGGTTTCAAATGTTTATAGTTTTGGAAAGTTGCAATAAAACATCGGATTCGGTCATAATAATAATTTTATTCGCATATAATAATTGATTATGATACATGGAGCACAACGAGCGCCGGTCAGGTCGCGTGGCTCCAAATTACATTTATTATTCATTTATATTGCATCGACATTGTTTTTGCCAACCATACATATTCACTAATGAGAGGTCTCTAGGCAGCATCGGTCAGTTGGACGTATGAGCGTCCGCGCGATTCATCGGCCGAAAGCAACAGGGCCGCCGAAAATTCGCGTTTTTAATTATGTATATTACTTAAACATAACAGTCAAATAGACAGCCAGATGTCCGTCCGATCAATATATACAAGCACAGCGCCCCGGGGCGCGCGGCCGCCGCCGCCGGGGCCGGCTCGAGGCGCGGAGCGGCCACGGCGGCGGCCGCTCCTCCGATCCGCACCAATCTTAAATAAATCTTAAAATCACTTCCATAATTTACGACTTAATTTAAAATACCGAAAAATCTAGAATCGAGGTTGAATAGGGGCGCGACCGGGGCGATAGAAAGCAACGAAGAAGGCCAGCCGCGGCGGCACGCGGGCTCACTCGGCCTTCACCTCGGCGGCGGCGGGCGCGCACGGCGCTTCGGCCGCGGGCGCCGCGTCGCCGCTCTCCTCGGGCGCCGCGGCCGCGCCCGCCGCCGCCACTGCCGCCGCTTCTGCGCCCTCCGCCGGCCGCTCCGCTCCGCCAGCGCCGCCGTCTATACACAAAAACATTATTGTTTAGTGATGAAATTAAAAACACATCACTTTCAACTAGGCAGATCAATTTTACGTGGAATTTTAGAGTACAGTTCATTCCAATAAAAAAAAAGCAAAAAGGTAAACAAATTTAGTATTCAACTGACGTTGACATGTGTCAATTCCATAGTAGTTTTGTTTACCTTTTGCTTTTTTTTGATTGGAATACACTAACTAAGCACACATGAGACACATTGAACATTAGTAGTAGACACATTAGTAATAGGGCTCCTAAAGCGGTCGCTCAGTTTTCCTTATAGTAGGGCTGACCCTTAGGGCACCGTTCTGCACAACCGAAGACTGCTGATGAGCCTTTATTCTTTGGGTAAAACTCATCGATATAAGAGAACAATTAGATGTGGCTAATACTCCACGACAGCGTAGTAGTCGCTGATAGTGGTTTGCTCCCCTATGTTGAGCCCACCTTTTCGCGCACTATTCGCAATTTGTCAAGCGACGAGTACACATCTCCGTTTTAAAATTTAAAAAATGTCATACTGTGCTATGAAATGGTGCAAAAACAATAAAAAACGAAACAACAAAACTTACAGCAACGTTTCCTATCACAGGGTAGCCTTTATTTCTTGTTATTTTATGATAATTTTGTATTTTTTTAATTTTCGCTTTGTTATTGTAAATAGAGGTGTTTTTTTTTATCGAAAAAGTGCTTGTCGATGATAAATTATTCAATCTAAAAAGTAATTATCTTTACAATGATTTTAAATTGCACCTGCAAATTGAGTTATTTAACTTTATCTCGTGGAATTCTTACCCGTGACATGAAACCTGTTGCCCTTAACCCTCCCGTTCGGTGGCGCCGCCAAATGCTGCGTTTCCGTACGCTCGCACACTGTCATGGCGGTGCAATTTGCGAAATTACCTAATTTGCAAAAAAAATCGAAACACCAAAAGTTTTGAGCCCACAGCCATACAAGAACAAACTAAGATGTATATACGAAACTCAAATCAGTCAACAGTTTTATACAATTTCAAGCAAAGATTTTTATATTCGCGAATAAAAAACGCGAGCGCCCTTCTTCTTCTTCCTCGCGAACACAATGACAATTTCCAAAACCGTATTTTACAAATATTGTCTATGAAAACAGAGTAGTATTATACATCAAAATTTAGGATATTTATCGAATTTTCATACAATACTAAAATGTCATAAGGAATGAATGAAATATTCTATTAGAACACACTTTTTAACTTGGTAGTTTAATACATGTCATTTTCTGTCACAAGTGTTCCTATCCGGACGGACGGATGGAGATGTTTTTTCTGTCACATGTGTGCCTATACAAGCGGGGAGGTTAAATAAAGGATTTCCGAGTTTTAAAATTTGTATTCTAACAAATCGGTCGATTTAGTCCACCTCTACATCACAAATTGATGTTATTAATGTCACAAATAAATGTCATTAGGTTTTACTACTCCACAATAGATGTCGCTCTTTTAATTTTTTTTCCAATATGAACTCTATTCTAAAGAACGAAAAAAATCATTCACGCCATCTTTCATTTGCTGTTAGATCTAAAAAGAAAATGAAACCGTTAGCCCTCTACCGTTGAATAGTTAAACTAATGACATACCGACTGACATTTAGTGACGATTTGTTTATCGATTATGATTATGATATATCGATAGTCATACTTAAAATATTCGAAATGCGAAAGTAACTCTCTCTGTATGTCTGTTACGTTTTTACGCTTAAACCACTGAACCAATTTGATGAATTTTCGTATAGAGATAGATGGGACCCTAAACAGTCTACTTTTTGTCACGAAAAAACTTGATGGGGTGGTAGTATAATTTTAACAGATTATTTTATACCTACATTTCAAATCACCTAAATGGTGGTTAGTAATAGGTGAAACTGAATTTCTTCAAGGTCATAATATTCAATAATAGATAATTAGATTTCATCTAGATAAATAAAATAGTATTTCAAAATAATCTGTAAACATCTTCAATATCATCACATATTTTGATAAAAACAACAAACAATCCTCTATTTATTATATGAATTTGCTGATATTTTATGTATAATATTTGCCATTTTTGTAATGAAAATTTTTATCACACATTTGTTTTCAATAAATTACTCGCAATATCAATGGCTTATTGAAAATTAAAAAAATATAGGGACAACGATCATCGTTCATCATCATCAGCCGAAAGATGTCCGCTACCAAGGACTACCAAGGACTTCCACAACGACCGGTACTGTGCGGCTCACATCCAGCGGCTTCCCGCAACCTTCACGTCGGTTCACCCAGTCGGAGGCCTGTGCCCACACTGCGTCTTCCGGTGCGGGGTCGCCACTCGATAGCGACAACAATATCAATGTCGAATATATCTACACGGTTTTTTTTTTTACAAAATAAGTGATGATTATTATGGAGATGTAAACAGATTATGTTTGTACCTACATTTCAAGATACCTACATGGTGGTCAGTAGCAGATGAAACTGAGAATAATTTCTTCAAAGACATATTCAATACTAGATTACTTAATTCGATTTTAACTGGATAGATAAAATGGCATTTCAAAACAATCTGTAAACATCTTCGAAATCATCACATATTTTGATAAAAACAACAAATAATCCCTTATTTATAAACCATAACTTTATGTTTTTGCTAATATTTAATGTATTAGCCATTTTTGTAACGTAATTTTTTATCACACATTTGATTTTTACAATAAATTACTTACAATATCAATCGCCCCGCTGTAAGTCGTGGATCCCACGATTGAACTAAGTACCTTTGTTTCCACCGCGTGTGTCTCCGCTCAGAGTGATGTCCGGGCAGAGATAGGGGGATTGAATTGAGCAGAAAAGAAAATATCGAGTATACTAAAATTTTGTGGAATATTCTCAATCATTCTGGAATTATTAAATTTTCGAACACATGCAGATAGCGTAAGTACATAAGCTCCTGTTAACAAAATTACCTCTATTACAAACTAAAACATAGACATCTCCACGTCAAAATTCAAAGTAATTATTTTGCAAAATAAGCATTTTTGCTACCTTATGGCGGATATCACACTGCACCGGAGTCCGCTCCGGTGTGCGGTGCTGCGGTTTTTTCCTTTGACAATGTCAAGTAAAAATTCGTAACACCGCACACCGGAGCGGAGTCCGATAAAGTGTGATATCTGCCTAATCCGTCAGTGTTCGATTTCCGAATTGAGTATAAGTTTTTTAAAATCTATTAATACAGTTTTTCTTGTCACTAAAAACGATGACATAATTTCTAAGGACAGGTCTTCGTATGTCTTATAGTTTCGGACTTTCCCATACTGACCGATCTATATGGCCCACCCTGTATAATATAATGTGATCAGTAAACATTTTGTGATCCCCCATTACATATACTGAACCAAATATTGTATATCGATACACAAACTTTTTAAATCTATAATCGAGCCCTATCCCCACACTAATTTCTTGATGTTTTTGGGTGAAATTTTTGCGATGCTACTCATCGCTAGATGTCGCTAATAGATAACATTAAATACATCAACCTTATGCTTATCACACAAAGTTGATATTTGTTTTAAATACACGCCTTCCCCTTCACCCCGCATCAGCCCCCGGAAGACGAAAACGCTGGTTCAGGAACAAAAAAGCGGCTAACCTTATCTAATTGTTCTCTTATATCGATGGTAAAACTATTTAGAGCTCAGTGCATGCTACATGTTAAAAAGAGGTAGTAAGTACTTCCTGGTTCGATTAGTATGATATCATGTAATGTAATGTAAGGAGGCGGTACTGACTGCGCTGGTGGTGCTGGTAGTAGATGTTGTGCCGCTGCGGCTGCGGCTGCGGCTGCTGCGGCGGCGGCGCGTGGTGGTGGCGCGGCGCGTGCGGGGGCGGGGGCGCCAGGTGCGGCGGCGGCGCGCGGTACAGCGGCTGCGGCGGCGCCAGCGGCCGCTGGATGGGCGCTGGGTAGCGCGGCGCGGCGCCACCGCGCGTCACGCCCGCCGCGCCGGCGCCGCACCGCCCGTTGTTGCCGCCCCCCACCATCTGCTGTAAAATGCATCACTATTATTTGTTTATTTGTTAGTGTCCTTTAGCGGCTGGACGCGATAGGCAATTTGGAGCTATTCTTAATCATCAGCTCGTTGTTAGATTTAGGCCTAGGCACGCCATTCATATCTTAGACGATACTTTAGATCAATTTTTTGCCAGCAACATTACACAAATAATTGCTCCGATTTTAGCTGGAGAAGGGCGTAACATTTTTTTTTTCCACTGATCGGGCAGGTGCACGCTAGCTTTAAAAGTTCATGTAAATGGTGACGTATCGGTAGTCAGGTCTATCCCTTCCCTCAAATATCGTTGATTGATAGAATCGTTAGATCTTTTAAACTTTTACCCTTCATAGGAACTTCATATTAGGCAGACTTAAAAAATTATCTTCAAAAAATTTTGCCTACTTAACTACTTTGAATGAATGTATCTTATTTAATTTGATGCTACGCTTCCCTAAGTACGGTATTTAGAACAAAGCATTGTGGGCAAGTTACCTGCTGGTGGTGTTGATGTTGGTGCTGCTGGTGCTGTTGGTGCTGCTGGTGCTGTTGATGTTGCTGGTGCTGTTGATGTTGTTGGTGCTGCTGGTGCGGCGTGTGCGCGGGCGGCGGGTGCTGCGGGTGCTGCTGGTGCTGCGGGTGCTGCGGGTGCGGGTGCGCGTGGTACTTGTGCTGCGGCGGCGAGTGCGGCGGCTTGGGCTTGCCGCCCTTGGGCGTGGGCGAGCCGCTCTCGCACAGCGGCGCGAACCCGTTGGCGTGCTCGTGCAGCGGGCTCTTCAGCTGCTGCTGCGGCGGCGGCCGCGGCGCCGGCGGCGCGTACTGCTGCTGCATCGGCGCCCGGAACTGTTGCTGGTGGGGTACAATATCAATTATTAGCTATTGCAGTTTTGAAAAAATACTAGGGTTCTGGGACATCATAGTGTAAGTATTAGGTGCTTACCTATGAAATTGCCATTCCAGTTTTGAAAGTTCAACAGAATAATATTACCCCAAAAAGGAATTTACTTCCATTAAATTATATATCATTTTCTAGCTACATTCAAGGTCTTTCATGAATTAGTGATGTCATGTCTCTCATGTAAAAAATGACTGAGTAGGGTTCCATTAAATACTGTATTGGCGTTTTCTTAAGAGGTCAGGTTCAATTTTTTCTACCAAAAAAAATCGAAATTATCTGAAAATCGTGAAATATTATGCGCAATATGTTCAAAAATACGTATGGTAACGAATAACACGCTGGGATAAGTGTAGCCCTGAAATATAAAAAATAATTTTACGAAAAAATTGCGATTTTCAGTGACGAAAAAATCAATTTTCATAGTTTCTACACCACTGTGCTCTCAAAATATTCAGACAACGTGTATTTAGCAAGCATTATTTTATTTCTAAATGTCCAATAGTACTTTGAAAATAGTTAGTTGTTTTAAAACTTTAATTATTTTATATTAATTTTGTCTTTGAACTTTTTTAACTAATCGGCAATTTCATAGGTAAGCACCTAATATTACAGCATCGGTGTTATGTCGTGGCCAGATCATAATAGTATAATGCCATATCGTTGCGAAGCTCCGAAAAACCTCTAGGTTAGGTAAGGTACTGGTGTTACTTGTTTTGTTGGAGCTCCTCGAAGATATGACTAGTCCACGACATATAAATGGTTAAACATAAATCATATGATACACAGAACCGAAGATAAAATAAATATGCGTACCTGCATCTGCTGCACGGCAGCGGCGACCTGCAGCTGCGAGGAGAGGAACTGCGAGCCGAAGGCGCCGGACTGCGCGGGCGGCGTGAACTGCAGCGGGTAGGTGGGCGGCTGCGCAGCCGGCGGCTGGTACGGCGAGTAGTACGACGAGGCGGGCGGCGCGGGCCGCGGCAGCAGCCCCTGCAGCGAGTACGGCGCCTCGCCCACGGGGCCCGAGTACCCCAGATACTGTTGCTGGTATGTGTTCACGCCGCCGACGCCGCCGACTGCGCCGCCTTTGCTTCCTGTTCGCAGTCATAAAATATAAATAACACAAGTGATTTTGTGAAATGACTACAGACAGAGATGATCATATTAGGTCGTTCCATTAATTCGTGAACAATTTATATTTTCGGTAAGTTTTATAATATTGCGAATGATAAAGTAATTACTTAGTAAGTGAAATAAGTAGTCCCCTTTATTATTAATAACTCGCACTCAATGCGCTGGTAGTTCAAGAACATCTAACAATGTTTGATTTTCATTCATGGTATATGGTCAGTTATAGCTGTATCGCATCCCTGTTTGTATAGTGTATCGTGTGCCAGATAGTCCTCTCTTCAAATTGCCGAATAACGCATTCGGTTTATATATTGGGCGAATAAGGTGGATGACCCATTTCACTCCAACCCTCACTTTTTATGAGTTTGTGAACTACTGCTGCTGCTGCTTTGTGTGATTTGGCTTATGTGTGTAAAAGCACTGGGAGGAAAGGTGACGTTTCCGGGTCCACGCCTTAACATAATCTTCCAGAAACTTCTTATACCGTTACACAAAATTTTAAAAACACTTTCTGCTCGAATATCGAAATAGACTTATTTAGTTCCTCCATTTCAACGCATGCACGCAGCCTCTCTTTTTTAGCATCAAACGAAAACTAAACGTTCACACGTGTGTTTTCTGTACTCTAATAATATGTTTAGTTTTTAGTCATTATCTTGTCAATTAAGTTTTCTTTCAATAAATATTATTATTATTACAGAAAAACACTACCAAATATAGTTCACCTTGGTTCGATGCAGCGAGTGCAGTCTATGAAAAAAATAAATTGTTCGCGAACTTAAGGAACGACCTATGAATGGGGTTGACCACTAGTCTCACAACCTCTACTTTGTGATATGCTCAAAAAGTAGAATACAATCTTCTGGATAAAACGACGATAAACCCGACTTACCAATAGCACCAATCTGTTGCGAGGAGGGCTTGACGGTGGCCGACATCAGAGAGTTGGAGGAGCTGGAGATGAGCACGGTGCTGGGGCTGTTGCCCAGCTGGCCCGACTGCCCGAAGGCCGCGCCCCCGCCCGCTGCGGCCGCCGCCTGCCATTCATACACATTTCAGTGCTCTAATGCCTATACCATAGATCATAGTATAAATTTTGAATTGTTGTTGTTCTTCATGATATTTTTAGGCTTAGGTTTAAAGATACTTTATTCTCATAAAGACAAAGTCACTTACATGAGAACTTAATAATAGTTAATTATACAAATCTGTACAATATGGTAGAATTGGCATTCGCCTTCTTAAATATATATATATATATATTTTTTCATTAATTTTGGTTTGCAAAGTCATTCTTCACATCGTTATTTAGATAATAAAGTATAGTCTTCCAGTATATGCTTGTAAAGTTTACTTTTAAATATGTTGAATGACTCCGCATTTTTTACATGTGACGGTAGTTTGTTGTACAGTCGTGCCCCCTCAAAACTAAACATTGTTGTGCCGTAGTTAGTTCATGCCTTCGGTAAAACCAGAAAACTAGCGCGCCTCGTTATGCGCGCCACCAACTGTTAACTCTAAAGTGGCTCAAACGCCACAGATTTGAATGAAACTGTACAAGGCCTTGTAACACTAGGTAATCATCTGTACGCTCTCCAAATAAAATTAAATAAATAGAAAAATTTAAATAAGCTACTTTCCATACATACAGTCCGCCATTGTATATTACTCCTGTTAAAGTTTTGTACATATTTTATTTTATCAATAAATAATATAATAATAATACGAGTGATCAAAAAGTAGTGAGAACGATATATATACTCCTTGGTAAGAAAAAAAATGAATACTGGCAGGCATAGCTCAGATATTTGTAATATTGATAAAGAAAAGTTTTCGATTCTCTTTTGTTTTTTTCTGAATGTACTCATTTGTTAGCTTCGTGTCAGAACGTGTTCTCGAAAATGGAGAAAAACGAAGTGCGAGCCGTTATTAAATACCTCTGTTTAAAAAAGTTAACGACGCAAGAGATTCACTGCGATTTGGAGGCAACATTAGGAGAGTCTGCTCCGCCGTATTCCACTGTCGCAAGGTGGGCTTCTCAATTTCGAGTAGGGAGAACGAGCACGGAAGACGAACATCGTTGCGACCGCCCATCGACGTCAGTCACCCAAGAAAATGTTGTTAAAGTCGAGAAAATTGTATTGAGCGATCGAAGAGTTACCATCCGTTACTTAGTTCAAGAAACGGGCATTTCATATGGAAGTATTCAATCCATATTGAAACAATCTTTGAATATGAGAAAAGTCTCCGCAAGATGGGTGCCGAGAATGTTAACAGACAGTCAGAAACAAAATCGACTTGACATTTCGAAGACATTGTTGGACAAGTTTCAAGAAGATTCTGAAAACTTTTTGTCTCGTTTTGTAACAATGGACGAAACATGGGTCCATCATTTTGATCCCGAGACAAAACAGCAATCTTCACAATGGAAACGGCCATCATCGCCGACCCCGAAGAAGTTTCGTGCCGTGGCATCGGCTGGCAAGGTTATGGCCTCAATATTTTGGGACTCAGAAGGGATATTGTTGATTGATTACCTGGAGCGTGGAACCACTATTACAGGGCAATATTATGCAGCATTAATTCCCAAGTTGAGGAATACCATCAAAGAGAAAAGGAGAGGGAAACTTCGAAAGGGCGTGCTGTTTCATCACGACAACGCACCCGCGCACAGCTCGGCAGTTGCGATGGCTGCCATTCAACAAGCTGTCTCTGAGACTATGTAGAAAAATAAATTATTAAGATATCAATAGTCATTATATTCTATCTCATTCTCACTACTTTTTGATCCCTCCTCGTATAATAATCTTTATTTATTTTAATTTTATTTTACAAACTTAATTTTTTTTGACGTATTTCTCTAAACCTAGTCTTTCTAGTCCTTTCTAACCTAGTCTACTGACTAGGAATTGGATTGTAATAAGCAATTACAATCCTGTGTACGCTAGACGCATATGGATGAAATGACGATAAGTTTTTAAGAAAGAAATTATGCATAGATTAAGGACACACATTAGCCATGAACAGAAACAGAGAACAGAAAAGCGCAACTCACCATGCGATACTGGCTGGGAAGACTCTGGAACATGTCTGGAGGTGGTTGGTAGTTGTAAGGCGCTGCTGAGCCAGCGCCATAGGGTGTCCCTGGGAAGCCGCCGAATTGCCCGCGACTCTGATCCAGGAATGCACCATATAGTCCGCCTTGTTGCGGCAGCTGCTGCGACGAGCCAAGCAGTTGCTGGGATGAGTTGAATAAGACAGCCGGTGGCGAAGGCACCGATAGTCCGCCGTACCCGCCCTGGTAGCCCACGTGGTTGTAATGCTGCGGCGGCGGTGACTGTAGCTGCTGTGTGGGCTTCACTTTACAAACATTCGGTGGTGCACCAGTCTCGGTGTTCGTCTCCTCGAACCCACTGAAGGGCAACTCCTCGCTTCCCTCGGCAACCGCCGGCATTTCCCATACTTTTTTGACACTGGCGATTTTTAAATTGAGATCCGCCGCCAGAGGGGATATTGTGTTTGATGTGTTTATATGCGCAGTACGCGGTAAACCAATCGATTTGGGAGTTTTGTCCTCAGTTAACTGGCCGAGGTCAGAGTCGAAAGCAAAATCTAGCTTCATATCAGAAGAATCCTCTGCTTTCTGGGAGGTGTCAAATGTCATAGGTATTCCAAGAGATCCTTCTTCGCTTACAGGTCTACCATTGTCGCCGATAAGTTCCTGGATGGATCTTGGACGAGCGCGAACGTCGCCATTAAAAGCCAACGCACGTGCATCCACTTCTGTGGTAATTTCTTCACCTTGAGGTTTGGCAGTATTTGCGCTTGGCTGGTATTTTTGTTTTAAGGCCTCTGCAGGTGGAGCAGTCTTATAGTTTGTGTTTTCAAAGATAATAGTTTCTACTGGTGGAGTGGCACCATCGAGAACACCAGCTTTATCAGTTGCAAGGGCGCAAGTAGCAGGAACAGGCTTAACTTCATTAGCTATGTCTCCTGGCGTGCTTCGCTGGCTGGACTGACCAGACTTAGTTTCAGGAACTTCAGGAGGGTCTTCAACATTGCCGCGAAGAGTTTGCGATATAGGCTTGTCCCAAGCATTTACTGCGGGCGGCGGAGGCGCGGCGCCAGTGTCGGGCCCGAACGCACTCACCAAGCCCATTTGTTGCTTCTGTCTCTGCTTCACAAACCGCGGTGCTAAGTTAGCCTGTCTCGGTCGTTCGTACTGAGAACCGGGCTTGTTAGACGCAGCTGACGGTCCGCGAGAACTAGATTTATCGCTGGAGCTTCTCGTGGAAGAACCATTGCGCCCCGCACCGTGGTTAGAGTGAGACCTAACTGGTTTCTGTGAATGGGAACTATCTTCTTTTGTGGGTCCCCTCGCATCTTTTGAAGTCTTTTTATTGCGCACCTCTTGGAAACCATCATCGACTACCTCATCATCTTTTTTAGAAGTTGATATCTTTAAATCAGACATAGCCTCTGCAACGTCGTCAGGTTTGGTTTCAACTAAATTATCTTTATTAGGACCTTGGGAACGTGCGTTGTGTTGTCGGCTTCCAGAATTTTGATTTCGCCCACTTGGACCTTTTTGAGATGGCCCCGATTGTCTGCCTCCAACGGATCGGCGACGGCCTCCACCGCCGCCTTCGGAATGTTCTGATGTCGTCTCCCAGTTTTCATCTTCGCCGCTAAGAGGCCCAGCCCTATGTCGACGATCTTTACCTCGACCGGTCGACGAACCCGTGCGAGGTTTATTTCTGCCTTTCTCATCGCCCTGAGGATTTTCTTTACCATCCTCATTATCCTTTGTAGCTCTGTTAGTTTGACTAAAAGGACTTTTAGTGTTGGGTGGGCCGTATCCGGCCACGCGCTTGGCCGGGGCCGGAGGACGAGCGGTGCCGTGAAAGCCGCCGCGGCCCCGGCGAGACGGTTGACCGCGAGGCGCAAAAGGTTCTCTATTTTCTAAACCATCCGTTTCCGACGTAACTTGGTCCGCGGGCGGTCGGCTTCCATCATCGGTTCGGTCCTGTTTTTTAGGGCCCCGAGGACTGCGTGGTGCCCTACGGCGTTCCTTGCGTTCAGTGTTAGGGGCACCGTCGGTGGAGCCGTCGGACTCGCTGGCGCGGTTCTTGGAGCGCGAGCTGCGGTGCGAGCGCCGGCCGCGCGCCTCGCGGGGCCCCCAGCCGCGCCCCACGTACACCGCGTAGCCGCCGCCGCCGCCGCCTCCGCCGTATCCCCGCCCTTTCTTCTCAGATCCTGATCCACTTGATTTTCTTTCTACTTGCTCTTTGCCAGGTATTCTGTTGAGTTGCTCGTTGCTGAATCTTTCATTTCTCTTTTCTTCTGGGCGCTTATGGGTGTCGGAGCCATGGAGAGATTCGACCGATGGCGTTTCCTTCACTTTATTGCCGGTCAGACTAGAAGGATCGGCACTCGATTTGGATGCCACGGATTCTGATTCGGAGAGTTCTTTTTCTGATTTTTGGGAGGAAAACATGGGTTTATGTATGTTCTGCTGTGAAATTAGTTCACAAGATGATTGTTTCTGAATTTGAGTAGGAGGTAATGTTTCATTTTGGATAGTAGATTTAGATAAAGGAGTATTAGTTTTAGATTGATGTTCAGACAATGAAGTTTGGTTAGAGGAGATACTTGAATAGGAGCTAGCTTGTGATGGTTGTTGATTGTGAACAACGTTTTGATTATTCAAAGTTTTGTGAGATTGATTCTGAGAAGAAACAGATGCATTTTCAGCTGACGGTTGAATCGATGTGCTTGAGTGCTTTGTAGTTTCTTTTTCTGAATCCACTTTTTGATTCACTTCTTTCAATGAATCAATATCTTTTGAAACAGTTTCCTTGCTAACAGATTTCGCATAGTTAGATGGCTCTTCTTGAGTTATTTCAGCCCACGAAGTTTTTCCGAAATCCCTTTCAGATGATTCGCGCTGTGATGAGTTGGACGGTGGAGAGGTTTTCCTTTCCAACGCCGGATTGTGTACCCCCGAATCAGAGTTGGTAAAGGGTTCAATAAGTCCTATACTCTTTCTTTCAAAGACTTCAGACAGTTTATCTGCGGCCGTTCTGCTACTGTGATCTATGGTGCTTTCCGTAGATTTCCTATCTGAATTGTTTCGCCTATCCTTGTAATCGTAATCCTTGTACGAATCTCTCGAATTCGATCGGTCCAATTCTCTTCCGGGCCGATCTTGCATTTCCGATCGCCATTGCGGACCGGGGGCACCGTCTTTTTCTCTTCTGAAGTCATCTTCACGATCGGAATAATCCCTGCAAAAATAAAGTTCCGATAAGCAAGGAATAACACCCTAGGATTTAATTATCTAAGGAATAAATCGTTTAGGATTTAATTGTCTAAGGAATACAACCTCAGGATTTAATTATCTAAGGAATAAAACCCCAGTAAATAATGATGTAAGTGTAAAAGAGGGACAAGACAACGTTACCGTGAGTAGGAGCGGCGCGGCGCGGCGGCGTGCGGCGGCGGCGCGTGGCGCGGCGCGGCGTAGGGCGGCTCGGCGCGGCGCGGCGGCGCCGGCTTGCCCGCGTACGCCCAGCCCTTGTGCTGCTCCTCCTGCTGCCGATTCTGCTGCTGCTTCAGGAATCTCGGCGGTATGTTAGCTTGGAACGTTTTCGAGAACGCTGGATTGTTTTGGTCTCGATCGCGGCCAAAATCTCGGTCGCGGTCTCGGAAGTCGCGATCGCGATCTCGGTCGCGATCCGGCCGGTCCCGGTCGCGCTCGCGTTCTCTCTCTCGCTCGGGACGTTCTCTCTCCCGCTCGAACCTATCACGATCCGCTCGCTCCCTGTTATCGTTGCGATCTCTGTCGCGAATCTCCATTCTATCCTTGTCGCCTTCTGGACGATCCCTGTGGTCGACGTGGCCCCTGTCTCTGCACTCCAGCCTGTCACGATCGCGATCGCGCTCTCGGTCCCTGACATCACGGTCGCGGTCTCTGTTGTCGAACCGATCCCTACTGTCTATGCGATCTCTCTCCCTGTCCCAGTCCTTGTCCCTCGCGTCTCTGTCGCGGAAGTCGGTCCTGTTTTTATTATCCCTGTTGTCGAGACGATCGCGGGGGTCGTTTCGACTGTCGGCTCGGTCCCTGCCGTCGAGCCGCTCCTTGTCTCTGGGCTCGGGGTCGCGGTCGCGGTCGCGGTCGGGCCGCTCGCGGGCGTCCTTCGCGTCGCGCTGCTGGCGGCGCTGCTCTTCCTCCTTGAGCTGGCGCGCTCGCGCCACGATCTGCGCCATCTCGTTGTTCTGTTTCAGTCTTCTTTCCGCCCACAGCCGGTCCTCGTCGCCGGCCTCCGGCGCCTTCGAATCGACCCTGTCGGGCTCAATACTGCCACGGTTTCCGCTCTTGCTGCCCGATTTGGCGGGAGTCGACGATTCGCCATCGGAAAAATCCAGCTTCTGACTGAAAGCGAAGTTTGCAAATTAGTAAACTTACATTTTAACGGCCGAATCAATCTGTGTAATGTCGCAACTCACTCGTAGTCGATATCATCGTGCTGCGCCCAGCCGGCATCGAGCGACATCTCGTCGAGCGAGGAGATCTGTTCGTCGCGCAGGATGGGGCGCGCCGTGAGCACCTCGACGGCGCGCGGCTGCGCGGGCGCGGGGCGGGCGCGCGGCCCGGCGCCGGCCCCGGCCCCGGCCCCCGCGCCCCCGCCCCCGCCCCCGCCCCCGCCGCCGCCGCCGCCGCCGCGCGACTCGCGCATGCTGCCCAGCGTGCCCAGCCCCAGCCCGCTACCGTTGTTACCTTTCATCAGCTGCCCAATTCGAAACTTCATTAATTTATGAGCAAAAGCAATTCATGACTTAAGGACAAAAATTATATAATCATAATAATATCTGGAGCAAATCACACACGGTCATCTGGCCCCAAACTAGGATTCCCTGTATCTTGGGAACCAGAGACTGATATACATACACATATACTCTTAAATACATACATATATAGATATAATACACCCAGCCTCAGAGCAAACAATTCTGCTCATCACAGAAACGAAACAGAATGTACGGAATAGTTACAGCGGAACACTCCCAGCCGCAACTTTCACCCATTTAAAAATGTGAATATTTTACTTAGATTATTGTCTATATCACATAAAACACCCATGGAGAAGGAGGGTTGGTTACAACTTGGAATGTGTTAAAGCAAATTGGAACTTACGAAGGATGGCAGTATAGCGCGGAAAGCGGGAGTTTGTTGTGCGGCGGGCGTCGAGGCGGGCGCGGCGGCGGGTGGGGCCGCCTCGCGCGCGCCCGCTGTGCCACCGCACGTCCAGCTGCCTTCCGCTGTTCCAAAGAAAATATGCTGTATTAGATAATACTTCCCACAGGAACAACGACAAGGCGACACGTCTGGTGATGTACAGGATAGGTACCGACGGACATATTAAGGCCACAAGCATGATATCCATAACTATACTAGGTGCAATACTGACAATTGTACGAAATGGACAGTGCGTTGTGCGCTTTAAAGTGCACTCATGTGCGACAAAATAATAAAAATATCGCACCCTCATGCACAATTCGCCACGCAATGATTAGGCAAACATAGGTAAAATGTAATCTCCACTAGATTGAGAAATTATTGCAAAATTTTAAAATCCCCTGGGCTAAAAGAACTCTGGATTTGACCTTTGTTTAGTTACACAGAGTATTTGCTTTCCACTGAATGAGTAAAGCACTGCAAATACTAAAATTCTCTAAGCATAATCAACTTATTCTAGTAAATCTTAGGTGTCCATTACGCCAGCGAAATGTTGTAGCTAAGAAGGATGTGAGTATAATAGGGAATTAGAGCATCATTAGGACTAATTGTGCGCCAGCAGCGGAATTTGTGCGTCTTACAATTTCGGAGATATTCATAAAAAACCGATTCCGCCAGGGTAACGTTCCCTCAGCGGAATAATTTTGAAAAAGACGGTCTAGCTCATAACAAAGTACATGACTGGGTAGCTTTCGTCGTGTTATAAATGTGCGCAAATAGCGGAATTTGTGCATCTTACGGTTTTCGAATTATTCAAGATTCCGCTGCAGTAACGTTTTTGTGTTTTCTGTATCTCGAAAACGGCTGATAGAAGAAATTAAAAAAAAAAAAACACTAGTACATCTTAATTTGTGCGTAATTTCAGCAATGTTAGTTTTTTAGAAAATAAAAGTTAGTTTTTTAGTTGTTTAGAAAATCAGGAAATTCTAATTTACAAGGAAACGAGTGAAGTTGCAATCGAATAAAGAGCACTCAAATATTCCTCTAGTAGACCCTAATAATGTCTGCAATGGGGAAGAAAACTGACAAAGCTCGCCGATAGAGGCGCTGATATCGCTTGACTCATACTAACTGTCAAAACGTATAGAAAAAAATGTTTACGTGAACTAAACATAAGATTATTAAAAAAATGCCGCGTTGTGTGGCGATTGGTTGCAATAATAATGGAAATCATTAATTTCCTGAAGATTCTCGGATGAAGAAGACGTGGGAAAAGTTAGGTTTTCAATTATGTACTTTTCAACTTCGCCTTTAATTGAGAAACAGTCCAAGTCGCATACATTTTCCATTTAACAATTTTACAGAAAAAAAACTAATTTATAACACCTCGATAATGAAAAACACGGAACAAATTGAAAGTTGTTATGAGTCAAGCGTCCGTAGCGCCAACTGCAAATAGCTTTGCGTTTTCTTCCCCATTGTGGATTGTATTATCCAGTCAATTAATGAGATATACCATTTAATTACGAAATTAAGTTAGCGAAATTTTAAAGATTGAATTTAGTGCTATGAGATTAAGACTATGTAACATGAAATATTACATAAAATTAGAGCGTCCTGATAGCAAGCTTTCCTGTAAGTTTCAGCTTTGAATAACGTTGATTTAAAAAGATTTACCCAAAAGAAGAAAGAACCAACATTTTCCCTATAACCCGACCAAATTAGAATGTATACGAGAAAGCGGCCGCGCCATACAAAAAGGTAACCTTCCTAAATTGGTAGCATACAACCAGAACTAATTGGACAATTAAGCAGAAAAATTGTTGTTATGATGTTTATAAATGTTTTATTATTTGGCGTCGTATTTAAATTAACTAAAATCGGGTAACATCGACAAGTTGAACAACAAACTTTTTGATGTATCGGCATAAAACTCAAAATGTTAAAGTATTACACATGCTTTTAAATCGTCAATATTTTTTCTACCTAGTACCATAGAACAAATACCATACCATAGAATAGCATACTGAATTCAATCTTTAAAATTTAATTTCGTAATTAAATGGTATATCTCACTAATTGACTGGATAATACAATCCACAATTGCAGACATTATTAGGGTCTACTAGAGGAATATTTGAGTGCTCTTTATTCAATTGCAACTTCACTCGTTTCCTTATAAATTAGAATTTCCTGATTTTCTAAACAAATTAATTACTAAAAAAATATTATAATTTTCAAAAAACTAACATTGCTCAAATTACGCACAAATTAAGGTGTACTAGTGTTTTTTTTTTAATTTCTTCTATCAGCCGTTTTCGAGATACAGAAAACACAAAAACGTTACTGCAGCGGAATCTTGAATAATTCGAAAACCGTAAGATGCACAAATTCCGCTATTTGCGCACATTTATAACACGACGAAAGCTACTCAGTCATGTACTTTGTTATGAGCTAGACCGTCTTTTTCAAAATTATCCCGCTGAGGGAACATTACCCTGGCGGAATCGGTTTTTTATGAATATCTCCGAAATTGTAAGACGCACAAATTCCGCTGCTGCCGCACAATTAGTCCTAATGATGCTCTAATTCCCTATATACTCACATCCTTCTTAGCTACAACATTCCGCTGGCGTAATGGACACAAATCTTGTCATCAGTATGTGTACGTTACCCCAGCCAGAAAATGTCGAATTCCGTCATTCGAGTGTAATAGATAATTAGTTGTCCAGCTTCTGTAATTGTTGCGCATATTTTTGAATTTGTTCTGCTGATAGTTTTTTAGTTATTTGACAAAAACATATCTGGCTGCGGTAACGTTACAGCAGCCAGACTATTTTTGATTTTTTGGGTATATTAAAATAAAAATTAGCTAAATAATTAGTAGTCTAGACGAAGTAAATGTTGCGACTTAATTTGTGCTGATACGTTTTACGGTTGCGAAGTTGTTCAAATTCCGGCTGGGGTAACGTTTGCAGGTTTGCTGGATCTCTGAAATGGTTAAGCGCACATTTATAATTTGTCGTATACCACATCTTATGAATTAGTTCTAATTTGTTCATCAATAAAAAAACAACAATAATGTACCGTTTAAGAGTTGTCTAAATAAATAGAATTTTCCTTTAAATTCTTGTGGTTGTGGTTTTTTGAACTGAATGTATGTTATGTCAATAATTAGTTGCCTAGTTCAATTTCGTAACTTTAAAATTTCAGCATTCTACATTGAATAAGTAACGAGATAATCGAAAAAGAGACATTGTGAAGTGCATCACCGTGGTAGTAGGTAGTAGGTAAAGATGACTTGGAAGGGTAAAGATGCCGTGTTTGACGGTATCAATATATGTATTGTCAACTCGTGACCCGCCCCGGCTTCGCACGGGTGAATGCTAATATTATGCATGTATTATACAGGCTGTAACAGAAAGGTGTGATAATACTTCAAGGTGGGCTTTTACCCATCAAACTGAACAACTTTTGTTCTACAACTTTGTTCAAATCGCAAAATTTTTTTTTTGGACTTTTCATACAAACTTGGTTCGCCAGCTGATCGATTTGTATGAAAAATCCAAAAAATATTTGCGATTTGAACAAACTTGTAGAACAAAAGTTGTTCAGTTTGATGGGTAAAAGCCCACCTTGAAGTATTATCACACCTTTCTGTTACCCCCTGTATACATATAAACCTTCCTCTTGAATCACTCTATCTATTAAAAAAAAGCATCAAAATCCGTTGCGTAGTTTTAAAGATCTAAGCATACATAGGGACAGACAGACAGCGGGAAGCAACTTTGTTTTATACTATGTAGTGATATACTGTCATCACTTGAAAACATTGTCAGTATTATTGAAAGTGTCTGGTCCGCTAACAATTAGATACATAAAGAAAAATAATTAAAATCATAGAATGTTTATTATAGCTCGGGGTAGGAGTTTATTTTTCACTCAAACGATAATGTACGCGTCTGTATCTTATTTGTGAGATTATTATACTACACATTTTAAAAGGTAAGCAAGCATAATGTACTGGCTTTTCTGTGACCATCTTAACTTGGTCGGGTTACCACGGTGATGCACTTCACAATGTCTCTTTTTCGATTATCTCGTTAATTATTCAATGTAGAATGCTGAAATTTTAAAGTTACGAAATTGAACTAGGCAACTAATTATTGACATAACATACATTCAGTTCAAAAAACCACAAGAAACTCTGTCAATCGGCGATCAAGCAACTCCACTGCGTATCGTGGCCCCAACTGAATTAAATTTCATCATAACTTATTAATTACTGACAGTATACTTATAAAAATTCACAAACATTTGAAGGCAGCTTTAAGCTTTAAAAATAATGTTTTGAGTGAGTCTTGTAAGCTCTTATTTGTCGTGCTAGGACCTTTTAAAGGAAAATTCTATTTATTTAGACAACTCTTAAACGGTACATTATTGTTGTTTTTTTATTGATGAACAAATTAGAACTAATTCATAAGATGTGGTATACGAAAAATTATAAATGTGCGCTTAACCATTTCAGAGATCCAGCAAACCTGCAAACGTTACCCCAGCTGAAATTTGAATAACTTCGCAACCGTAAAACGTATCAGTACAAATTAAGTCGCAACATTTACTTCGTCTAGACTACTAATTATTTAACTAATTTTTATTTTAATATACAAAAAAATAAAAAATTGTCTGGCTGGGGTAATGTTACCGCAGCCAGATATGTTTTTAGCAAATAACTAAAAAACTATCAGCAGAACAAATTCAAAAATATGCGCAACAATTACAGAAGCTGGACAACTAAATATCTATTACACTCGAATGACGATATTCGACATTTTCTGGCTGGGGTAATGCACACCATCAGTATCAACAATTGATGTTCACTGTTGAACACAGAACTTCCACTTAGCACGATTTTAAGTTTCCATATTAATCATATCCATAACAAAATCTTACTTTGTGGTCTTAGTTGTGGCTGAGGGGTAGAGTGATCTGCCGAGCGGTGAGAGGGCTGCGCAGCTGCCTCCAGGGAGGGGAACTCTGTGCGGAAATGTGGTGACGACGGCGGCGGCAGTGATCCCCAACCGCCCGGACCCGTGCCCGCAGTGGCACTGCTGCTTGATGTCGTCGTCTGATATGTGGAATTGTAGTAGTTAACTAAGGCATGTTTTAGCATCCAAATGCGCTACACTGATTATTTATTATTTTCACAATACATTATGAATCTTGTGAGATCTGAGAACTAAACAATGACTCGTTATCCAAATTTTGTTTCACAATGCTACTTTCTGCGTCACAAAATACCTGTACAATAACAACTTAAAACAAAAATTAAAAAAGTTACAACTAAAAAGGAACTTACAGTTGTTTGAGAGGTACATGTTGCTGGAGTAGATACAGTTGCAGCAGTAGCAGATATAGAGCTGAAAAATGGACACACAATTCAATTCCATTCTTATTTTTAATATAAAATAAAAAGTTAAACTCATTATATTTATTAATGCAGTTGCTCGAAAATTAGCACTTTACATAGATATAACATAGCTTAAAAGTTACTTGCAATTTTATTTACTTTTCTTATTATTTACCTGTTTTCTAACTATTATTTTTTGAATATAGTATGATAATAAAGAGGGAAAGGTGATTTAAATCTTGTGACACTATAAGCTATTCACAATTTTTGTAACCTAAGTGCTATTTACTTACAACCAATTCCTTGGGGAGTCTTTTTCAGAAATTCAGAAGGACTACAAAAAAAGTACCAATGTAATAAACAACTATAATATTTATACAGTGTAAACTCTTTATAATGTCTTTTGATATAACGTAAACTTCCTATAATGTAAAAATTAGTTCAATTTGGTTGGTTTACCTTAAAACCCATACATTGATTCACTCTTTATAGCGCAACAGCCTTTCTTTCTCTATTAATAAGTAATACATTCATATTTATCAGCATTACTGTTTATGTTACCAGTTTACAAAAGGCTCTGATTCATCTTTGAGGCGTTGAAATTTCTAAGAAAGGCACCTGAGGTCGTAAACAGCTGCCATGCTTTTATTATTAATAATAATAATAAATAATATCTGGGACAAATCACACACGGTCATCTGGCCCCAAACTAGGATTTCCTGTATCTTGGGAACCAGAGACTGATATACATACACAAATACTTTTAAATACATACATATATAGATATAATACACCCAGACTCAGAGCAAACAATTCTGCTCATCACAGAAAAGTTTGCCCTGTGTGGGGATCGAACGAAATTATTGTTAATTGCCCAGAACATGTGACATTATTCTTTAGGAATGTTGGCCCCAGTTACTAAACATACTAAGCACCTACATATAACGAAAACTCTATAACAAAAAAATACTTGGTCCCTTGAGTTTCATTATAAAGAGTTGACACTGTACTTATAAACTCCTTACTTAGCGTTAGAGTCCTGTCCAGTTTCAGTTTTCAAAGATGGCAAATTGGCTGGTGGGCGCCTAGCTGATGGTACTTTTCCCAAACTTTGCATTCCATGCTTGCGGCTCAGTTGAGATTTCACAGAGGAAGGCTCAGAGTTCTCGTTCTAAACAAATAAGTCATTATCCAGCAATGAATTATAAACAGTTCAATAATCAAAACAAAGAAAATAATAATATGTATTGTAATGACAATGGAAACTAAATAATGATATTGATTATATGGCAAAACATAAAGTTATAGGTATCTTATCACCATATGTAAGCAAGGTCATTGAACCTTTACAAAAGAACAAGCAATATTTTTAACTGCAATACCATGTAACTAATTTGACTAGTTTCATCAAAACACTGTGTTATAATCACATTATAATAATCGGGATCGTCTCAATTTATGTAAAGATTTGGTCAGAGGGTATCCTTAGATTTCTAAACAATTTAGCAAATGCAGTATGTTTTCGTCAAACTATCTGTTGATCTTTGATCAATTCGGCAAACAAACACGGGGGTGTAATAGCACAGGATGTTGGGTACTCACTTTGTTGGCGCAATACAAGCTATTGATATCCAATTTCTGATACTTCTGCTTGCCGGACGCCGGCTTGCTCTGCGCCGTAGTTCCTCCGCCGCTCGGCGTCGAGAGTGCAGACATGCTGCGATGTACACACCATCAGGAGGTCCCTTGCAACGACCACCAACTGGAACGAACGCAAATACACTTCACGTATCCGACGTAGTTACTCGCAAATTATCAGGAAACAAATGCTACAATGGCAGTCTTTGTCCAACACGATTTCTATTGTTGCCAATTGCACATTCGATTATCTGTACACTTGTGAAGGTATAGGAGGCTACATTAATTTGCACCGTCACAATTCACTAAAACATTATAACACTTTCACAGCACTAAATCTATAGGAACTCGAGCCCTGCCCTCCAGTGATTATTGACGTGTTACATCCGTACATTGACGGCTGAATCGATGACTTCCAACTATTCTGGTACAGAATTTAACACTGCGGACTCCGTTATCTAGTAGAAAATCTCTAAAATCTATCTCATTTTTATAACGGTATTCAGTCTGACAAGACAGAAAAACCAAATACCATCTAAATTTTTGTTTCTAAATTTACAACAAAAATAAATTTGTACCTTGGTCTCTACTAACGTATAGAACGATACCAAAATTGTTTTAGCGCAAATGCTAAATTCCTAACAAAGATTACTTCGGATTTTATCTATTTTCTACGCTACCAAAACTTATATCACTTTATTTTAAGATGGCGTCTCCAAAAGACGATTTTCCTTCACACAAAATCAATATTGTGACGTCACAAAAAGACTATAGACGCGACAAAAGTTCCGTTCCAATACCAAAAACCAATGAAACCAGTGAGCGTTCAGGTGGAAGTCTCATCACAGAATTTAGCTGGCAGGCAGCCCGGCATGCAGCGTGTAAACGCACCAGGCAAGCACAGGCACGAGCACGGGCGCATGCACAAACAGCCTGTTCACATGCTTGTGCCCGTGCTTGTGCTCGTTGAATAATAATAATAATATCCGGGACAAAACACACACGGTCATCTAGCCCCAAACTAGGATTCCCTGTATCTTGCGAACCAGAGACTGATATACAATACACATATATATTTAAATATATATTATATATATGCATATGCATATCCTTTGGTATCAAGAACTAATTTAAAGTCACCCTATATATCTAAATACATATATATATTGTATATCAGTCTCTAGTTCCCAAGATACAAGGAATCCTAGTTTGGGGCTAGATGACCGTGTGTGTTTTGTCCCGGATATTATTATTATTATTCAACGAGCACAAGCACGGGCACAAGCATGTGAACAGGCTGTTTGTGCATGCGCCCGTGCTCGTGCCTGTGCCGTTTGTGGTATTGGAACGGAACTTTTGTCGCGTCTGTAGTCTTTTTGTGATGTCACAATATTGATTTTGTGTGAAGGAAAATCGTCTTTTGGAGACGCCATCTTAAAATAAAGTGATATAAGTTTTGGTAGCGTAGTAAATAGATAAAATCCGAAGTAATCTTTGTTAGGAATTTAGCATTTGCGCTAAAACAATTTTGGTATCGTTCTATACGTTAGTAGAGACCAAGGTACAAATTTTATATACAGGGTGTTAAAAAAGTGCGTTTGAAATTTTAAGGGGTTACTCAGAATCAAGTACAGAACCCAGGAAAAATATTGAAAAAATCCGCTCTTCAATTATTTTTTTCAGATTCTCATACTAAATCTAAATAGTGAATCGAGAATTTGTTCGCATGCAAAGCCATATTCAATGAGCACAAGCATGGGCACAAGCAAGGATGATGTGCTTGTGCTTGCCCATGAGCGTGTGAATAGCTTGCTTGGCGCGCGGGCTACCTGCCGGGCTGCCTCCCGGGCTGCATGCCGGGCTGCCTGCCGGGCTACCTGCCGGGCTACCTGCCGGGCTACCTGTCGGGCTGCCTGCCTGCTGCCTGTAACGCGTGTAAACGCACCATAAGATATAACGGCATAGGTTGGTGAGGTAAGTAAATTAACGCGTTCATTTAGCAGCGTCATCATGGTTCCAGTCAAACTACAGCGAATTTCGAGACCGACTTCTGTAAAAAACTCTGCCTAAATAGTGCCTTCCGATGCAAAACAATCCAGAACTCTATAAATTGTTATTTAATCAGGATCTCAAATTTAAAATCCACATATATTTGCGTTTTGTTATTTAGTCAAAAATCTCTACCTAAATTGTTTTGCTTTGGTGCAGGTATGAAAGGTATGAACAAAAATGTTTCTGCTGTTTAAAAAAAAAAACATTCGAGATCACTAGATGTTTTAAACTAAATCCAGGTAGGGACCGCGGAAGTAGTCCAGCACATGGGGCAAACTTTTTTAAATCAAAGTGACGCATAATAGTACTCCATCATGGGGGGGGGGGGGGGGGCAACCTTTTTTGAAACAATGCTACACGCAATGCCGTGCCGAAGCGGTGGCGGAGCTACCCGAGTCGACACGCCAACATAACAGGGAGCGAGAGAACTTCAGTCGAAGAAGAAAGTCTATCTTTCTTTCTTTCCTTCCTCCCTCACTCACACATGCAAGCATCTAGTCTCGAAGAAGAAGCGCTTTCTTATTTAAGAAAAACCAAAGCACAGAGAAACGTTTATCAGGTAGTAATATAAATTCGGAGGGGGCGCGCCCCCCCTGATTCATTTTAGGGGGGAGGGGGGCAATTTGGCCCCCTCTGCCCCCCACTTCCGCGGTCGCTGAATCCAGGGAGATTTTAATTGATTCTCAACTGTAACAAAACGCAAATATATGTAGAATTTAAATTTGAGATCCTGGCTATATAACAATCTACTGGCTGGGAGACCGAGCGTCGCTCGTTCAATCGGAGTTTTTATAAACTAAGATTACTTATTTACTAGTACAATATAAGATATATTTTTTATGAAAAAATTTGCAATCTCCCTTAAATGATTTTTTTCGAAAATAATTCCCTCATCGATCGATTTCTGGTGATTTTTAACCCCTAATCCTAGATTTTAGTCAAAAGGTTTCAAGCCGTTTTCGAAATCGTCGGGACTGGGACACTTAACTCGTTTAATAGTATAGGATAGAGTTCTGGATTGTTTTGTATCTGCTGAACGAAATATAGGGTGACTATAAATTAGTTCTTGATACCACAGGTTATGCATGTGCTTATGATAACGAACAACTTTCCCTAAGGAACCGATAGTCAAATCGCAAAAAAATTTTTGGACTCTTCATACTAATTTGGCCGTAGACAGATTTGTATGGAGGGTCCAAAACTTTTTTTGACATTTGACCATGGGTGCCTCAGGGAAAGTTGTTTGTTATCATGAGCACATGCATATCCTTTGGTATCAAGAACTAATTTAAAATCACCCTATATATTTGCGTTTTGTTACAGTTGAGAATCAATTAAAATCTCCCTAAATTTAACTAAATTTAATTTTAAACTTAAAACATCATCTAGTGATCTCGAAAAATTTTGGAAACAGTTTGTTCATACCTTTCATACCTGCACCAACCTACCGTTTTATCTTGGGATATACTGAAGCGTTCTTTTTGAAATTTTGTGGCAGGCACTAATTCAGCAGTATTTTTGACATATATCATATAAAAGTTGATGCAGTAGTTGCAGTAGAGTGCGTTTCAACAAATAGTTCCTTTGTGGTTATGTTGGCAGCAATATTTTCCACATACACTACATAGAACTCAGACACACACTACATAGAACGCAGACACACACTATGCAGGACCACCCTGTCGTACTGTAGTGGACTGCGCTGTAGGTGGGGTCGCACACACCAAACTGTGCTGGATTGAGGTACCGTCGGTGGTGAAAGAAGTGAAAAACGCAATTGTAGTCTCGAGTTCGTGCTGTAAGTCGGGGAGGAGTCTGTGACTGTAGCTGTAATGACTGGTATGACTGTAATGACTTGAAAGCTCGGCTGTAATAGATGGAATGCATGGCGGCCCGCAGGTCGACCGTATTTATGGGACGAACCGCGTGCGTACACTGCCCCGCTACGAGTACCCCCGCACTGAACTCTCTTTATTTAAATCTGTATTTACAATAACTATCTTATTTTTATCTTCAGTCCTAGCTATTCTATATTATTTAAACCTATTTAATGTCTAGAACACTTATCTGTAATATCTTATTTTTAACATAGAAGTCTTATGCACTATTTCCCGCCACACGCTAGGGCGTCGCGTCATGACGCCGTTACTGTTGGAGTCCCGCTATGTGCACCGTTAGGTGCAGGCAAACTTTCCACGGCATCCCTTCAGCTTTCTATTTTATGGCTCTACCTACCCTATTCCGTTAGGCAAATATATTGAAAACTGAGTAACTGTTATAAACAATGTTTAAATTACTATGAGATCTTACAACTACGAATAGATATCTATCAATTATCAATAAAACTAGACTTATATTACGGTATGTACACTTCACTGTGTTTGTGGGTATCAAATATATGTCACATCACATATGCTTCACACTCGTATACTGGCCGTCCCGAACATACACTAACAAAATCGGTAGAAGCGTTTTTGCGTGTGATGTTGTTGATATACAGGGGAGCCAACATAACGGCATAGGAACTATTTGTTGAAACGCACTATAGTTCCTTGGTTCCAGAGATGAGGCTGCTAGCAGTACGAGCCCTAACGTTGCTAAATAAAATCTTATTTCCTTACATCAAAATCTGGCATCGTTGTTGTAATCACAACAACGATGCCAGATTTTGATGTATTTGGTGATGGATGGACAAGAGTGAATGATGTGTGCATGAGGTTCTGTGAGAGTATCGGCGATAGACCGTCGACATGTCCTATGTAGCTACGTATTTATATTTATGATTGTCAATTGTTTTAATTTAAAAGTTATTTTAAAATACTGTTACCTAATATCTAATGTTGTCTAAGTCTAAAAACCCTGCTTATATTATACAGTGTCTTGGTGTTTCTGTAATGCTGTATACATGCATCTGTGTAAATAAAATAAAATAAAATAAAAAAACGTTACGCTAGCAGCTTCAGTGAAAAACTCTATTTTCTCTGAAACTAACTACGATAGCGCAACTTTTTTTCCTTTGGGCACTATTTGGCAGTATTTAGGCAGTACATACCTACGGTGTTCAGGAAGTCTTGTCGTGTTTATATTTTTCCTAAATAACCTCCGTTACTATTAATAAATTTAGTCAAATGCACAATCCACTCATTAATAGGGAGTTTTCAGATGGTGTATGTCACACCGTTCATAAATGTCTCAATAGATGGCGTTTCTAAGCTTTGGCAATGTATTTTTAAAAACAGCGTAAAATTTGCTGTAGCAAAATAGATTTAGTATTGTTCAAAAAATATATAAAAAAGCCACCTGAACATAGATTCTTATTAATTGAATTAACAGAAACGATAAATTTCCAACTTGGTCAAGTATGGATAACCTGGGTGCGTTCTGGTTTCTCTGTTATATCAGAGACATTCTCCTTTTCAAATATAAATTGATTTTAATACATTCTTATTATTAAAATACAATTTATAACTCGGTATCATGTTAGAATTCTTTGAAGAAATACAAAAACAATACTGATAAGCTTAGTGCATCAAAAATTATGAAAATTATTTTTTGGATCAAAATGCAAAAAAATAATTTAATAAAAAGTAATATTCGAAAGCTATTCATCATTATTATGATATTAGTCGGTAATATCAGTCAGTTTTGATGATTTTTGAGAGATTTTCTTATTTCCAATGTTGATCAGCGCCATCTCGTTGAGTTTAAAGAAACCCGTGGAAAATTCCCTATCAACTGTCCCACTTTTCTTTAGGAATTAATTCAAAATTTTTCTCAAACTTACTAACTTACTGCTTTATTGACAGAAACTTGCGTCTCTTCTTACGATTTTAGCAAAACGAAAAAAATCGAAGTCACACTACGTGAGATCAGAACTATTGAAGGATCTTACAATACTTTAATGCCGGATATCTGCCGGAAATTGTGTAGTAGCACCGGCTCAATGTGGCGGTGCATTATCGTAATGTAGGGATCACGAACTGAGTATTCTGCGATTGATTTAAGTAGCTCTATCTAAGTATACCATTGACTAGTAATGGTCCTGTGCCTTTTAAATATAACAGATTTTATTAACCATTGATTATTAAAATAAAAATTCCTCATACGTTTATTGATTGCTTTTGATTTTGGAACTTGTGTTGGTGGCTCTTCATCCTTGAAGAACTATTTGCTGTTGCTTTAAAATAAAATTGATTGGAAGATCCTTATAATAAATGAATATATCATCACTTGTGTTAATTAAAATTACATTTTTGTCCAGTCATTTACGAATCGTTTAGCACAAATTGCGACCATTCAACGCCACATTGCTTCTGATGCTCGTTGTAAAAGAGGGAGGGGGGGGGGGTACCCATAGAGTATTATAATTTTACATTTTAATGTGCCGTCATATTTTTGTGTAAAGAAGATACAGGAATATTTAGGAGTTTCTCTAAGTAGTGATAAGTAGTTCGTTGATCTCTAAAAGGATTTTCCGCTAGAATTTTGTTTTTTGACACTGTAATTGCCACAGGCCTCTCTGGGCTTGGGTTGTCATATCATCTAGCTCAAAATCATCACGACTGAACTGTAAAAACAATTGTTCCATATTCCTTACAGTACAAGCTTTTTAACCACAGCTGTAAACATCTCGTGAAAACATTTTTTTATATTGTCGAACCTGGTTTGAAATTTTAGTAGATAATGACACCATAGTCTCGTTTTCTCAATGACGTCATCTCAGAAACTTTGAAAATTAATAACTACTTAGACATAACTTACAGAGAGGAGAAATAAACGTATACAGTGCTGTAAGGGATGTTACTTTATAACAAAAATAAAATCATTCGCTTAACTCATCGTTTACACATACGTCAAGACTTCTTGAACACCCTACGTATTTATTGGCATAATCAGAATATCTAAATGAGAGGCTTCTAACTGAACGCTCACAGAAACATTCTGAAACTATGATGATTAAGGTCCGTCCCGGAACTACTTATGTTTTCCTCCCAGGACGGAAACCTTTCCGCGTCGGAAAGGTTCTCGGTAAGTTACCGTTAGTTGTTATAAGTTTGATTTCTTTGTGGTTTAAACTAAAAAAATAAGTCAAAAACCGGCCAAGTGCGAGTTGGACTCGCGCACCGAGGGTTCCGTATAAATTCATATTCACACATGTCTTGAACTCTATATCAAATTCTCAGGCCTGCAATCCCTTGAAGCTGTGAAAAAAATTAAAACTTCTATGCCAATGCAATCAAGAGATACGGCCGTTTATGCTGAAGAATGTTAATGGGTCCGTTAAATCACTTGAAACTTTATGACCTTGTAGCCTAAATGTCTAGAAATACACTTGTTTTTGTTTCATTTAAATCAAGCGAGTAGTTTTGAAGTTACGATAATTTTAGTTTCCGCCTTTTTCAAATACTTCGCTCGGGCGCGCCAAGCGCGCGTGACGTCATACTGCAACTCGCCGCTCTCATCGTATTGTGTTCTTCATACATTGCTATCGGATGGTCCCTACGTTCGCCCACAATAACATTTCTAACTGTAGTTTTTTTTTTATGTGAATCGGTGTTACAGTAGTGTTACAAGTATAATCGATGACAGTTTTAAAAATTGATTGAAAAATCGAATGATTCCTTAAATAGACGAGTTAAGCTACTATTTCTCAAATAACTCCGATTTCTTTACCGCGGCCGGCCGCCGAGACAATGATTAAAAATGCAAAAGTACTTACAACTTATTTTTTTTCTTTCTTATCACAAATCTGTTGATCCTTATAAGATACCTATACATATATACCTACATACCTATTTTTCATTACTAGTATTGAAAAATTTAGGTAATAATGATATTTATGAACTTGATATTTCGGAAATAAGGAGTGAGGGGCAAGGTAAAAGTGATGGTGTCAAAATCACTTATGTCATCAACTGTAATATAATGACACAATAACGACACTGAAGCAGTCATGGCTCAGCGCTGCTTACGTGGTCGCGTCGATCACGCAGGTTAACTGACTACAAACACGGTCACAGCTTGGATGGACTTGACTAGCAGTCCATCCAAGCTGCCTATAACGCCTCCGACATAGCTTGGCGACTACCATCTAGTGATAGTTACTGATATTTAAGCCCATCCAAGTTGTGACCGTGTCTGTAGTCAGTTAACTTGCGTGATCGATGCGACCACATAAGCAGCGCTGTGCCATGACCGCTTAAGTGCCGTTATTGTGTCCTTATATTACAGTTGATGACATAAGTGATTTTGACACCATCACCTTTACCATGCTCCTCACTCCTTATTTCTGAAAACTGGGCATAAAACTTAAACAAATATATATACAGAAAATAGATCTTCGCTTATAAATTACTTGAAAATCTCTAAGAAGTTATGTATAAATCTTAAAATAAGTTGATAAAATTTAAAATATTGTTTGTTTGTAGGTGTGGACAAAGCCCTCTGCGCGAGAGTCAGACTCGCACTTGTCCGGTTTTTATTTTTTATGTGTATCGGTTAACTCATATTTATTTTATTTTAGATTGGCTAGAAATAGCTACGGCGACGACGTTACTGTTTATGCAAAAGTTATCAGATAAGGAGAAGGTGATAGACACAACTTTTGGCTTTGGGTCTGGGTGGATCATACTTTTCATGTATTTCTTTTGAATTTAAGGTTCAAAAATATAACAGTAAAAAATAACTTTTCGGGTATATTGGTAGTTGTATTTAAGCACTTTGACACGAGCACGATTTTCTAGTTTTTGGATTCGTCATTTTTAAAATTTTCAACGCAAACTTCATACATAGAGGTAGGGAGCGGTGCGCGCACTGAGCGACCGTTGCAGAGTGACGTCACAGCAGCGTGCGGCGACTCCGCGTCACTTGCCTACCTAAATAATTCAGTATCTCGGAAACTATCAAACGTATCAAAAAATTTTTTTCACCATATTTTTTTATTTTTAATAGAGTATATTTTAAGATAAAAAACAAAAATTGGTGGTATTCTTCATTATATGCTTATATGAAGCATAAACGGCCGTATCTCTTGATTGCGTTAGTATAGAAGTTTGATTTTTTCACAGCTTCAAGGGATTGCAGGCCTGAGTATTTGATATAAATTTCAACTTGATACGTCCATGCGTTCCTGAGAAAACGGGTCTTGAAAGACAGACAGACAGACGAACGGACAACGAAGTGATTCTATAATAAGAGTTCCTTTTTTCCTTTTGAGGTACGGAATCCTAAAAATTGTAGGAAATTAGTGGGTAGTGGTACGAAATAGTGTACATTACTAGAAAATGGTAGACATAGAAGAAAAAATAAAAACAACTGCAGAAATGGCAAGAAACAGTAGAAATTAATGGAAAGTAGTGGTTAAAGATAGAAAATTATAGAAAAAGTGTAAACTACAAAAGTTTTAAAATATTATAAAAAGGGGTAAACATGTTAAGGGACGGGAAATGGTAAGAAAAGTAAAATAGTGAATACGATGTAACCGTCTCCGTGGTCTAGTGGCTAGTCCACTGTCTTCACATCAGGAGGTCGTGGGTTCAATTTCCGGCGGACTCCAATGAATGTTGATAGCATTGATGTGTTCCAGCATAGAGAATGTGTTAGCCGATTGCGTTATCTATCTACTTACCAAATTTCAATCAAATCCGTTCAGTAGTTTCAGCGTGAAAGTGGAACAAACAAACAAACATCCATACTTTCAAATTTATAATATTACAGTGAGAAAAACATACTTTTTTTATCGCATAACGCTGATAAATATTTTTGTGTAGGGTTTTGCCCTATTTTAGCGGAGAACCATGTTTTATTTAATTTAACTCAGTTTTATCGCAACATTTTACACTGTTTCTTGCGGAATAAAAAATTACGTGATATTTGCCGAGACCCTTCCTCCTCCACGTGAGATTGGGTGAGATTCAGCTCGTCCATAAAACACCTCTAGTAATTAATGGACCCCCCCTTTGCCATCAGGTGAGATAATGCTGAGAAAATGTTAACTTTTAAATATCTTAATACTAAAAAGGTGTGTTAATTATCCATATCGTCCCCACTGGTCTCTCTCTTCCCATACATCGGGAAGGTTAGGTTTTATATATTATTTTAATGCACGTAGCTAACGACCTATTAAGATATTTAGGAAATGAAATATTATTTTACTGATCCAAACACCTATGCATGGTAAATAAGATGGATACATAAGACTGCAATGATTTTTACATAGAGACAGCAATATATATTGAAGCTTCTCATTTACGCCTGCGCAAAAGCTGATTTTATTTATTGATGCACGAAGATTCAGTTGGTGAGGTGGAGATCTGCTGAGAAGTTCATATAAGGAAGACCGTTTAGGATAACCGGCAGCCATGTCCGGGAATATAGGGATGGAACAATTGATTCCGATTGTAAATAAGCTTCAAGATGCATTCACCCAACTTGGTGTTCATATGCAGTTGGATTTACCCCAAATAGCTGTGGTGGGTGGGCAGTCCGCAGGAAAGAGTTCAGTGCTTGAAAATTTTGTGGGCAGGTATGTACTTATCAGACATCATTCTCAACATTAAATACGTCATTCTAGATTACGTTTCTAATTTCAACATTATACAGTGAATGTTTTAATTATATGATTTGGGACTATCCTGAAATTGGTCGGTAGGTGTATACTTTGTCTTGATGGTTAGAGCATAGTAGGTGGTACGGTAACCAGATACAACATTTTTTTTTACTGTTTCCTTACTTAGATAGTGAACTAATAGGAAAGTAAGCTCTAGTTTTGATAATTTTTAACTTCATGAATTTTCTTTTATTCTGATCATTAAATTGAATTACTTTTTTTTAAATCTACTACAGTATTGTGTTGTGAGGTATGTAACCATTTTAACAAAATATTTATCCATATCCATATCGTTTCTGATTACTTTACGGCGTTGTATTATTTGGCCTAGATTGATTGCGCATGTCAAAACATATTGATTCTGATAAAATGTCAATGGTTTAAATTTTTTTCTAAACACGTGTTAAAACATACGGCAACTAAGGTAAACATTTAAATATTTTGTTTCTTAATTGTACGGGGATGTTAACCATATGTTAGTTTTTTCTTATTCTCTGCAACATTAGTAATATTTTGTTGCTCAGACAGAAGCATCACACGTCAGACTTTTATGAAGTCTGTTGTTTGTCCGTGGTGCTATTTGACATTTACTGGAAGTTACGCGAAACGGAACGCAGTTGTTCCACCCACCATATTGAAAACGAAAATGATGAATTGGTTGAAGTGTTAGCGATTTTGAAGTGAAAAAACTTTGATGTATCTTATCAAAAATGGCTGGGAATTTTGGTATGCAGCAGTTGATACCCATTGTAAACAAATTACAAGATGCATTTGTGCAAATGGGAGTACACATGTCTTTGGACCTTCCACAAATTGCTGTTGTGGGTGGTCAGTCTGCTGGAAAGAGTTCAGTGCTGGAAAACTTTGTCGGCAGGTAAGCTCTTTATTCTTGCCGTTCCTGTATTATACACCCAGCGGTGGTCGGTACAGATTTCCCTGTGGTATTATTTTCTCTTTCTTTGAGAAAGACCTTGTTTTACATGATAACTTAGCAAATTGTGTTGTTTTGTTCCTTGGATGAGTCATTACTTTAGAGATTTAAGGTTTTATTCCCTCTAATGAAAAATGAAATTTTGACTTTAACTGTACTATCTAATGTGAGGCATTTGTACTACACAATAGGGAAACGGATATTGTTTGATAATAATTTATCACTGGCAAAGCATAATGGCCTGAATTCCTATCAAACACTTTTATCAAGTGTGTATGGCATGTGTAGAAATCAAAGAATTGCTGAATTACCATATCCATATCATACATTTTGATTATTAATGTGACTATCATAACTTTCTTCATATAGCAAGTAAAATTATCTGAAAAGTTATTAAACTTTATTTATTTGTTACAGTTAAATATTTCATTCTTTTTTATGATTAGTTATTTTGGGTATGGAATACAACAATTACAATGGATATAACTGACTCGGTGGCTAAGTGGTTAGGGATCCTGACCTCTGATCCGAGAGTCGTGGGTTCGATCCCCACACAGGGCAAACTTTTCTGTGATGAGCAGAATTGTTTGCTCTGAGTCTGGGTGTATTATATCTATATATGTATGTATTTAAAAGTATATGTGTATGTATATCAGTCTCTGGTTCTCAAGATACAGGGAAACCTAGTTTGGGGCCAGATGACCGTGTGTGATTTGTCCCAGATATTATTATTATTATTAACTAAATCTAAACAACAATCACAATAGTATTGCTTACATTATCATTAGCAATACTTTTCATATCAGGAATGTTTCTACAGAAAATGTTTAATGCATTCTCTCTGCTTGTGCTCAATGTTTGTAAATAGCATTTAGCATCCTAATGTAATTTTGTTCTCTGGAGACAAGAGGCTGTTCCTTTCTCACTTCATAGAATTTAATAGGCAATTCTGGTGCCAGGGAATAATTACTCTATTAGATGTGTTTTGAACAAAACATAGAAGTGATTTAATGTAATAAGTGTACTTCACTTTAATCATTGTTATAAGGTTAAATCACAAAATCATGCAGTATGCTGAAAATTGTCAACTGCAGTCTGACTCATGCAGTGCTGAACAATGATATCAATCAAACACATACAAGATCAAGAAACTTAGTGTTTCAGATTAACAAAATTATTTATATAATATTTTTTCAAAATTGTGATTTTTGACTGTGTATTCAAGAAGTTAATAAATATTATATGTATACCTGCTTATTTAAACAAAAATATAAATGCTTGAAATAATAGCCACTGCATCTTTCCATGAAAAATGTGAATATGTGAATAAAGGTTATAAATTCGATATAAATTAACTAGTAAAATAACAACAATTAAGTAAAATATCAAAAATTTACTTTGAAGTTTTCACTAAAGCGTGTAATCATTTTAAAAGTGACATATTGGTGTGAACTGACCCTTAATTTTTTCTAGTATGAACTCAATAGACTCCTTTCCTTCCTTCCTTAGTATAAGCCCAAAACTCCATTAATTAGAGATGGGTTTTTGCCCGGGCAGTTTTGAGTAAATGCCCAATAAACATCCATTTATGCCCAATAAATGCTCAATTTGTATGGCGCAAATGAACGTTTATTGGGCATTTATTCAAAATGCCCAAAAATGCCTGGGAAAAAACCCATCTATACCACTAATACATGGGTAAAAAAATGATTTACTCCATTAATCACTGTCATATTGCAGTTAGAAAAAATGGAGCGTCATCCAAAAATACTTCATATAAAAAGTAGCGCAGCAGTGACATCATTACAGTCATTTTCTGGCATCAAATGTATGAACTTTTAAGCACAACATAAAATAATTATTAACAGTTTAAATAAATAAGTTGTCCTAGAAGAAAGTTTCACAAATATTAAGGTGATTCTAAAGATAGTTTTTATTTCAACTTTGTTGCATTTTGGGAATTTCAAACCATTGAACCCAAAAAATAAATGTAACACTTACATTCGCCAGCAACTAGGTTTATCCTATTATAAATCTATAAGCTTGACTACATCTGCTACCTTGCTTTTTGATATAGGTCTTCCTTAAATTTCGCATTTTGCCAAAGAAATCTAACTGTAACTTTTTCATCGAGGTCCCTCTGGGAGCTTTCTTGATGTCATTGTGCCGTCTTATTCTCTATCTTCCTTTTTTCCGTAAATTATCTTTTGTGTTTGATTTATATATTTTTGTTATTATACTTATTAATAATGTATTTCTGAGTATTTTTCTATTTGTACCATGGAAGAGTGAAAGGGGTCTTGTTTAATTTGCACATTTTTATGTGTGATTTTATTTATTCAATCAAACTCAAACTCAAAATGTTTTTTATTTAAGTAGATGCTTTACACATGCTTTTAAATCGTCAATAATTTTTTTTCTACCTAGTACAAAGTCCCTACCACGCGGGACTTGTACACTTAATGCTGTTTTGTTCAATTTCATAAAATTTTGAAGGAGAGTTGTTTAGTTTAAGTAAGTTTAGTGATACTAGCCTAGCATCAGGGATTTGCTATTTGTTTGACAGCAAGTAAAATTTCGAACTTAACGGCGGAAATAGCAATTACAGTATCTAAATGCCCTACACGTGACCGCGGGTGATGCTAAGTGCAACACTAGGCAACCGCCGTCTATCTATACCTTGTGAATAGAACTGTTAAAATGTGCCACATGATAACAAGAAGAAGTATCAAAAACATGCATTTTCATATATATTGGTTGCTTTAACGGTGAAGGAAAACATTGTGAGGAATCCTACACATCTCATTATTAGATTTGTAATGCAGGTAGCGTTGGACACGCCCATAGGTGTAAATCTGAATGCCCTACATGTGACTATGACCCATGCTATGTGCAACACCAGGCAAATGCAGTGATGTGCCACACGATAAGAAGAAGATTAGTTAAAGTAATAGTTGACCTGTAACTGCCTATTTGCCTGCCTCTGCAGTAGTGTGTTATTATTTGTTTCAGGGATTTTTTACCTAGAGGGTCCGGGATTGTTACTCGAAGACCTTTGATTCTGCAACTTATCCATGGAAATGCAGGTATTTAATATGTTACTCTTTATGAGGATATACTAATTTAGCTTGATTGATATAATTGCAAATAATTACAGCTTCAAATGTAAAGGGAAGCACTAATTTCTGCTTAAAATTTTTGTAATAAGAATAGCAGTGCCGATTCATTGACCTTCAGTTTCAGAATGACTGTATGTTAAAACCACTAATGGGCTTAGTTTGCTTAAAGCATTGCTTGTTGATTGAATAATATGTTGTGAAGGCTAAAAATAATACTGTGGTGGACATTTTTTACAAACTTGTATAAATATGATGGGTTAAAAAACTTAAATATTATGACTTGCTCTTAATATATGAGGCAGTAACTATGTCCTGTCCCTTATAATCTCTCATCTCACAGTTGAGAATCATGGGATAGATCATTAATTATGTGGTGGCATTATTCCATATACAGAATATGCGGAGTTCCTGCACTGCAAAGGCAAAAAGTTCGTTGACTTCAATGAGGTTCGCAGCGAGATCGAGGCGGAGACGGACCGAGTCACCGGCTCCAACAAGGGGATCTCGCCTGTCCCCATCAACTTGCGCGTCTACTCACCAAATGGTACGTTATATACAGTGTCCCTGGATAAATTTATTTTATTTATTTCAATGAAATCAGCCTGATTATTTAAAACATATTAGTAGTTTGACATAGGGTGCATTAAAAAAAGTAAAAATCTTATATCATTAATAACAACAAAAAAAAGAGTACACCGCATGGACTGTATAAAAAAAACATCGGTGAATTTTAATAAAAAATATATATGTTACGTGTTTTGATCGGCACATAAAAGTTCTCGAAGGGCAATACAATCCTATGATTAGATTTTGAGAAAAAAATATTTTGTAAAAAATCATCTAGGTATTGGTTCCGTACTAGAATATATAAAAAAAAGTGGTCTGTTGTGAACGAAAAAAATATATGTTTTATTTATCAGTTTAATGATCAAGTCCTTCAAAGAAACTGATCGAAAAAAGTGTTGGGTTTGGAAGTTACAGCATTTTTTAAAATTAATTTTTTCATACAAAATACCCAACTGATTTTTACGAAAATGAATCGGTGAACTTGTAACGAAAATAATATATGTTACGTGTTTTGATGAACACTTATGAATCCCCAAAGAACAATATAATCCTAGGATTCATTTTTGAAAAAAAAAATATGTAAAAATCGTCTAGGTATTCGTTCCATACTAAAATGTATGGAGGAAACATTAAAGTTAACGTTTGGTACGAAAAATAAATGTGTGAATTTTTAATCATTAAAATGATCAAGTTCTCTAAAGAAATGTTTTTCGTTTTAAACGATAACTTTAATTTTTCCTCCATATATTTTAGTATGGAACGAATACCTAGACGATTTTTTTTACAAAATATTTTTTTTCTCAAAATCTAATCATAGGATTGTATTGCCCTTCGAGAACTTTTATGTGTCCATCAAAACACGTAACATATATATTTTTTAAATTCACCGATGTTTTTTTTTTCATACATTCCATGCGGTGTACTTTCGGTATTGTTTTTAGGTCTAGTTTCACCTCCTTTCGGGGTTGCACTTTATCCAGGGACACACTGTATCTTGCAATCATGCCCAGCCTTACCTAACTATAATAACAGGCCTGCAAAATTTTACTTTTGGAATATTACATACGTTTGGCAACCAGAATTGGAATATCGTATTAATTTTTTTCTGTCACGTAAGGTTTTTTAGATATACCTTACTAAAGATGAAGAAAATCCTTTTGGTTGCTTTTATAAGATTGTTTTTATATGAATAGTTTTTAAATACGTAATCAACTTAAACATATAATTTCTTATGACATTATGACTAAACTGAGGAAGAAAATAAACTGCTTGAAATCCTCTTTCGCTTATCTTTGAAGTTCCTTTTTAAAGATTTTCGCCTGTGTACAATTGTACATTTATTGAAGAGACACCTCTTCAACATCCAACAACTGTCTACAATCATGTTAACATTTTGCCTTCTTTGGTAATGCCTTTTCAATACTTTTATATCTTGTTGGAATCTTTCCCCATGTTCGTCACTGAAACCCCAAGATTTTTTGGAAAATAGTCTATGTGAGATTTTAGAAGATTTACTTTTAAGCTCATGTTGCATCCCAATTCACAAAAAAAATCTTACATTTTTCCCACTTATTGGAACTTTTATTATTGCTCAGACATTATTTGCCAGTTTTTTTTTTAAAGAAATTCATGCTTTTTTTATTTAGAGTTCATTTTAATTTCGAAGTCTTCATCAATCATGCGTGAGTTTTCGAAAATTTTGGTCAACGAAAATTCTATTTGGCTTCTATAAATTTATAGTCTATTACATAGATATTTAATACACTCTCCTTGCTTTGATACTGCTTTTACGAATTTCTTTATGAGTCCAAGTTTAACTTTTGTAAGATCAACCAAATTTTCACATTTCGTGTACTAGGGATTTTTTTGCAGGCTTGCAGTCTTGTCTTATCCAGTGTAAATATTTCTATCGGCTATCCCATTCACACAAAAAGCATGGAAATTTTGTGTAACCCCCCCTGTTGTCCAAGTAACATAAATATAATTTTTAAATATAAATGTAAAATAAAATCACAATATACAATACAACCCATTTGTATATTTTGTATTCAAGCTTTTCAAGAATTTTCAAGAATTTTTTATAACGTTTACTTTATTACTTTTACGTTTACTTTACTTTATTAATCACACTGAATTACATTATACTACGTTTGTTTGATAATTATCCTCAAGTAGAATATTTTGATTATAGCATCTTGGTTTTTTTACAATTATTATATTTATTAAGATTTCTAAAAAACCTTACTTGATGGATTTTTTCAATTATTTTTCTGTTAATGAGCATTTCAAAATCTATCATAAATCATTGTTCAATTACAGACAATTTTATCCATGTTGACCTGTGTAATTATTCACTTAAAAGGTTTTTTAGGGCTTTATACTAATGATACCTTTTTACTTATACTACGTCGTGTGTTCTTTCGTACTAAATAGCATGTTTCAATTTTCTAGAACAGGAAAGTCATTTCAAATTTTGACTGTTTTATAAGCCGTCCTGATAAATCATCATCATTATCAGAAATATCTGCAGTGTTGAACAAAAATAGGCCTCCACCAAAGAGGTACATAACTCAAACTCAAAATGTTTTTTATTTAAGTAGATGCTTTACACATGCTTTTAAATCGTCAATATTTTTTTTCTACCTAGTACAAAGTCCCTACCACGCGGGACTTGTACACTCAACGTTTCGTGGCTTCTTGCAAGTCTCACGAATCGTCAGTCCATCTAGTTGCGGGCAGTTGACTGTATCAGAAATTAATTATGAAACAATGTTCAATAAATTGCTCTCTAATTGAAATTGCAGAAAAACTTAAATTTTAATTACATGTACACAGTTATTTAAATTTTATTTTAATAACATACAGACAGCGACACATCAACCTACCAATTTTAAAATTTGAACGCAGCGAAATCTAGCATAGCAATAGCATAAGTTCCTCCACCTATGTATCCGTAATAAGGAAACAAAAAATACTATGGAACTAACTGTGTTGAATTATGATGTCATAGTTACTATTTTAAACATTTTAAAACAAAATATCATTGTTCATATTCCAAAAAAAGTAACTCGGATGATTAGCAGTGGATTAATATAGATTAAGTAATATTCACTGTATTAAGGACTGAGCAAGCTTACGCTAAGATGTTATTTATGGTTTTGGAGATGTCTAGATAAGCTTAAGAAGGCTTACTACCATCAAATATGATGCCATCCATGTATGGTAAAGACCTGTAGTGAGTCATCGTGTTTTAGATAAGGTTGAAGTTCACATTATTGGAAATTATGCACATCTATTAACCGGCGGCGTTCCTATCTTTTTAATGGGTTATAAAACTTATTGACACAACTATTGTTTATAATGTGTAAGTGTAATGATAAAGGAAATGGACCAATTTTTGAACTGTCAGTTTTTCTTGGTTATTGCGATTTATCTTTTAAAGTATTTACCACTGAGTAATCCATGCAGATCGTGTGATAATTAAATATGTATTGATTTGTGTACATTTTAATTTCAATATACATATATTATAACAACTTAGATACCTAAATGTCTAAAGGAAACTTGGGGTCATGCTCCTGAGTTCCGACAGCTGGTTATTCGATGTAATGTACAATAATTGAACATGATTGTTCAGATCTAACGTCAGAAGTCTTACTCGTATTATTTTCGGATACGTTATTATGACTGACCTTGTGTTCTTCTAGTTTTCGATGTGTTATCAAAACACCAGCAACAATTCATACAACTAGGAGTATTTTGGCACGCGATGAGGAGTTACAAAAACAATCTTATTTTTATTCCATTATGTACTTGAACAGTCATGGCGAAGAACTGTTTATAAGGTGTATGTTTGGATAAAAATTTTAAGACACATTCCATTGTTGCGCTTGCGCCACGTGTAATGAATGACCCATTGACAGTCAATAGTGGTGTGCTGAATGTGTGTTATGCTGAAACGATCGTTGGCAAAAGTGGCCTAAAACCCGCGATGTATATCTGACTCGGGTAAGACTGACTCGGTGGCTCAGTGGTTAGCGCTCCTGACTACTGATCCGAGAGTCGTGGGTTCGATCCCCACCCAGGGCAAACATTTCTGTGATGAGCAGATTTGTTTGCTCTGTGTCTGGGTGTATTATACGTACTAAGGTCCAAACGTTTCCGGCCTGAACTATAAAATGAAGGATAAATCTCAAACCACTATTATTATTTTTCAGTATAGTCTCCCTTTATTTCAATACACTTCTCACAGCGATTTACTAACATTTCTATACCCTTAAAAAATAGTCTGAATTTTTGCCTTCAAAATGTGTCAAAACTGTTGACTTCACCACATCATCAGTGTTAATTGTTTTCTTCGCAAGTTGGATTTTTATTTTGAGAATAAATAATAGTCACTTGCGGCCAAGTCGAGACTGTATGGTGCATGGTTGAGCTCAGTGAAACCGCATTCCTTAATGGCAGCCTTGGAAACACCCGATGTGTGGACTGGTGCGTTGTCAAGAAGCAACAATACTCCTCGCGACAACTTCCCTCGATGTTTTTCTTTAATAGCATTCTTTAAAATCCAACAGTAAAAACCCAAAAGATTGTAACCATAATATTTTTCTCAGATTGTGCTTTTTGGGCCGTGGTGAGCTTGGACGACGCCACTCCATTGATTCCCTTTTTGACATAGGGTCATGATAAAGGCCCATGGTTTCATCTCCCGTAACAATTTAATCCAAAACTTCTTTCTGTCGGTCTTCACAAAGGGATGAACACTGAGTCATCACTTCACTCGTTCTTGTTTTTGAACAGCTGAAAGAAGTTTTAGGACCCACCTTGCGCTGACCTTATTCATACTCAAATGTTCATGTAGGATTCTAAGCACTGTTGTTTTTGAAAGTCCCGTCATAGCTGCTAATTCTTTACTCTTTAGCCGTCTGACTTTCAGTACTGTCTCTTCCACAAATTCCATGTTTTCATCCGTAATGGCCTCGGATGATAGTCCTGGGCGCGGTTCATCGTTAATTGATTCTCTTCCCAAACGAAATTGGTTCGCCCATTCTTTTACGGTGGAATACGAAGGGGAAGAATGCCCGTACACTGCATCCAAACGTTGTTTGATTTCCGCCGGCGTCTTCCCCTCCCTCTGTAATGTGGGTAGGCCGGAAACTTTTGGACCTCACTACGTAAGTCACTGTATACTCGTATGTATGTATTTAAAAGTTTATGTGAATGTATATCAGTCGCTGGTTCCAATAGTACAGGAAATCCTAGTTTGGGGCCAGGTGACCGTGTGTGATTTGTCCCAGATATTATTATTATATGTAGCAAAAGGAAGGGCACTTCAATGGATGTAAGTTAGTGGTATCTTAAGTCTGGTCTCGGGAGACTTGACGCCCAAATACCATATAGTTAATTTGTGCACCGATTTTTCAATTGATAGCCATGGGTAGTGTGGCAAATTAAAGGAAGGGTCATGCATGTGACACGCCAGTGGAGACTTATCCCGAGTATTGTGAGGCTTGCGCTAAGTAACCGGCACCAGATTTTACCCGCCAGGGGTCAGGGGGTCAAGAGCTGGATCCCAGAGCCAGGCTGCTTAGCCTACTAATTTGCCCTACAACTCTTTCTTTTACACTTGCTTGGGCTATAGAAGTTTACGTTTATTGGAATGTTTATAAGATAATCAAAAGCAAATCACACCTATGGGTCATTCACTGATCATGATCCGATGATATATTGTGTGTGGCCGCGAAAGATGTGCTTTACAGCTCGACTGCCCGAGCGGAAGGTAATGTTTTCAGGTGTTTCTTCAGTTCTTCATTGATACAGTTGGTAGCCAATACGGGTTGACGGAGTTTGTAGTGCAAGGTGTACTAGATTCGTCTTGATTCACGGATTGACATAGAAAAAATTTTATTTAGTCGGGTTTTTATATTTTCCCATTTATATTATAAGCACAATGCAACGACTTATCTTTGAGCTTACCATTTATACTCTTACCGGCAGTGCTCAACTTGACGCTCATCGATCTGCCGGGACTCACGAAGGTGCCTATCGGCGACCAGCCGCCCGACATCGAGCAGCAGATCAAGGCGATGATCTTCCAGTTCATCCGTCGCGAATCGTGCCTCATCCTCGCCGTCACGCCCGCCAACACCGACTTGGCCAACAGCGATGCCCTGAAGCTTGCCAAAGAAGTGGATCCACAAGGTAAATAGATAATGCCCGAGCATAAACAGTTAAGGTTTTTATTGTAAAGATGCATCTTATTGGAAAGATACTAGTAAAATTGATTATAGTTTGCCTATACTAAAAGTTTCTACCTATAAAGGTTCCCATTGTTTTAAATTATTACTTAACCAAGAAAGAGAGAGAAGTTTTGTACCGTAGTAGTTTACTGCAAAATTGTTTGAATTGAACAACTTAAAAACAAGTGAATATTAGGATTTTATTGAATCAAAGTAACGAAAATATAAAGCTGTTAAAATTTTAGTTAAGCATCAGAGGTGAAGATACTCTGATTGTCGAAGAGTTTTAAAATCATTGTTATGCGCAGGTCTTCGCACCATCGGTGTGATCACAAAATTGGACTTGATGGATGAGGGTACCGATGCCCGCGACATTTTGGAAAACAAGCTGCTTCCGCTTCGGCGCGGGTACATTGGTGTCGTCAACCGCTCCCAGAAAGACATTGAGGGGCGAAAAGACATCGGTGCCGCGATTGCTGCTGAGAGGAAGTTCTTCCTTAGGTAGGTTAATGGATAACTTTTTGACATGAAAAAGTTTATTGATAAGTCTGGATAAATAAATTGAGGGTTGAGTAAAAATGTGGGTGACCCGTCGGTACGTCATTATAACCCATATGTACATGTTAAGCTAACATTCATATGTTACCAATAAACTCGTAAATGTCTTGAGCCATATTCAATTATTCATTGCCGTGCGATCAGCCAGTTCCATATTTGCTTGTCCTTTCAAGTCGTAACGGAGTAACGGATCCACGTGATTTTTGCCCCATAGATAGTTCGTAGAGGGGAATTGACGTATGCTACATTTTATAGATTTTTAATGCAAAAATATCGAATTCCCTCAGGAATTACACCGGGATCTCCTTAAATAATGAACCTTGACAAAACAGTGCTATTTACTGCTATAACTACTCAATCAATGTCACTGAAATTTGGCAAAAAGCTTAGATAGAGGCCGGGGAACAACATCGTATTTTCGCGAAAGTAAAGAGGCCAAAAAACCCTTCAGTCGCTGCTCCAAAGTGGTTGATGGATTGAACAAATACAAATACAAAATATTTTATTTGTGGAAAACACAGTAAAAATGATCTTACAGTAACTTACATATATACTAGGTATCATGTGTTTCGCCAACTAGTGGCATACAAAATAAGTTTATATAAGGGCACTAATTAAAATGTCAAATTTATAGTATTTCAATATTTAAAATAGCTCATGTCAATTATAATAGTAATAAAAGCAAATAGTCAATTAAAGAACTCATTCAAATTATAAAAACATTTTTCTATCAACCAAGAACGAAGTCTTTTTCTAAAGCACTTTAGTGGTAGCTCCCTAAGATCTCGAGGTATTTTATTATATAAGGTGCTACTTTATTAGTGCCCGATATTTTAGTCAGTGCTCCTACTCCTGATTCTGATCAACTTTCCCCAAGGAACCCATAGTCAATCGCAAAAAATTTTTTGGGCTCTTCATACTAATTTGGCCGCTCGGCTGATCGATTTCTATGAAGAGTCCAAAAATATTTTTTCAATTTGACTATGGGTTTCTTGGGGAAAGTTGATCAGAATCAGGAGTAGAAGCACTGACTAAAATATCGGGCACTAATAAAGTAGCACCTTATATATTCTAACTGACATAAAGTAACAGTTTCTTTCATATACTGAGCTTTTACATGTTGGCACTATTAATCGCGTAAGGTCCCTGTTTCTTAATCTAGGATGTTGTTCAGCATTTCTAAAAAGCTTAAGATTATTTTTTGAAACTCGAGACTTAAAAATTATTTTGTCCCACAGCCACCCATCCTACAGACACTTAGCTGACAGGCTCGGGACGCCGTACCTGCAGCGCGTGCTAAACCAACAGCTCACGAACCACATCCGTGACACGTTGCCCGGTTTGCGTGACAAGCTTCAGAAGCAACTCCTCACGCTTGAGAAGGATGTCGATCAGTACAAGCATTTTCGGCCGGATGACCCCTCCATCAAGACCAAGGCAATGTTGCAGTGAGTGTCGCCTTTAGCTTAGCTATAGAATCTTTTTACAGATCATAAAACGTTTCTCTGACATTTCTGTGGCGTTGCTGTGGCGTTGTGACAAGCTGCAGATACAACTGCACACACTGAAGCATATCAATCAAACTGCATCATTTTTGGCTGGCGACCCTCCATTAATTCCAAGCTTATGTTGCAGTTAGTACTATTGGCCTTAAATGTGTATAGAGTATGCTTGTTCACGATTCCCTTCGGCTTTCAGAACAAAAACAAATTCCCTGGCTAGTGACGCATATAAGGTTGGTATAAGATCTTTTGGCCGGTAGGTCACTCCATTAATTCGAGATGAGTCACATACGTGTCGACAGATTCGACGTTGTTATAAGGTTTATGTTAGAGGGCAAAATAATATTACATTTAATGACTATTGAATGATAAAGAAAAAGGTCAAATTCTGTATAACACAGGTGCGTGAATCTCTTGCGTGCTTCTTTTGTTTGTGGAAAATGAAATCGCGTCTTACCATTTTTCTGATAGACAATAGAATATAAGATATACCTACATACTTGAACATAATTTCACAGAATGATCCAACAACTGCAAACGGACTTCGAGCGCACTATCGAAGGGTCCGGCTCGGCGCAGATCAACACGAACGAGCTCTCTGGTGGTGCTAAGATCAACCGGCTATTCCACGAGCGGTTCCCCTTCGAGATTGTCAAGATGGAGTTCGACGAGAAGGAGCTGCGTAGGGAGATCGCCTTCGCTATCCGAAATATTCACGGTATTAGGGTAAGTGTATACTCACGTGGCCATGTCAAAGCTTCAATTAGTTATCATATCGTCCCTCGCACGACTAACATTCCTATGTCATTTTTCTCAAGTTCTTAAAAAAACATTTCTATTAGAAAAAGTCCAAACTCAAATCAACAAAAATCTGAGATAGGAGAGTTAGTCGTGCGAGGGACGATATGATATCGTGGTACCCAATGGGCATGACGTTCAATTATTGAGGCGTGGAGTATCTCATCTCACTTAACTTAATTAATAATAATAATAATAATAATAATATAATAATAATAATAATAATATTATAAATGCGAAAGTATGGATGTTTGTTTGTTTGTCAGTTTGTTTGTTTGTTTGTTTATTTGTTTGTTCCGCTTTCACGCCGAAACTACTGAATGGATTTGGATGAAATTTGGTAGGTAGATAGATAAAGCACTCGGCTAACACATAGGATACTATTTATCCCGGAAAACTTAAGGGTTCCCATAGGAATGCTTAAAAACTCAACATTTCCACTTCGTCACTAGATGGCGCTATTTTAATGTTTTATTTTTTTCTGGACACAATTCTGAAGTCCACGCGGACGAAGTCGCGGGCGGAAGCTAGTTGGAAATAAAAGTTAGAGATTTTTTTCGAATTGTAACAATGTCTTAATTTTACTTAATTACAATATTTTAATTTGTCCCAGAACAGCGAGATAAATACTGATGTGAATTGGTAAAACCGTGTAGGTGTCTAGAAAGCCAATAAGGACATCACAAATTTCATCGTAGCTATTTGTTGGCAGGTGGGTCTGTTTACTCCAGACATGGCCTTCGAGGCTATAGTAAAGAAGCAAATCGCCAGGCTAAAGGAGCCGTGCCTGAAGTGCGTGGACCTCGTAGTGCAAGAGCTCTCCAACGTCGTTCGCTTCTGTACTGAAAGGGTAAGTATGTATAAGTGATGCCTTCCATGTGTATTAGTTTGGATAAAATTATCATCATCAGTTAAAACACGTCCACTGATGAACAAAGAGTCCCTAAGGGTTTCCGCGAAGACTGATCTTGCGCTGCCCGCATCCCGCATTTGAGTTCGAAGATGGAGTGTGATATGTCTGATTCATAGACATCACGGGAATACGTACTGTTATGCCACACCGGACACTCAAACAAACTGTTGCATTTTAACAGATTAATTGACTGCTAGTCATCTGAATTACATTTTGTCAAATATAAAAAGAGGCCATTTGCTTTAAAATGTTTGAAATTGAGTAACATGACGTCATAATTTAATGTAGTCGTTGCCATACTCCGTCACCGAATGTCAACCATCTCACCTCACCGGATCTTAAACAGCTTTATTCTTCAGAGAGCGTCAGGGAGTGGTCATCTGTATAACAATGCAAATGTAGATATGGTTCATTCCAATTAAAAAAAAAAGCAAAACGTAAACAAACTTACTATGGAACTGACACATGTCAATGTCATCTGCATACTATGTTTGTTTACCTTTTACTTTTTTTTTTTGATTGGAATGAACTATAGATATCGTGGCCAGATCATAAAATGACTGGCCATATCGTTGAGGAGTTCCGAAAATCTCTAGGTTAGGTTACTGGTGTTCAGCGGTTGAATGCTTTGGCGGTCCGGCACATGGCGACGCGACGGAACACCGTGAGGTTTTAGCCGGTAGGAGTCTGGCATAACCCAATCGCTGCCCCCGCAGTGTCTGGGTATCTATGTAGGATTTCCCTACGTAAAAAAAGGTTACTGGTGTTACCTTAAAAAGGACTCCGACGAACTCCTCGATGATATGGCCAGTCATTTCATGATCTCGTACTGTAGTTATGTTCTCTTAAGGTACAAACGCACTACGCTGCAGCGGTACTACGCGACGTCGCGTTGTGCGGTATAGCTCGTACGATTTAATAGAAAGAATACTTGGCCGCGCAGCGTCGCGTAGTGCCGCTGCCGCGTTGTGCGGTCTAACCCTTTACTCGTGCTCCAACACGTGGCGTTTAACCGGTCGCCCGCTGCAGATGTCGCGGTACCCGCGTCTGCGCGAGGAGACGGAGCGCATCATCATGTCGCACGTGCGCTCGCGCGAGCAGCAGTGCAAGGACCAGTTGGTGCTGCTCATCGACTGCGAGCTCGCCTACATGAACACCAACCACGAGGACTTCATCGGGTTCGCCAAGTGAGTATGCTGAGATATATACTTCACTAGCTTCCGCCCGTGGCTTCGTCCGTGTTGACTTCAGAATTGTGTCCAGAAAGAAAGAAAATGTTAATATAGCGCGATCTAGTGACGAAGTGGAAATTTTGTGTTAGAAGCATTCCTACGGGAACCCTTAAGTTTTTTGGGATAAAAAGTATCCTATGTGTTAGCCGAGTGCTTTATCTATCTACTTACCAAATTTCATCCAAATCCGTTCAGTAGTTTCGGTGTGAAAGCGGAACAAACAAACAAACAAACTGACAAACAAACAAACATCCATACTTTCGCATTTATAATATTATTAGTGAGATGAGATATTAGTGAGATGAGATGAGATTTTTTCTTACTTGTCTTATTTTTTAACTTAACATTATTGACATTTCATGGAGTTGGAAAAGCTATTTAGTAAGTTTATATGACGAACTACATAATCAGGTATCCAAGTATTATAAAATGTCAGTGGCAACGAGTAGGTATGCTTTATACATACATATATATATGGGGATAGGGTTGTTGTGTCTTTGCGATGTCAAGGGATATCGAGAAGTGTAAATTAACACTTTTTATCCACAAATTGGTAAGCCCTTGGCATCATTTCATCTGGTGGTAAGTGACGATGATATAGCGGGCTTACCAAGATTCCCCAACGCAATGGGGAACTCTGCCTATCTTATCAACACGCCGGAACACATCATTTTAACATTGATGTTTGGCGGCAAGACTTAGATAAGATAATATGGTGATAGCTAGCCAGGCGGGCTCCGAAAATGCTCTACCACCAACCAAACCGAGTCCTACAAAGTACAGTGTTGGACCTCGCCGGGAATCGAACCCACGACCTCCTGAGCGAAGCAAGCAGACTAGCCACTGAGGCGGTTAAAAAGCGGCGGTTAAAAACTTTCCATCGATATAAAATACTTGACACGTTCTATCTCACTTTATCAAATATTATATCTCATGGTATGAACATCTCTTCTGCACCGCGTAACTTTTATACTCGATATGCCAGATCCCGTATAGAAAGTGTTCATGCCTAGTGCGACACATCAATGCAAATAATGATGACGACCGATGTTCGGCTCAAGTTAGAGGCAGAATTTACGCTTCAAGGTGTTCGTGTTCGGTGTACGGAATTTTCATAGCGTTTCAGTTCTTTAACCATTAAATATATATATATATATATTCGGGACAAATCAAACTAGAATTCCCTGTACTACGGGAACCAGAGACTGATATACATACATATATGTTTAAATACATATTTTGAAAACATCTGCAGATGCAGATTTTGAAAATATCTGCGTTTTAGCGGGATAATTTCGGGTAAAATTGGATTTTTAGTGATTGGACACTTACCCGCTCGGATTAAAGATGCTGATAATAATATAATAGTTGTGAAAAATAGATTTTCCAGAATGGATCATAAACCCTAAATTGAGTGTAATCGACACGGCACAGTGGTCCAGTAGAAACCTTAAATTAACAAAATAACGCTATTATTTACATAAAAAGTTATGAAAATCCTTGGATACATTCCTAGTTCAGGCACCCATTAATTAGTACTTTGTTTAGTTTTTAGAAACCTGTGTAAATTATTTATCCTATTTTAGTGAAGCTTATGATAAGTTGTGAAATCTGTGTTAGTTTTTTCGAAATGTTTTTAGTATAATTTACTAATAACTAATAATAATTTATAATATCCTAGTTTGGTTATCATTGTAACGTCCATTGCAATGTATTTTAACGTAACATCCACACCCAAGTTTTATTGCAACTGTCTTTCTAATCATCATAAGTTTCACTTGGATACAATGAATGTTTATGCACCATTGATTGCAACTTGGGAGGGTTATTTTGTTCACTCTAAGGAATCTATTGGCCCACAGTTTCGGACTCTGAAACTGTTATGAATCATGTCATAATCATATCATATGGTATCATAACTGTTATGATACCGTCACCGTCACCAAATCATGATTGATATATCTTATTTACACGAAATTGGTAAACTGAAAATAGAAAGTGAATTGCGCCAAAGTTGTACGTCATTGTCACAAACATCTGTTCATTTACGTTAGTCGATACTCTCGATATGTTGTTCATCGATTGGTTTCGATTTTGTCAGTCGTGGTTCCTGAAATGTCTGTTTATTTTTTAGAAAATGGTATACTGGCTTGGAATGCCCAAGGTAAGGCATGATTTGTGCAATGTGATGCGTTGAGTGAGATAATATTAATCCTGTTAACTTGTGTTCGTGTTCTTTCATAAATATTGGTGCATCGCGAGTAAATGGCAAACAAAATGGATCGTTTGCTATCGACTAATGTAAATGAGTTTGATTCCATAGATTCCCATAGATAGGTCGAATTTTCGTTTCTAAGAATTTCTAAGAAATGGACATTTTTATCAGTGATTAATCGATTTTTTATATCAAAGAACAAACTAAATACCGAGTTACACTTTAATTTATTTAATTATTTCATTTTACTGAATGTATTTAAATCTGTAATTAAACATATTTTGTTTAACTGTAATTTAGTGGACTCGCCTCAGCTAAGCATGAAATGTGAGTGAAGCAATAATAACTAATAACTTATTTTTTGTTTGTAATTTTGATAAATGAAAACTTTCAAGTTTAATGCATTGTAATATCTCTATAAATTAACTTGGTACTATTTTACTGACTATAGAATCAGAAGTTGCTCCAAGTAGTCACACAGTATACGGTTAACTACATAAAGGACATTATAGCAGCTTCATTAGTATAGTGGACTGTAGAATTTGCAATCTAATATTATTATGATATATGAACCACAAATAATCGGTGTTTCTGATCACTCCCTCATATTTATATTAACAGCTTTTGTTGTTTTTCTATTAAAAAAAAAATATTAATCGATTTTGTAACAGTATATTGTTGCTATCAGCTTTCATCGCCGCTCGGTTAGTAAAAGAGCTAAATCATTTACTAATAAAGTTCTAACATGAAAGTGCTATAGTTGAGTTTTAGTACATAAATGTTTATCTCAACAAAATGTTATTATTTTCCCCTTGTTTTAGCGCTCAAAATCAGTCAGAAAACTCAACGAAGTCGGGACACCGTGCTCTTGGAAACCAGGTCATCAGAAAAGGCTACATGTGCATACATAACTTGGGAATTATGAAAGGTGGGTCTCATCTCATCAGTTACATTTCATAAATTGTCTCTGACTACTTATTTTTGATGGCAACTGTGAATGTAACATAAGTTTGTTCTTATTTTTACAGTTTACCATAATTACTGTTTCCGACAACATAACAGTGAATGTTAATTAACAGTGGTTAATTTTGTGTATAGGTTTTTTCTTTACTTTCTACTTTAAATGCGAAAAATCGTCTGCTCGTTTGCCACCTCTGCCATAAAAAAAAATGTTTTCCCACTAGACAATTTAACAGTGAATGTTCCTTTCCACTTTCTCGTCAGGAGGTTCGCGCGACTACTGGTTCGTGCTGACTTCCGAGAGCATCTCGTGGTACAAGGACGAGGAGGAGCGCGAGAAGAAATACATGCTGCCTTTAGACGGACTCAAGTTGCGTGACTTGGAGCAGGGGTTCATGTCGCGCCGCCACATGTTCGCACTGTTCAATCCCGAGGGGCGCAACGTGTACAAGGTATAGATAATGCTCTTTCATCTTATAATAAGCTTCAAACATAGTATAGATGACTACTGCTCATTTGAGTTACTTTTTATCATCTGTCAACAACGATATTCTCTTCTAAAAATGTTTGAAATACCAAGACGTGACATTCAGTTTCATTAATGGACTCATTTTGTGATGTTTATTAAATGAAAATTAAAGATGAGATGGAAAACAAAACAAGGTTTTTTTTAAAATTTCAGTAGGAGAGTAATTTTGTGAACTTCAGGTCATGATTTATTTTTGATGCATTCGTCTAGCCTTTTCAAAGTAAGGGACTGCCAAAAAATTTACTTCCATTCACTAATTTAGCAGCCAGTATTGTGTCGGGTCAGATTGGGTTATAAACTTGACCACAATTTGCTGATGTGATTAAGTTTTTAACCTTTTATAATTTTTTAATGCCTGAAAGGGTCAACCACAGGTACAGTAGTACACAAAAAATAAGGCGCGTCGGTAGTCTTCGTTCGCGCAGACAAGGACAGACTATAGACGGAAACACCCGAAACAATCAACGCACGGTGACAGCTTTCTGACAGCTGACGATTTCACTGAATCAGGCGCGAAATCAATCGACCAATAGCGGCAGAGATTTTAGGAATGTCTAATGGCGGGTGACAATGAATCTACTTGATTGGTCCATCAGTTTCCCACGTAATTAAAATTTTGTCTACTGCGCAGGTACATCCGTAAGCCTTATTAAATGTGTATTACTGTATTATCATGCTAACGATCTGCATTGTACTTATCCAACATTGAATATATGTTTGTCTCTCAAATTGTTGCACTATTATTTATTTTGTTAACCTAGGACTACAAGCAGTTAGAGTTATCCTGTGAGACGCAGGATGACGTGGACTCGTGGAAGGCATCGTTCCTGCGTGCCGGAGTCTATCCCGAGAAGACCTCCGAAGCGGCCAATGGGGATGAGGTAAGAAATACCACAGTCCTATATGTAAACTGCCTGCTGTATTATATATTGGTTTTCTAATATTATATCCCATTTTATTACTTCTGTAATTCCTTTATTTAATTTACACTATCTTAAATATCTATTTAACTTAAAATACAAGCGGTTTATTTAAAATATAATGTTTAATGATTATTTTTATCTTAATGTAATGTACTGAGTATTTAAAATCAGTTTTATTTTACACTTTGATGTTATTTTCTAATGCGTCGCAGAACGAAGGATCCGAGGTTTGTCACGTTAAAACTAGTAGTTTCACCACTTTTCAAATATATCCATTCATCAAAAAGTTTAAATTGTTTAAAATGTTTTCTTACGTCTGGTTACGTTTAATAACTACTGCAAATGTTGTATGTTTATAATTTATTTAATGGTGTGTTTTTTGTTCGGTTTGAAACGTAAGTTTTTGGAAATAATTAAATGTAGCATGAGACGTGACTGTAGAGTGCTCTTGTAGATTTTCTCCATGGCCATCGATTTGTAAAGGCAATGCACAAAATATTTTAAGTTTGAATTTATAAACTCGGTGGTGTGCCAAAAACCCTGCACGTTTCTCGTACTCACTAACTAACATATACTCCTTACAGTGTATTTATCAATATTATATCAGAAATATTTCAAGACTTGATAACCAAATAGCGATGAAAAGACATGCCTGTCTTACTTCGACGAAGCTATATACGACCGCAAGTACCAGCGCCGCGCACCCTCGAAGGGCATCATTAGGGGCAACAAGAACAGGAAACATTCAGCGTTCAGCGTAAAAGCAACACTAGCGAGTTGCGATTCGGTACATTATCCCCTATACGTACGCGTGGTACGCATTTATATGTATGTACATACATATACCTTGTTCCAATCAAGAAAAGCAAAAGGTAAACAAACTTATTATGGAACCGACACATGTCAACGTCAATTGCCTACTAAGTTTGTTTACCTTTTGCTTTTTTTGATTGAAATGAACTATAATGAAAAGCACATAGCGTACGGGCAAGCAAGATTGGACTTTATTGCTGTGTAGTTAGATTATCTTTTAAATTAAACATCTCTGCAGAGTGAAACTTTTATACGTAGTATTATTGTTTATTCTATGGTAAAAATCATGATAAAAATAAGATTTTCAAATCTAAATATAGATTTATAGTTCAGGGCCATGCAATAAGAACCTTATATTTTGAAAGACCATTTTTTTTTGTTTAGTTTATGTATTTGTTTCTTCTTTTATTTTTTAGTTATTTCCGCCTATCCTGGGGTTGGGTGGAAGTAAGAAAGTAAGTGGCTAAGCTTGTTTGCCGCGTTTGCAGTTTTATATCGGGCCATGGGTGGAATGCGACCGTTTCACTCCAGTTACCATTGCATGGCCACCAAAAGCTGTACAAAAAATGATTGAGTGATGAACTGATAAATTATTAGTTTGATGACGAGTGACGACTGTTTCAGAAGCTATTTGCGCAAGCTTAGGTTCACGAACCTCATCTTTGGGATATATTTTCCAAATCCTATTTCCTCTCATATGCATGGTTCTTTCTTATTAATGTTTGGGTGTCGATGACCTGACCTGAGGTATTTTTGGTTTTGAAGTAGGATACTTCTTTACTCTTGGTTCATGTGGGGTGCTATACTCACGTTTTGTGCGTGATTCGATTCGTTAAATCCACTGTGATTCATTTATAAATCCTTCAACAGAATTATTATAACCTGGATAATATAATTTGTGATGATGAATTATGTTTATTTTAATTATTTGTTAAAGTAATTAATATAAAATTCACGTTTATGTTATTTACCACAAATATAATAAATGTTTTTAAATTTACCTAACTTCATAAGGGCAAAGTTTACACATGTTGATAATTTGCAACATTTAATTTTTTTACCCCCAAGTTAACGTGTGTTTCACGGAGAAAAGGCAGTAAATACACTCACATTTCTCTTTTTTTACATCTTTTAAAAAAAAATTGTGAACTCTACCTGATGGAAAGGCTTCATATCACCTTCATATACTATAGAGTATAGTCTAAAGGACAAAATATCTAGTTAGAAATTGTGTGGGCGTTTTATTTTTGCATACTGTAGGTACATAAAATACTCATTAATATTGCCGGTAAATAATTTGAAATGTTGTATTTTTCGAGCAGGAAGCATCCTACTTCTTTAATTTGCGTTCGTGTTCTTAAAGAAACCTGCGGTATTTTTATATGCGGAAGAGAAAGTGTGCTAGCTTATTGTATCTAACAAATGCTAACCAAATAGCCATCGGTGCATACATCGGATAATTTACTAACCCGTTAGCAGGCGACTTCTTTACGATTTAGGATAGGAAAATGTAATATGAACAGGAAAAGACAAAGACAATTGGTAAATGAAACACAGGAACACACTTTCATGGTGCAACTTCAGCCTTTTAGTACTTGCGTGTGTAGTGCTCATTGAAAACTTAAATCTTTAATGCAATTTGGTAGGCAAACAAGTTGTAATTATTATTGATCTGTTTTATACGATGCTACTATAGTAGGGACTCGCCCAGAGCATGTTATTATAAAATATTTGAGTTGAAATGACTAATTACACATCTAAGTGTCGGTCGACATTCAACATTCTCTAACAGTGAACGCTATTACCAAATTGCAGTAAAGATGCCTTTACGAGTTTTTTATATTGACATCTTCACCCTCCACCCTTTTAATGAACCACCACAAAAACAATTTGTTTTGCAGAACTCCGACAGCGCGGGCTCAAGCAGCATGGACCCGCAACTCGAGCGCCAAGTGGAGACCATCAGGAACCTAGTGGACTCTTACATGCGCATCGTGACGAAGACGACGCGAGATCTCGTGCCCAAGACGATCATGATGCTCATTATTAACAACGCGAAAGACTTTATCAATGGCGAGCTGTTGGCACACTTGTACGCTTCTGGTGACCAGGTAATTGAGAAGTTTAAACTATAAACGCGAAGAAAGTTGCAAGTTTAGAACGACTATCGTTACAAGTAGCGTGCTTTGGCTGACGCCTATGTTTTATAGTGGACTAACATGAAATGATGGTGAGATTGATCAGGTACAAAACCGATTACTTAATTTTATTCTTCATGGAACGAATACCTAACTAGATGATTTTTTACAAAAAAATATCTCGAAATCTTATCATAGGATTGTATTGCAGTTATATCATAGGATATTTATGTGTCCATCAAAACGCGTAACATAAAATGTTTATGGATTAGATATCATCTCTTGTGTTTTTTATTATTTTATATTTTTTTATTGTTTGAGAACTTTACGAACAGATAAAAAAGTTGTCGAGTAGTGAAGAAGAAGTTGGCCTCGTGTCTGCAATGCGCCGCGCTACAGGGTTTATTGTTAGTGAAACACTCCTAAATATTATCAGTCAGTTGTTAGTTGTAAATGTAACTGTAAATTTATCACATACAGCTATTTATTAATATGTTGAAATTATACGATTCTAAAACGTTTGAAGGCATAATCCGCCCATGACACAGCTGAAAACTATTTACGTAAACATATTTTAGAAAGTCCGACTTATTTTTTTTTTACTTTGCGATTCCAACGTAGTAACCGTGTTGAAGAGTTGTTATTTAGTTTAACAGACTATAATAGATCAACAACGTAGATAGCTATAATCAGGTACAAATTATACACGTACACATAAATATCGTCTCACTTACATTTTTTGTTTTCTAGTCGCAAATGATGGAAGAGTCCCCCGAGGAGGCGCAGAAGCGCGAGGAGATGCTGCGCATGTACCACGCGTGCAAGGAGGCGCTGCACATCATCGGCGACGTCTCCATGGCGACCGTGAGCACGCCCGTGCCGCCGCCCGTCAAGAACGACTGGCTGGAGAGCCGGCTGGACTCCAACCCCCGCCTGTCGCCGCCCTCGCCCGGCGGCCCGCGCCGCGCCGCGCCGCAGCAGCAAGGTACCAGTGACGCTGCCCGTGCCTGCCCACACAGACACTGTCTGTATAGCGATGTGTGACGACTGGCTGGAGAGCCGGCTGCATCACCAGCTGCAAGGAAACATTGAGTATTGAGACAGTAGTGACCCTGGTGACACGTCACTTCAAGGACTACAGTATGTGAATAGGAGAAATTAAACTGCCATAAGACGAGAAATAAAAAAATATCCTTTCATATCGAGTCTCTGCACAATGAGCTTTGGCGCATCGAGTGTGTCGATTCGAATAGAAAAATTTGTCTGTCCATATCGATACGATTCAGAACTAAGAACGGTGAACTTTTCACTAATTTAGTTTCTCGTTGTCGTAGGGTCGATGGGGCAGCGAGGCGCGCCGCCGCCGCCGGGGCCGGGCACGGGGCGGCCGGCGCCGCCGCTGCCCTCGCGGCCCGGCGGCGCGGCCCCGCCCCCGCCCGCCGGCCGGCCCGGCGCGCAGGGCCTGCCCGCGCCCCTCATACCCACGTGAGTACCAACCACACTACACACCTTGTTTTTGTCTCTCTGTAAAGTCCAGCTGCAGTCCGTGAAGTTGTTTCCAATGTTCCAACAAATAACCTTTCAGACAACGCACATTGTTATTGAATTCAAAGTCAAACTCCTGTCCGAGAAGCTGTTTCCATTGGCCCAACTAATTACCTTTCAAACAACGCACATTGTTATTGAATTCAAAGTCAAACTCCTGTCCGAGAAGCTGTTTCCATTGGCCCAACTAATTACCTTTCAAACAACGCACATTGTTATTGAATTCAAAGTCAAACTCCTGTCCGAGAAGCTGTTTCCATTGGCCCAACTAATTACCTTTCAAACAACGCACATTGTTATTGAATTCAAAGTCAAACTCCTGTCCGAGAAGCTGTTTCCATTGGCCCAACTTAAAACCTTTAAACTACTTTAAAACAACGCACAGTGTTATTGAATTCAAATTCAAACTCGTGTCCGAGAAGCTGTTTCCATTGGTCCAACACAATACCTTTCAAACAACGCACATTGTTATTGAATTCAAACTCCTGTCCGTGAAGCTGTCTCCATTGGTCCAACTCTAACTTTCAATGTGACACAATTATAATGTTCAATAAATTCACGGTCGTGTTGCGGGTCTGCAGACTTATTGGTTTATTCGGCCATAACTAGGTCGATTGTTAATATAGCTCGCAGCAAGCTGATGCATATGGCCTAAGATCGCGCTAAGTGGGCATCTATGGGGAGCCCTGTGTTCATCAGTGGGCGTGACCGGGCCGATTAGAATGACGTAGAATGTTGCCATATTACCTACTTGCACTTTTATTACGGCACTACATTCACCTTACAGCGGCACATGTCAAATTTTCAGTTATACAATGACGGTTTTATTAATTTTGTCGTTGAAATGATAACTAGTACTAACAAAGATTTTCTAACTAAAGAATACAGTATTTCCACGATTCACAGTGTGCTTTTCTACACTTCAGTGTTTGTTGTGTATTGCTCAAAAATATTTGCTTTGCTTTATACTGTTCTAGGCATTTGTGTGGGTGATGTAACAGCCATAATGTAGGTCTATTTGTCAAGTATCTAAATACTAATTCAGCAATAATTTACTGTGCTTTTTAATATATTTACGTACTTTTATGGAGCTATAATATTTACTTAATACAGGTATTTGGAAACTAATCTTATGATTGTTCTCAGTAATTCGTCTAAATTCTGTAAATTGACAAAAAAACATTCCTTATGGTTATTTTGGTTGTTGGGAGCAAGATATGTGGATTCAAAGTAGTAAATACTTAGGTACTACTTTATTATTATATAAGTACCTACTTACAGAATATTTTAGTTTTTGCTTCTATACAAACAACTTTAATACAACTATTCATTATATTGATTTGTTTGTGTCTTCTATTTTCGGTTACTTTTGTTAGAAGCGATAATAGATATTTGAAATATCGTGTGTTTATACATATACATAGTTGAGTTGAACCTTATGAGTCGCATCGCTGAGTGTGTGTGTGTGTTTTCGCAGACGGCGCTAAGCCGGCGGGTCCGACGCGTGCTCTAACTAACATTTACGTGCGAACGTAAGGTACCACTAACCCAGGGGTGTTAACTTAGTACAGTAGACTTTACAGCACATAAACTGTTATAAGTTTGTTAATCGCTAAAGTTGTCGTGTGACATTTTGGTACCCCAGTGGGATTAAAACAATTTGAGTCTTTTACAACTTGAAGTTTTATCGTGACTCATGTAATCAACATGTCGCACAATTCTAGGATTCTAAATAAATATATGAAAGTATCATAATTATGAAAATGTAGAAAATTTCCTTTATAAGTTAAAATCGATTGTAATAAGTTAACAACTTTAAATAGACATTTATAAATAATTTATACATATGTTATATACAATATTATTATTAGTTATGTAAATTGTCAATATACCTACTTATGATACGTCTGAAAGAATATTGCTTCCAAATAATATTTGAAGTTTATTAGTGAATTTATGATGTACACATAGCATTAAATTATAATTGCTTGCTGTCTCTCAGCAGTTATAGCTGAATATATAGAAGGAAAAGTTCAGACGCATGTTTTCCTTATTAAAAATAAATATTTTGAAAAACACAACCACATAATTTTAAACATGAATAGTTGTGGTTTCATCGAAATACAAAAGATGGGCTGCCTGCGAGTGATGTGGGATAGTGAATATGTCTACGCAAGCTTTACTGCGTTCTAACTTTTGGGCTCGATTTATATACAGCGGCCTGGCCGCGCGACCCGGCCGCTGTGGCGCAAAATTACATTCATCTGTATGGAACGATTTATACTCACAGCGGCGCGGCCGCTCTCGCAGGGCGGCTATTTCAACGTGTTCATATGTATCGAGCCGCCGTGGCAAATTTCAACGTGGTCATATGTATCGATGCATTTACAGCGGCCGCACCGCTCTGTGTTGTAGAGTGACCATATTTTTGCGAAGTTGTCAAAGGAAGGATTTATAACGTTCTTGAAATATAATAATTAATTTTATAAAGTAAAAAACCTATATAATGATAAGTCCTGTTTGTAAAAAGCAAGAAAATGCAGTGACTAGTAGCAAAATAGCATTGGGAATGAAGACTTTTATCCCTGTGAATACATAATAAAGAATTATCATAATTATTGAATCAAGGGTAACTTTGTTATTATAAAAATTGATACTATTTTTTTTTGTTCTGGTAATGGGTCTCAGAAACAATTAGCTAATCTCGCGATCTCGTTTATCGCGTGCTCCCCAAGTCATACCGAACTAATTATCTTCTTTTTATGTTAAATACAAAGTGTTAACAACCCATTACGTCCCCACTGCAGGGACACGGGTCTCTTCCCATACATCGGGAAGGTTAGGCCATACTCCATATACGGGGGCCAAGTCCGGATTGGTGGAAGTTGTGGGGCTAGTGGCCAACCCCAGTGTCAGAAGTTTTCAAGCCGCCTATAAGGCCTCCCACATGGCTTAACGATTGTCATCTAGCGATAGCAGCCGGCACTAACGTAATGATAACCAAATACAAAGTAATGATATCGATATTATCATTGCTGCTGTCCGCCTCAAGCACTGAATATATGGCCCTCTAAGCGGCTCGGCCGCTGAATATATAAATCGAAAAGCGGCACGGCCGCGGTCACTGTAAACAGCGGCCGGGCCGCTGCGAATATAAATCGAGCCTTACTAACACTGCGGTGACTTTAAATCACCGCTGTGTAAGTAAAACAAAGGGAACAAATACTTATGACATTACAGACAAAAATGCGATAAAAATTGAAGGCACTGCATGCTTGTTTAGTTATTAAGTAATAACATACCTTTACTCGTGTGTGGTCTTCAATATTAGATTGTTTGTCATTAATGAGTTAATAGTTTCTTGGTGTATCTAATGGCACGGTGTTTTTTTCTATTTTTATTGCGTGTAAGTAGTGCATAGTGTATGGGATTCACAGTTCCACTGTAAGAATGTTTGTTTGTTGTCAGTCTTTAAATTATAGGCTATTATGGCAGTTACATTACTCCAAAAATGTCTTACAGAGAAGCTGTGAGCGTATCTTTTTAATTTCTCGAGTATATTCGTGTGCCATGTTGCGCAACATATTTGTTGAAGTAACATACCTACTTTGGTGTTGTCGTCATCAAAAGTGCAGTTACAGTTTACAAAGCAATACGTATAAGAAGTGGTTATAAACGCGTGTGCAGTACCCGCGATGTGCTATCTCCAGAGATGCACAGCTGAGACAATGTTAATTAAAAATTTAATATGTCTTTGAAAGCATAACCGCACTTTTGAGAGACCATATTGATACATTGTGACACGAATGTGTGATATGAAAACTAGGCGGCCCGGTAGCGGGAATGCGGCGGGCGCGGCGGCCGGCGCCATGGGCCAGCTGCCGCCGCACATGCGCCAGCAGATCAACCAGGCGGTGGGCCAGGCCGTCACCAACGCGGCCATCAACGAGCTCAGCTCTGCCTTCGCTAGATTCAAGTAAACATGCCAACTGGACGTGCTCGTCCGTCTCTAACGCACCGCATACGAGATGTGTCTGTTGCTGCGATTAATTTACTTGAGTATCGCTAGCTCTGAGATGCGCTGGTATCTTGAAGACGTTTCTCTCATACGAGGCAAGACAAATACAAATCAGTTACCTATGTTTCAAAATAATGAGATACATGCTGTTTTTTACCCCAGCAGTATTGTATCGTGGTAGTCCTGTTAAATAATTCCTGTTAAAAATAAGTGGTTGATATGTTTTGAGATCATAAAACTGCGTCGTGTTCTAACGCCGAATTATTTTTGATTCGAGCGCGTCTCATGGCGTTCTTCGGGCTCTTTGTACTCGTGCCGATAATTGACATTAAATTATCAATTATTCCAACGTTTTTTTGAGCGTTGTTTGAGCGATAATCACGTAATTTAATCCGAGTAAAGTGTGTGCTTTTCAAGTTAACATACATAAATGTTCATCAAATGTAACACGGTAAAGATCTAAAGTGCTACCCACTGAATCTCATTTCATGCATTCTTACCCGGTGTTGTTGAAAACTAACCATAATAAATTCTTGTTATTGTAATAATTTAATTTAAATTATACCATTTTCCAATAAAATTGTAATGAAAATAATATTTTTGTATATAATTATTTTGAATTGAAAAGATCTGTGTAAAATGACAAATATAGCGTCACGATGAATAAGGTCATTATTGAAGTATTTTTGTATTTTTTGTGATACCTGCTTACGTTGTGGGATCACCGATATTTCAGTGAAATATTTCCTAACGTGAACGCTCTATTGGCAGCTTTTTAGTGTTTTAGCAATGTTCTACGATTTTTCATACTTTGAAAATCCACAGAAGTGGTCACTAAACGACGAAGCGATTTAGTCTTTTTTGAAATTGGGATCCAAAAATTACAGCATGTGTTACTTTCTTACTCACTTGGGGTTTTAACTATGCCCAAGTAAAACACTGCGTACGTCACATGTTTACATAATAATAATCAATATTTTCAATATTATTTACAAAATGGTGGTAGAGCAAAATGTTTTTTTAAGCTCTGTGTGTTCGTTAAATTTACATCAAACAGTGTCTATCCGAAGACCACACACAAGTTATTAATTAGTAAAAAAAAACTAGGTACGATGTTAATAAAATTATTTGAATCTTGCAACAAAGATCGAATTATTTCGATCTTGGTTACAAGATTCAGTTAAAATCTATGAAATTTTCAGTATTAGTAGCCAGTGAAATTATTCTTTAGGCTGCTTGTTTACATTTATGTATTTATATTTGTTGAACCATTCGCAACAATATTGTGAAAAACTGTAGTTTCTGCTCATGGAACTGAACAACTTTCTCTAAGAAACCAATTCAATCGAAACAAAAAAAAATTTGGACTCTTCATTGAAATTGATGACCCGAGTTTTGTATGGAAGCCAACCAACTTGTATCGAGCCAACTTTGTATGGAAAGTCCAAATTTTTTTTGCTCCGATTGAATTGGTTCCTTAGAGAAAGTTGTTCAGTGTCATAATTGGAATCCACAGTTAAAATTTGGTCCGCGATTTCAATTTCCTGTATAACTAAATTTATTTTGTGATAAATTGTAAATGTTACATCAGTGGCTTAAATTAGGTGTATATTTGTTCGCGGTTGGCATCCATGCTATCCAAGCTACATGTCAGGAGACTAAAAAGAGCATATCAGTACATCACTTTTGTTTGTAAATGTGCTAGAATTTTTACGTACATATTATGTAAAGAGAAGGTCGTCTATTTGTTGATGTTGCGCACTCGACACTCGTCGCGTAGAGTTAGCTTTAGGCAGTCGTTGCAACATGTTCTCACCCAGTGTCTAGGTGTTAGCTTAGAAACTAGAGAGGGCTCGCGAGTCGCGCCCAATCTCAGCTGTCTCCGCTCCATGTAAGACGCAGTTTCCTTAAACTTAGTGCATTTATTCCATTTTTACTATATACGTACGCATATAATGGCTTGTACGTTGTTGCATATTTACTGAAACAATATACACGGTTTCAGAGTGAACCATTATATGACAAAGTATTACTAAGAATTATGAATTAACCACAAGTTATTATATGAAATAAAATTTGTAATGTAAATTGTACTTATAAAGAAATAAAGGCTAAGACCAAAGCAGTTTTCTCTTAAATGATTGCTGTTAGCAATACCTTTGGTCAATTATTAGAACAATTTATTGAGGGTTACGAGAATCATTTAAATAATATTGAGGCAAACATTAACAAAATTATCATTGATTAATTTTACATGACTATATATCTAATCTTAGTTGAGATTAGTGCACTTATGGGGTAATATTTTGTATATAATATTAGTTCGTTTATTCTGGTAATTTGGGTGACTCCCTGGGCTGGGCGAGCGCCGAGCAGCCGGGCACGGAGTGTCAGCTGACCGAGTTCCTACACAGTCATCTCCGAGCGCCCATCGAGTGGTCGCTGGAGCCGTCTTGTTACTATCGACATTAGCCAACGCAATCTCAACGTTTTGCTCTCTCTATCTTGTTAATAGCGTTAGTACCATCGAAAAAGAGGTATAGGCAGTGATTGTTGGATTTGATATAGTTTATGAATATTGTTAATCTTATGCTGTATAAATAGAATAATTAAATGCTATATGTGTACTGAAGATGTTTAATTTATTCCAGTAGTTGCGATATAAAAAATATTTAAACAAACTGCTTCATATCCTACTAACAGGTTGGATAATGATTCCTCAGGATATTAGGTAAGCTGAGTTTAATTATGGTAGAACTTATGCTTCTCTATGAACACTGAAATGCATTATTTTTGCCGGAATTGGTGTTCTTAAAGAAGTTTTAGAAGTATAGGACATTAGAGAGGTGCGAAGCGCATGTTGCATTTTAGCTAAATAGTTAAACACACTATAACATTAGTCGGTATAATGTTTATGGAAGCTATTATCAGCATGCTATTTAATTTAGTCTATTTGTGTATTTTAGGAAAACTACATTAATTTATATTATACAATAGAATACTATGGAATAACGTTATTGCATGATATTGCAATTCACAATGCTTTTTAGCTTAGTGTCATTATTTTATGCTAATTTCAATTATTCTTTTAACTTGACTAGTCAAGGTGTAGTGATATTTGTATGTCTGTCGTTTTGTGTTTGTTATATCAAGATGGTTACTACAAAAGTTGCAAAGACGAGCGAATACAACTTTTTTGTCGTTCAATAAATTTTATGTACAGTCAGGTGCAAAGTGCATGTACCTAATTTAAATCTATTGTAACCAACAGGTAGGCGTCGAAATAAGGTTTGCGATATTGTCTTGATTGGGTATAGACGTGCACTCAACTGTACATAGTGCATTAGAACTCACTGTATATACGTGCATATAGTAAAATGTGTAGTGTGTAGTTGTTAACGCGTGCGTGTGTTGCAGTCGGCCCATGCCGAACGCGCCGCCGAAGCTGCCCGAGCGCCCGCAGAACGGCCGCCCATTTTGAGCGCGCTGAGGTCCTGCCTGAGTCCATCCCTGGAACGACTTGTAACACGAAACGCCGCCACCGCCGCTCTGTAAATACTTCCCCCAAATACTTACATGTATATTGCTCTAATATATTATGTATTTAATGCTTAGCTTTAATGACTGCATTAAATTCAGATGATATAAAATTTACAAACTACTATTTTAGGATAATCGAAATTAGGTTAGTAGGTGAAAATGTTAAATATTGTTTGTTAAGATTGCAAATATACGAATTTTACAATGAGCTAAACAAAAAGGTGGGGTATAATACTTTAAGAGTGGGTTCTATTCTTTGTAATTACTACTTTGCTAAAATTAAAAAACAGTGCTTTTCATCATCGTCATCGGCCAAAAGACGTCCACTGCTAAATAAAGGTCTCCCGCAAGGATTTGCTCTCCAGACCGACCGGTCCTGCGTTGCCCGCATCCAGCGGCTTCCCGCGACCTTTACCAGGTCATCGGTCCACCGAGCAGAAGGCCGCCTACGCTACGTTTTTAGGTATAACATTTTCATACAAATCGATTAACTGATTGTCCAAAATTATATAGGGAGTCCAAAAATGTTTTTTTTTCTTGATATTATTAGGAATGTCAAGTCGTATGACAAAGTTATCCAAATTCAAGAATGGAATTCTACGTTAAAGTTTCGCTTTACCTTTTTGTTATATTTTTACTATTTGTCTATGTTGAATAGAACATCACAATAAACTCGTGTTGTGAATAACTAATTAATATGACAATTTAAATTATCGTTATTAAATGGCAATACAATAATTAGTTTCTATTTCTATTTCTATTTTAGTTAATTTTACTGTTAAATAATCAGTTTATGAGATTCTAAATTTAGGGAGAAGTTATTACTCGTGATGTACCCACTAGTATAGGCAATAATTGCCTACTAGCTGGCATTGTCTTTTTATATGAAAAACTACACTATTCATCTTTCCAATGTTATTAAATCGACCTATGTTACTGGTCCATAGTACTACATATAAATTGTACCTAGATACTTTTAAAGACAATACTATAAAATTTAATTAAAAGCAGTATGATGTAAAAATCGCTATTATTTTCGGACATGTTTTTCATAAAAAAAAAATGTAATAAAATTGGAAATCACGTTGTACTCTGGTGACAGTTTTGTTTATTAATAATTATTATAATAAGTAATCATTGTCTATCAGACGTACCTCAGTGTATAATCACGAATTAGGTGCTAAGTGTAGTGTATTTGAATGCAGGAGAGTCACGTTCGACTGATATTATACCTATTGCTATAATAGGAATGCTTGTGATAGAAGGGTGCTGCAGAAGGGAAATAATTTCTCTGATATGCGCCATTAGATTCGTACCTACGAGTTCTGTGACCGTGGCATTTAGTATTACTGGGTTCTGGTCCGTTCACAAAGATGGTCGAGGTGGTGTGATCGACCGTAGCTCTTTCTTACTTGCTTACTTAAAAGTTTGCATAATGATTGGTATTTATCTTCTTCAATGAATTATATTCTCATCTTTGTGATTAGTATGAAATACTATACACTATTATAGTCAGTATATTATATTATATATTATACAGGGTGTAAAAGACATGTGACATTTAATGGTGGGTTCCATTCAAAGTGAACAACTTTTCCCAAGCATCCCGTACATAATTCTTAAAAAAGTTTTTGGACTCTTCACACAAAATTGGCTGATGGAACAATTTGTATGTAAAGTCCATTTTTTGCGATTTCTGTATAGGTTCCATAGGAAAATACGTTAGAATACCCTGTTACCAGGATTGGTCTTTTTATACCCTGCATAATAAAACCGTATTTTTCTTCTTTAATGTAAATCTTGTGTTTTTGTTTCGTAATGATAATCTTACATTCCCTTATTCTCTTTTATTTTGTGGACCAGAAGCCCGGAGTTGTATATAAGTGTAAAAACAATTATTATGGAATGGACTTGTTTAATGTTTATACATATTCGATACTTTGTGTACTGTTGTAGATATGCAACTGTAATAAATGTGTAAATAAAAATATATTTATTGGTTTCCTTTTAAGACCCCCGAAACCGTGCAATAAAATGTCGCGATTACTTATCTACGGAAGGGTTGTTGGCGCATTAATGATTCAAGTTTGATAATAAATTGTTACATATCATTAAATGTCAGGCAAATAGCGGCAATTTGGGATGATACATTTCTATCTTCTAATTTATCTGTAAGAGCTCGGAGTATTTATTTTTGTTTTAAGGGTTCCGTACCTCAAAAGGAAAAAAGGAACCCTTATAGGATCACTTCGTTGTCCGTCCGTTTATCGTCTGTCAAGACCCTTTTTCTCAGGAACGCGTGGAGGTAGAAAGTTGAATGAAATTTATATCAAATACTCAGGCCTGCAATCCATTGAAGCTCCGGAAAATCCGATTGACTTAGAATTATGTTTAGCAAAGAGCAATGCTTTTAGCACAAGTAAAGGAAAAAGTCCGAAAACCTTAAGTTTTTAGTTACATACAAAAAAATTGTGTTGTAACTACTTATGGTTTTCGGACTTTTCCTTTTACTTGTGCTATAAGAAATTGCTTCATGCTAAATTTCATGATTCCAGGTCAACGGGAAGTACCCTATAGATAGGTGTTGATTCCCATGCGACAGTCCAAATATGCGGCATAAACGGCTACATCTCTTGATTGCGTTGACATAGAAGTTTGATTTTTTCACTGTTTCAAAGGCTTGCAGGCCTGAGAATTTGATATAAAGTTCAAGACCTGTGTGATTATGAATTTATATGGAACCCTCGTCGGTGCGGGAGTCTGACTCGCACTTGGCGGGTTTTTTTATTTTATTCCGTAGGCATAGTCGTTGCAAAGAAAAAACTTAATAAGTATTTAAATAAAAAGAAACAGAAGAATTGAATCTTCTTTGCATCTGAATCATATGTAGTGGCATAAGTACGTACTACATTAAACATCTCCGTATGAAACTATGAAAAGTTGCTGTGGCCGGCGCGGCGGTCCACCCCACCGGAGCGGCGCCGGCGGTCTCTGCCGCTGCGCTAATAGCCGCTTTGCATGACTCCACCGTGTTTAACTACGTGAAAACGTTTCCGAAAACAAGTTGCTATTTTTAACAAATTAGCTAACTAAATTATAACATAACTAAAGCAATTTAGTAGAATTCCCAGTGATTTCAAACAAACGTAGATTACGTTTAGGTGTTAGCCTCGTTACAAATAGGTATGATACACGTATGGAAGTTTTTTCTTGACTACCAATTAACCTTCCATTGTTCATCAGTGCCACCCGTTTTCTAGAAAATACTGAGTTATTGTAGATTAAATTTTACTCAAGGGTTGCAATTTTGTGTTGCCCTTATTATCTGGTGCAGGTGCCTCGGGTATTTTAGCTGGCATCCAGATTAAGGTGATAGAAGTAGGCAATAGGAAGGTGTTATTAAGAAAGGTGACCACGCCTACAGACTAGAAAGACAAAAAGGAAGCGTTATTACAATTTAATGAAGAGAGAGGCCATTAGGTGCTTGACTTGATTAAATTGTCGGAGCAGTTGTCGAGTCCAGAGCGGCGCCCCCTTGAGGCCTAATCGCACCGACACGATTCTGATTACGTGTGATTGTTGTATCAATCATTTCCCCTATCAAATTATTCAGTGGCCGGTAATTGTATCGCTTGCGTCTCCGTAATGGCCGTCGAGACATGCCCGAACGGAAACATTCGGCCGCACTTAGTCTCGGTTTGTTACTCGATGGATTGTAATTCATAGGCTATTACAAATAATATAGAGAAAATTGCCCCCGATATGTTTTTGTTTTGATCGCTTAGCTTGCCTAACTGTATCTTTCGGTATACAATAATAATATTTCGCTATCTATCGTGCCAGTATTAGTTACAGTTCCGCGATTCACTTAGCCATTATGCTTCGTTCGCATAATTCTCGCACCATAAATTGGCTCGTTTAGAGCTAATAAATGTAGTGGGGCGAGTGGGAATGTAAATCATTGAGCGGCGTATGCCTTATCGCGGTCGCTGTAACCGCCTCCATTAGCCATGCAAATCCGACGGATTTACGTGGGGCGCTAAATGCTGCGCCGTGATACCGCCCGCCTGAAACCGATACTTGGCAGCATGGTAATTAACATTACTAAGGTTATGTAATTATCTAGAATTTTAAAGTATAAGTGTATGAATACGTACCATTTGAGGTAAAAAATAATCACAAAATTTTGTTGCTACTGCTATAGTTGTCTGTTATTAAATCTACGTTACGATAGCGATAAAAGTTGTTAAAAGTTTTTAATTACAGTGAATTATCGCGTCTCCTATTTCGATCGACTTACTAAATCATTCCCTTCGTAACTTTGATCCATAAAAAGAGCTACAAATCATAGATAACCAGCGCTAATTAGCGACCGCGAGTGACAGGTACACGGCCTCAAATTAGCTGCAACAAAAATCGTTAGATTGATATAATAAAATGTAATTAAACAGATGTCTAATTTAATTGGCAATCGGCTCGTTCCCACCAGCCGGGAAGTCACCCTCGCTCCCTCATTACGCGGTCCGAATTTTCCCAACAATTAACATGCGAGCTGGAGGTAATTGCAGGTGAGTGCGGCCGCGGACCAATCGCGCACCGCATCGACAGCTGCACCGGGCGGCGGGGCAGCGCGGGCGCGGGCGCGGGCGACGAGATTGTTTGTGATAAACTGTTGACTTACAGAAATCAGAAACTGAGATAAAACTAACTTATACGAGTATATAACTAAGTTCGAAAATAGAAACACTCAAATTCTTTCTATCTGTTAGTCTATCTAAAATATTCTAGTAGAAGTAAAAATACGACTTGTTTTCGAAACAATCTACAATTTGGTATGCAGATTATAAATTAGCGGCAATCTCAATGCAATAAAAAAGTAACGGTTTGAAAAGCAATATAATTATTAGAGTATGTTTGATATCTTTTATATTTTAGCTGTCGAAACTGCGTAGATAGGTAACAAATAGAGGTTTCATTAAATTCTCATTTGACTACAACGATTGCGCTGAATGTTAGTTTAGTAGCTTTGATGACTAATAATTACAATGATTATTGTCATAAAGTCACGGTAATTACTTCGGGTCCACGCGTAATTGAAAAAGTTTTCCATCGATACTGGCGGCAAACAGCCGAAAATTACGCCTTCTTTCACATTTCGACAGCAGAAGATCCGTATCGCGTTTGTTTAGCAGTTATTACTATTTGAAGTTTTTAATAACGAGCAGAGGAACTCGTGCGTATAATAATAATCACTTGCTGAAAGTGTAATTTAAAACTTACTTTCTGAAAGTTCATATGTATAAGATGCCTAATTGTAAATCCTTTCGAAAACTCTTATTAAGTATAGAAAAAAGTTTAAAAAATGATTTTATTTAATGTAACCAATTAACGATAAAATAAAGCGTAAACTATGATGAATATTCTTCAAAAAAATCATCGTTAAAATACAAAAGAACATCGATTGATGAAATACACGTCGAGTGCGTGTCAAGAACACTCGAGTGTAGTAGCGTTTTATCGTTTTGACTTTTGTTAAAGTGCAACAGTTTCCCAGCCCCAACTGCTGCGTTTAGACAAATGAACAGCGGCGACGCACCCTTCGCTAAGCTCGCGGCACACGCGTGCTACACGGAGTTAAAGCTTTTCTGGAATTACTCTACCATCATATCAGTCGACATAAGATATATGCAAATCATATTTAAAAACTTCTACTCCACTAGAGGGCTGAGAGATCACTGAGAGAAGAGATCAGATAAAGTTGTGCAAGGGACGCAAAACGAAGAACTGTTATGTTTATTGCCTGAAAGGCAGGAAAAGCGGCATCATAGTGACAATCCACTTTCCGTGGGATCCATCTGCCACAGATGCGGAAAAGTGTGTCGGCTTAAATCACCATAAAAAATGCTTTGCGTTGGCCACTGTTTAAATGTTCTGAAATACATGTACAAGATCCAATATGGGTCCGATCCGAAATTGGTTAACCCTTGGTTTCTGGAATTTTCTCATCTGGTGTTAATTGATTGATTATGATGCCGAAGTTGGCTTATCAGGATTCCCCAAAACAATGGGAATATGACTATCTTCATGGCGGAATACATCAATGGTCTAAATATTGGTGTTTGGCGGCAAGACTTAGATAATTCCGTACGTAGACTCATCCAGTAACACAATTCCATATTATCAACACAAGCCTTACCACAAAATGGCGTAACTTGTAGGACGCAATAAATCAATTGGAGTGGGTGGTTGACTTTTCACTCAAATGTGTGGTTAATTGTATCCGAAAATGATTGTTGATCGAGGTCCACTTAATTTGAGTGGTGCTTATACCGTAGGTTGAGGCGTGGGGAGCTTCGTTGGGGTGGAAACTAATGGGTCGGTTGCTTTCCTAATTATTTATATATTTGATTTTACTATTTGTGTCATGAAACCAATGTTTTGATAATATTTTGTGCATTTTTTGTTTTTAATTCATTAAATTTTTGGTTAACTGGTATATCGAGAACGACTGAAAGTGTAAAAAATTGCAACTTACATCTTAGACTTCATCAAAATATAGAAGAAAATTTTTAGCGATGGTGACGAGTTATGATGTTTCAAGCTTTTAACACTATATTGATTATTTATATTTGTACCTATTCTCTTTAGCCGCTCAAGCTCTATTGGTTTATGGTTTGCAACTGTCGAGTGCAGCGGACTCTTGGAGCCACATCACCCCTGCGCACACCACTACAGAAAATTACACTTTAATTGACCATTTAAGTCATTTGACTTTTTGTCGACCGATTAGTTTTACCCCATTATTGTTATTTACATAAAAGGGAGTAGATGGACTTAAATTTGGGGAAATGCCGACTTCTAAATGTTTACAATGCTTTTAAAAATAAAACAGTAGGTAATCACATGTTAAATGATAAAATTTACTAATCAAAAGTTAACATTTACAATGACATATAAAAAATCATATTTCTCATAACCCTCAACCGCCGCCTATAGGTATCTGTTAAAAGCATTATCTGGTGTCACGTGATAAGAGAGTATTCCTTAAGTAGGTAGGTTAGAAGAAAATATCTGTTGTAAAAATACACATGGTTTTGTTCAATGATCTTCCGGCCAGTAGGTCTCGATCATCTTCTGCAGGTGTTCGTCGAGCTGCCCCTTCGGCGGCTGCTTGCCCAGAAGGAACACGAACTTCTCGTGGCAGTCCATCATGCCCAAGTACTGGCCCTCGATCATCTTCAAGCGCATCGGATACTGGTGGAAGTCGGAAGTCTCCATGTTCGCTACGATATTTAAAATGAATTACTGAAGCTGCAGAATTGTTTTACTGCTAGGAAATGTCACTGAGTAGGGTCCAATATCTGCTTTATAGAGTTAGAGATACCAAAATGTGGTGTGAGTAAAAAGTGTGCTAGCGATTCTAACTCTTTTAAGGAGGTAAGTATTCTTGTCTAATCTAGACAATAACATAACTGACATGCACTTGAAAAATTTTAACCCTTTGCCTTGCAAAAGCAGGAAAGTATGTACAAATACATGAAATAAATATATGTTAAAACTCAATTTCAGTGTGTTTGATCTTAGTTAATCTTTGCTGTTGTCAGGGCTGCCTGAGATCTTTGTGTCAAAGGCAACTAAGACTGGAGACACAACGCCTCAAGTCGAAGTTGAATCGTGCATTTCCAAATAATGCCTAATTCAATCAAGTTTAAGATAAATCTTGTTTTTATGAATATAAGTCAAACCTTTGATTGGCGGCATCTGTAAGGTCCTGTAGGAGCCGTCATCGGGGCCTATCTTCTCGAGGTAGTAGTCGCGGCCCTTGTAGGCCTGCCCATCCGCACCTGGGCACGGGATCTGCATCTTAAGCGCCAGTTTCTCCCACTTCATATCATTTAAGAATCTGCCGATGCGCTCTGAGAGTTCCTTGCGTTCCTGACCCATGAAAATAATGATGCTTTAGTTAATAATAATTTTACCGAATCTACAGGTTCTTTTTCTATGGGAGCTCGATATATTTTAACCCTATTTACCTAAAATATTTTTTTTTTCTCAAAGACCTAAATAACTTATTTTTCTGTAACTTGGATATGAATAACATTTAAATGCATGATTTTATTGATCAACTGGACGCAACGCCACTTAATGCAGACGTTGGTCTTGTTGGAGCTGTTGCAGGTCTTACATGCCAACAGCTTGGCTCTCATAGAGTGTCGGCTAGGCTAGATAAGTACTAGTCATTTTAGTTACTTTTTATCATCTGTCAAAAACGAAATTTTGTTTTAAAAAAATCGTCATAGTTTTTCAGCGTCATTAAATGGCCAAATTTTTTGACTTTTATTAATCAAAAATGAGATGAAAAATAAAACAAATATGGTTTTTGAACTTTTAGTAGAAAATAAATTGAGTGAACTTCAGCTCATAATTTATTTGTGATGCAATCATCTAGCCTGCCTCTTCATCGATTACGTCACTGCAACTTTGTGGCTGTAGTCTGCGATTGCCGTTGAGCAAAGAGTTTATTATACTTACCTTGTCATCAATCATGGAAAACTGTACGCAGTGCGACTCTGCCGAGCCGTTGGTCTTGTCGGAGCTGTAGTGCAGCAGGTGCCAGGTGCCGACGGCCTGGCTGTCGTTGAAGCTGACTCCGCGTGAGAAATCCTGGCAGGTCGGCTTGGATCCCTGCTTCGGCGCGCCTGTGTTCGAGTGCGCCGATACAACTGCTACCGCTGGAAGTCAGTAGGTATTTGTGGCATTTTTACACTATTTTCTTTACTTAAGCGTTTAAAATTGTAAGGTTTCAATGTAGTTTTAGGGTGGAAATTGAATATTACCAAAGTACATGTGAGTATTCTATTAGAATATAAATATATTATTTTATTTGGAACTTACCCAAAATCACAAGAAAATATGTCTGCCACATGTTGTCGCGATGATCCAGATCCTAAATAAGACGTAGCATTGTGTCAGAAATACGTAGACACCTACATACGTGGATATTATATGTATATTTGCAATCTTCTTTGCTACATTGATCGAAAAAAAAAAATATTAGGACGTGGCTTTTTGATCTCACAATAAGTTAGACTCATATTGTTAGTGGATGTTAGAAAAAACAAGCAAAGAATTTGAAATGAAATGCAATCTGGATAAAATAAAAATAAAAGCTTTTTTAACGTTTTGAATTTTATTTTATCTAAAAGAGATTAGAGTATGTGATATGAGCAAGTGGTTATTAGAGGAACCTAATTATACATAAATTATATGTACATAATCGATATAAAGGTTTGACACTAACACATTCTGTGACACTACATCAAAGAAGGGATTCATGTTCGTACGAATATTCGCAACGATAGCGCATCTATAAGATTCGGAACGGGGAGTAGCTCGGGGGACACCAATGAGGTGATGATGACAGTACGAAGTAAACAGACTAAAGTGGAACATCCTGCTGTTGTCGTCCTTTAGATAAATTGACTTGATGCAATCCGTTCTTTGGCGTCAGTGTACATATATGTATACATACAAAATACTGTTATAACTAGTTTATATAGTGTGGTAATATTTAAAAAAATATAAAAAGTTAACCCTAATATTTCTTAAAACTGAGTAGGTATAACAATAACATATGCTGGTTAGAATTTTCAGAGTTTCAAATAACCTACTAAATCACGTGTAATTTTATCTTGATTCTAAAATACGTAGAATTAGCAACCCATATCGTCCCAAATGCTGGGGAATGAGTCTCTTCTCATAGCTCGGGAAGATTAGGCCATACTCCACACCCGGAGGTCATCTAGAGATAGCAGCCGACACCAACAGCTTGCAAGTGCCTTACGAACACTGGCGCCGACTCCGTAGGGCCTGGGGGTGCCCGAGCCCCCCCAATGACATTATTAGCGGGGCTGAGCCCCCCCAATATTTCTTTTCATTTATTTAAAATTTTCGCGGTTGCTTAGCTTGTGTCTCTTTCTATTGCATAGTTCGATCACTACATAATAGGAAAGATATACGCAAAGAAACGCGCAAATAGACCTAAAACTTCTTGAAAATGCAAATAAGCAGAGGTAGGTAAGTCTTTTATAATAAAAAAATTTCGAGCTCTGTCATACAAAAAGTCATCGTCATCATCTATATTTGTAAACACATGGAATGCAATAAAGAATTGAATTGAAAAAATTGTCGCTCTCGCTCCGCTCGCGCCTTTTTTGTATGAATTATCCAATGCATTTTAAGACCTCGTAAATTACATTCTTCATTTGAAACCTAGACGACATTCAAAATCCCCCCCCCCCCTCAAATGAAATCCTAGATCCGCACCTGGGCTCCCCCAATAATTTTAAGAAGTCGGCGCCCCTGCTTACGAAGTACGAGATAAATGCCACTAACGGCGAAACCAATCCAGGTTATGGTCGTATCTGTGGTCAGTTAACCTGTGTTATTGAGGCGACTACGCAAGCTAAACTGAGCCAAGATCGCTTCAAAATAAAATACGTAGCCATATTTAAGAGGAGATTTGAAGTTATTATTTATTAATAATTTATTAATTAACAAAATGTGAAATTTATTGTATTACTTCCTAGTGACGTCACATTCAAAACCGTCATGATGGTTCGCGTTTAAAATATTTGAAGAGCAATTTAAAAAGGTAGTTAGGATTGACCGAGCACTGTTCATTAATTGTTCACGCGTTACTATAAATAGATTGTTTCTAAAGCAATTCAAGTCCAAATCAAATATAAAATACTACAATTATTTTTATTTTAATTATACTTTCCGCCGGCGGCTGCGCCCGCATTGACATCGTTTTTGCTGCTTGGCGCGCGCATCTTCACATTTTTGTTACGCTCGGCCATAGTTTAATCAACAGGAAACGTGAATAAACAGAAGACTGATTTGATTTGATTTTGATTTAACTGAATGCTTATTACCGTATTTCAGAAATATTTGCAAGTATATCGACTAAAAAAGAAAAAGGCGAGCTCCATACTATTTTAACTTTCATAGAATTCTTATCCCATATTTAAACTCGTTAGAGAATGAATTTTCATAAAGCCTCTCTATACAGGGTGTAACAAAATTGGTGTAGGACCCGTTAACTGGGGATTCTAATCATCGTACTAAACAATTTTTGCAAAAAAAAAAATTGGACTCTCCATACAAAAATGGCAAAACAGATGATCAATTTGTATGGAGAGTCCAAAAATGTTTTTGCGATTTGAGCAAAGCCGTAGAACTTATTATACCTTGCGAAAATTGTGAAGCACGCAAACGGTCGAGATAAATGCCACTGACAGTCAACTCACCCTGGTCTTTACCGTGTCTGTAGTAAGTTAACCTGCATGATCAACGCGACCACGCAAGCCCACTGAGTTACGGCCAATGGCTTAACGTACTTTGCGAAGCACGAAAATGGTCGAGATAAATGCCACTAATAGTCGAACTCATCCGTCTTGACCGTGTATGTAGTCAGTTAACCTGCATGATCGACGCGACCACACAAGCCCACTGAGTCACGGCCAACGGCTTAACGTACTTTGTGAAGCACGAAAATGGTCGAGATAAATGCCACTAATAGTCGAACTCATCTGTCTTGACCGTGTATGTAGTCAGTTAACCTGCATGATCGACGCGACCACACAAGCCCACTGAGTCACGGCCAATGGCTTAATGCACTTTGTGAAGCACGAAAATGGTCGAGATAAATGCCACTAATAGTCGAACTCATCCGTCTTGACCGTGTATGTAGTCAGTTAACCTGCATGATCGACGCGACCACACAAGCCCACTGAGTCACGGCCAACGGCTTAATCTTTGATTATTTAATGTCTAGATAGTGCGCTGGTGGCGCAGATGCGTCCAAAAAATTATCAGCCAACTGTTGGCCTATAAGCCGCTCTCCGCGACAGTAAATAATCAAAGGGCTTAATGCACTTTGTGAAGCACGAAAATGGTCGAGATAAATGCCACTAAATAGTCGAACTCATCCGTCTTGACCGTGTATGTAGTGAGTTAACCTGCATGATCGATGCGACCACGCAAGCCCCCTGAGTCACGGCCAACGGCTTATTTAACTTCGTTTGTAGGTATTTAACAATTTTAGGTCGCATTTTTGTCATTGATTAAGCGAAATGTCTCGGCCATACAAAAGACATCAACGATCGATACATTTTTTGTAGAATTTTCGATATAAGTTAACTCCAAAAACATTAAAAACGACTACCTATGTAATCTTTGAGGAACCATGAATCTGTGAAATGTAACTAAAATTCTTACAAGCATTCCATCTTTTATAAAATAGGACATACACAAAAATAGGTCTTTAGGTCGCTTGAGCCAGAGAACGTTTTTTTTTTCATAATTGAGCATATTATCAGCAAATCTTTGCTCATACTTCTAAGATAGACAATATTTTTTTTTACTAAGAACTTCTTTAAAAAGTGTCATGTAATTCAACCGTTAAACCACAAGGTTTACAAAAACATCCTGTGGCCGAACACAAAAGGCACGCGTGTCTTTTGTTCTTTAGGTATTAAGTGCTTGCAAACTGCCTTCGGTTAGGACACAAAATAGACACAGAAGGTCCACTTAATACAAACCACTAAAATCGTTAGCATATACATGCTTATAGAAATATACGGTCGTTTCGAGCAAGACCACGATCGCACAGTACGTGATCTTGCCTACAACGACCGTATACGTCTATAAGCATATATATGCTTAGGATTTTAGTGAGCGTATTGAGCGGACCTTCTGTATCTATGTGTTTTGTGGTTAGGACCTGTTTATTGTGAACTGCCTCTTATAAAGGGTTCTGTAAAACGACTTCGGAGTAAAGTTTTCACAGGATGTTAATCCATTTATTTTAAAGTCGCACATTGTGGTTTTTGGCACGCGTTTTTGTTTGAGATTTCGTTATTCTTTGTATCACAAGATGGTATGTAGATTACACCTGTCTTCCTCTTGTTAATTCAAGTAAATAATTAGGTAGGTACCTCGGTAGGAAGAAAATAGTTTTTTACCGTTGAAAATTATTATTTTCGAACTTGTAAATATGAAAACTTGAAAACCATTGTTCCGATCTAATTAACCATTAAGTAAATCAACTCTATTTAATGAAAACGCTACGGGTGTTCTATTAAGACGACGTACTGAAGATTTTGGTGGCAGGGATCTCGATTTTACTCAGCAATAACGAAACGTACGAAAGTTATATTTTGTAACCTGATTCTTCAGTTTTCTGACTTCATTTTGCCTGTTGCGTTACACGATTGATTAACTTTCATAACAGAGAAAAAAATATTAAAGATACCCCTTTTAAAAAAGAGATTTGCATTTTACGCGCAAATGGAACTGATTTAAGGCTCAAAGTTTTGTACGTACATTAATCTTCAAGCTTACTTGAAAATGCCTGTTCAGTTTTTCTAAATTAATTGTAGTTTTTAAGTTAAACGAAATAAACTGTTTTGTCGCATACGACCTTATGAAATGAGCTAGGGCGCGCGCGGTCTCGGTATGCAATCAGTGCCCTCTCCAGCCCGCTCAGTCCGCCACTGACCATTGTCAGCGACAGGTCTGTCCCAGTTGAACTATCGCACATCATCGAACGCAAATATAAGTAAGGGATATTTTATTATTAAAAATGGGAAAAAAATGTGCCATATTTTCGAAAAGGAAAAGGAAAGCCTGTTTCACAGAGCATTGTAGGAATATAACTAAGAAAAGGTGAGTAATTGCCACAATTTAAACAGTTTTAATAAATTACATGTTTCTACTAATAAGCAGTCCAGTGTTTTTATAAACATATTGCATTTCAGTAAGCAGTAAGTAACCCGATAAATTTATATTTCAGGAAAAAAACTTTAGAACAGAGTTCGGAGAATAAAGGCATGGAGTCGCCTCAAAACTATACTTCACCGACATATGCAGAGTTACAAAATGTGTTCCCCGTGTAAGATGACAATTGATTAGTTATCGTATAATAATTAATCATGGTTTCAAATTCATTAATAAATACACTTATTTTAGGACTGCAGATAAGAATAATAAAGACCTTCCATGTAACGTTGAATGAAGAATACCACCAATTTTTGTTTTTTATCTTAAAATATACTCTATTAAAAATAAAAAAATATGGTGAAAAAAATTTTTTGATACGTTTGATAGTTTCCGAGATACTGAATTATTAAGGTAGGCAAGTGACGCGGGGTCACCGTACGCTGCTGTGACGTCACTCCACAACGGTCGCTCAGTGCGCGCACCGCTCTCTACCTGTATGTATGAAGTTTGCGTTGAAAATTTTACAAATGACGAATCCACAAACTAGAAAATCGTGCTCGTGTCAAAGTGCTTAAATACATCTACCAATATACCCGAAAAGTTATTTTTTACTATTATATTTTTGAACCTTAAAGTCAAAAGAAATGGATGAGAAAGTATGATCCACCCAGACCCAAAGCCAAAAGTTTTGCATAAACAGTAACGTCGTCGCCGTAGCTATTTCTAGCCAATCTAAAATAAAATAAATATGAGTTAACCTATACACATAAAAAATAAAAACCGGACAAGTGCGAGTCTGACTCTCGCGCAGAGGGCTTTGTCCATACCTACAAACAAACAATATTTAAAATTTTATCAACTTATTTTAAGATTTATAGAAACTTCTTAGAGATTTTCCTGTATTTATAAGCAAAGATCTATTTTCTGTATAATTTGTTTAAGTTTTATGCCCAGTTTTCGGAAATAAGGAGTGAGGGGCATGGTAAAGGTGATGGTGTCAAAATCACTTACGTCATCAACTGTAATATAATGACACAATAACGACACTGAAGCGGTCATGGCTCAGAGCTGCTAACGTGGTCGCGTCGATCACGCAGGTTAACTAACTACAGACACGGTCACAACTTGGATGGGCTTAAATATCAGTAACTATCACTAGATGGCAGTCGTCAATAGGCAGCTTGAATGGACTGCTAGTCAAGTCCATCCAAGCTGTGACCGTGTTTTTAGTCAGTTAACCTGCGTGTTCGACGCGACCACGTAAGCAGCGCTGAGCCATGACCGCTTCAGTGTCGTTATTGTGTCATTATATTACAGTTGATGACATAAGTGATTTTAACACCATCACCTTTACCATGCCCCTCACTCCTTATTTCCGAAATATCAAGTTCATAAATATCATTATTACCTACATTTTTCAATACTAGTAATTAAAAATAGGTATGTAGGTTCTTATAGGGATCAACAAATTTGTGATAAGAAAGAAAAAAAAGTTGTAAGTACTTTTGCATTTTTTATCATTGTGTCTCGGCGGCCGCGGTAAAGAAATCGGAGTTATTCTAGAAATAGTAGCTGAACTCGTCTGTTTAAGAAATCATTAGATTTTTCAATCAATTTCTAAAACTGTCATCGATTATACTTGTAACACTACTGTAACACCGATTCACATAAAAAAAAACTCCAGTTAGAAATGTTATTGTGGGCGAACATAGGGACTATCCGATAGCAATGTATGAAAAACACAGTACGGTGAGAGCGGCGAGTTGTTGTATGACGTCAAGCGCGCTTGGCGCGCCCGAGCGAAGTATTTGAAAAAGGCGGAAATTAAAATTATCGTAACTTCAAAACTACTCGCTTGATTTAAATAAAACAAAAACAGGTGTATTTCTAGACGTTTAGGCTACAAGGTCATAAAGTTTCAAGTGATTTAACGGACCCATTAACATTCTTCGCATCAGTAAGTATTTTGTTTATTTTTAAGCAACTACGGCGAAGCAAAAAAGAGGGTTATGATTTTTAGTATTGTATGTTTGGCACATTCCATTCAAAAGGTATTACGAGTTTAAAAATGTCAGTCCAAGAAAAATTAACGCCGCCGCACTGTAGCTGGGTGCAGCGGGCAGCGCGGCGAGGGAGGGGAGTGCACATCTAGGAAATAGGCTCCCTACATGCTCCCTGAAGCGGTCGTGGCTCAGTGCGGGTTGCGTGGTCGCGTGGTCGCGTCGATCACGCAGGTTAACTGACTACAGACACGGTCATAACTTGGATGGCTTTGACTGTTAGTGGCATTTATCTCGATTATTTCCGTGCTTCGCAAGGCACGTTAAGCCGTTGGTGCCGGCTGCTATCATTAGATGGCAGTTGTTAAGCCATGCCGGAGGTCTTTCAGGTGGCTTCCGACACTGGGGTTGGCCACTAGCCCCACAACCTCCACCAATCCGGACTTGGCCCCCGTGTGTGGAGTATGGGCTAACCTTTCCGAGTTATGGGAAGAGACCCGTGCCCCTACAGTGGGGACGTTATGGGTTGTTGACGACATGCTCCCTACATGCTTTTGACTTGATTTGAATAAATAAAATGTAAAAATAAAATAAAAACCTTTGAGAATAACAATGGTTTATGGTTAAAACTAAGCATAAAGATGCGTTTATCCCAAAATGATCAAAAAATGTATGTCCACCCGAGCGAAGCCGGGGCGGGCCGCTAGTAAAGTATAAATAAGTAAAATGTAAATAATATGTTTGTAAAATAAAATGTAAAATGATCTCACCTGAAAAAAGCAGTACTTAAGTATGTTTGAATTATTTTTCTGGTAAAAATTACATACATACACACAAACATGCGTAGCCTCTTAAAATCATAACCCTCCTTTTGACTTTCCCGTAGTCGGGTGAAGTATACATTAGTACAATACATTTATGAAAAGAAAGGAAAATTAAAAGTAAAACAAATAATATTAAAGGCAACTCTACGACGTCTGTGTTCTAGCGCTCGGTCGATCGCGATTCCCGAGTCGCGTAAAACTGTCGAGGTGCGCGCGGGTTGCGGGGCGCAAACGCCCCATTTTAAAATAATTGTTTATGAGTGCGTCACCTTAAAAGTCTATTATCTAGTCTATCTATCTAATCTATTTGATCGTGTGTTGAATGCGACTACGATATGCATTAGGTATTAGTCACACCGCACGAATGAGCAATTCCGAGTGTATAGCCATTGTCCGTTCGGCGGCGCGGGTGCAATTATCCGAAGTAATTTATCGCAATCGCATCGCGATGTTATTGTTTTTAGACTTTTTTTCAATTCTCAAGGAATCCTAGTCTTCGATACTGCAATTAGAGCTGAACTAGCTGCCCGTTTATAGTTGTTTCTGGAGATTTTTTAGAGCAATCTGATGTTTTTCATAATCTCAGGTTTGTGAGAAAACATATCTCTACCAATCTGAAGCATTTGAAAATGAAAATCGTTATTTTATAATAATAGGTTTTTAATGGTTATAAAAGGCAGCTTCACCTGTCCGTGTATCGTATGGCGATTTTATCGTATTTCACGTCATTAATATTAGATTTCGATGTAAGACAATCGGCTAGCCGCTGCGCGCGCGCTTTGTGCCTGCGCCAGACTTCCCGGCGTGGTATTAATTACTGACGACCAAATGCGTTAATGTAATCAAAGCTCGATACATCATACTCGCGCTATCTCCGCCTTGGTTTGATTAATAATTCTAATGAGCGGCGGTGCCAAACGAGTTAATTATCCGTTCGTTTTTTCCGGCCGGTGCCACTGCTCGGTAAACGCGCACATCAATCACCGCTTTGAGGCCTCGCCGCGCCGCCGAGATTCTAATGATTGAAATGACGGCAGCACCCTGCCCGCGATGCAACACCTATGCCCTTCACACCTATTCAGATATTCTAGTTATTTTAAAACTTAAGCACTTTAGTTCAAGGTTTGAACTTAAACGATTTGATACTTTCTGTTTCTGTTTAAAATCATGAACGCTAACTAATTCACTGCATCTTATAACAGATTATGCATCCGTGGATTACACGTTTTACTGCTCAATTACATGACTTAAGGGTTGCGCCTCATTTACTATACCAACGGAAGATATAAGTATTTTAATTACCATAACACTTACATGTTATTACTGTCATGAGATATACCAACAGATTATATAATTTATACAATAAAATAATTTAATATTACGTTCATATTATTCACAGTTATGAAGCACAACATGTTGTGTAATATAATACTAATGCCTCAGATTTAACTCGGAAAGTCGCAGCGCCTTTACTTGAATGATGAGGTCCAATAGATTGTCAAGCAGACGCGAGCCAAGGCTTATTCAGAAGCTGCCTACAAGCATACCTACTTGTATACGTAACTTGTACTAATAGCATTTGTTATAACCAATAAATATTGTAATATGTCATGAATTTTAGATAGGTCACGCGGCAACGATGGGGCGGATGAGCTTGTCAGGAGAGGATCAGGACAAGTATCTGTAGGACCAAAACTCATCATTTGGCAGCTGTCAGTGTTCCGAGCTCCGTTAACGCACTAGAAACAGACGTAATGAATACTTACTAGTCGAACCTAAACACTTGCCGCTAGGCAAGGATGGCTTTCCCGGCAAGGAACCCGGTCTATCCAAGAAGCTTCTTAGACTTGGTAGAATCCAACTACAAAAGCTAAGCTCAAGTGTTGCTATCACTGAACATGGACCGTTCAATAAACATTTGTTTACTTTGGGTGTTACAGACAGTTCACTGTGTCGAGCATGCATGGAAGCGGAGGTTCCACATCCTGCTGGAATGTATATAGAGAGGTAGCACCGTAGATGGATCGCGCTCCTTGGTGACCCCAGGTCACTCCAGGAAAATGTCAGCAAACCAAGATTGCTACTGGACTTCTTGGAGGAGTTTGGCTGGCAGTGACTCTATACGCAAAATGGGTGCGATGGTCGCCTGGTTGCGGAAAACAGCTCGCTCCAACCTATGCCTATTTTGGTAGATAGCTAAAAGGATAACGTTAATATGTAATATAAATAATTATAATCTTTATAAATTGATGTCTACCGCATTTGATTTATATCTGATAAAAACGAAAATAATTATCTCAAGTAGGTACTAACTAAGTAGCAATGTTGGTACAACTCCCTCCAACACATTTTTAGGGTTCCGTAGATTTCTGTGACCCAAATACGGACGTGTAACGTAAATAAGTGTATTTTGAGTGTGGATTTTGGGCACGCTTTTCACAGAAAATTAAAAAAATACTGTACCATGCAAACTATACCATGTGACATATCAAATGAAAGGGCTTGTTGTAAGGATGTCAATTTTTTTATAATTTAAAAATATATAATTTAAGAAAATTGACGAAAATTGTCTATTCCTCCTTATCTCCGAAACTAGAAACTGCGTAAAAACTTAATTTGCTGTTGGAGAATTGACGTATATCGATTTACGAGAGAAACATTTTTTGACTGTCAAGTTTGTTGTTCAATCCAACTTATCTGTAGAAAGCGATGTTCAGGGCTTTCATAGTTTGTTTGTATGCAACCCTCGGAGCGCGAGTCACCTCGCTCTTCTCCGGTTTTTCATGATTTTCAGGTCAAGAATCTTCATTTTATATAATTTCGAATATATGTAAAAAAGTTATTTTAAATTTAATTATTTTATTTAATTGATTTTGTTTTATTGGACGAGCTAAAGCAAAACTACATTGTAACTTACTTGTCAATGTCAAATAAAGAATTGAATAGGTATATCTTACATTGAAATTGGAGAAAATCTTACCTGTCTGGATTTTAATAAACATGTATAATTATAAATTATAGTTTATAAAAAAAAAACTTTATTATAGTACGCAAACCACTGTATTGGACATTGACGTTATTGTTCACAATTTCAAACATTATTAGAATTAAATTTCGTTTTTGATTATTGATAAAAAGTAACTCAGATGACTAGCAGTCAACTACCATGTTGGTAAAGTTGGATGTAACTAACCCATACTGAAAACATGTGTAAAAAAAATGTTGATGTTTCCATACAAAATTGGCGAATCGTTGATCAATTAGTATGAGGAGTCCAAATTTTTTTGCGAACTGCGTATAGGTGCTTCGGGTAGAGTTGTGCAGTTGCATGAGTAGAAGCCATGGTTTCAGGTACCTAGGTATTACATAAGGACCGTATATATTTTATGTACTCTATTAGTTACTTACACATCTGTATCGCATTAATATTGACTTGGTTAAATGATAATAATTTGCAGTTAAATATTAGGAAATCTTATTTTATAAATTTTAATAATAACACTGACATATCTAATTTAAATTATTGTGGACAAATTCTTAGTAAGGCTGATAACGTTTCATTTCTAGGTATGACATTAGACCAATCACTTGCCTGGAAAAAACAGATAAACAACATATGCAACAGAGTGAATAGCTTTTCCTATGCTTTATACAAATTAGCCAAAACAACCTCAAGAAATATCGCTAAGATTGCCTATCAAGCTTATGTTGAATCGATCCTCAGATATGGTATTATAATCTGGGGAAACAGTACCGATACAAATAAAGCATTTGTTGCGCAAAAAAAATGCATTCGTGCAATTTTTCGAGTGGCACCGGATGAACCTTGCAGACCAATGTTTAAAATATTAAATGTCTTGCCATTGTCTTGTATTTACATATTTGAAGTGTGTAAATTTGTGAAAGAACACCCGAAATTATTTAAAACTGCTGATCAAGTATTTCCCAGAAACACGAGAAGAGGCAAAAGACTAGCTCACGAAACTGTCCCAAAATCTGCAAAGTCGCAAAAAAACTGTTATTCAATGTGCATATACATCTATAATAAGGTCCCAGATGAAATTAAGGAATTGCATGGTATGAAATTTCTAATGAAACTTAAGATATGGTTGCTAGAAAAGTGTTTTTATTCTGTAAAAGAGTTTTTGGATGACAACTCGAGGTAATTTTTATGTCTCAGTTTTGTAATATTTTTCTCTTTTCTTAATTTTTAAAAATTCCTACCTATTTGCATGTCTTCAAATAAGACTGAATGTGTCTGAGAACTTATGTTATTTTAAAGCTTTATCTTAGTATCTAATTTGTACCACATTCTAAGCAAATAAAGATTTACTTACTTACTTACTTACTTACTGTATCACGAAGCTTGAGGTCACTCTTTGAACGCGAAACACGTATTACTGTTTATGAAATATAAAACGCCCCTACATTCTGTCATCTCGGGACACCAAGGGTGTCCGTTCTATGCACATACAAAAAGGAGGTGTCTATGTTCGTCAGTTCAGTGCCTATGTAACTAAAAATCTAGATATTCCAGAATATTTGAAATGGCTAGTTACCGTTAATAACTCACCTTACGGCTCTCAACAGCTACCCCTGTAGCTCTGTGAGACAAATGGCGAAGATTTGTGTGAATCAAAACAATTTAATCTGTAGAACTAGCGGGCACGGCTCTTCTCAAACATTATTAATCATTGAGCGGCCGCGGGCGAACTGCTTTAATTTGATAAAACGCAATTAGCTACTATAAAGAAATCTAATCTGAGAAGGCGGCCACAACTTTTTTGGCAGCCATCGTATGAGCCTTTGTAATGTGTTCCACTCCACTTGTGTCTGCTCCTAATGAACGTTTTCATTCTCATTCCTCGGCAGGTTTGTTAGAAAAACTAGAAATATAAGAGATTTTAAGCCTCATATATCCACTATATACGTAACTATATACGTACTATATAAGTAAGCGTTTTGAGATATCTGTGGTTATCTAGTGTGGATGTACTTGGTATATTTCGGTCTATAAGGTGAGTATGAAACGATGCTTGCGATCGAAGGACCATTTCGGCGAGTCATTCCAGTGGCAGTCCGTATCAAGTGGAACGCAGCGGGGTTCAATGTCTAATTCACCTCGCTACCAACAGGTGGCAGCAGCGCGGCTCTTCAAATCTGACAGACGCCATTGCCTTTACGTCAGAAAGCCGCGAATAAAATTAATGATGTACGCGCCTTAATGACGTTTCACGATGCCGCTCCATTGTGTCCGTAATACAACAATTATTGAGATCATTTATTAAGTTTATTGATCTTTTAACTTAATCTTTTATTTCGTAATTTAGCTCGATGCGAGCCCGCGAACTCTGAAAAAAATATTTCATATGCGGAGGCATTTTTTGGACTATTTTTGTCATTATACGGCGTGATGTGAGCGCGTCTTTGAATGTGGAGGCAATTACTGCCCCGCATGTGGTTTGATTATGTACGAGCCCACTCAATCTAGCGGTGAATCTATAAAACGACGGTAAAAACATTACTAAAACCTTTGTCGATGGCAGTTTCTGAGCTTCCGTTGCTAAATTGGCGTTGATATTAGAGCTACTGTTACAATTACATACGTGGTTATATTATGTAGAGATTATAAATGAGTGAGCTGGTCAAGATGTAGAATGCATTTGAATTTAAAATGAGTTTTTTGTGTTTCCAAAAGTTAATTATATTTGTGGTTTGCACTGATTTAGGGTAGTGTAGAGGTATTAAGTTCAGTTTGCCGCGTTGTCGACGACGCCGAGAAGCTCGTTAGGCTCCACTGCAACTTGTCGCCAGTAGATAACAGTTTGTGGTGGTCGTAATTACCAGTTAGTTGACACTTACGCCCCTTTGACGTGAGCACTTTGAGACTTCAGCAACGTCTTGTTGTAATCAGAAACTCCGCCTGCATCCTAATTGCTAGTTTCGTACCAGCTCAGACTCGAGAGGTTTTCCCGTATATTCGAGTAGATAAGTGCATCTTGGAATATTGTCAGCATATTACTACAATATATTATGAATACTTTTGAAGTGTGTACTGCGATTTCTTACACGACGAAATAAGAGAATTAGAGGACGTGATATACCACAGAAGGAATTGCTTATTGATTGCCATAGAAAATAATTTCAAGATATCGTGAAGTCTTCCCGATTTGTGAGAAACACGCTGATAGCACCCTTATGTCAGAGTAGTTACCCTCCATTGTAGCATGCACCGCATTATAGATCGTAGATACGACTTAGGTTATTGACGACTCTACATAAGAGGTATTTATCGATAATCTCGTGTTCAGTAACGATTGTTGGAAATTGGTGCAATTAGACGCAATCGTGTCGAAATTATTGTAATAACAGAAAAGAATCGATGATCGAGCGGCGCGGGCGCAGGATCGGGCTCGGTGCGCGCGCGGCGATTGGCGCAGCGTGCACCAATGTGGGCGCACGATCTGTCGACGCTCGTTATCGATGCGCATACGATAAGCAAATTATACCTTAGCGGCTGGACATTGATTGTTATTGTCTTATCCTGTTATGCACTATTTTACAATTTCAGACATCAATTTCATGATTTAGGGATTCATTATTATACAAAGCCTCTTCAGAAACAACCCTTCAATAGAGCAGAGCAGTTCTTGATTTTAGTTTGCAACATAAAAAATATAAGTTATAACGATAATACGTATCTTCCTGCTGAACGAAAAGAAATGCTTTTTCGTTGAATTAAGCGTTACCTCTAAATTTGTAGTTGTCAACCATTTGAGCCACTTTCCATTGTACATAGATGTATGTTTATGAGAATAAGTTTTGCTAGTTTTCTTGCGCATGTATTACGTACAAGTAAATAAGTTTTGGTTATTCCTTCATTTCTCGAAAACCATAAATAACTGCCACCTCGCTTTATTAGTCTCATAACATAAAATAGAAATTTTATAATCCAGATACTTTTTATATTTTTTTCTGACGAGGATAAACTGTTCTTTTTTAAATATTTTACCTCACAATACACGGAGTTACGACTTTTGTAAAAGCAATAAGACATTTAGTCATAGTTGAAAATATGTTTGATGAATTAAATGGCAAAAGAAGGTTCTATAGAGAAAATGTATGTAATAGCGGTAGAAAATGTATTTAAGAATCAAAAAAAATTCACCATAATAGCTTTTTTGACTCTTTGAAACTCGTGCTTAAAAGATTTTTTGGTATTGTAATAAAAATCCAGTCCAGTTCTTGTTACACATGTCAAATCATGCATAGTATAGTCTAAATATACATTAGCGGAGCGACTGTGGAGTAAGGAAGTATTTATTGCACTAACTAAGTAGATAGAAAAAAATACGATTTAAAAGATTGTGTCATCTGCTTTAAAAAATAACTGATTGTAGATTGTCATGGCGAAAAAATAAACTACATAGGTACTTGAGATGTTGCTGGGGAACGTTTATATCTAATAGAACATGGATTAAGATACAATTTGAGCTAGACTAGGGCAATAATTTGTTTGATACCTTCTATTGATTTTTATTAATACTTTCAATTAAAATTATAATTGTAAAGTCTTTCAAAATACTAATTGTAAAGTCACGTTGTAGTTTATTTTTTGCGAAACGTTTTAAATTATCGCATATACACGCACAGGATGCTCAACAGAAATCGACAATAACAAATCCTAGTCAGAAATAAAGTACAGGCATATACTTAACGCTTGAGAAAAAATAACCAATAATCAGTGTTTGCTTATGGAAGGTACCTTATTTCTATATTTTTTTTCGAAATAATGTACTAAGATCGTACTTTGTAGCAGTACAAAGCAAATCATTATAACCATTTTTGCGGAAAATTAAGAAAGAACCTTAGATTTTATGAAAGTTACCACAATCTTGTTTTTTACTGAAATAACAAATTTAGTTTTAGAACCATATTAGACCGCATACCTTTCAACATACGTATAGATAATAACTTGTTTTCTAAAAAAGCTCCAACGATGATATTTCAGGAAAAAATGAGATTGCGGTAACTTTCATAAAATCTAAGTTTCTATCTTAATTTGCCTCAAAAATGGTTTTAACGATTTACTTTGTATTGCTACAACTTAATACAATCTTAGTTCATTATTCCGAAAATTTTATAGAAATAAGGTACCGTCCATAAGCAAACATTGATTATTGGTTATTTTTTCTTAAGCGTTACTACTATGCCTGTACTTTGTTACTGACAAGGATTGGTTATTGTCGATTTATGTTGAGCATCCTGTGCGTGTATATGCCATACGTTAAAACGTTTCGCAAAAAATAAACTACAACGTGACTTTACAATTAGTATTTTGAAAAACGTGTGTCACAAGATTTCGGGATTAATTTTAATTGAAAGTATTAGAACTGAATTATATACTCTTAAATATGTAATTATAAGAGTATACGAGTATGTTTTTGGTTTTAGGTTTAGAAACATCGGAATACACACACTCCTTTTTGACAGTAAAAAAATCCAAACTTATGACGCTCTGACTGTTTATGATGGACATACAAGTGGACAATCTAATTAGGGTTCCTCATAGGAATTGCAGAATTTGAAAAAAATAATCATCATTCAAACGAAGTGTTCACATTGGCAAAAAAGTACAACGGTAGTACTTGTAATTATTAGAAACTTTTACTTTTTACATGTGTAGTGAAACCATTACTTCTTTTCAATTCAATTCGCAAGCATTAAAATTGTCGCGCCAGCTGGTGCGTAATGACATCCCTGCGATGGCAGTTCGAGCTTCGACCTCACCACACGTCATTTTGGTGCGGTTTCTGGACGACAAATATAATTGGTTGCGGTGGACCCACCCTTAAATGGTTAAGTGAAATGCGCGAGCGCTTTTGGCGATGTATTATCATAATAACGCAATAATAACGTAGTTCGTTGATAATTTCACAAAAGAGTGAGTTTCTGCGGAAGAATATTTTGTAAGTCAATGTAAGTATAGGTTTATTATAAAATTTTCATATACCTACTTAAAGCCTACGATGACAAATAAGTTTCCAATGTTTCTGCCTTATCATTCTGACAAAAGGCGTAGCGTAGAGGATGAGAGTATAAAACAGAAAATTTTCGAGAGATAACACAATCCAGCAAAATTTTCCTTTTGGAAAATTGTTTGTTTAAAAGAGATTTATGTTAATACATACTCGTAATTTTGGAGTGCAGAATTAGAATATCGTTTTAATTTTTTTCTATCACGTAAGGTTTCCGATTTTGACTATTTAGAACAGATTTTTTTTTCAGAACAGAATCAGTTTTATAAAAATATATTTTTATAAAATGCGTGTGCAGTCACGTTAACTGACTCTCGATAAGCCGGTGTTATAGAGCCACGCTATTGATAATTTATCGCCTAGCATTGTTATTTTTCAACCTTAACTAGCAACCTTAAAACTACGCTAGGAAAAATAAATAAAAAAGTGACTGGAGATAATAAAGTAGTAATAATGGAATTACGGCCCTCGCCAATCTGGATTTGGCATTTTGGATTTCTCATCCCATAACTCGGGATGGTTAGACCATACTCCACACACGGGGGCTATATTGGTGGAGGTTGTGGGGAATATACGAGTAGTGGCCAACCCCGTGTCAGAAGTTTTCAAGCCGCCTATAAGCCTCCGAAATGGCTTAACGGCTGCCATTTAGTGGTAACAACCAACACCAACGGCTTAACGTGTCTTGTGAAGCACGAAAACGGTCGAGATAAATACTACTTACAGTCAAACCCATCCAGGTTGTGACCGTGCCTGTAGCCAGTAAACCTGCGTGATCGACGCGATCACGCGAGCCGCACTGCGCCACGACCGCTTTTTATTAAATTTATTTTAATCTTATTTTATTTGAGTTAATTATATTGCTATCGTCTTGTCATATTAGCCTTTTAGTTATTCAAGATTATTTATGCGCCGAGCTGTAGCGGTTCGGGCGGCGGCATCGGCAGGCAGACGGCCGGCGCGGGCGCGCCTTCGCGTGGGCCGTCGCGACATGTACAACCCATTTGTTCCGACCATCAACGACGCTTTTAATACCTAATTCATTTATCGTGTTTATAATAAACATAAAAAATAATCGATGAAATGTGTAAACCGTTATGGCGTCTTAATAATTTACAAAGCAGATAATTCCTCTAATCTTAGTGTCGCCAACTAATCTTTACGATCTGTCAACTTTATACCAGTACACAGTTATTTATCTAACAGCTATGTAGGTACTATAAAACAGCATTGAAAACGACTGTTATTGTATTTGACATTACGGAAGAATTTCCACCACAAAAGAGCTCGCGTTGACTCGTGTGGTGTTGCAATACAAAAGACATCAACGCGATCTTTTCAAGCAGAAATTGTGCACTATTTACCTTATTTATTTATTTAATTTATTCTGTCGTTTTAATATTTTTCTTAAGTAAAAAGTAAACAAAGAAATACTAATTAAATAAAAAATATAACTTATTGCTCTATAAATACAAAATTATGTATTGTACTTAGTCATCAGCCTAGTGAAGAAAGGTATCGCGTGTGAGTGTAGTAAGTTAAAGTGCGTAGAAAAAGCAGCGGTTTCATTTACTTTACAATATTCCTGCTCACCCACGGGAAATAATTGGCGAATGAAAAAATACAGGAAGTCATTAGTGGCGGAGTGAGCTGCGCAGGCGTCTACTCTGCGAGAACCCGGCCGCCTGTCACACAGTACCGTAGCCGTAGCGGTTTGGAATGCTACGTAACTTAAGTAAACTTCAGTTGGATTTTTTCTGAACAGAATTTAGGTTAATAGTTGATTTATTTTAAATTGTTTATATCTTAATATTTCATTATTTAAACTATGATAATGCTTGTTAGAAAACATAGAAATTGAATTTTATAAAAAAAAATCATTTTCAAAACATTGTCATTGTTTTATGACCATGTCTGAAATCTACTGATTTTAATTTTTTTACGAATGTACAAATATTTACTAAGTACTTTAAAAAATTATATAATTATTTCAAACTATGTATAGCCTATTGTAACCAGGGTTCGTAAGTATCCGATATTTATAATAAATATCAAAATATCAGATATTTTTGATATATATTCGATATTTTCGATATTTATCAAAATTACATACTAATTTCAATTTCTTACTCTAATACGTTTTTTTTCGAAATAGCTGAATTTAAAGTGTATATGTTTGATAATTTGAAGATGTTTATCAAAATAACATTCAAATATACTCTGATATGATTTTTAGAAATAACTGAATCTAAAATGTATATTTTATTTTTCTAGTTTGAAGAAAATTAATTAAATTAAACTCATTTATTTATTATTGTCATATCTTTATTCTTTGGATTTGGCATATTTCATTCTTAAGAATCAGCTCTTAGAAGCCAGGAAAATAGAAATATCAATATTGATATATATCAAGCATAAATATCAGTTGATATATTTATCATGATATATATCCGATATATATCAATTGATATATATCATGCGAACCCTGATTGTAACATATTTTTCTGTGGTATACAAAAAAGGAAACTATTAATATAGGACGACCAGGGCTTATTATTGTAAATAAAAACTTTTTTCTAATAAAACGAAAGCAATTGGTATTATTAGTCTACAATATTTCCTTACATAATAATTTATGTTGATTCCTATAGAAAATACATTCTGTATTAATACACACCTACAGTAATATATAGTGATGTGAAAAATCGTGTCTGGAGACAACTGTTTGTCTAAGTTACTTTCACACGAACCAATACAAATGAATGTCTAACGATGACGTGCGTGATGGCGTTGTAAAGGCAGCTAAAGACAGTCGCGCTAATAAGCTTGCGTCCTTGCAATTTGACGTTTCAGACATTTTAATTCAATTTTAATTCGCTCTATGAATAGGGCTTTTACGTGATTTGTACATGATTGTGTGTTCGTTAATATAATATTAATGCGTCTCGTTATATGTGGGCAGCGAGTGGGAAGGCCTTTAAACCATTTATGTCAACTATTGTAGTTCTCTTACACACACACATACTACATTAGGTATGATCCGAATGAACGGAAAAGAGTGATTTAATTTGTTACATACGAGTATAACAAAAATGTTTCAGAGCGTATCAAAATTTGGTAAATCGTTATATTAGTTGCTTTCATGATGATTAGTGCCTTGTTTAGAGCATTATTTTGGCATTAAATGCCAAAATAATGCTCTAAACATTTTGCTAATTAAATGATATAAAAGTAACTCGTTCGAAATGATTATTTTGCGATAGAAACCGGTTAACTTGATCCATTAAAGATATCAAAGGCACGAGTCTTGTCTATCTCTACGTCGCGACGCTATTTGCTAATGATTGTTTTATTGTTCGATACGACTCATCCAATATAGTGATGTAGGAAATGGCTTTAGCTACAGCATAAAGCGAGTATTCAAAATCGACACCCATAAAAGCTTTATGATTAGTCGGACCGCTAGAGGACGATTCATTATGGGCCATTATGCGCCATGTTTATCGACTCGCTCTCTACAAGCCAATAAAATAACGAACGACCGAGATAACAGCGGACAGTTCCCTAATCTCCGGAACAAGGGACACTAATTCGATTGTGGTTTTGGTCGAGCCTTTTTGGGGTTTACGGCACAAATTGAAGTGTTAAAAAAACTACAAATTGGCTTTTTCGAGGGCCATTCATTAGTTTGACGCTGAATGGCGTTGCTTGTGTCGTTTTCGCTCAATTAGTTAAACGGAAACTCGAGCGCATGTGAACCGCACAGGCCACACGGAGCGCCGCCGCCTCGCCGTCACTGTGCCTCGCCATGAGTTATGGGCTTATTTAAATGTATTAGCATAGCTATTTAGTAAAGCACACACACACACACCATAAAATTATGTAAAAACTTTTAATAGGAATTTTATTAGGACAATAATCGGTATTTTAAATTTTATGTGTTTTTAATGGGATTTTGTGATATGTCATCAACTCAAATAATACTTTCTCCATTAGGTGACAGGGTGACACACAATAACAGTCATTAAAGTTAAGCATAAAAAATGTTAAAAATTTACAAATCAATAACACTCCTGCATAGGTTGCCGTTATTTATATAAGGTGCTACTTTATTAGTGCCCGATATTTTAGTCAGTGCTTCTACTCCTGATTCCGATCAACTTTCCCCAAGAAACTTATAGTCAAATCGAAAAAAAATTTTTGGACTCTTCATACAAATCGATCAGCCGAGCGGCCAAATTAGTATGAAGAGCCCAAAAATTTTTTTGCGATTTGACTATGGGTTCCTTGGGGAAAGTTGATCAGAATCTGGAGTAGAAGCACTGACTAAAATATCGGGCACTAATAAAGTAGCACCTTATATAATAACCATCAAAATTAATTATATTTATACTAGCATTCTGCCTGCAGCTTCGCCTGCGTTGATATCGTTTAGGTGGTCTTAGGTCTACGGGCAACTATACAGAAGACAAATCACAAATGGTTGTATTTCTCCCTTCAGAAATGACGAACTTCAATACAATATCATCTTGTATTGAAGTTTTTGGACTCTTCATACAAATCGATCAGCCGAGCGGCCAAATTAGTATGAAGAGCCCAAAAATTTTTTTGCGATTTGACTATGGGTTCCTTGGGGAAAGTTGATCAGAATCTGGAGTAGAAGCACTGACTAAAATATATTTATACTAGCATTCTGCCTGCAGCTTCGCCTGCGTTGATATCGTTTAGGTGGTCTTAGGTCTACGGGCAACTATACAGAAGACAAATCACAAATGGTTGTATTTCTCCCTTCAGAAATGACGAACTTCAATACAATATCATCACCCATTTAAAACACTTTAGGATTTGAGTATTTTAAAAAATCTTAAGGCTTTACTTAAAAGAAGTCTTGTGCAAAATGTTATGCCTCTTATACAGGTTGTAACAAAATTGGTATAGGACTCGTTAACTGGGGATTCTACTCATCGTACTGAACAACTTTTGTCCTACGACTTCGCTCAAATCACAAAAAAAAAACATTTCATACATAGTGTTCATCTGTTTTGCCATTTTTGTATTTTTGCGATTTGACCAAAGTCGTAGAATAAAAGTTGTTCAGTACGATGAGTAGAATCCCCACTTAAAGGGCCCTACATCAATTTTGTTACAACCTGTATATGTTTCTGGAACTTTAAGTTGATTTAGGTAATCTGAGGAAAATCTTATAAAAACTTTAAATGATAAAGAGATTTTCTAGGAAAATTTTGTCAATTTTATCCTCCGCAAGCAAAAGTGCCGGTGACATACAATACAAATATTTCTGAACGAAAAAACATCGCCCTCCACAAGATGATTTTAAACTTTAACACATTTAGCGTATCGGTCGTATAGTTAAAAGCTGTATAATAGCGTTATCTTAGGGCCGGCACTAAATTGGGATGTCTCGAGGCGTGGCCCTTATCAGTTCGTCGTGTTCATCTTGAGTTGTTGGGCTTTAGCCGGGATATTTACGTCGCTCTTGCCCGGCGGCGCGGCGCAGGGCGCTGCGCTCGCGCAGGCATGCCTACGCGACTGTGTCACAAAGTTATTTTACTAGCACCATATCGATATAAGATTGTTCTCTTATATCGATGACTAGCACCAACCAAAACCAGGCGCGGATCCAGGGGGGGGGGGCAATGGGTGCAATTACCCCCCCCCCCCCTGAAGCCTGACCGAAGTACTAAAACTTCTATAAAATGCAAATAAATAGAGGCATTTCTTAACTATTCAAAAAATTTCGCGCTCGCTACGCTCGCGACTTTTTATATTAATGGTTAATACTACCGTCCGCTTCATAAATAAGGGAACACAAAAAATGTGCCCCCCCCCTCCCCTGGACGAAATCTTGGATCCGCGCCTGACCAACAAGGATAGGTATTTTATTTAATCTTATCGTTAAAGTATATTATCAATTACCTTACCACTGATCAATCAAGAATGTCAACTAGAAAATATTGTTAGCATAAATGATTTTAATAATTTTCCTCCTCCACTTAAGTTATATTACAGTTAAACACTAGCTCAGTTGGAATCTATTCGTCAAAAATTCATATACACGGGTATACCTCTAAGTGCGTACCTATAGCTATCGGTACTGCGACAACCCTTGCCGGATGCATCGATTTGATGAAGCGCTTTTTTGATACTGTTCGTTGTTCTTTTTTCATCTTATTGTCCGAGGCCCATTGATAAACGGACAGGTATACGTACTCAGACAGGCGCCAACATTCCTCGGCGCGACCTCACACTCTCGCCGTATAAAAACGGGCACACTTTTTTATATTAGCACTTTTTGGACTTATTTGCCTCTTTTGTGTCCGTCGTGGTTGTTTGTTTTGGTTATTAGTGCGGCTGTAGGAAGTGGACCTGATAAACCTATTCGTCCTAAGCGTTTTATTGTACCAATCTCCGATATCCGTTTCCATTTGGGCAGTTTCGTTAAGTTGAAATCTATTAAAGTGGGAATTTATTTCGTTATTTATTTGTTTACGTTTTGTTGCCCAGCGACTTTCTTGCATCTGCATCAGCAATGCAGCGACAATTGTACTTATTAAGTATACTTCAGATTAATTTAAATAAGTATACGAAATTGAGCAACTCCTTGCCTAGTAAATATCGCGTTTCGTAATCAACAATTTGTAAAAATCCATAAAAACATATGAGTAGATAACTTTTGTATCAAGTTCAATGGTCGAATCAAAAGTAAGCCTTCGTTTTATGAATGGACGCATTCTATCGCATGGCCTGAGGCTTTCATGTGAATTCTACTACGACCCACCTTAGTTATAATAAAATTGGACAATTAACCAAAATTCGTGTCGTTTGCGCTCCCTTCACCTAATGAGAAGGCAGTCCGTAGCGGCGCGGCGTCTTTGCGACCTCGTCTAATGGCTGCGTTTAGCCACAGTGCAATTTTGATTTATTTATAAAAGGGATCATTTCCGGTCCCAAATGTCAATTTAGCTTGTTCATTCATATTTTTTTGTCTAACTTGATAATGGTCAAATTTTGCAATGTTGTGGTTAACTGTTGGGAAAACTGTGTTCTTAAATGATTAGAATGGTTTTGAATAGGTTTTTAAAGTTTATTATAAAATAAACTATCGTTTAGGCAAGATTAATTATGTTCAAAAAATTTTCTTATTATGGCAGCTTTGGACGTGACAAAGTGCTTACAAGTCGATACGCATCCCCCCCCCCCCCCTATTTGATATGGTGCGTATCTCGGCCGCGTCTGACCCAAAACAAATATTTTATGGGTTTTGTTTTCCTGGGAGCTGACGATAAATCGGTAGGGTCCTGATATTTGCATGGGACCGATGAAACTACAATCCTTTCCATGTTTTTGGTACATTTAAAATTGGCACTGGACTGCAGTATTTCGGAACAAACTGATCATTTTAATACTTTTAATGGAATCGCAAATATTACCATCTCGTCTTTAAGTGCCTATGTTTACTAGTTAATCCCTACATATTTTGAATGTTTTACAATAAGACTTGAAGTACCTAGACAAAAATCATAGTTAATCAGATATACAGGGTGTAACAAAATTGGTATAGGACCTGTTATCTCGGGATTATACTTATCATACTGAACAACTTTTGTTCTACGACTTTGGTCAAATCACAAAAACATTTTTGGACTCTCCATACAAAAATGGCAAAACAGATGATCACTTTGTATGAAATGTCCAAAAATGTTTTTGTGATTTGACCAAAGTCGTACACCAATTTTGTTACACCCTGTACAGATATACAATATTTTAATTTTTCATATGAATTTTCCAGAATTAGGTGAGGATAATAGATAGAAAATGTGGATTTTTGAAAAACAAAATTTCAGTTTTTCATCATTAACATCTGCATAGATATTACTCACCCGATAATTTCTGATACTGTATCGTGATATCATTATCTCTTCATTTTCATGGTGTGATGTCATCCTAACTTACAGCGGGTATCAATAAGTATATTAATGTGTTCTCTTCGCTCCGACGGTCATGTAATTCTAAACTGTTTTGCCATGATTTTAAGGTTTCGAGTTTTTTGTATGGCTTTTTTGAAGTGCATTGGTGGTTGGTCGCCGTTATCTGGTCTCCGTTCGGCGACATGGCGCGCAGACGATGGATTATAATATGTTGCTAGATACGACCCGGCTACGGCTAGCTAGATCTTCCTTAATCCAAGGCTTTCTACTTTTGCCATGACTGATAGTTTTATTTCTACTTAATTATATTATTTTATTTTAAATATATTATTGACTGACTCGGTAGCTCAGTGGTTTGCGCTCCTGACTACTGATCTGAGAGTCGTGGGTTCGATCCCCACCCAAGGCAAACATTGTTGTGATGAGCAGATGTGTTTGCTCTGAGTCTTGGTTTATTATATCTATATATGTATGTATTTAAAAATATATGTGTATGTATATCAGTCCCTGGTTCCCATAGTACAGGGAATCCTAGTTTGGGGTCAGGTAACCGTGTGTGATTTGTCCCAGATATTATTATTATTATATTATTTTTGTGTATTTAAGCTAATTCAATTAAATTACAGAATATAAGTTTATAGAAAGTTAAAGCGAAGCTAAATCTTTTCAGACTCAGCTGTAGCTATTTTATCGGCTAATTGCAGAAAAGAAAATTTACGATGTAGTCGCATTAAGTCGCACTGAACTAGCTAATGAATAAAACACTAATTATATTAATTTATTAGTGATTACTCATCACTGGAATAGTCCTGCCATACGTAGGCAATAAAGTTTCTGATACATGTCGTCCATTATCATCTATCCACTAAATTGACTGACTCGGTGGCGGACGTAGAAGATGGCGTTCTTGACTGTACAGTCCTAGTCCACAGAGTCCTATGGATGGGTTCGATCCCCTCCCAGACCAACCTATGTTGATGAGCATAAGTGCTTGCTCCGTGTCTAATTGATTACTATCTATATAGGTACCTAAATGTATTTAAACGTAAGTATATAAAGTATTTTTATTAATTTCAGTTTTTTTTACATAAAAGCGAATCTTAATTTCGGACCCAGTCATCTGTCATGTGTGATTTGTCCCGAATATTTATTTATTACTATAATTTGCCCGTGTATTTATTACTAGAATATCCTTTTTATCTCTGTCCTTGAGTGAACACTGACATGTCTTTTCCAGATCCCCTTGTTTCTACTATGTATTTTGTTCCTCGGCCTTTACTTAATATATGGCCTATATGCTGAACTGCCTCACCTGGAACCATAAAAAGCGCTCTGTGTCATTTCCCACTTAGTCAACTATCTATGTGTGAAATACGTATATCACATCGTCGAACTGTGCATTCCATCCCGGGTTCTAGCGAACATAAAAAAAAATCTATGCAATATCCTCCAGGAACTATGCATTTTTCGCGATAAACAATAGCCTATTTGTTATTTCAGCGCTAGGTCTGTCTATTAAATATCATTCAAATCCATTCAGAAGTTTAGGCGTGACAGTGGAACAAACAAATGTCTACATTCTCACGTTTGTAATTTAGTGATGGAGTTATTAATATAGTGAGATGAGATTCATATTTGAACATTTAAATAATTAGTAAGATATTTACAGTCAGCCTTGTTACTCCAGCCAACCTACATATTATTGACGTCCCAAAACTTCTTAAAGTAAGAAATAAATTCCACCACGTCCGTCAAATCAAATCAAAAATTCTCACAGATTGGAACATTTAATCATACGAATGGACATAATTCGATTCAAACGATTTATTCTCCGTGTAAGCACGTCACGTCCGCGACCAACGATCGCCCGGGAACCGAGAAATACACCGAAATGGCGGCGATTAACCTAAGATCTGATCTCGATACAAATGTTACAAAATCGATTCGTATCGAGAATAAACACTACAATTAATCGGCGATCGATGCAGCTGTTATGTATGCGATCGGCGTCATCCACTAAAATAATATGACACAGCCATTTCTGAATCTTCCCCGCGCACCGAAAAAGAAGAACTATCGGTATAGCCATGTGATTATGTGTAAGTAGTTAGGTAGAGACGGCAAAATATATAGTATTGTATTATAAATAAATATTATACTTAGTTACAATTGACGCAAAACTAACATAAATATTTAAAGAAACAAATCATAACAAGGTTTAGGCTTCACTAATTGGGGGCTCTACTCATGAAACTGAAAAACTTTTGTTTTACGACTTTCCTGAAAACCCAGTATAAAAAATAGCACTCTCCAAACTTGCTCCAAACAATATCGTAAGTAATTTGTATGAAGATTCCAAAATTGGTGCGATTTTAGCAAATGCTTAAATGCAAACATTAAAAGCTGTTCAAGTTAATGAATAGAGCTTCCAATAGCTTCCTGTACCATTTTTTTTAGTTAGAGGACGTTGAAGATCGGGCAAAGTGGAATAGATTGAGTCGGAAAGGGGACCCTAGCTTCAGCCGGGATAACGCTAAGTAGTAGTAGAAGAAGAAGAAGTTAGTAGAAATAGGTTAGTTACGTCACGTATTTTTAGTAGTATACCTAAAATATTAAAAATGTTTTTACATAATGTAATTGTTATTGTAAATGAAGATAAATGTAAATGTATTTACATAATGCAATTGTAAATGTAGGTAGATAAATGTAAATTTCCCTTGTCGGTACGCTGCTGACGCTACGCACCAACAGGGATGAGCGGCAGACGTTGTGAGTGGTTACTCACGGTTTCAGAGCCTATAATTTAACAATATTTTGTGTCATTTGGGCTTTATTATTACTTATGCCATTACACGTCTGTGGATATAACGTTAATACACGAACGGCGCAGCCGCGGGGGAGATTAAGGGCGACCTAACCACAGGGTCCCCTAATTCAATATTAAAAGCATCCTACGACGTGATCGGCAACTAATAATAGTCTAATTTAGTGAAATGTCCCTGAGAAAATGATGGAATGTCATCCTATTTCTTATATTTTTTTCTAATAGCAATACAGACGGAATGAAAAGACCCTACAAATTACCGTGTTTACGGTCTTTACTATTGTAATAATCTTAAGAATATTATTGTTGAATGGGCTCTAAACACAGTATCGAGAGCCACTTACTGTCTAATATCATATACTATTATATTATATAATGGATTCTACATTCTACCCACTGAAACTGAAAAACTTTCCCCAAGAAACTTTAAAGTACATAACCAATTCGCAAAAAACTTATTGAACGTCTTTTATATATTACGAGTATAGGTTTATTTTATAATGCCCTGATAAGAGACAGGACACTATTTTCTCATCTTCTTTATAGTTTAACTTCGCTCTACAATACGTACATACTTGTGTACATTCCAATATATCCACTGTGGCTACAGCAACTCAAGTAAACACAATCAGAATTGGCTTCCCATCCTGGGGTTTGCACCTAGTCATCTGTAAATGGGATCTTTACGTGCGGGCGAGCGGGCGGCGCGGCGCGAGGGGCGGGCGGGGTAATGCAGCCGGTCGTTTTCGTAGTGTCGAATATCATTGTACCGAACACTCAGCATGCTTCATTTAATTTGAACATAATTATGATTAGAATGACAGTCCGAATATATTTTAACGATGAATTAGATAATTAAAATTGATTTAAAAATATATGAAAAGTCAGAATATTTTTAACCATAACAATTAGCCAAAATTTTTTTTTATAGATTGTATTGCGAAATCGCGATTAGGAAAAATCTGATAAGATTAGACCAAATATATGTAATGTATCAAAAAATTTAGATTTCAGTCAATTAGATGGTTTTATTTTTTATTCATTCTAAATAAGTTATTGCCAATAATCAATATTGTTATGCACATTCATGTCCCTTTTATGGTGTCACATCTCGATTCCACGGGTATCTTCGACACAGTATTCGAGGAATCGGCATTAGTTATAATGTACGGAATCTCGTGCAGCCTGCAGCAGGGCGCAGGGCGTCCCAGCCCATGCATACTAACGCCAGCCGTAATAAGTAGCCTGATTTTATGTTTATCCCTATTCCCTGCTGCACCCTCGGAGCCAGCTTCCATTTCTGGGATCACTTCAACATAACCACATATAAAATAAAAGCGTAAGTTAGTAGGTGATCTATGTATATTCTAATGTTTGCAAAATATATTGTTAACTCTACTTAATTTAATATTGTTGTATGTGTAACAGGAAATATTATTATTAGTACAATAACGTTACCATGAACCGCTCATGATTGTACGATAAAATTAAAAACCGGCCAAGTGTGTATCATACCAAACATAGTGTAGGGTTCCGTATAGGTACTTACTACTTATAAAACTTAAAACTCTGATGCACAACACCAGTAGAACCAGTTACTACGACTGCTGACATGTACCATTTTTTTAAACTATTGTGTTTAATTTCATCAATTAATTGCATCAAAATGCAGAAGCTATGACGCTGACGAACAGATGCGAGATCGACGGAATGAATTAATTATCTTGTAAGGGGTCGTCCATGAATCACGTGAGGCTTGAAAGGGGGGGAGGGGTTTCGGAAAAAAACACGAAATATCACAAGGGGGAGGGAGTGGGGGACTGTATAGTGAGATATCACGTGTATTTTTTCATGGGTCAAAAATAATATGATATAATGTTTGACGTGTAAATTTATTTTTAAAATATAATTTCGGACTCGGTAACTATCAGTTTTCAAACTTACATTCTCATGTCAGACAAAAAATAAAATAAATCAAAAGGTTTTTTATTTAAGTAGATGTTTTGCACATACTTTTAAATTCCTACCACGCGGAACTTGTAAACTCAACGTTTCGGGAAGTGTTTCCGAAGCGAGAAGAAACGTCGAGCCCAAAAGAAACTCGCTTCAACACAAACGACTGAAAACGACCGAAAAGACTGAAAACTTTTATCACAGTCATAGAAAAAGAACCTCTGATCACAGTGCTTAAAGCTTCAAATGCAGTAATACTTACTAAATTCCAAATTTTATTGAAATTATGGTTTTCATAATATAAAGTTTATGTTTTTAACTTTTTATTAAAACAGATTCTAAAAATATTTCAATAAAAAATACACGTGATGTTGGGAGGGGGGAGGAAAGGATAGTCTAAAACCTCACGATGTATGGACGGTCCCTAAGGATTCCTTGGTAGAATTGTGGAACTCTAAAAATGGCGTAGTGGACAAAACAACCTACCTATCTAAAATAAAATTGGCACAATTATCAATAATTTGGTGGATGTTTTACAACACTTTGTCATTAGATCATATAAATAAATACTATCATCAAAAAAACTTTAAAAACTGTCAACCGTATTACTTTTTTTGCCGTCAAAATACATTTAATGTGCATTTGATGCAGAATTAAATTCCTATTGTTGTTGTTGATCATTATTTTATTAATAGCATTATAAATGGAGGTGGATTGTCGTAGGAGCGTATAATGAGGAGGTTTATGTCATCTGTCCTTTGCCATTAGGGGCGCTATTACAGGGCCCGGCCGCTGCACGCTCCGCCGCCACCCGCCAATCACAACAACGTTTCGGAGACAATTCCACAAAATAATAGGTACATGTTTTGATAGCTTTTGATTAGCTAACAACCGCACGGACCACGAAATGACTGACACATCTACTCGTTACTCGACAAATTGTAATAGAAGTTAATTTTTAAAGTTTTGGTTAATATTATGCCATTACATAAGAATGTTTTTGTTTGTACTAATCAATCTGACAGAACTAAAATAATGAGCAAGTGCACAGTTATAGGTGCGTGGGCGCGGGCACCGTTGCGTAAAAAGCACTAACAAGTCGGTCGCTAGAGCGCGCTGCTTAATGTAGATAATGAGACCATTATCGTTTACAGAAGTAAGTTTAATTAACGTAAAAAAGCGCGTTTACTCTAACCGCCGGCTTATCGGTCCATCTCGCCACTTATAATGACTTTTGTTCATTTATTATTTAGCCGAGTGCGCCTGCGCATTCGACGCTGCCGGCTTCCGGCGTACAGCTCCTAAACACCATTTTTATGGTTATGTGACTGTTAGATTTCATGTGTTTTTGTTCTATCAGAAATTATGATCGATGAGTTTGGAGGTATTTTTACTTAAATGCGACTGAGAAGATTGATTGTCTTTTTTAATTCTGCTCAAGCCCGATTACTGACCTTATTGTTTGCTACTGAATAGGAATATTTTTTGCTGATATGTGTTGAGCAATGACAATCCTGTTAAAAGAAAGAAAATGTTAAAAAGTTACGCAAGAAAGCATGCACAGCATGGACCATAGACTAATATTGTATATAGGTACTACGGATGTACTCGTAGAATTTATTCATTTAGAATAACTACCTTATACTATTGGGTATTCTGTGTAACTACTATACACAAATTTAGTAAATAAAATAATGAAAACCTTGACTCATAATATGTATGATTAAAATATTCTGGTATATATACAAAAACGTTTAGAATAATAGGTAGTCATCTGGAGATATAACAGATCACTGTTAAGAATTGTTACCAAAGAGAAAGAAGCTGTAGGCAGGAACAGGTCGTGGCATTTGCAACCAGCGTAACATTTTAGAAAGAAAACAAGTGAATAAGCATGAAGTAAAGCAGCAACACCTGCGCAGGCGACGTGCGCGGCCGGTGTACTACACTGCGCCATTATATTTTCACGCTTGAAGTCGCGTTGCTCAATGCCGCTCTACTCGTGCTCCTGATGCTTACAGTACAGCACTTATGAGCGTTTATCAAGACTCTGGGGATCTGTAAACCAACCTCATTCAGTTAATTAGTAGAGCCTACTCTTTTTTACCTAATTAAAAAATATTCAAAGACGCAAAGTTCTCGTTATGGCAGATTACAGCTTTTAAGTTCTTTAATTAGTATTAGTAGTAGTTTTATCACTAAGCCCAACAACGAAATCATTTAGTCAAATCTAAATAGATTTCCAGCTTGCCTGCTGGAAAATTTCCGATCCACTTTTTCTACTTAGCTTTTTAGCTTATATTTATTACATATTCTATATTTTTATACATATATGAAACATTTTATTGACAGAGTTAGGTAATTTAAAGGTCAGTAGTTTCAAAGATTATATAGTAAATGGCATTTGGTAGTAAACAGAGTATAATAAAACCTCTTCCGGATCCAAACGGGAGCTTCTACTCACAACTTTACATGGAATCCATACGGATCTACCTTTTTTTGACATTTATAAAAATCAGTCAGAGTGTTTAAAAGTACACCGCATGAAATGTATGAAAAAAAACATCGGTGAATTTTAATTTAAAAAATTCCAGAGAAGAAAAGGAACCAGAGACTGATATACATACACATATACGTTTAAATACATACATATATAGATATAATACACCCAGACACAGAGCAAACAAATCTGCTCATCACAGAAATGTTTGCCCTGGGTGGGGATCGAACCCACGACTCTCGGATCAGTAGTCAGGAGCGCTCACCACTGAGCCACCGAGTCTGTCAAAAAATACCTGTGTTACTTGTTTTGATGGACACATCAAAATTCTCGAAGGGCAATAAAATCCTATATTCTTATATCCTAATCATATGATTAGATTTTGAGAAAAAAAATTGTGAAAAATCATCTACGAGTAGGTATTCGTTCCATACTAAAATGTATGTAGTAAAAATCAAAATTTTCGTTTAGTACGAAGAACGTTGACTTTTTCATTTGATCATTTTAAATTAAAAATACATAGTATGGAAGGAATACCTAGATGATGTTTTTTACAAAATATCTCGAATACTTATCATAGGAGCAATCCTTCGGGGATTTTTAAATGTTTATTCAAACATGTAACATATATAATTTTCTTTAAAATTCACCGACGTATTTTCGTAAAAAATAAAAGTAAAAGTTTTTTGTAGGAAAAAAGTTCTGAAAAGATATGCTATTACTTCCAAACCCACACTTTTAACGATTAGTCTCTTTGGAGATCTTGACCATTTAACTGATAAGATAATTAAAACATATTTATTTTTCGTTTAAAACAGATCACTTTATTTTTTTTTCCATACGTTATATACCTTGACGATTTTTTAGAATATTATTTTCTCAAAATCTAATCATAGGATTGTTTTGCGCTCCGATAATTTTTATGAGTCCATCAACACGTAACATATATAGGGCGACTTTAAATTAGTTCTTGATACCAAAGGATATGCATGCGCTCATGATAACAAACAACTTTCCATAAGGAACCAGTAGTCAAATCGCAAAAAAATGGACTCTTCATACTAATTTGGCCGGTCCGTTGACTGATTTGTATGAAGGGTCCAAAACTTTTTTGAGATTTGACTATGGGATGGGTTCCTTAGAGAACGTTATTTGTTATCACTAGCACATGCATAGCCTTTCGTATCATAACTAATTTATAGTCATCTTATATATACAGGGTGTAACAGAAAGTTGTGATAATATTTCAAGGTTGGCTTTTACCCATCAAACTGAACAACTTTTGTTCTACAACTTTGTTCAAATCACACATTTTTTTTGGACTTTTCATACAAATCGATCAGCTGGCGAACCAAGTTAGTATGAAAAGTCCGAAAATTTCTTTGCGATTTCAACAAAGTTGTAGAACAAAAGTTGTTCAGTTTGATGGGTAAAAGCCAACCTTGAAGTATTATCACACGTTTCTGTTACAGCCTGTATATTTTTTTATTAAAACTCATCGATGTTTTTTTATAGATTCCATGCGGTGCAGTGTAGTTAGTAAGGGTACTAGTAAGTATTATTTTTTTATTGAATATTCAATATGGGTCCTTGGAGTAAGTTTTTTCCAAGTTTTGATTTGTGACAGAGTTTGTTTTATACCCTGTATACCGAGGTTAGATAACAACAAAATTACTATATTATGTGACAAAGTAACAGATTCCAATTAGAATATTTTCCAACTATACCTTCTCATACCAAGCGCACATTATTAGCAATTTATCTTGCAAGCATGCGTGATCTGTGCTCACGGAAATTATAATGGCAATAATTACCACCGTTACCTAATAAGCTCTATATGCTTACGTGGTAACTTTACGAGCGCCGCGCGAGAGCATTGATACCGCGCGGTTACAAGAAAATCTGATTATAGCGCCGCACGCAAACCGTCTGTGCAATAAATACCGTACGCTTTTTATCAACTACAGACTAAGGCACCAGATAACTTGTACAGTGACTCAAATAGTTTGATGAAAGTAAAGCTAAATGCAGCGGTTATGCACCCACGTCGTTGCGTCACTCGCCTGCCGGTAGGTAATCTCTGTGAAACAAAGACGAGCAATTTAATAAGTGTTTGTTAAGCCGAGAGTAAAAACTCACGCTAAATTAATGCGCTCGCTTCCTGATAATGAGTAATTATTTCAATTAGAGTACGGTCAGCGCGCTACCTGTCATATAACTTATATTTTATATAATATAACATGGATTTCAATAGGATGCTTTGTCTAATTAATTATAATTGCTTGATGCATGCTAATAGAATATGTTATGTTAATGTTTTATAGGCCTTACGTAGGTATTCTTTGATAATTATAGTGATTATGAAGTAGGTATACATTAGTTACTTTTGCAATTAAGCACAAGTTTCTGCATAGTAACAAAAAATTCTGAATGACCATAAATCATAAACAATACTTTTCGTTACTTTTTCAAATACTGAAAGTTATACTTTTCACAAACTTTGCTTTGCTTCAATCTAAAATTCGGACAAACTGTGTCGATAGATATAATATTTAAAAAATGGGAAATATTTAATCGCCCATCAAAAATACTGAATCGCACAGCAAAAAATCGATTTCACCGTCACGTCAGGTTAGGTTTGCAATTTAGTTAATTTGATGTGCAACTAGTATTTTAATGATGCGCGATTAAATACTATCCTTTAAAAATTAAAAAAAATATATTACATTTTTGTTTTTAAAGTATTACAATAAAGAGTATTTAATATGATTTGATTAAAACAGTGATAAGTAAAATACATAGGGAATGAATTGAAATAATAAAAGAAATAATAATAAATACGGGTAATTCTAAGTGCAACACTAGGCAACCTCCGTCTAGTCCTTATGGATAGAACGATTAAATGTGCAACACGATAAGAAGAAGAAGAATAACTTGTGACAAATAAAGTTGCATTTGGTTACGTTAATTTGTAATAAACATTTGCGTAACTGACGCTACCGTCGTCGTTTGTCGCGGCGGCGGCGCGGTGCAGAATGCGAGTGCGACACCTCACGACAATTATTATGTCATCCCATCGATTACGTGGGAAATCACTTTAAAGTGTGCCGAGTAATCCGCCTGAGTTGGAAACTTGGCGCCCTGACAAAGTAGGATCTTTCCTGAGAATTGACATTTATGTGGCACACAATTAAGGACTAATAAATCGAATACTAATGCTTACTACTATTATAAATGCGAAAGTGAATTTGTTTGTTTGTTTGTCATTTTTTCTAGTCGGAACGGAGCGACTATTCGACATGTTTTTTTGTACAGAGATACATTGTTGACGTGTTGGAAGGTGACATAGGCTACATTTTTAATCCTTTTAAAAATATCGAATTTCATCGGATATAATGCAACTTCAGAAACCAGCGTTTTTTATTAGGGTTCCGTAGCCAAATGGCAAAAAACGGAACCCTTATGGATTCGTTATGTCTGTCTGTCCGTATGTCACAGCCACTCTTTTCCTAAACTATAAGAACTATACTGTTGAAAGTTGGTAAGTAGTTGTATTCATTTCATTAAGATTTTCACACAAAAATAATAAAAAAAACAGTCAATTTTGGGGGTTCCCCATACTTAGAACTGAAACTCATACATTTTTTTCATCAAACCCATACATACGTGTGGGGTATCTATGGATAGGTCTTCAAAAATGATATTGAGGTTTCTAATATATTTTTTTTCTAAACTGAATAGTTTGCGGGAGAGACACTTCCAAAGTGGTAAAAAGAACTATACTGTTGAAAGTTGGTAAGTAGTTGTATTCATTTCATTAAGATTTTCACACAAAAATAATAAAAAAAACAGTAAATTTTGGGGGTTCCCCATACTTAGAACTGAAACTCATACATTTTTTTCATCAAACCCATACATACGTGTGGGGTATCTATGGATAGGTCTTCAAAAATGATATTGAGGTTTCTAATATATTTTTTTTCTAAACTGAATAGTTTGCGGGAGAGACACTTCCAAAGTGGTAAAATGTGTGCTCCCCCCCCCCCCCCCCGTAACTTCTAAAATAAGAGAATGATAAAACAAAAAAAATATATATGATATACATTACCATGCAAACTTCCACCGAAAATTGGTTTGAACGAGATCTAGTAAGTAGTTTTTTTTGAATACGTCATAAATCGTAAACCGCAATTTACCTACAACGAACTACAAGAACTTTTATATTATGTTACTTGCTGCTACGGAACCCTTCATGGGCGAGTCCGACTCACACTTGGCCGCTTTTATTGGTGTAGTATCTGCTTAACCGATTTCATTGCAAGTTTGCGAAGATAGGAGCGGGAAAAACAACATAGCATAGTTTTATCCAGACAAACTTATTTCCGTGCTCGCAAGTAGCTTGCAGCTCGCGTACTGCGCATCCTCAACGACAGTCATATAATGACATCGTACGCTATGTCGTAAGCAAAAGCTAGTTATTGTAATAACGACACAGGCGCGGGTGAATATGTGCCTATAAAATTAAGGGAAATTAATTAGATCGCTTTTAAACGTTTTTAAATTAATATGGAAACCAAACCGAGATAACCATTAAAATTCTGTGAAATGTATCTGATAAAGGCACCAAACATACTTCCGTTCATGACGTGATCGCCAAATAAATGCGATTAATAACCATGTAAATTTTGGTAAGTTTATTAATCTAAGAATAGATCAAAAGTTGCCGTCCGGAAGTCGCATAAAAAATTTGAAACAAATAACACATGATTCGTATAATTAAAACAACAATTCTAGAAATCGATATGAGAAAAAGAGCTGAGCGATATAGCGATATAGAGAGCGGAAACGGTCGATAAACGCCCCAGTTTGCCGCGCCGCGCAGCTAATAAATTTATTATCATTTAAAATTATCATATTTGTAATATAAATTGCGAGTGTTCGTCATAAAAGTGGTACGATTAGAGTTTTTCAGCGCGGTACGGCTGCGCCGAGCGTGAAATTACTGCAAACGCACACAGGCGCAGTCAGCAGTTTTTATGGCGTCGTAAGAGCACGCTGCATCAAGCACTGCGCTGCCCAACCTGCACGCACACACGGGGCACTTTCAATAAACGCTTAGCAGAACTTGTAATGTTAAATAGCCTTACATGCGATTAAGGACGCATGGGAGCGTGAAATGAAAATCAAGATGCTACGGAGTTGGAGCACCGCACACTTGAGTAGGCCGAGGTTTTTCATCGTCGATTACTTTTAATGGAACTCTTGACCTTTCATATTTTGCTTATGAAACCGTTACGTTTTTAAGTTTAATGTTCAAATTTTATAGACATTTTTCTACACAAAATTAACCATGCAAACGAGGGCGTCAAAGTTTGAATAGAATAGAATACTTTATTTGCTTTTAAACAAGGTCCATTGGTGAGATATTTAATTATAGATTTTCTTGTTTAGCTATATAAATGAAAGCATGCAAATATTTACCAACACAAAATATTACAAATTGATTAGTTTACATGTCATAGATAATTATACACATTAATTTCATTATGTTTTAAAAAATCGTCAACCGTATAAAACATGTTTTGATGAAGCCACTCATGCAGTGTTATTTTAAATTTCAGAAATGGCAATTCCTGAATTGAACACGGTATTTTATTAAATACTGTGTAGCCCATCCAGTATTTTTTTTTAATCGTGTCGTTTTTGGAATCTTATCAATAACTAGCCTAGTGGGATTCCTCCTGCGTTGCGCTGTGTAATTTTTTTACCCGACTACGTCGAAATGAAACTTTCGTGTATATAACGTAATTCATGTATCGTCTTTAGACCACCAACACTACTTGACGTATTAGATAAAAAACACTATCGCGTTTGGGCTCACAAAGGTCTATATAATACAATATATAAAGTTCCTATCGATGGGTTCTCTCTATCTATTATTTCATCTCAATAATAAAACACTAAAAAACCTTTACAATAATAGCATATTGATTTAAAAAAAGGATAAAAAATATGAATACATACAGGATGTTAAAAAAGTGCGTCTGAAATTTTAAGGGGTTACTCAGAATCAAGTATAGATTACAGGAAAAATATACAAAACATTCCAAACTCAATTTTTTTTCAGTCTCCCAAACAAATTCTTGATTCATTATTCAGATTTAGTATGGAAAACTGAAAAAAAATGTAGATTGGATTTTTTCGATATTTTTCCTGTATTATATACGTGATTCTGATTTACCCCTAAAAATTTCAAACGCACTTTTTTAACACCTCTTTTTTATAATTAGTTAATTTTTTACTTTTCATACAAATTGATCAGCTTATTCGTCAAAGGACAATAGGTAAGAGCGTACCCAAATACAAAGTAGTACATATTATGAACTGTGTCGGTATGAGTTATCCTAATGGAGTTGTTTAATTTATCCCGAGAGCGCTTGTCCAAATTCACTTGGAGAAAAAACCTAGTTTCTCGTACATTCCAACAAGTATTTAATTATTACGAAAATCAGTTCATCTTTCAACTAACTTTTTTTTCTCCAAGTGAATTAAGACATACTGTCTTAGGAAAAATGAAACTACTCCATGAGGGCAATAAAGAACAACATAGTTCATAATGCTACAGTGTATAGGTACGGTGCCCATACAAAATTACCCATTCTCCTTTGTATGAGAAGTTCATAATTTTTTTTGTGCTATCTTGGTAAAGTCGTACAACAAAAGTTGTTCAGAATCGTGAGCATAAGGAGGTTGTTGTTTTCTTGAGTACCATCATCACCAGCCGAAAGACGTTCACTGCTGGACAAAGGCCAAGAATTTCAACATCGATCGGTCCTGCGCTGCCCGCATCCAGCGGCGGCTTCGGAGCTCTGTAATGTCCATAGTTATGCCAATTATTTTTCTTAATTTTGAAACCGGCCTACATTTAAAATTTCTAGTATAACTTATTGTTCCACATCCAAAGACTATGTGAATATCTTTCCAGGACACTGAATAAATGCAGCTCAATAGCATTTACTTTTCCATCTAAAAAAATCGCCTTCTCCATATAAACTGTCCAATCAAGTTGATAATTTTGTATGGAGAAGCCGATTATGTTTTCATTTCCTGAAAAAATGTATCGTGGAAAGTTGTTCAGTTTCGTCTACTGAGCAAGCCCTTAAAGTTTTCGGAAATCTGTCCCTTACATCCTGTATACATTATGTCAATACTGGTACAGAACATTGCAAAATATTACAAGGTAAACGAAAATACTTATCGGAGAAATTATTATTTGTAAAGATATTCCTTGTAACTGTAGATAGGTGTGGTGTAGATAGATTGTGTGGAGACACAGGGGAATACAAAATATTCTTGAATGGAAACGCGTGTTGTTAGTACGAATAAGTATTGTGATAATAATTTACCTTGAAATAACATAATTTTAACTCATGTTTGTTTTTTGTGAACATTATATTGAAGCCTTTTTTGTATACTTATAAATAATGGAAACATATTTAGACTATAAAGTAATAATTAAAAAAGTGTGACGCAATACCTAACTTATACCTATAAATATTTAGGACATTCAATTTTACGTAATTGCAAAACTTGAATATTGTGTTGAATTATGCCCCAAAACTTACTAGAACTAATAAAATAAGTCTAAATCAATCTATCATTTATTATGCAGATTACGGAGTCTACGAAGGAGAGAAACTCCTTGCCTGCGTCTGTGTTCCCCGATACTCGCAATCTGGGGATCTTCAAGGCAAGAGTGAATGGGAAATTGCTTGAGCTTGCGTGTGTGCCATAATCGACAACATTGTCACTTTCCGTTAGGTGAGATGCAGTCATGCAGTAAAATGCAAATACAAATATTCTTATTTATTATCTTAAACGGTACAAGTATACTGTAGATGTTAAGATAAAATGGAATCTTTTCTTCAGCCATAGATAATTACAGAAAATTACAATCATTAGAAAATAAAATAAAGTTTTGAAATCGAATTACTCTGTATTTAAAAAAAAAACGAAAAATTATAGCTATCTATAATTACCTTCAAAGAAATTTATTTAAGAATACGCATGCATTTACGCATATGCATTAAGCATGTAATATGATATTCGGTTAGTTGTAGGTCTGTCTGTAAAGACTTTGTTGCATGAGAGGATAAGAGCGCTAATATACACTGTACTTACATCAAACTTGATTCGTATTGTTATAATTTTGACTTTTCAACGACGAAGGATAAGAAAAACGTGTAAGAAAATATTACCAGGAAAAAGAAAACTACCATTGAGATTTGAGTCAAAATTTTAGACGAGGATCGACTATGTTGCAGTAATAGAGTACAAAAACTAAAAAATTAAAAATGACTCTCTTTCTCTCTCTGTGCGTGAAAAATCGAAATAAGATACCTTTCATACAAACGCAAATTATTCTATTTGTAAACTGTTTATTGAGTACTCCTATCCTTTGTTACTGTTTATGATTGTCTATTACTGACTTGTACTGAGCGATGATAATCCTTTATATGCCAGACGGCAAAAGGTTTCGCGAAAAAATGTGCATAATCCTGAAAGGCACAACCGTTAAGCAGTCAGGTTTTTAAATTTGTTAAGAGTACGGCTAAGCTGGCTGTTTTCAAATTTTTTACCCTTAATTTTTATGAGCGTTTTATGTATTATGCAAAATAAATAATTTACTTTTTTAATAGTTAGTTAGATAGTTATAGAGATAATTACATTTTTCTACGTTAGAATATAGCTATTCTATTAGTTTGATGAATCAAAATCAGTTGTGAACAACTTTGTTTTTAAATTAAATAGTTGTCAGACTTTTGACATACGTTGAACTAAACTTTTTTGTCTTAGGCAAGTCATCTTACGTTTATCACGTCAGTTGAGCACCTAACGGTGAAAAATAAAATTGTCCCGATAAATAGGTATGTAATTATTTATACAATTGAAAAATAGGGGTGTTTATTATAATTGCCATTTCTTCATGAAACATTAAAAAAAAATTGTTAATTAATTACTTGCAAACATTTGCTGACATTAGCGGTTCCGTTATTAGCTGCTGAGAGAATAGGCCCAATTATTTTCTATTATTGTTTATGACAAAAATATGTGTGTCCTAAACAGGAATTGAACCCACAACCACCGACTTATGCGTTCCTGTTAGGGTGGATATCTCACCGGTTCCTTGTGAACTAACTTTTTGTTCTCTATTATTTGAACGTCTTAGCGATATAACAGCCTAACATCAAACAAAAATATTTCAGAACAGCTTTCACCTCAAATGCAAGTTGTATCTTGATTATTGATATCTAGTAGATAAACGTTCTGTAGATAAATGTTATATGTTTTTTTTTTCTCAAATGTCGCGCTTGATTTACATCAAATACTGAAACAGTCACAATAATCGTATTTTCGGAGCCACTGAATAGTCTCAATTTGGCGAGCGCGAACCAATTACGATAGTGTGGTGTCGCCAACTTTCAGTAAAACGCTGTCATAAAGTGCGATATCCCGCTGCGAGAACTCTTTATTTTCCTATAAAAGCATTTTATCCACGTATAAAAGCTTAAATCCGCGCGGAGCTTTCCCCGGCGGCTAGTCGGCAAAAAGAGCATTATGTGTGCGAGCAAGATGGCTGCGGCACGCCCCACGGGGCGCGCGCGCGGTTGGTGCGCCGCGGCCCGCCCCGGCCCGCCCGCTGCCGCACCGCGCACCGCGCCCGCCGCCCGCCAGTCACTCGGCCGCGCTTGCACGACGCACACTTGCATTTCTGCGCACGCAGCGCACACTTCGCGACCCAAGCAGGTGTCCTCGCTAACTTGCAACGTCTCGTATTGTGAATCGCTCAGTGGAACTTTCGTGAACTTTGCCAGTGTGACACGCATCAAGTGCTTAACTCTAACATACCTCACAGGATTATTGAGAACGCGTCGCAATTATAATAATAAGATAAATATTTCTCGTAACCACAACCGAACCGTGCACATGACTGAGTAATTAACAATAAAGTGGGTTAATATATAAAAGTTCAGCGAAAGGCGATGCGCTCACGGAAGAGAGTCGCATAAAGTGTGATTCGAGTCACTTTGGGAGCTAGGATGCGGCAGAGGTCGCGGTGATTGGCGCCGGTGCAGTCGGGGCAGGCTTCGCGCTGGGGGCGAGCGAGGTGGTGTCCGGGCGCGGCTGGGGGTGGCGCGCCCCCGCGCTGGCGGCGCTGGAGGCGGCGGCGGGCGGCGCGGGCGCCGGCGCGCTGGCGATGACGGTGCAGCGTGAGGAGCGCGACGCGCGCGCGCCGCGCACGCGCTTCATGATCACCGACATCCTGGACGCGGCACCGCGCGACCTCAGCGCGCACCGGGACTCCGACTCCGACCGCTCGGCGACCGACTCACCAGGTACGGAACGCCATCTAGCTCTACTCCACAATTTTCATATTATGGCACATAGGGCTGGCCTAGACTGGAAACTACTTATAAAAGTCCGTTATGATGACGAGCCAAGGGGGGAAATGGATATTTTCATAGAGAAGCCTACAAAATACTTTAATCTGCTAAAGCAAACTTTTTAAACTTTTTAAATGCATATTATATTAATTTATAAATGGAGTCTTAGTGATCTATGCTAAGAGTCATGTTTTCCATCATAACCTAAATTATTTCACTGTAAATCTGAAACCCAGCAGACGTTTGAGATCATAACTTAGGTAATAATTACACATGTTTAGTTAACTAATTGATAAACATTTAAGTATCTATTTTACAACACAAAACAAAAAGCTTTCAAGTCGAATGTGACTATATATTACCTACGCTTCCTCTGCCGCAGTCGTCAAAGCCGACGGCACGGCGCGCGAAGGCTGCAGATACTTGAACGGACGTGACGGATTACTTCATTGCCAGTATCATTTAAAAAAAATTAAAAAATAAGTTCTTGATAATGCAAATTAAACATAAATTGGACATTTTGTTCAAAGCAAATAGTTTTCCCACAAAATAATAGTTTTACTTCATTATTTATTCTAAAACCTACCCTCTGACCGTTATTACGGAATTCGTTTAATATATTTCGCTATAAAACCACTTTATGTGATGTCTAGTGAGTCAATAATCAGAGTACATAGCAATAAATAATGTGTTTGTGCCTAATAACGTAATTTAACAATTTCTGGTCCAGCGTTTAAGGCGACTAGAACAAAAGACATCAACGAGAACTACAAATCTATTTTTCTTCTGATATTGCGGGTTTACCTCAACGTCCCTTACAGTGGAGAACTAACTTATCTCTATATGCTTTAACGTGTCAATGCTGTAAAAAAGAACATTACGTTTGGAGGTACTACATAAAAGACATCAATACTTCAAAAATAAAAGACATCAACGCGCGCGATAATTCATTTATTTTTTTCTCTTTCCGTTTTAGTTTCTTTAAAAGTGTTTCTTATTCAGGTACTGGTTTGATGAAACAGAATAATTCTCTGTTGTAACCTATGATTGTGAAATACTTAAAAAACCATAGCGTTCTCTTTGGTGAGTGGACCACTTCTCGGGATCTCCCTGTAACTACATAATTAGGTGTTTTATTAAGTGGTCATAATTAATTATGTTATTTAGGGCTCTTGTTGATCATATCATTCATGCTAAAACATAAAAATAACTTACAAGTCCAACAGGTAGGTACTTGAATGAAACGATCTACAAATAAATATTAAAAAGTTAAACGAAACTAGATCTATTTAGATTAATGCTAAGTGCCAAGCCAAACGGGGCAGTAAGCTTATTGAATACGATTAAAAATTAATTTAAGCAGCCGGTGTAATCCGGCCTTATTATAATACCTCATTAACGTGTTATAGCTATTATAATATAAACTATTCACGTGGGTATGCCTCTAATTAGTGTGCCTAAGACAAACGCTCTTATCAAGATTTAGTATAACACGCTTAATATTATTTTTTCCACGGTTTTCTAGAGAACAAATTAATTTATCAAAACGATCCCTTCGTAACGCTTGTATTTTATAATTTTTAAGGTTAAGAAGTAACTTAAATCAATTTTAATGATTTTATAGCATCTATCTTGATGTTTATTTAAATCATGACATTTTTCATTCTTAATTATTTATTTATCTAAAGTTTTGTTGAGTTTCTGTAGTCATTATACTATTTCGTAAGTATCGTTTGTTAGCTATGAGGTCATATAAATCGAATTGGAAAAAAAAGCGAGTTAAATTTCAGATTACCCTTTCAGGATATTTATCATTATTTAGAGGATGCATTTTAATTTGAGATTATACAGTTAAAATAGATGTAATAAGAAGAAAAATTAAGGATCAGAAACATGTTATGAAGTCTTAATTTTCTGTTATTCTCGATCAGTCGTTTATTTATTTATTATTACATAAAATACAAAGCACAGTACGTTGACGATATAATTTTAATAAAAAATATTTTTAAACACAGTATAAATGTAACACAACAAAGCCGATTATATAAAAAAGATAGATACATACAATAAAAAAATCAATAAAGTTATAAGAGGCAACAATATACATTACCAAACAACAGTAATGTTATAGAGGACAGGTCGGTTTGTTTGTTTGTTCATTTGTCATCTACGGTTAGAGACAAATTAAGACTATCTGAAGTAGGTTAGGTCTGATTAGTACTGTGTCGCCTTGTACCGCAAACACAGCCAAATTGGGAGTGGAATCAATACTACCTGAGCGACATCAAGTCGACGAAATAAATAAATTTTAGAGAAACCGAACAATTTTGTTTGATAATCATTAATCAATACGTTAATAAATTGTACCAGATTGGGTTGGGATATCTGAGAACTAAATAATGTTTGGGTTTCAATCGCATTATCCCCTCAACGATTTAATAGACAAGCTGATAAACCGAAGGTGTTAAATAAATTAAATAATAAAGTTTATAATGGCCGCGATAAATATAACCCGTTCTTAACACTCGGTTCGAGATAAGTAAGCCCTTATAAAACGGTCCAAATTAATCCTGCCTGAAAGGGCTCCACTCCATGCGACGACGAGGGTAAAGGAAAAAATGACGTCATAATCAGCTTTTATCAAACGCCAATCCGTGCTGGCATTTTAAAATATAAAATAGCTCCCCGAAATGCACGGAGCGGGCGCGGTCGGTCGGTGCGCGTACAGTCGTGCCGAGAAGCATTTCGGGTCAACTCTCATTTGTACGTAATAATGTTACTTGCGGCTATTGTTTTTTATGTTATCTTATAAATGTGTTTCCCAATTACTGTCTTTAACATCCGTTGCGGGCAGCAATTAAACGTCTCAAGCAACTGTAAACACAAAACTTCTAGCATCGTAATTTGAAAAAACCCGCATACAGCTACCGAGAATGTGAAAAAATACAACGTTTATAGCAATTAGTGCCCATACAAGCTCGCCTGACAATTTAACTAAGTAATTAAACTATGGTAAATGACATGGTTCGCGGTCACTTTGTTTGATTAATTGCCACTATTAAAACTTATTGTTTAGATGCTTCAATGACGTGTTTGATTTTTGAGACCGAAGGTCGTTATATCACAATTCAGTCCTCGTCTGTACTTGCAGTACATCCGATGTGCCACCGGCTCGTTACTCGAAACGTCAAAGTTAGCCTCAAATACTTCGCTAAGCTGCTTACCATAACACCACATCTCACACCATATCTTACAGCTTATGTCAACTGATACAAAGTTCAAATTTGTGTACAAAAATCACAGACATCGTGACTTTTGGCATCGTGATAAAGACGAGAAGAAGGTGACGATCCGTCGTCGCTCCAACTTGATAACATCAAAACTTTTTATTGTGACAATAAATAGATTACCATTCATATAAATAGGGCCAGTTTGAGTTCTCATAATGCGACTCTCGTTCGCGGCTTTACGTCGTATTTGACAGGCGATGCGAGCTGTGAAATTGAGTTCGATTTAAAATATAAAAGTTCGTCTCAAGACTGTGATTAAAGATTTTTTTGTAAGGGATTATTTACAGTTTGTTTGGTTGTTAGTAATGTTGAGACTGTCAAGCGTGCAGTTAGATAATTTGAATGAGGAACTTAATCCAACGGTATCGCGATTCGACGTGGGACAGTTCATTTTTTTTATTTATTAAGCTTTTGTTATTGAGTGACAATACATAATTATTTTCATATACATCCCTAATTAAAGATAGATTAAAAATTACTCAATTAGTTACACTAAACAACTCAAAAACTATCGTATAACGACTGCCTAAAGCCTAACATACCTTTAAAAGATGCAAAGTAAGTGTAGGAACCGTGTAATGGTATTTGAGCGACCTTTCTGTATCCAAAAGTATCGGAAAATGTATAATTTTTCAGCCGATTTCACATGGACATCTCCAAAAGTATTGACTCTTTGAAACAGATATAGCAATTTTATCTCATTTGGGTTTCTTGCACTGAATACATCAAAAAACAATTTTGATTCACTGAGTGTGTAATGGATCTATTTTTACCCAAAACAAGCAACCTAAGTTGGAAATTTCAACCCAAAGTATACAGGCTGTAATAAAAAATAAAAAAGTGGAACAAAGGGGTTTTAAAATTTGGCAGGAACGATTCGTTGGCACATATTATGTATATAGTATAATCTCATATCAAAAACCCTGGGGGTGAACGAGGAGTATGGGGCTGTTTAAAGGCGGTTTAGGAGCAAAGTCCACTGCGTATCTATTTTAATTTGGAAATTCCCAAGATTACACCATAAAATAGGTATTCTAGTCTCTCCTTGTGCAGGTACTTAAGGTCAAAAATAATTGTTTTAATGATGAACGATGTTGATGATAGATGTGAAAAACGCGCAACGATGAATAATTGGTAATTGGTAGGTACATTGAGATACGTGTATTTATAAGATGAAATAATAGGAACAAAGACAATTTGATATATGTAGTTTATCAAAAAAAACATTGAGTCTTCTTCTTCTTCTTATCAAGTGGCACTGGTAATACAAGACATAGAAGACCCTCACAGTTGCTTTTAACACTTGAGTATTTAAAATATAAGTACTAGGTATTTATAGGTGGTTAAAATTATAATAAGCTATATTATCTAAAATACAGGGGCAATTCAGAATAGAGAAAAATATTTAAACAATTTCAAATACAAAAAAACTAGACTTCATACTTTATTATAAAAAATAACCATGATCTTTAACGTTATTCAGTAGCAATGTATTATTCGAAAAAATGCAGTAAAACGATTTTTTTCTTTCATTCCTTGGTAAGGTAATGTCTCCAAGACAACCTGAGATTTGTCAGCCGTTTAAATTGTAGTTGCGCAAACGCTGCATTTACGAGTACATACAATTTTCACATAATTTGATTGATTTATCAACATATCAGCTGGAAGACCCCTACTGATGAACACAGCCCATCGAAGCCTATAGAACATATCCCCCATACAATTTCACATAGCATGCTTTTGAGCCGCATGCATCCAGCGGCTTCCTGCAAGCCTGACGAGACCATCAGTCGTTGTATTAACTATTGATATATTACAACTTGTGTCAACCTGTCGATTGTGACCATGATCTCGAGGTTTATATTAAGGTGTCAAAATTCATTTAAAATCATTAAAAATTTATTACTTACTGACAAGTACGTTTGTAAGGTATTCAATCAAAGTTATAATAAATATCAAATTATTAATTTGACGAACAAACCGCAAGGCTAGACCTGCCCCTACATCGTAACTGGACCGAACGCCTACACTTGATTTAATTAATGTTTAACTTGAATTTAATAATCTGTATCTCATATCAATTTCGAGCGGCCACAGATATAGATACATTTGTATCAATGCCACTTGATTTAAAAGGTATTCATATCAACCTCAGCATAGTTATGATTTATTTTTAAACAATAGGGTCAAAAACTTTGTACCTGCAGGTGGCTGTGGTACCAGTTGAACCTTTTTTATTCAAGTGAAGATTTTTTTTGATTTAATTGATTTATACAGTGATATTTTGGACCATTTAATGCTGTTTTACGAGTAACTCGATGGCATAGTCGTTAGAGCTACTGAATTACATGCTGAGACGAAGTTTGTGGTGTCGATCCCCACCTAGGACAAATATTTGTGTGATGAGGTCCTGTATTAATTTAATTTCATTGTTACTTTTTTTTAAATTGTTACTTATTTAAATAATTTGTACTACCGCGACTTTTTAAATTTGCGGTTTGACAATTACCTTACCATACAAACATACACTTACCTTATAATCTGACATTTACATAATTATATTAAAAACAGTGCATGTGCGACACTGACTCAATTATCTTCTGTTATAAACTTAAAAGGGCCAATGATGATATGAATTTGTGGTTGTAATGAAAAAATAAACCTAAATAAAATATAACAGGATGTGCAAACGTCACGGAGTAAGCCCTACTGCGTTTGTTAACAAACCATAACGTCCCCATTTCTGGGTCACGGTCAGGTTCAGGATTTTTTTACTATAAAATTGGAACACCTTTCCCCAAAAAGCAATATTAAGTCCGCAAAAATATATTTGGACTTTTTATACCTTTAGACTTTTTATACAAATAGATGAACCTGTATTTTTGACTTAAAGTTAAATTTACATTTCTTTACTTTCAAGGAACAAACAAATCTTGCCATTAATTATGATAGTTAGTGTGTATTTATTTATCACCTGATGTGACAATGGAAATGCTTTGCAATTTGAAGACAAGCAATTTAACGACCTTGTACAAAAAAGCTTACAGCTTAAACAGATGCGATGTCGTCGTGTCCAGGTAAATGCGTACCACTTAAGTTTATCTAAGAGAGACTAGTACTCAACTACTTACTTACACTTCTTTCAACGCTGCCATTAACAGTAATAGTTAATCCAAAACTATTTTTTCCACTTATCACCAGTAATTTTAATAGAATTTTTGTGCAAAGGCCACATCTATGCCGTCTCGAAAAATATTTAATATGATTTGTAACTACTGCAATAAATTGTGATAGGTACTAGGTAATTTTAAAAATTTTGGTGCCGGTTTGAATAAATAAATAAATCCAATTAGTTACCATTATCAGAAAAATACATTTTTTTAATTATAAATTGTAGCAGGTTAAATGTAAGTACATAAACTTTTATGTGGCAGTCGGTAATCAATGTCAAAAACTTTATACGAGCAGCTTGAAAACTTTCAACATTGGGGATGTTCATCTTAACCAATCCGGACTCGGCTCGTGTGTGTAGAGTATCCCGAGCTATGGAAAGGGACCCGTGCCCCAGCAGTGGGGCATGTGGGTAAATCGAATGTACTTTGGTTTATCAACAACCTGAAATATTTATGCATACATTTATCTCTATTAATCAACGTCAGAACAATGATTTTAAACGAATTAATTAATTCTGTGGATAATTTTGCTAAAATGTTTAATTTTGTTTAAGTGTCAGTTTGAGGCATTTTTCTATTCCATGAAAATTTATATTTCCATTTGTATAGTCAGTTGAGTGGAAAAAATATTAACTTTTAGGACATGTTTAGGACCACAGTGGAACAAACCCCTCGAACTAAGCCGCGACGTTTTATCGCGCAATTACAATAACTCTGACCCAATCAGTCAGCGCAGTGGCGACCGATCAATTAACAGATTAATTTATTATTACGTTATTTATCCCTTGAAGGCTATGAGGGCGTCGTTGATTACCTTTGCTTTTATGAACTCGGTGTTAATAATATTCATAGATATTGGAGAGGAGATGGAGTGGGTAAAATAAGTAATACGATGGTTTATGTGTAAGTAAAAATATTTTTTTTTTAGGTAGAAACTTCTATTTATGTATCACAGCGCATGTTACTGGCAATGTAGAGACAGAGGCAAAATCCAACTAGGCAGCTGTTTGGTAATACTATATCTGCCTAACTCTAAAGTGAATTCAATTCAAACAAATACAAGATATTAAATAATAATAATAATAATAACAATAAATATCTGGGACAAATCACACACGGTCATCTGGTCCCAAACTAGGATTCCCCGTACTATCCCAGACCATACCAGAGACTGATATAATAATAAATAAATAAATATCTGGGACAAATTACACACGGTCATCTGGCCCCAAACTAGGATTCCCTGTACTATGGGAACCAGAGACTGATATACATACACAAATACATTTAAATACATACATATATAGATATAATACACCCAGACAACAAATCTGCTCATCACAGAAATGTTTGCCCTGGGTGAAGATCGAACCCACGACTCTCGGATCAGTAGTCAGGAGCGCTAACCACTGAGCCACCGAGTCAGTTCAATTACTTCATTAAAGTGTTTGAATGACCTTGAAAATAAAAATTATATTTATTGATCAAATGTTAACATAATTTTAGAAATGACAAATTATTAAATACACAATAAACTTGAGAATATTTTAAGATCGTAATCTACATATTTTTGTTGTTTTAAAAACAACGTTTAGCGGTTCACGATGGCATCCGGTCGCGCTGAGACAAGGCGCGCAAACTCGTGCGCACACAGGGTGTCCCGATACTTGTAATTACCTCCGCATTTGTTCACTAATGATTATAATTTTCACGGGCAAGTAAGTGCAGTCGGCAGTTGGACCGTATTTTTATTCCTTTAAACCTTATTATAATAAATTAGCGGCGCACCCTAATGGGCCGGCGGGATCATAATTACATCAATATTACTAACTGTTAAAGGGCCAGCCGTTAAAAAAATGTAAGTAGTCTACCTACTGTGGTTTGCTGCTATTTATTTGCTCAACTCGTTATGAGATTTACATTTAAGTACCTATGATACATATTTTGATTTTGCGACATTTGCATGTAAACACAATTTATAAATGGTTGTAAAATTATAAACATTAATTACAGGAAAAGCACTAAGGAGATTTAGCAGTATTGGGTAAAACCAGATTATCTGTATGCTTTGTTTGTTGGTACATACCAAAACCAATCGTTTTGATTGTCGTACAACACAGAACTTCGTTACGGCTTCCTAAAAATTGCAAATAATGCAATCCATTAATTAATAACTGAACTGATGCTTAATTTTCAATTTACTAATTTTAAATATTTTTTGATAAATAAATACTTATTGTACTTAATATTAGCATTTACTACAACAATTGTTGTTATTAATAAACCCAAGTATGATAAACACGCCTGATACGTGAGGGCAGCCGGTGCACCTCTGAGCCCCCCCCCCCCCCCCCACACCCCCTTTGGTGGCAAATCGCAGCCGCGCCACGCGCTCGACCGCGCTCATTCCTTACGCGTTACATATCCCATCGCATCGCTACCCTAAATCAAATCTTCTAGAGATGTTGCTATGATAAAAATATTTATAAGGTGATTTTTACGGCGGATATGAACGCTATTAATCGCGTTAAATGTATTTTATTATTATTATTTGGGGGAGTAAAGGGGCATAGGACCAAAGGTGGGCCCTATTGGATCACTGCTACCTGGGTAGATCTATTGTGATCGCTGCCCCTGTTAAATTATATCCTCAAGACCAATAGTTCTAATGCTGTAGGATGCATATTAAGGTATTTATTAAGCTTGCAGTGGCCAGTTAGAGTTCTTACTAGAATCCTAAGTCCAGGCCTATGAAGTCGTAGTGCTCTAGACGTGTATTCCCGCGAAAAACCAGATATGAGCGCTTTCGAATGCTTTTGGCCTGGTGCACTAGCCCAGAGTGATCTACTCTGTTCCTTAGCCCATTCCTGCAGCATTCTTCTTCCGGTGCAGGCACTCCCACAATTGGTTTCGGGTCCAACAGCTGGTGCCTCTGCTCCGTTCCTAGCTAGCTCATCTGCTATTTCGTTCCCCTTGATGCCACTGTGCCCAGGCACCCAACATAAAGTGACGTTGTTATGCCTTCCTAGCTGATTAAATGCATTGGCGCACTCAAAGGTAAGTTTTGATCCAATCTCGTGTGATTTCAGTGCCATAAGGGCTGCCTGACTATCCGAGCATATGGTTATGTTTCTATTTGGATAGGACCTCAGAAGGTTTTCTTGTACACATCTTATTATTGCGTACATCTCTGCCTGAAATACCGTCGCTCCAGCACCGGCAAAACCCTCTTTTTTGGAACCGTCTGTGAACCAGATGAGGTCACCAGATTTGAGAGTTTCGGGAACCGCACAGTTCCGCTCGTCCCTACGCGGTATGTGAATTGTGTACAGTTTGTTGAAACTGTACTCCTTTAAGAGGACATCAGATGGCATGGCCAGTACTGGGCTTACAATGAGTGCATCAAAGAGATGTCTAAAGCGTTAAATGTAACAACTTTCCTATAAATAACCGTCAACATATTTTAATGTTTTTTCAAAATTGGTACAAAATTGTCACATTTAGCCGAATTTATAGCATGGATATGTCCAAATGGATTAAAAATCACCTTTTATATACAGGTTGTTAAAAAAAGTGACTTTGAGGATTTTCAGAGGTTACTCAGAATCAATTATATTTAGACAAGAAAATTCCGATCTATTTTTTTTAACTTTCATACAAATTCTTAATTCACTATTCAGATTCAGTATGGGAATCTGAAAAAAAAATTTAAGAGCGATTTTTTCAATATTTTTCCTGTATTCTATAGTTGATTCTGAGTAACCCCTTAAAATGTCAAACGTACTTTTTAACATTCTGTATACCCAGATATGTAGAATATTTTCTGATAAATTTGTGAATAGCAATTTACGTAATATTTTCTTTCTTGTTTTTTTATAATAATTGTCTCTAGGTAATCACTGAAATTAGGCACATTTGAGTACTCTAATGAGCTATGTGGTTATACTGAAATCCTGTGCACAATTAATGTAGGTACTAGAACATGAGAAGCGTATTGCTCAGTTTAACGTTTGGTGTTTAAAAATTTTGAGAAGCGACTTGTAAACAAAATATACTCTTATGTCTTACTAGGTACTTTAATAAAGTAAGAAATCGTACCTTGGAGGAAGTGCGGCGGGCGCAGAGACCGCAGGAAGCCGTACCGTCGTCGAGGCTTCCCGGGTTCGAGGTCAACCGGGAACGGGTTACCAGCGTCTACAGTGATAGAGTCAAAGTTTCATTGTGTACCTTATCTAACCAACATACAATAATTTTACAAAAAATGGGACTTTTCGAAAAATTTACTGATAAATCTAAGCTTCGCCTCTAAAATCCATAAAGTAATTTACTCGAATATACCTAAACCCGAAAAACATTTCCTATAAAATACAACTAGCTGGGAGACCGAGCGTCGCTCGTTCAATCGGAGCGTTTATAAACTACGTAAGATAACTTGTTTAGTAGTAGTTATATAGTACCTACCTATAAGGTTTATTTTCAATGAAACATTTTGCAAGGTGTGTTTAAGTCGACAGTGGCCTTCTATGGGACGAAAGGACAAACAATATTTGTTTGACAATAGGGCAAAATATTTTTTTATCACTCTTAAGTCTTTTTATTTACTTATGTACATAAGTTTAGACAAAATAAAAAATAAAAAAACGAAAATATAATAAAGTCTCGTGGGATACGAATCCGGACCTAAAAAGTAAGCACTTGAACGCATTGCTAAAAATAAGCATCATATGCGTTTATATTTCATGTACCTATATTTCATTCAAATCTCCCTAAAATGAAAGTTTTCAAAGATAATTCCCTCATAAATCGATTTCTGGTGATTTTTAACCCCTAATCCTAGATTTATAGCTGATACAGAAAGTTCATTAAATTTGGGTGCTTCTGCCCCACAGCCCGATTTAATTTATAATGCCATCCTTCTAGGTCAGTGGTTCCCAACCAGTGGTCCGCGGACCACCAGTGGTCCGCAGGAGCCAAAATATGGTCCGCAAAAGATTTAAAACAAATATTCTGCTTTCACGATATCAAAAAAACTTTTGGAGGACAAAAAGTATTACGCGAGTAGGGTAAACATACAAGAAAATATCTATAAATGTTGAATTCAATACTTACTTCCTAAAATATACCGAAACAGAAGCTAAAGTTGATCAAAAACTGATTCTCAACTCTTTTAGCGCGGATGCTGGTGAAGTAACAGAAGAAATCCACGAAGAACTCATTGTATTAAATAAAAAAAATATAGAAACTCTAAGGACGCATTAGAATTGAAGTTTTGGTGTAAAAGTAAGCAATTCCTCAAACCAAAATTCGAGAAATCGCCTTGCGCTGTCCTTGGCTTTCTCACTACTACTTATTTTTGCGAACAAGGGTTTTCTGCTTTGTTGGCAATTAAAAACAAGGCCAGGTATCGATTGAAAGTAAGCGGGTAAAATAAAAACCGCAGCGCCGCACACCGGAGCGGTTTCCAGTGCAATGTGATAACCGCCTATGTGATGATTTGCGTGAAGATTTAATGTTATTTCTCAAATCACACTGATTCAAAACTTATTTAATTAATTTCTACTAAAATGATATTTTTTCAATTAAAATAATACTGTTTATGCATGTTAATATTGAGTTCTTGATTAAGGTTTATTTTCGAATTGATTCAGTTTTTTTTTGTACATGTGGTCCCTGCTAACAACAAAGAAATCAAAGTGGTCCCTGGTCAAGAAAAGGTTGGGAACCACTGTTCTAGGTAATTGTTGGTTCGATGACGTTCCACAAAGACACACCATTTCTCTATTATATGTATATTTAATTAAAATTTAAAGTACGCCTTTTTTTGTTTTAAGTATAGTAAAATGTTAATTGTATTTATTAGAAAGTGGGGGACAGTGGCACACAATTAGTTGCGATGTCCACCAGTGGTGGCCAAAAGGACAACGGAACATAAGTAAAATTATTTCACTGTTGTGGGCTCCTACCCCCACAACCTTCACCATTCGGAACTAAATTTCACAAAGTATGACGACAGACTCATGCCCTAGCCGTGAAGATAATATCACACGATATAGGATATCCACAAATTCCATACTCGTACTCTCTGATCACATCACAAAAATCTTGAACTATGTAGGTATTATGTCTGTATAACATATTATGTATAACTGTCTATGTATTGTGACATAATTAATTGCCATAAATAAATTGCCTAACGAGACAAATTTATTTGCAGGTGTTAAGGATGACTCGGACGACGTATCAAGCAAGGGCTGCAGTGACGCGTCGAACCTGGCCAAGAAGCAGCGGAAGGCGCGGACTGCCTTCACGGACCACCAACTGCAGACCCTGGAGAAGTCGTTCGAGCGGCAAAAGTACCTCAGTGTACAAGACCGCATGGAGCTAGCAGCTAAGCTGGGCCTGACCGACACGCAGGTCAAGACGTGGTACCAGAATAGGAGGTGAGTGCCATTTATTTCACCATATTTAACATAACAACCAGAGACAGATATCATAATTTCATACATAGATACGTTTAAATACATACATATTATATTGATATAGTACACCCAGATACAGAGCAAACACATCTGCTTATAATAAAAATGTTTGCCCTGGGTGGGAATCGAAGCCGCGACCCTAGGATCAGTAGTCAGCAGCGCTAACCACTGAGCCATCGAGTCATTCAATCAACGCGGAATTTTTAATAATAGTTATAAGTAAACATAACGCGACAATTTTTCTGAGAGTCCGGTTTGCTAGAACCGTCGGTGAATCCTCCAAGAAACTACACACCATAAAGGAGTTCTCCAATTGCTTCGACTGATAGTGTGCAGAAATATTTTCGAAACAATTACAGTTAATCGCATGTGAATATCCATATCGGGCTGCAAAACCAACTGAAGCAAAAAAGTTTGAAAAATAATTTCAATTTTCAACAAATATGTAGCTCGCGTTGATGTCTTTTACTTGAACACTACGTAGTTCGACGCAAAGAGTTCAACGAGACATGTTTTTGAACTCGAAACTGACTGGTGGTATTTAAAATTGTATTTACATATTAATTATCAGGGTTAATATATCTGGAATAAAAATAAAAGATAAAGATATTATTTTTTAATATAACGCGTACATAGAGATTTTTAAACCAAAATATTTTTTTAACAAAACTGTTAAGTAGTAATTGCAATTTGAGTGCAGATCTTGCATATACGAACACATAAGGATCTATTTTTTACCCTTATCCTCTACGTTTGTATAGTTCATTAGTAGTACATTATTTCCGCTCGTTCCCCATGTCTCGCGCCTCTGTTCTAACAGCGGACGACGCCGGCGCGGGCGGCTACTGCGTGAGATAGTCGGCACATCTCAAAGAGATGCTGAGTCAGCACCGCGCCGGCACTATCTGATGCTACCGTCGCAGGCGCTAACAGATGCTTTAAAAACAGTTCAATCGTTTCTTGCGTAATTATTTTTATGTTACGATATCACAAAAGCTTGAAATGGGTATTAGAATTACAATAAAAACAAAAAAAGTACGCAATTAATTATTATGAGAATTTAAGGAAAACCGGCTTAGTGCATGTCAGACTGCGCATTGTGTGGGGTTTGGAAAAAATAACAGTTTAAATTTTGTTTTATGTTTTTGTCTCCCATCAAAAGTTTAATAGTCTTAGTAAAAATCTTTTAACTAAAAATCTTTTCACGTACAGGAGGCACTCCTCAAAATACTTGGTGTGTTCTGGAGATTTATGACACTTAATGTGTTATTTTAGATATCGCGATATCTGAAATAATAACTTTTAAACACTGACAGAACATTTAAAATGCAAATAATTGGAATATGCCTTAACAACCAAAGAGGCATTACAATAATAAAAAATACACAGACATTTACAATTTTGTGCCCTATTTCATTAATAATAAAAGAAATAGCTGGCCCTAAACTATGATTCACTATATACTGGGAACAAGAGACTGATATACATACATACATAGGTACATTTAAATACATATTTTGATATAATACTGGGACACAGAGCAAACAAATCTGCTCATCACAGAAATGTTTGCCCTGGGTAGGAATCAAACTCACAACCCTCATCTCAGTACTTAGGAGCACTAACTACTGAGCCACCGAGTCGGTTTAAATATTATTTTTTATCTGAGAGACCTCATATAGTCTATTTAAGAGTCTATTAGTTTTTTGTTTGTAATAAATAAGATTCTGTGGCCGATTGTACGGGGGCGGCTATTTCAAAAACAAACCGCTGTAATTAGACCGCCCCCCCCCCCGCTCCGCCCCCGCAGCCCCGCGAGCCTCGACCCTCCACAAAAACTACGGTAGCTAAAAACAAACTGCATATTAATACTCTATTGATTTACTTAATAGCGTTCGTGATATTTAATGTATTTTTTTACGTTACACTATCAATATGTTTCAATTAATATCATACTGAGTAAAACTAGATTTATTTTTGTCGTCCTGCACGCTTTTAAACAGACAAGCAATATAATGTTACTGATGAAATTGAACAGGGTTTCAAGGGAAAAGTAGAACATACATCATGGAAAAAAGTACCGTTTAATAGTATGAAAATAACCAAAGACGCACAGTACCAGTGATAAAGTCAATTTTAATTTTGTTGAAGTCCTTAGTACGTAGATCGATATAGTAAGTGAGACTTGTATTAGGTATTAAATTACAGTTAGTTACTATTACTTCTGTATTTTCTGACAGTTATGCAAGAGGCCACCTTGCGCGGCAGCCTGCACCGGCGCAGTGGCGCTGGCGGCTCCGGCCCGCCCCGTCTCGTCCAATTTCAATCGCCACCGCTTTTTGTCCCCGTTTTTGTTGGTTTTCTATAATTTCGGTAAACTAATGTTTGGGCTTCGATTTTTCGGTTCGTGAAAGGGTGTGAAATCGGAGTTAATTGGAGGATGTAATTGCCTTTTGTGTGCGGTCAATTTCCTTTTGTCGGGCTATGCCGCTGCCGCGGACGACACCGCCTTAGGTTGATCATTATGGACAGATGTAATTTGAAGTAAAACGAATAGTTTACCTGCAGAACTATGATTGTAAGCTTTAGAAAAATCATAAGTCGTTAAAATAAAAAGTATTTTTTCTGTACAGAACGAAGTCATGTTATGTCATTGTTGCATGAAAAACTGTTTTGATGACATACAATAAGTGAAGTGAAGGAAAAAATTTAACAGAATGCTTAGGGAAAAATTGATTTATACAGGGGTTAAATAATTGTGTTTGAGATTTTAAGGGGTTACTCAGAATCAAGTATAGAATACAGGAAAAATATAAAAAAATCCGATCTACAACTTTTTTTTTTCAGTTTCCCATACAAATTCTTGATTCACTAGTATGGGAACACGAAAAAAGTTATAGATCGGATGGTTTTTTTAAAAATTTTTTCCTGTATTCTATACTTGATTCTGAGTTACCCCTTAAAATCTCAAACGCACTTTTTTAACACCCTGTATAACTCAAATTCATGATGCATCTGAAAGTAGGAATGAAAGTGGACAAGCGTAGGAATTAAAAATAAACTCTTTTGTTTTTCTTATTATTTTCTGTTAAACTCCGTCGATTTGACTAGGACCTGTGACAATGGAAATAAACGTGTGAACATATCTGATGCCAATGCGCCGCGCCGTGCAAGTCACGGCCCGGCCGGCGCCCGCGCACCCTCAACCGCTTATTATGTTCTCTGTGAGACGCCGACGGACCCAAGTTTGACACTGTTATTTTAGGTAGCTATTACTTAGTTAGGTTTCGTTTTATAGTCATAATCTTAGTGGGTTTTACGAATGCGTAGGCAGCGGCAATAGGTAGATTTGAAGGCAGGCAGGCAATCACTAAATTATTTCAAGTTACTTTATAGTCATCTAATAAGTGTGTGACGTGTTTATAACCATTGACTTTAAATTCTTACGAACTTATAAATATACGAAATACGACGTATTTTAAATAAAATGATTTATAGAAATGAAAACTGGGTGGGGTTTTTTGTCTTTACAATAATATCCGACTCAACTTAAAACTTTCGCAAATTCCTGATAAACATTTTCGAATGATAAATAGTGTTACTGATTGGCACTCTCACAATTCAACTGACACCAAAAAAGTAATTTTACTGCAGTCGTAATAACATCAATAAAACTCAAGATTTTAACTGACGGAATATGAAAACTTAAATGGCTTTCTGCAATTCCAAGGAGAGATTCGTTAAGTTTAAATATTGAGTCAAATTAAAGACTATATATCGGTCGTGAGAGTGATTCGTCGGAATCATTAAATGTGAATCCGTTTGACGACGTAGCTTTCACTAGCAGTCTTAAGGTCTCTTCATAAGTAATAAACCGTTCAAATATTGATAATACAAAGAAACAAAACAAATCAGGCGATAGCTTCACGTATTTCACCAATTAGGCAATGGTTTTTAGCAACGATGGTATTCCACATTTGGAAAATACAAATTATAATCTCATCTCATCTCACTACAATATTATAAATGCGAAAGTATGGATGTTTGTTCCCCTTTCACGCCGAAACTACTGAACGGATTTGGATGAAATTTGGTAAGAAGATAGATAAAGCACTCGGCGAACACATGGGATATTTCTTATCCCGGAAAACTTAAGGGTTGAAGGAATGCTAAAAAACCCAAAATTTCCACTTCGTCACTAGATGGCGCTATCTTAACATTGTCTTTCATTCCGGACACAATTCTGAAGTCCACGCGGACGAAGTCGCATGCGGAAGCTAATATAGTATAAACGGGAAACCACGATATTTATGATAAACGCATCCCATGAAATCACGCCTATGTCTAAGTTCTTTAAAGAGTTAAGACTTTCTTTTGTGGTGTCTAGCAGCTCTCGTAGACGGCGCGCATTTTTATATGTGATTTTCTTTTCATTCAGGAATCGATTGAGTACGTGGTTAACAATAATTATTTTATTGTTATATCTTTTTTCAAGTATTTCCCAAGCTTTGTCGTAGTTTGCTTCAGTTAGAGCGATATTTCAGTAGTTGCTCTGCTTCACCAGATAAACTAGACTTGAGATAATAATGCTTTTCTATTTTTGTAAGACTCTCCTCGTTATGTATTGGATTCGTGAAAAATCTCTAAAAATTATCAAGTCATTGTATTCACCAGAGAATTTAGGTATCATAATTGGTGGTAATATAAGTATTATACATTATTATTATGAATACATTCTAATGATGGAGTACTTATCAGAATAAAACGCATCGATATCCCTTAGTTGATCAATGATCAGAAACTTAATTATTTTTAAAATTAATTTAGGTACAAAACGTAAACCAACAATTGTAATTTCAAGGTACTGATACGTTTTTTTTACACAATATGACTTTCCATCACTCACTTATCAGAAATTTGAAAATTAGTTTGTTTGATGAAATTATTTTATTGGAAGATGGAATTTAAAGTAAAGAAAGATCGACCGAATGATATCATCAACGTTTGGGAGAAAATATCTTCTTGGAATTTGACTGACTTGATGGTGTAGTGCTTAGCGCTTCTGACTGCTACGCTGAGGCACATGGGTTCGATGGCTTTGCCACACCAAAGTCAAACGTTTGTATGACGTACAAATTTGTTTGCTCTGTGTCTAATTGATTTCTCCGAAATATATCAAAAATTACTATTTTACTATTTCTTTAAAGAAAACCAAAGCCTGCATATGTAACAGTTTGGTATAGTAGTAACACCATGTGAAGAGGCCCTACTCCTGGGTAATGGGCCGGGGGCAGCGGACGGCGTTTATCGGCGTTTAGTCGCCCGGCGTGCAATCTGCACAACCGCCTAATGACACACGGACGGACGGACAGATCTATATTCAACTTCCCCGCCGTTGATTGGAAGTAGGCGTGTTTTGGTTATTAAAATAGCTATTTCCTATGCAGTAGTAATAAAAGGAAAGTCCATATAATATAGAAAATAGACTGATAGAGTTTATTAACACTGGTAGGCTGGCGTCGAAAATAGAACTGTTTGATGAAATAGTTACATATACTTAAATGTAACGATATATATTAAATGATATACCTATCTTCTATACGGATCGAGATCGAACGGGCCGATATAGGAATAGGTTCAGATCGTATTAACCCTCATAAAAAGGTAGGTATCTTAATATGTAACATAATATTTCAAAGTGGTGAGTCTGTCTATCCACTCGAGAAAAATCGCTGCATTCCACTATAAACATCAATACGAAAATCATGAAAACTATAATATTTTAGTTTCATTTTTGTTAAAACCATACGTCAAATCACAAGTATAACGGTTTTATTTAATTTTAATGTAATAGTTACTTACTTGATTTTGCATCCCAGTTTTTTTTTAATATTTGCATGTTTAAGTCTATCTATGATCTAAAACTACATCAAGATCCGAGACTTAATAGTTGAAAATCGAAGTCAATCTATTCCTGTCTATGAGTAAGAGCGTGCACTGACATTTGGCCGGCGTGCGCGCATCCCTAATGACATAATGCGCGGTTCCGCGGGAGCTCCCAAGAACCAGGTATAATCGGTTATGCGAACAGCCAAATTACACCTCCAGAGACACGGGATTCGAGCCGAAGACGCTCCGGTCGCCAGGCTTATCATTTAAACGCTAAATATTATATATTACCTACAAATGCCATTTTGGATTTCGTTTGATTTTAATGAGCGGACAGAAGAGCATTTGTATATCGTACTTTATAATTTTGCCGTCTCAACTTAGAATCGTGACGCCGGGCAGAGCATTTGAAATGCAAATTTTGGATGTATAAACTTCTTTGTGTTTTGCACTAACCTTAGATCGCCTTTGCGTAGGTGTATTTGCTTAATTTTAACATGGAATCTAATTCCGTGTGTTACCTCTGACTATGTATGGAAGCGCAGTACACATCAGTTATACAGTCATGAAAAGTGACGGTGATGAAAACATGTTCCGCTCCGAGCGCTATAATTTCGTGGATATTGCGATAAATAATTAAAACTAACAGTGTTTAATGGAGGAAAGAGGCGCGATTTTCATGTTATACATTGTCTATAAACATTGTAAACAAATTATGAACCTGTGTAGTTTTTAGGGTTCCGTACCTCAAACGAAAAAGGAACCCTTATAGGATCATTTCGTTGTCCGTCCGTCCGTCTGTCTGTCTGTCAAGACCCTTTTTCTCAGTAACGCGTAGACGTATCAAGTTGAAATTTATATCAAATACTCCGCAATCTCTTGAAGCTGTGAAAAAATTAAACTACTATGCCAACACAATCAAGAGATATGGCTGTATATTTGGACACTCGCATGGGAATCAAAACCTATAGGGTACTTCCTGTCGATTTAGAATCATGAAATTTGGCAAGAAGCAATGTCTTATAGCAAAAGTAAATAAAAAAGTCCGAAAACCATATTTTTTTTATTTCATTACAAAAATTGTGATCTCTTGCCGTATCTCTTGATTGCATTGGCATAGAAGTTTGATTTTTTCCCAGCTTCAAGCGATTACGGGCCTGAGAATTTGATATAGAGTTCAAGACATGTGTGATTATGAATTTATACGGAACCCTCGGTGCGCGAGTCCGACTCGCACTTGACCAGTTTTTTGTGAAAAATATTCGAAGAAAATTATTTAGCAATTACTTACTTAATAAACTTTTGGAAACTAGAAAAAGATAAGACCTCACCTTAACCATAAAGAAAAAAAGGGTTTGCCTCTGGCGTAACCAAAATTAGCGCTTCTATCGGAAAACATATTTAGTAGAATAGAATAGAATAAATGTAACTGTAACTGGAATAATCCAGACACAGATAATAAGCAATATACACAAACTTATAAACAATAATGACCACGCTGAATACGTTAGAAACAACCGACTTCAATCGCAATAACTCCAATTTTGCTATGTTTTTGTTGATTTTCTCAAAAACCGCTGAATCTATTTCGATATACATATAGATGTACACAATCAATAATATCTCCCTCTCCAAATAAATCGAATTAATAACAATTTAATGGAAAGACTAAAACATTGTTTAATTGAAAATCCTGCAAGATAATTCAAAATTAACGAGGGTTACAACGGACCTATTTAGTTTCTAATAAATATTTTTTTTTATTTGCGACTAGTGTACCAATTTGCGGTTAGAGCGTCCATTGCCTAGAAGGTAAATATGCATTGAACACGATAAATATTAGAGCGAAAAATGAATATTTATGCAGTTTAAACTTTTGTTTAAAGTTTTTTTGTGGTGCGCGCTTTGAAACGAACACAGTGGATACTGTAACTAATACCTATGTTCAAGCTGCGCTATAAATAATAACAGTTTATGAGCTTGTAAACATGTCTGCGTAAACGGTCAGTCAACATCTATGCCTGCCTGCATGCATAGTTATTCAGCTCATTGAGTTACATTTACATTAGCATAAACAAGTAAAGCAGTATTGCGAAGCATCTAGCAGTAGATGATTGCTATAAGAAACAGGTATAATTGACCACGCTGAATACGTTAAAAACAACCGACTTCAATCGCTACAACTCCAATTTTGATAGATTTTCTCAAAAACCGCTGAATCGATTTCGATAAAATTTATATGGGACCACCTGTGAAGTATACCCTTTACCCGTTGTGAAGTATGTTAAGTATACCCTAACAAAAAAAGAATTTTCCAAATCGGTTCAGGCGTCTTCGAGTAATCGGTGAACATACATAAAAAAAAAGATTTTTGAAGTCGGTTAAAAAGGATATAACAAAACATATACATATATAATTAAGAAACAAGAAAAATACTTAAAATAAATAAATAATAGTACCGAGTCTTCAAATTAAAGTAAGTACTTCAATTTTTTTTAAATCGAGAATACATTGTGAAAATAAAAAGCGAAAACTACCCCGAAGTCAACCAGTTGCTTTAATTGGAAGTTTGTAGCTAAAGAAACGTTCTTATAAGAATATTATAAGAAAATAGGTTTAGTATAACGTTCTCGAAGTCCACATATTGGTTTCAGATATTTTGCTAAGAATATACTACCGAGTCTCTCCCTTCTGCATCACTCGTTGATGTCTTTTGTATGGCCGAAATAATTCCACATATTGGTTTTAGAGGTTTTCGTTTTTTTTTTGCTAAGAATATACTCCTAGTCCCTTCTGTATCGCTCGTTGATGTATTTTGCATGGCCGAAATGTTAATTCATTCGAGCTATGATAAACTACTAAAATTAAAAAGTGTAATATAAAATTTTGAATTTAGAAACGACTTCAAATAATTCGTTGCCACTCTACAAGATTATTACAAGTGAAATCTGTATCATACTCTACTTTTTAAAATAACGCATTTTTAATAACTTAAATCAAGTAGAGTTTATTATGCAAAAAGTCAGTACACATAGTATTGATTCCACGTTCGCTTAGGTGCCACCAACGGCGATATATAAAGGATTTTTTTTAGCATAGTGTTTCAAATTATGTTTAGTGCAGTACTAAACAATAAAAAAATATTATTATTTTTATTATTTCAAATTATTTTCAGGAAACTAACATAGAATTCATGACAAAACTGTTTTTGTGTATTTATGAATGTTAACGTCAAATAATATTCTCATAACAATAAAAGCCCTCGACTCCAAACAATACCATAAGAACACTCATACGAACATGTTTCGGAAACTTTGTAAGGAGCGCATAAATAACGTTCGAACAAAGCCCACATTGGAGCAGAGGAAAAACGCCGTAAGCACACACCGTCGTCGTCTCCGCGGCGGCGGCGGCGGCAGCGGCGGCGGGCGCAGATCGATGAAAGTGCTCTTTGTTTGCCGGATACATGAGCCGAATTCGCGTCACGTCGTCCAAAAACCCAAATCGAGATAAACAACCTCCCCCTAGGAAAGGGCTTAAGAGGCGTCGTTTTACCGGCCGATTTTCGTCTTTAACTTAAACGATTAAGGCGCGCTTTCCAACGAACGTCCTCCGACAACAATTGAATCAGTTCACGCAGCATCAAATCACTAAACCGCTGGGCGGAGCGAGCGGATCCGCTGGCGCGCGACAGAGACGGAGCACACGAGCTTTTGCGACTCTCGATTCAAGGCAGAACGAGAGAAAAGTATAGTCTGTCAAGGAGTCTTGAGATGCGACTCCAAATTTAAGTGCTACGAGAGCTTTTTGTTCGTAGCCCACGGCGGCAATAAAAATAATAGTGTCACTGAGCAGATTGCCTCTTATTCAGCTCTTGACAATTAAATAAGTGTTCTTGAATGGCGTTCCTTAGGAACGACCCGTCATAATAGTGTGATTAATGCGGGCCCATCAGACACTTTCTATCGATCAATTGTCAGCTACTGATAATCACGAGCGTGTATTTAAATTATCTCAACGTTAACTCCGGGCTCGCACTCTGCAGCATCTCGTAACATAACTCATCTCATATGGGTCACTTAATTTTATTTTACATTTATTTTCGTAACCTCTGATAATGCGATGATGGATTACCAGCAAATAAATAAAAATACGATAACGTAATATAATAAATTACAACTTTTTGATCAGTCACATGCATTTATGTTAGAGTATAAAGCATCTAAGCCCTCTAATTTACATTTAATAAAATTAAATGATCCATTTATAGAAATTAATTAACGAGGTGGCCAGTGGAGCGTCTGCTACAGCGGCATCCCCTCGCGGTTACAATGGCTCACGGAATAATAACACAATGATAATGCGTGCAGCAATAATAAATAACTCCCTTCGAATTAATAAAACTCACTCAATGACAATAACGCACCACTTCGGAACTAATAGAAAACTTGAGAGCGAAATTAAATTTTTAGCATCAAGGGGAGGATCCGTTTTATTTCGAAAAAAAAAAATGTTTAAGTAGAACTATCAAATAACTAATTGGTTCAATTTTCATTAAAATATAAAGAGTGCTCGTTAAACCTGCGAACAAGTGACAGCGCTCATTAACCTTTTCATAATTGTTTACTTTCCTTTTTTATAAAACTTTATTATTAAAGAAACGGATACGTATTTCAAATTTATAACTCAATAAACTTAGATACACAAAAGTTTTCATTTAATATTTTTTTCATTACTTTTATAAATTAATTTAGCATCGTCAGACGTATAAGTTACAGTTGGTATGAGAAAATAAAATACTTTTGTTTGTCAGCCAGCGGTAAAGCATCCCCTCCGCAAGCACACCGGTGTGTCTCATGCGATGTACCCTTTCCCAACTGAACCAAATAAATCAAATTAAAGCACTCACCACGCTCCGGCACACACACGAGTGCCCAAGACGTTTTGTCAAATTTATTATTTTATTTATATATTTTTATTACTCATTTCGATTGCGTCGTCTTCATTGTGCTCTCGAGTGGTCTGTGACAAATTTGATGACGACTGGGGTCACAGCGCAATGGGGTTAGTGATCTATGGCTCTGGGGGTACGTAAACGATAGTTTACAAAATTTTTGCCTCGATTTAAGGTCGTAATGCGACCTAAATGGGTTTTTGTGTAATTTCTTGTGGGATTCGCACAACGGTCCATATCGATTTGTGCTCTTAATGGACTGTGAATTCATTGTTAGATTCTTTGTGAACCGCAAAGTTTATAAGTTGTAGTCGAATTTTTAGATCAGCTATAAATCACACTAAATGCTGTGCAGTAAAAAATCTTGCTTGAGAACAGATTACAATAACTATTACACGCGCCTGAATGATACATCGGCTGTGGAATATACGTACATCTTGATCTGGCCTCTTGCGTATTTTTCTTCAATTATTTCTATACCAATATCTTCATAGGCCATACCCATGGACTTGCATACACAGCACGACGTATCAAAAGATTGACAATCGCTTAACAAATAGATATTAGCTCTACTCAGGCTTCTTACGGATAATAATAGCCTAGTATTACTAAGTAGCTCAAAGCTAAATTAGAATTCTTTGTTGGCAGAACGAAGTGGAAGCGGCAGACAGCTGTGGGGCTAGAGCTGCTGGCCGAGGCGGGCAACTACGCGGCGTTCCAGCGGCTGTACGGCGCCGGCGGGTACTGGCCCGGCGTGCCCGCGTACCCCGCGCAGCCGGCGCCGGCGGCCGACCTCTACTACCGGCAGGCCGCCGCCACGGCAGCCGCTGCCGCCTCCGCGGCCAACACGCTGCAGAAGCCTCTGCCATACAGGTGACATATACCTATTCAATACTTTACAATATGTTTCTTTCTGATTATATCCTCTGGTATGCAATTGTTCCAAATGAAGTTCAAGGCTAACTACTCCCAATTCTACTGTCCTGATTCTGCGAAAACCTAAACAACATGAATTAAAGAAGACGGATTCTACACAGTCCTGTGGGCAAATTTTATTTTCACTCTTTGTCATATATAGGATTTAAAATCTACAGTACGATTTTCTTCTTTTTCATTCGTCTGTGGTTAACGCCATTCTTAATACTGAATATTCTGCACAGGCTGTACCCTGGCGCTCCGCTGGCAGGCGTGTCGCCGCTGAGCCTGGGGCTGCCGGGCCCGTCGGCGCACCTGGGCGCGCTGGGGGCGCCGGCGCTGGGCGCGCTGGGCTACTACGCGCAGGCGCGGCGCTCGCCCTCGCCCGACGTGGACCCCGGCAGCCCGGCGCCGCCGCCGCGCTCCCCGCGCGAGCCCTCGCTCGAGAGGCGCTCCGACGACGACGAAGACGACGAAACCATACACGTGTAATGTGAAGGTACAATCTGTGAGGCTGTTTGTGAATTTGTCGTATTCTGAATTATATTAGGAGTATCTTACAGGAGAACACACAAAAATTGCTAAACACTAAAGTGACAAAGTGACATTTAAAACCAGTGATGCAAACAATCGTTACGAATATAAATCTTATGTACAAACAAATGTGAAGAAGCCATTAAGTTTTGGTAATCCCCTGTTACTTATCTTCGGTAATGTGTTGCCGCAGTATGGTTTCTCAGTATTGACTTTCAGTGTTCCTGTTCGCAATAACTTCATTCTTCATGACCAAGGAACGTTAATATTTTGATTTTACCAAGTGAAAAATATTTCTTGGGCTATTGTCCAAATATGTGATATTATAAGCTCTCGATATAGGAATATGTATAGTATTATAATTATAAATGAATTGATGTCGTGTATCTAATTATTAAATATTGATTACAATTGCTTTTAAGTTAGAAGTACTGAAATGAAATGAGTCTATGCATTCAACGATTGACAATTATTTAAAGTTATATTTAAAAGTGGACATTCTCGTGTCGCCATACAAATGTTATGTTCCTTATTTGTATACTACATTAGGTACAATCACGCAACCTTGATTATGTAACTATTAAATATGTACCTACTTATATTTATTAAAAATAACCAAAATCTGAAAGGAAAATAAAAAATATTACCCGCTAAATATTGGTTGGTGCTAGATAAAGCAATAAAGTTTATCTTCGTACTTAAACATTCCAACGAATTTAAGATATTTATATTTCACGATTCCTATGATATGGTGGTGTAAGCCAAATTCAAATTATTAGAGGTTCATTTTTTGAAACCTGTTTTCCTTACAAACGGCAAACGGACCAAATCCAACAGTATATTCATCTTCCTGAATTTGTAAGACTTCTGTACAAATTGCTAATAAGTTTGTGCTCACAAAAATAATAACACATTTTTGTACGCGGGTAAACAAAAATTTTATTTCTATATACATGGTGCTGTCCATGAAGTTATTTTTCAGTTTAATTATTTTAAGAACGACTCATGAAACATGTGAAAAATTGTATATTTATATTAATATGTATGTATTATTAATCAGTGTATGATTTGTTAGAATACTTAAATAAATAACATATACAGCATAAAGTGTTAAATGTATGTAATAAAGTAAAAGTACCTAAAGCTAATACAATATAATTATGGCAACGTTACTTAAGCAATTTAAAAAGTGACATTTTATGTCCAATAGATTTTGTGGTGTTTTGTAATTAAAATGTTGTCAATTACAAACTGTTGTTATTTTTTCTTGTCAAAAATTTATTTCAAACAGACTTACTAAAATGTCAAATTAATTTCAATGGTAAGTATTGGTGCGTCTGGTATTTGGGTGAAACGTTTGCTAAATATCTGAGCGGCAGGGACAACGCTACACGGGGAAAAAAGAGTTATAATTGTTTTTCCACCAAGAGATTCTAATGTCTTAGATTTGTTTCTTACTGCTGAAACAATATTTTTTATAACGTAAGTTTCGACTCTCACAAAAAAATACATTCTTGACATCTTCAAGAAAGTCGTATTCTCCATTGAAAAAATATTTCATGGTGCATATATGAATCTATATTTTCTTGAATGAAAGAAATCGTTTTTACCGTGTACTAATATTACTTTTGTAATCTATTGCATTTGACCTAAAGCAGTTCACCACAGATACATAAAAAGGCGAAAAATCTTCCAGAACCACTATGACTTTCATCCCCTTAAAAAAATATATAGGTCTTTGTTTTGATAATCCAACTTTTATTCAATAACATATTTAACACGTTTATTTGGATAGATATTCATCATCATTATGAATATATTTATAGATCTATCCAAACATCTATTAACAGAGCAAACAAACATTCTCGCCACATGAATGTGGGCACTGGATAGGAATCGGACCTACGAGACAAGCAGAAAAAGCTAACAATTTTGAATAAATAAACTCTAATCACTACGCCATCGATGTTAGAAAAATTTCGAAGTCTATCAGCAGTCGACTCCTACTCCAATATTATTAAAGCTGTAATAAATAATAATATAAAGCAAAGCAGTAACATGATGTTGCTGCAGCGCATTTGCAAATAGAGATCGCACACTCGATTTAACACAGGAATTATTGTTAACGACTAGAGTCTACAAAAAGGTAATTGAAAATATATCGAATTTCAAACAAATAAATAGATTTTTGAAAGCATTACAGATTCAACCATCAAATCTGATATTATTCAGCAGTTCTGTTTTGATCACTTCATGGCCTATGGTTTTGCTTTGACATTACGTACTAACGCTGTCCTGTATAATGATAGACGATAAAAAAAAATCAAAATTGCTTAGGATTTGTATTTTGAACACAGGTAACCTATATGCCGGCTTTTTCAAAAAGTGTTAGTTAGCATGGTGAAGACTAATCTATAATGTGTAACTTATGTATATAAATTTTATATTCGATAATAACAAATACTAATCAGTTTACTAAAACTGAAAACAAAAAATATTTTGTTCGAAGAATGTACATTTTTTGAAGGCAACTTTTTCTCTACCTAACAGTTCCTACCACTTGTAACTCGTATACCCGTTTCGACGCGCCGTTTCGAGTAATATTTCTGGAGTGAAGAGAAACGACGGGTACATAGAAAAAAAGAATCAATAATAGTTTAGTAACAATCATTACCGAACTCAACATCGATCTCTGATTCGACTGAAACAATCACAGTCTCTAGCAGTTAGTCGGTTCGCAATGGTGGCGTGACAAACAGGCGTTAGCCGCAACCTACTGAAGTGCTCAGCGCTGCCGCTGCGCTGGATTCGTTACACCTGCTTAACGCGGACGAATGCCTCCGTCAGCCAACTAGCATTCCTGTGCACGTAATGATTTTATTACTCACACAATTGCTGTTGCATACCCAATTGGCATGTCTATTGTGTGTTACGCCTATGTTTTGTTTCTGTAAGCTGTAATGTTATGCCCTTGTGATGAGAATGGTTCTGTGAAGAGAAGCAACTGGTTCTTTGTGGAGTCTGGTCGGTGATAGCTCTGAGTTCTTTATTGTAACAAACACATGTTTAAGACCATGTTAAGATTTTTCTTTTCATCTAAATAATGTGATGGCTAGGTAAAATGTAACGCTTAATAAATACAATAGTAAGTAAATACCATATACGTCAAAAAGTCATGGTCACCGTGGTCGCGTTTTATAAAACAACTTGTCCTCGCTCGCGTTTACACAATCGCAGCTCACGAAACTTCTTTCTTTGATTTCCTCCTAAGCATTTTAGTGGGCATAAAACCTATTTAAAAAGCAATCAGTCAGCGGCCGCTGATTGCCCGCGCAGCACGCCACCGGCCGCGGCCGTGTTCACAAAACGAAGCAATTAACAGCAACCCCTTCCACCCCACCCGCGCGCGCCCCTCACCCTCTCCCCACCCCGCACCACTGCACTCTGCAGATCTAATCGCAAAACGACCGTTTTCTGGAATCGCCTCTATAAACTATTGCGTGTTGAAAGTGCAGGGCTGTCACCGCGTCAGTGTTTCCTCTGTTATGTCAGTAAAGAAGTACACAATCAATAATATCTCCTTCTCCAAATAAATCGAATTAATAACAATTGAATGGAAAGACTAAAACATTGTTTAATTGAAAATCCTGCAAGATAATTCAAAATTAACGAGGGTTACAACGAACATATTTAGTTTCTAATAAATAGTTTTTTTTATTTGCGACTGTAGTGTACCAATTTGCGGTTAGAGCGTCCATTGCCTAGAAGGTAAATATGTATTTAACACGATAAATATTAGAGCGAACAAATGAATATTTATGCAGTTTAAACGTTCTCTAATCACGAAAAACATGTGAGGATGTTTTGTGGTGCGCGCTCTGAAACGAACACAGTGGATACTGTAACTAATACCTATGTTCAAGCTGCGCTATAAATAATAACAGTTTATGAGCTTGTAAACATGTCTGCGTAAACGGTCAGTCAACATCTATGCCTGCCTGCATGCATAGTTATTCAGCTCATTGAGTTATATTTACATTAGCATAAACAAGTAAAGCAGTATTGCGAAGCATCTAGCAGTAGATGATTGCTATAAGAAAGAGGTAAAATGCAGATGATGAATTTAATATACTTTAATGCACGCCAAAATTAATAACAGTGACAAAAATACAAAAGAAAATTTATTATCTTTGATGAAAGGCGGCCTTACAGCTTTAAGCGATTTTTCCCAGGAAATTTTTGGTGAATGAAAGAGCGACATAGACAGAAACGATTAGTATAAACATATATAACAATTTTTGCTTTAAAATTGTGTTGTCGCTGTCGTAACTAACCGACGTATACGCGTATCCATATTTCCCCATTGATCTATTCCTTTGCCAAGCAAATAACGAGTTATTATTTTTCCTGTTTCTGGTATTGTAGTGTTTGAATATGGAGGCACAATTAATGAGTGTTTAGCGCTAAATCAGTGGGGCCGGCGGCGGCGACCGCCGATGTTATCTGCTTCCGTCGGCGCCGCTTCATAATTACTCATTACGTCGCTCGAGCAAACGGTTTTAGCCGAAACTTAAAGTGCACTGTCACACACAATTTTAATAAGTTATATCAAAGACCACACAAAGAAGTAGTAATTTATATAATGGTTTATACAGTAGAAATATTGCTACAATTTTGTGAGGAGTGAAATTTAGTTCGATAACTGCAGGGAGGTGCCTAACTCGTAGCTGAACCTATACAATACAAGTACTTACCTATTCAAATAATAAACATTCCATAAGCTCCATAGTTAAAAAAAATACCAGTAATAACATAAATTTTTCACATGAAAAATAAAAATAAGAACCTTTCATATATACGTATTATATTGGATTATGTAATTGCTATTGCAAAATTAAAAGCGTATAAATTATACTTGGAAGAGACAGATGAAGTAGATAAATTACGAAATCCATAAGATTGTAGATTTCTTACTTTACCTTATCAAAAGTAAGAAATGGGTCTACCTTTTTAAATATAATTGTTGTAAGTAATGAAAATAAATAACATATTTCGATGCAATATGAAGATGGGACTGAAAGACGAAAAATCGCATTTTCTATTTAAATTAAATTCTGATCCTAGTCCAATACCTGAACTGAAGATGTAGGTAGTGCATAATTGTACGGGTCTCTGTTATACAATTTAAAGAAATAAATAAAAAGTCTAAATAAATCCAATGGACACAAATAATTCTAAAACCCTTCCTTCATCTATTCGTAAGATAGGCAAGGAGCAATAGAATACATATTATGAAACTGTTAAGTAATTGTAATATTTGATCAAATATGACGGTCACATCCCTAGTAGTCTGGGCAGCAGACCGAGTGATATCCGAGCGATTTGATCGCCACCGGGTAATTAGTCGTTTCATTTTAGCTGCCCACAGCCCGCGCCCGCACCGCGCCGCGCGATAAATCGACTGCACGCCACGTATGCGCCTATAGTCAGTAATTAATTTATGTGGATTCATTTATTGGTTTTGAATCTGTAAAGAGTGGAAAAGTAATCAAGAAAAGCCGCTTTAATATTGCATAATGACATATCAGCCTGATTTAGTCCATTTCTGGACGAACTCATTTCGAGAGATATGGTCAAATCAATAATAACTGGAAAAAATTTTACGTCACTAGAGTTTTTAACTTATTGCCCCATATCAGATGCGTGTGCGCATTGTTTATGACAGGCAAATTGTATAATGCGCGGGAACAACGTACGTTAGTATTGTTCTGTCCGTCGCTTGCGCTGATTGTCAGCGCTTTTCGGACTTTAATCCGCCATTTTGTGAAATTATGGAAATGAAATGGATGTTTCGCGGTTAGCTGCCTCCGGTGTGCAGCGGCGTTTTGTTATTTTATTGTTCTTTTGACATTGAATTAAAAATTATGTAGAACAGTGATCTAACGGTGTCACAGCAAAGGTAATGTTAAAATAATTGACTTAAATTCATTTTCATGAAGCAGATAAACGATTGATGTAATAGTGGCTTATTTAATAATAATGTGTTATTAGAAATTAAAGGGAAATCAGGAATAATGGGAACATAATACTCATTAAAAGGGACGGTATTGCATAAAATGATCCATTTTTATATACAGGTATTTATTGGTTGTCCGCAAGCACAGCCGCAAGCTCGCCATGCACCGATACACTATTAATGCCGTGCCACTAATTTGTCCAGGGCAGTTAGCATAGAACCGCCGCCGCCGGGGCTGCGATATCGGGCGTTTTGTAGCGAGTAATCGCGATGTTATCATCGCCTCCCCCCACCCCGCGCGGCGGACCGTGGCCCCCTCCGCGGCCGCTGCTAATTTCACTCACTCGCCATTGTTTGGTTTAAACTGCCATTGCTGACCGACTGTCCATAAAATATGTCGCATAGGATGTAACTGAAACGATTTAGAAACGTCATCGTTACTATTACAGAGGGACAAGTGCAAATGTATTGCCGGCTCACGTTTAAGATAGTTTATCACCAGATAATCCACTTACATATATTTTAATACTCAGACAAGATTGAGTTTCACTTTAAATCAATTTAAAAATCTTAGCAAAGCAAAACACGTAGCGCGTAGCAAGAGTCGTAGCATTTTGGGCATAGTAAGTAAATTGTAAAATTTATTTAAGTTTGGTTAATTGTTTCTACTAGACACACATACCTGTTTAACCTATGCATGTGTTTGTGTGTGTCACTAATTGCCCTGTCCGGCGGAAGTGGCCGGTCCGACAGTTCCCGTGGTCCCGAGTGTCAGGTGCCGGGCCACCTGTGTGCCCGCCGCCGCTCCGCCGCCGCCGCACCGACGAGCTTGCCTTGCGGTCTGCCACTAACGTACTACGAGTACGCACCCAATATCTGCCATAGATAAACTTTTCGAAATTCCTAAATGTGTCAAGCGTTGCTTTTCCAGTGTAAACTCCATAGATAAACTAATAGTGATCTCCTATGTCCTCGTTTGCGTTGACAATGGCGGTTAAAACTAGTTAAAAAATTTGAAAATAAGAGTACAAATTCTAAGATATATTTTATACTTGCAAAATATGATTTTGAAAAAATCCTGAAAATGTCCACTGTTGATAAAACAATTATAATAATTAAGGATCCGTACAAAAAAATCTCCCATGAAAACTTTTAATTCCTTTTTACCCGACTGCGCCAGAAGGAGGGTTATGTATTTCGAATGTATGTATGTACATATATTTCTTCGGCACACTCTGTACCCTAAACGGCTTGATGGACTTTAACTTGAGAGGTGTCGTTAGATTCGTCTTGATCCCCAGTTTGACATACGATACATTTTAATGTAGTCGGGTTTTTTTTAATACGAGTATGGTAAGGTTATTTAAAAATTATTAATCCGATTCTTATTAAGATTTATGTATAATAAATGTATGATTTTTTTTTTTAATGACAGTGTCGTCACTTAACTATAATATTTTTAATTAATGTAAGTAATTTTAAAATCCACATTAATTTTAATTAGAAAAAGTAAATAGCAACAGTTTCTAGGAGTTTGCGTTTCGCTTTCGTGTATAATTTTTCATCACAATTAATATTATTTGTAATGAGTCTGCGAGGGCATGGTAAAGCATAAGGCGGGTTTTAAATGGTGTTTTATGTTTGATAATTTTTATAATGACCAAAACAGTTCTTAATTTGTCACAAACCTGGTTAATGTGGGGAAACCAATTGAACGTATTATCTATATTGAGACCTAAATATGTATGCTTGGCGACGTTTTCAATTGGAGGGCAGGGACATTTTTGACCTGTCAATGAACTAGAGCTGTGCAAACATGCATGACTGTGAGCAACTAGGTTATTGTGGGGTTTATTTTTTATGTATGGGCTACTAATTATGACAAGTTTTGTTTTTTGGGCGTTTAAGACAAGGCCAGCGTCGTGACACCATTTACTTAAGTTATCAAAATCAGTTTGGAGTTTGGAAATGGCAACATTAGTGTCTTTATCTACAGTCAGAAGACAGGTATCGTCGGCAAACTGATAACAGACATTGTGTTCTATAATTGTATGCATATTGTTAACATATACGATATACAAATAAATAAATCTTTATTTCGGACCAAAGAAATCCATGTATACACGTTGAAATCAAGTTGAAAAAGGTTCAGGTCATGAACAGCTGTTAAAGTTCAGATTCAATTGTGAAGGATGCTCATGAGTTTAATTTTAGTTTAAAATTGAAAAGCGAGAAGTATGTAGTTTATTTAGGTTTTTTGGTACCATTTAGTGCTCAGACATCCTAGTTTACAGATTACTATTTAGTCGAGCCAATTGGAGGGCGCATGCATAGTATATCCTATACTATTAAACGAGTTAAGTGTCCCGACGATTTCGAAAACGGCTTGAAACCTTTTGACGAAAATCTAGGATTAGGGGTTAAAAATCACCAGAAATCGATCTATGAGGGAATTATCTTCGAAAAAAGTCATTTAAGGGAGATATGAGCGAAATTACATAAAAGGAGAACGCATATAACTTATTTTAACCATCGCTTGCAAGTACTTTGGTAGACTAACTAGCGGTTTTGGTGCGAGCCACTTACATTTTGCTGCTTTTAGGTCCGGATTCGAATCCCACCCATGAGACTTTATAGTTTTTTGTCTTTTTATTTTGTTGAACTTATGTAAATATTATGTAAATAAATAAAAAGACTTAAGAGTGATAAAAAATATATATTTTAACCTCTATATTTTAGAAACAAATAGCGCCATCTTTCGCCATATAAATGAATTACATACCTGAAGATTGTGCCGCCCTGCCCCGTGTTTGACAATAGGGAAATTTCGACGGCTTTCACTAAACTCAACTAGATGGCGCTGATAACATTTGCAATAGGAAAATCTCGTAAAAAGTCGCCAAAACTGATTGATGTTACTAACTAATATACATATCATAATAAATGATGAACAACTTTCTAATATTACGTATCATTGAATATTTTTCTGTTTTTTTTTATCAAAAAAAAAAAGGATAATTTGCATGTATTTTTTTCAATAGAATCAAATTATAAAAAAAATATGATAAGTAGATATTTTTACAACAAATATTGCTTGTCCTTTCGTCTCTTAGAAGGCCACTACCGACTAAAACCCTGCAAAATGTTTCATAGAAAATACATCTTATAATATGTACTACTAAACAAGTTATCTTAGTTTATAAAAACTCCGATTGAACGAGCGACGCTCGGTCTCCCGGCTAGTATATAAGGTGCTACTTTATAAGTGCCCGATATTTTAGTCAGTGCTTCTACTCCTGATTCTCATCAACTTTCCCCAAGGAACCCATAGTCAAATCGCAAAAAATTTTTTGGACTCTTCATACAAATCGATCAGCCGAGCGGTCAAATTAGTATGAGGAGTCCAAATTTTTTTTGCTATTTGACTGTGGGTTCCTTAGGGAAAGTTGATCAGAATCAGGAGTAGAAGCACTGACTAAAATATCAGGCACTAATAAAGTAGCACCTTATATTTTATAGTATTAGGTGCTTACCTATGAAATTGACGTTTAGTTAAAAAAGTTCAAAGACAAAATTAATATAAAATAATTAAGGTTTTAAAACAACTAATTATTTTCAAAGTACCATTGGACATTTAGAAATAAAATAATGCTTGCTAAATGCACGTTATCTGAATATTTTGAGAGCACAGTTGTGTAGAAACTGTGAAAATGGATTTTTTCGTCACTGAAAATCGCAATTTTTTCGTTAAAAAAGTACGTTTTTTTTATTTTTGAAGGCTACACTTATCCCAGCATGTTATTCGTTACCATATGTATTTTTGAACATATTGCGCATAATATTTCACGATTTTCAGATAATTTCCATTTTTTTTTGGTAGAAAAAAATTACCCAATTGACCTCTAAGAAAACTCCAATACAGTATTTAATGGAACCCTACTCAGTCAGTTTTTACATAAGAGACATGACATCACTAATTCATGAAAGACTTTGAATGTAGCTAGAAAATGATAAATAATTTAATGGAAGTAAATTAATTTTTGGGGTAATATTATTCTGTTGAACTTTCAAAACTGAAACGCCAATTTCATATGTAACGACCTAATATATATCTTTTTGTATATTATTGTTTTGTATTTTATGGGGCTAATACCTGAAAATAAATGATTTCAATTAAATTCAATAGTGCATACCACATTATTTCCTATAGCAGGTTGATTAACTTATATTAATAATATTTTTTTATTTCGGACAATTCACAATTCATAATTTGTTAGTAGTTAACTAATTAAATCATTACATACAATTAACTTTAGAATTGCACAATTACCTTTACCTCTAACAATACAATATAACTACATTACTTTTACCTATTACAATACAACTGCACTTCAGGCAGTTTATCGTACGTGCTCGTACATACGTATAGATCTAAGCAATTCTTCACTCAAAACAATAAATAAAATAAAAGTGTTATTTTCTACATAAATTATAAATTCAATAGCGTTTTTAGTGCCACAAAGCTTTATACATAACTAAAAAAAAACCACCCTTAACAACTAACCTTATTTTTACCTGACACTGCAATAAATCTTGCTTTCTAGTGATGAAACTGTATTGATGCACCCGCTTAAGAGCTACGTTGTCATAGACACGCAGATACAGAGACACTCAAATACATAGATTTCAAAGTTACAACAAAAAGGAGGGGATGTCTGCATAGAAATTAAAAACTATTGGGAAAAAACTAATAGTTCAATGAAAGCTTTTTATGCCCTTGTTCGGCAATATGTCGATAGATATAATATGTTATTTCATCTACAACTTATGGTTAACTTATAATCAACGGCACAAAAACTATATAAAACAATGGTGTATGCTTGTATCGTAATAGTTGCATATTTATTACAAATTGTGCCCTTAATAACTGCGAGCCATGGCCTACGCGCATGGCGTAGGTACTAAACTAATGCCTAGGTTTCGCGGGACACGTACGGTGTAAACTACCGGGGCCCAAGGAATCGTGTGCAATGAACACAAATCGAAGTAATTATTCCTCAGTGTTGTTATTTTGTTCCAATTTAGCCGGTGTTACCTATGTATCAATTTGTATTGCCCGAGCTTAAGGCTCGCTCACATGTTGGTGAGAAATATATATTTTCATGTAGGTTGCCTTGAAGAGACTCACTGTCTTAAGATGTGGCATTATTGTGATGATAATTACAAGCTCTGAATTGGTTTTATATACAGTTGAAGTTTGTCTGTTTTATTTAAGTAAAAGTGGAAAAAATTGGTCTATACAAAGTTGGTTTATAAAAGAGAATTTTATTTTTTTAAATAATCTAACTTTAAGGATTCCTGGTAAAAAAATGATCAGTTTCATGAGTACAAGTTTTATTTTAATTCGGCTATTAACGGTAATAAAAGAAATATAATTCCTTCCTGTAGTGTACAAAATAATAGACAAAGTAATTTAAAAAAATAACTATCTTCGGTTACAAGTAGGTAAGTAAATGATAAATTGCACGAATTAACTGAATCAAATAAGAAATACCCGAGCAACGAGAACCGGGTACATATTATAATGCATACATTCGAAATCCATAAGTTTACAATATATACGTTCAAAATATATAAAATCAAAATATACAACAGTTGAAATAACTATCAATCAAATTCCATAAAGTACGTTTCCGAGATTGGTCGGATTATATAGTATCAAAATGCATATGTTCACAATTTATAAGTTGAAAATATATACATTTAGAAATTATAATGGTCACATAGAATGAATACGACACTGTATTTTTTTATAATTACTGTTTTGGGGGTAGTTATTATGTATCTTTACATTATAAGTCCCCCTACACGATACAATAATAAAAAGAGGGGGTTGCGAACAAAAAAAAAATGGTGAAATTTTTGTCAAAGTCCCAGGCCCGTTTATAACTTGGGACTCGTTTTTCTCGTAAACGGTTTATCTTAGGAAAAAAGTTGATATGATCAAAAGTGTTCCCCTAAGTGAGCCCTACTCGATACGCGTATAAGAACTAGGGTGATTTCATTTCATTTCATTTTTATTTAATCATTTGCATGCCACATGTGGTGATTAGGTGACCAAGAAAAGATTTTGTTTAAAAAATGTGTGTGTAGTGCAGAAGAACAGACGAACCAAACAGACAGACAGATAGACAGATAGATAGACAGACGGACAGAAGACATCAAGCAGATGCGGGAGCGAGCGAAGCGAGCTCGGGAGTTCGGAGCACCCCGACTCGGATGATTTAGGTTCGGTGAGTGTGATGTGGAGGCGAGCTATGCTCGCCTCCACTCACAGTCACCGGTGTTAGGTTTGATTGATTTAACAGTCACGGAACGAGTGGTCGCTTGGAAAGAAAGAAAGAAAGAAACTATGTAACTAAGTAAGATGATTGATTTTGAATACTCGTCGCCGCTGGTCGTTACTCGGGATGGATGGATGGATGGATGGATGGATCGATGGATCGATCTGAAAGATATTTATAGAGTAATTTAAGTAAGTAAGTAAGTAAGTAAGTAAGTGTGCGTTTGTTTATGGATGGATTGATTTGAAAGATGATATTTAAACTTTATTTCGGTATTTTTATTGACTATTATGATTAAAGACCTTTAAACATTTCAACCATTATTAATTTCAAGTTTATTAGTATTGTACTTATGTCAAACAACTTTATATATTTTGACACATTATATATTTTGATTTTCAGTATTTTAAATTTAGACATTCCAACCGTATATATTTTAATTTTATATATTTTGATACGTACCCACGAGAACCTATATTACATCGATAATAGTCGTTACAAATGCCCACGATAATATTTTAAACCCCCATGACTTCAATTTGCGGGAAAAAAACGTTACCATCAAGAAATGTCGTGAGCTAATGTGTCGACTCGACGAGGAATGCCTGCCATTTTGTTTTTTTTCTGCTCCCCCATAATTACGTAATTAGTGTCGATGAATTGAAAGTGCATTTTACGTGAGCCTTTTGTATGCGCTCGTCTGCGCCCGCGCACGCCTTTGTTTAAATGTAGCAACAGCTGTTCCGTGGGTGGCGGGTAGCTAAATGACCTTCCAACATTAAATGACTATGGCTTTCTTGTCACTGACTAAATTATATGTCACAAAATGATGGTATTGGCATGCCAGCTTTGCGCTTAATTGAAAACTTTAATATCTAATTTGAATGTGACGTCTGGGAAAAAGAATATTCCCAGAAGGAACACAATTACGATATTAATCACCTTTGTTTTAGCAGCAAGTTTGCTCAGCATAAGTGGTTTACTGCTTTAGCATTATGTAAAGGATGTTGATCATTGCAGATCTTTATTACAGGCTGTAAACAATTATTACAAAGTCAATTACAATAATTGTATATCAAATGGCATGCAATATTACAATGTTGCTACTGCTGCACTGGCAATGACGGAAGATAACTGTTGTAATTTTTAGGTTTACAGCTAAGTAATTGTTTTTAACAAATTTGCTTAATTAACCACCCATATCGCGCTTATTACAATTCCTTAGATCTTGCTTCATATCGCTGGAAGTTAACCCAGTAGGGCTGGGTTCAATTAGGGTTTAATTTGAGACGGACATACTAATACTCGTATGTGGTGTAAGAGCGATACGCAAGACTCTGTCTATGGCGGCGTCGCTAATGTCTATGGTAAGTGCTTTCAGAATATAAATAATAGGCATTGATTTGGTTTTATCCGGATGTTGCGTTACACTATACAGCATGTTCCAGTCAAGTACGGCTGCGCAGCGGCAGCGGCAATCGATTCGACTCACAGTATCAATGGTTCGATTACATTTGTAGTACGCCACATACTTACATCCATCAAACAGACTATTGCGAAAATATTTTGGTGATGGACTCTTTGCGATGTATGACTAACAAAACAGGTGTTATTTGACCAGAAACTATCTGACATAGACAAGAAACTGTAACCATCTGTAAAAGATTCTATACGATAGAACACACTGTCCACTTTTATAAAATCGTCCTTTTTAAATACATTTAATGATTTAAAGCCTTCAAAGCGGTGATTCATTGAGGTAAGCACTGTAAGAATACGCCCTAGTTTATATTAGATTTATTGGGTGACTATAATAATTCCTTTTCAGTTAGCAGTCGATGGTGCCGGTCGCAACGGCGCCATTCGCCACGCAATATCGACGCGAACAGCCGATGATTCCATTCATCATTATTATAAATGTGCCACACTCACTTATTTACGGAAATCGATATTTTTTTCGGTGTCGACTCTGAATACTCGGTTTCGACACGTCGGTAAACGTCACGGCATTGTCGGATGACCCCGCATTGTGCTCCCGCTGCGCCGAGCGTCATTGACTCCCGCGCCACCGCATGAAAGTAGGAACCGCATGATTAGTTCCGCCTCTACATAATATCAAATTGTAATTATTGATTATACCGGGTCACGGTTATTGCTAATATCGATATTAAAACAGACATCTACAGATACTTAATTAATGATCGCCGGTTCTTTATAGAAGTGTTACGATTAGTAGTTTAATTTGTTATATAATTCAATGCATTGATAAATTGTTTTACAATGTCTTATTTTTTTAACGGTTTCTATAGAGGAAAAATCTAAGTCATCGGCTCATTTTAATCAAAATGATGATGGGCGACCGAGTATCGGCTCCCGCGGTGCAGGTAACAGAGAATATTGATAAACTCAGTGCACAATTGCGGCGGCAATTTGCGCGCGATTGTCCGCGGTGAGACGCCAACGCACGCAAATTGGAGGCGCGCCGGGCACAAACGAACTAGTTACGCCGCGTAACAGCCACTAACTGCAACACAATACTGCTAATAGAATACTTTTCGAAGCACTCCGATTGCAATCCAATCTTAGAATAGGACGCGAAATTTGTGTCGTTATAGCACATCTATACTTCCTGTATTACTCGCACCGACTGTGTACCGAGTGAGCGTGTGTGCGTCGTGCGCTCCCACGGCGGGTCACACATAAATATCTAATGAGAAATACGATTGCACAAGAAAATGATATCGATATCAATTCGATATTCGTTTCAAAGCAATCACGAAAACAAATTTGCGTTCATTTCCTTTCCTCAGGAACAAACGCACGGCGAATCCGGCGTTGCAATATCTTTTATAAGGCGGTAGATCGTAATGGAAACCATTTCTCATCAATTTTCTAAATAAAGGCGCACAGAAGCCAGCGGATAAAACAAAGCATGAGTGCTCACGACATAGATTGAGCTGAATTATCGCTTTACCGCAGAACACAATCTCCATGTACCGGCCCACTCGGCGTCTCGGCAGATACCCGAGAGCGAGTGTGTATGTAATTGTACAGACGCCTCGGGACCGATAACACGTGTGAATAATGTTAAACTTCAGCTGTTTCTCTCCTTTATCAGTTCGCTCCTCTCGCCTCGATATTTCTCGAGCATCGGTTGTTTCCCAAGAAGGTAATTACTTCAATTAGTAATCCGAAAGCGAGACCGTTCATTTTACTGCACATACAGAGCTCACTGAGCTTAGTGAGACACTTACATATTTAAGAAACAATTCGGTTTAGAACTATGTAGTATTAGTCATTATTTTGTCAGTTCATTTTTGTACAACGTTTTATGTCGCAATCAAATTACTCGTTTCCATTGTGGAATATTTTTCTGTCATACGGCCGTATTAATGTAGGTAAATAAAAGAATTACAGGTAATTTCAGTGCGCGGCTGGCGGCAATCATACCGTTACAAAACCAGCAAATTGGGCGAAAGTGTGACGCTAATATTCGTGCGGATGACAAATGGTCACCATCTTTCTGCCGCGGATAATGAGGCCGAATCAAATGCTCAACCGATGTAATTCGCATGTCACAAGTTTCATTATGTTTGTGCGTGTTGTGGGCCATTAATAGGCTAAAATGCCACGCCCGTCTGTCAACCGAACTTGTAATATAAAACATAAACGCCTCCAATGTACCGACGTGTAATGTGCAGAACGACAGAAATGCGGCCACCAATCACTGCACAGTCATATTCGTTATACTATCACGAATTCATTTCGAAAAGCCAGAAGCAGATCAACAAATAATTAAAGCAGCAACGTATTTTCATTTTTCTTTGATCTCATTAGTTCGCTAATGTAGCTAACGGAACTCTTACAAAACGTAATCAAACCACGGAAGTAGGAATCATTCAATAATAAGGCAAATATTACAGTCTTTACATTTAACTAATACCGTTGAGCGCGTGAGAGCTACAAATAATGTAGAGCATACGTAACTCGCTTAATTGCAGCAAAACCTCTGTCATTATTACATTTATAAATTACATTGCATTATGAAATCATAAACAGTTTCTGATAAACGGGAATCATTTGAATGCAGTTACGCGCGATTATGCACGAGCAGTTTGATGCAATCTGAATTAGTAGAAATATTTAAACTATGGTATACTGTTTTGTAGAATTATGATGAAATGAAAATAAATGAGTTTTACGTGGATTTACTAATTTAATGAGATATAAAGTAAATTTAGAATAGAATAGAAGAATAGAATAGAATAAATCTTTTAGAATAGAATAGAAGAATAGAATAGAATAATTTGGAGTCAGATTATCAAATGATATGCAAGTGGGATAGAGTTCGAACAATATATTATGTACATTTCACCTAATATTTATCTTAAACATAATTTATTACCCCAAACATAAAATCCATACAAGTTAAAAAAGAATGTAATTATACTATACTTTTATAGAATGCCCTCTAGAATTATTTTTAAATGAGTATTCTGATATGAGATCAACCTAAAAGGACACAGCATCAGCACTTCAAAAACACATTAAGACTATATATAATACTCAACACAAAATTACAAAAAAGAATAAACAGCACAGCAGCACAAAAGTTATAAATCACAACTCGGTCTTTCCAATAGCTATTAGGGTGGACAAACGTCTAACCGCGGCGTCTACTGTCACAGTAGCGTACCTAACGCGACACCTGCGCCCGCGCAGCCGTAATGGGCTCTAATGGGCGCGGCTCTGTCTTACGGTACCGTGACAAATTCGAGTTAGCCTCCGGCGTATCCACCGCACTTACGTGGGACTCCGCTGAGAGTTGTCATCGTTTGTCAAATAGCTGTTAGATCTAATACCTACACTTTCTCAGAACTGCACCGTACCGCACTGTATCATATAGCTCTTCATTATATTAGCCATTAGGTTACAGTATTTCTCCATTAATTACTTCTACTAACCTTCTATCAGCACTATGAAATGGTAATGTATGTAAAACATTTTATGACCGCAAAAAATTTTTTGGGCAAAATTATATACCTACCTATAATTCAGTTTTCCATTTTTTGTGCCTTGCTGAACTCTTATTGGAAGTTACAGAAAAATCTTATAAGATCTTTAATACATGTAAGACATGTTCCAATCGCGCACGACTATCTTTTAGTTATCAAATCTTACTTAAAATGTTGAAAGTTTTATACAAAAATATTTTTTAAATATATGAAATGGTATCATTATACTAAAATTGTTTCTGCTAGATGAGATATATCTTTATCATTTACATAATCCTGTATTTTATAATAGCTTTTCAAACATATACATATTATATTAGCATTTTTTGACATGATTTTGATTTTTGAATATTGTCCCATAAACGACTAATTGACCATACGCAATATCAAATAAAATTCAGTATCATTTAAGACACTTCAAACTTTTTATTCGAACGAAAAAACGCCGACTATAAAATGTAATCTTGAAGCCGCTCGCCGGGTAATCATCGAATATTCCATATCTAACTACAACTTTATACAGGCTCGGCGTTATCATGGGTATAATGAGTTACGGCGATGTTCGTTTTGTGTTGTATCGGCGTCATCCATCATCCCAGCCGACTAATTGCCTGCTACCTTGCAGCTCTTATCCTTTTAATTCGTCCTCCGTCGACCCGAAGAGGAGCTGTTACTGGTAATTGCCTGCGAGATACGTGCCATCGCGGTCGGCAGAAATTGTATAGCTACTATACTTACAAGTTTGTTTTTGTTGTAAATAAATTATTATGTCCAGGGACCTAGATGGTTTATAGAAGAGGAGCTACAAAATACAAGGCATTCGCTCGCAAACGCAAAAGGCTCCATAGAATAGCTTGGGCTGATAGACAATATGAGCTACGTCTTTGTACAATATATATCTTATCAAATCTACGTACTAGCAATATAAATATTTTATAAAGTTTATATACAATCCAATAGTTCGCAGAACTGTGTATAAGTCAGTTTAAGTATAATTCCACTCTCATACACAAATAAAAGAGTTGAAACGAAGAACAAGTTAATATCGAAAGGGCACTAGAAGAGACAGTAACTTTCTACTTACTGTAAGAAAAAAGCCCTGGGTGTTTGTTGTCTTCTGTACTTTTCGTCAAGGAATTTTTAAAGAGGTTTGTCCGTGGATTCTTGATAATTTACCATCTTTCAGTAATCTCGACACGTTACAACAGTTGATAATTGATAACTATGATATGATACTTACTTACTACTTACTACGCTGGCTCCGCGACCCAAAGAGAACCTTGGCCTCCGACTGCAATTTTCACCACTCTTTCCTAACCTGATTACCCTTCAAAGAGCCGATTGGCGTGATGCGATAACTATGATAAATAAGATAATAATAATACGAGGATAATGACAAACCTAACGACACATACAGGATGTAAATCCAGTCGTGCGTTAAATTTTAATCAGTGCTTCTACTCCTGATTCTGATCAACTTTCCCCAAGGAACCCATGGCCAAATCGCAAAAAAACTGGACTCTTCATACTAATTTGGCCGCTCGGCTGGATCGATTTGTACGAAGAGTCCACTTTTTTTTTGCGATTTGACCATGGGTTCCTTAGGGAATGTTGATCAGGACCAAGAGTAGAAGCACTGATTAAAATTTGACGCACGACTAGATTTACAGCCTGTATACCTCGCACTCCTAAATCCATCAAAGCGTTTTGGCTATAGGCGGTATAAATGAAACTTACCTTGACAATATAGTCCGTGTGGACAACGCTGTGCGTGTGGCCGAGTTTTGGTTTTCAAAAATGTGATATGCCTAATCGATTCGCTAAGAAGAAGAAGAAAACTGAAACTGACTAGAAAAAGCATTACTTACCCTGTGCTGGGGCAATAGGGCAAATATGTTACTGTCTCATCCAGCCAGAGGTTCCACATCCATGGAGAAGGACAAGTGCTCCATCAAAAGGGGTAGCTCGATTAAGTGTCGGTTTGAGTTTTATTTGCGTGGCGCAGGGCGCGCGGGGCGCGGCGCGGGCGCTGGGTCGTGGGGTACGTGTGAGCGCGGCGCCGCATTAATCATTAACGCAGCCTGCCTAATGACACCGCCGAAATAGGCCCGAAGGGATGCGCTGCCACTTTATCGAGATTATCGAGTGTGAAGGCTCTATTAAGCTTCTACCACTGTAAAAGTGATTGGTGTATTCAATACACAAAATAATTGCTGGAAAATATTACTTGAAGCATTCGTAAATTCTTGTACAATTGATATTTCAAATTTTTGACCCCAATTTTTATGAGTTTAATGTAGAAAATTTAAAAATATAAAATACCCGTATTTTTAGGGTTCCGTACCTCAAAAGGAAAAAAAGGATCCCTTATAGAATCACTCCGTAGTCCGTCCGTCTGTCCGTCTGGCTGTCTGTCTGTCAAGACCTTTTTCTCAAGAACTCGTAGACGTATCAAATTGAAATTTATATCAAATACTTAGGCCTGCAATCCCTTGAAGCTTATGCGCCATAAACGGGGCGTTATATCTTGATTGCGTTAGCACAACATTTGTTTTTTTCACACCTTCAAGGGATTGCAGGCCTGAGAATTTGATATAGAGTTCAAGACATGTGTGATTATGAAATTATACGGAACCCTCGGTGCGCGAGTCCGACTCGCACTGGGCCGATTTTTTTAAATATTGTAGTTAGACATTGGATGGACTTGGATCCTATCGTAAGGGATAAATGAAACGCTTTACGCAGCGTGTTGATGATGTCAGTTAAAACAACCTACAATTCTTCAGGTCTTTAATTTTTATGTGCCAAAATAATAAGAATAACGATTTGTACCACAACTAGGTAAGTGAATCCCTTGCGTTTCAACCTCTAACTCGATATCGATAGTTATTTCAATCACAACCCTAGATTCGATATTAGATGTCGCTATTAACTCCGCAAAACGTAATTAATTGAATAAGTTTATGATTGATATAACCAGTTTGCGGGGCGCTTAATTCACTTTCCCAATTCTAAGGCCGGGTCGCTTTTATAAAGTTATCCCTTAAGGAAATTGATTGGTTTTATCGCGACACAAACAACAGATTTCCTAGGCTCAATCTAATTAAGAATTAACTCGTTACCGGTAAGCAAGGAAGCGTGAATAACTAAGAATATTGTCTGAAATGTTAAGTGCTAGAATTTGTAAGTATATATTATATATGTATAGATTATGGTATATGAAAGCGAAAACGGCATGTATTTAGTCTGCTTAGCTTTGACGTAGCCCCACCACGTAACTGTCATTGATCCCGAGTTTTGCTATGGTACTGAAAACCTGAAAAAGCTAGAAGAATGAACAAAACACAAAAGTGCAAGATAGTTGTACGTCTCGATTTTTCAAGTATCTTAATGATATACTAATAATATAATAATAATTGTTTATTTGCCAAAAAGAAAAGTGAACAAATTTACTAAAAGTAAACAGATGCGATTTTCTGATCCTACCACCACAAATATTCCCAAGTTAATATTTAGATTATAATAGCTAAATAACTTAAAGCATCAAACACGTGTTCTGTTAATTTAACACGTTGATGATCGAAGCCCCGATGGATTGCATGAAAAAGGCGACGTAAAAAGCCGAGAGGGATGCGGGAGGACGCAATTTGTAATATTTCACGATCCAGTAGACGCTTATTAACAAGCCGTGCAAAAAATTGACGCCTCGGTGCTGCGCACATTCTGCTCTCGGTTTGAGGCGACTTTTTGAAGTATACCTACATAAATAAGTAATTACGAGTAGGGATGAAACCTATAAGGCTTTTTTAGCATTTTCATTAAGGCTCTGGAATCGGATAAATAGTCGAACTCAAAATCTTTATTAAAACTTATGGTTAACATCTATTATCTTATCATCATCCTACTTAGTCAACTCATTTGATACCTTTTCATCTTCGTCTATTTATAAATTTTAATGAGACTGTTTACAAAAATCGTAAAATTTTTACATTTAAATATAGCACATAACCTATATCTGCCGTCTCTTCGATAAATGTTGGGGAGACTGCTACTCGTATTTTTCTAATTTCACAGGCTCCCAAGTCCGCCTCTGTTACAATAACTTCAGCGAGATGTTATTAATCGTATCCCAGGGGGCTGGAGGGGCGGGGAGTGGCTGGGGGGACACTTAGTCGGCGGGTGCCCACTCAATAAACAGCGCTTTCAGTCCGCAATGGCCGACTTACCAGCCAAATCGACTGCGCGCCGCCTAATGGAACATAATGCGAAGAGGTAATACGAGTATTATGAAAATACGACCATTTTCTTTTAAGGATTCCTCGGTAAGGATATTTGGGACTTCAAGGGTTTCTTTCGTCTTGCACCGCGAGTCGGCGTTTTAAAAGTTAACCGCAAGAAACACAGCTGCGTGCGGGACACGAACCAGCTTTCATATTTCATTGTCAATGCAAAATAAAGCTAATATTTTATAAGTGCGATCACGTTGAAAGCGAATTAATAGCAATATTATATTTTAGAAAAACCTACGCATTTCCAACAGATCACGCCACCCACACCTACAGTTTATAAAAGTGAAGACTCCACGTTACAGTAACAAACAACTTAGCTTTTGGATTTTGTGCATCCAAACTTGACAAATAAAGAGTACAGTCGTAGGTATAAAAGGGAAATAAGAAACGCCCTTTAATGGGTAGAATAAACGTTTAAACTGTAGGTAGAGACATCAGTCACGTTTACAGAGACAAGGTTCTACCTGTTATTTAACCTTTAGAAAGTATTGAATCCTAATAGAGAAGCATTAGGGTGCTATTCAGAGGTGCGGCGTAGAATGGTGTGGCATTCAAGTGTTTAGGGCGGGCCGCCCAAACGTTTAGCGACCGTTTAACGAAAGCCTCGAGGTATGACACACCCACTAGGGCGAAATATGCCTTTGGATATGATGTACGTTGACTATAAGTCATATCGTATATACTTGGCTTGAGTCCTCATCGTTATTTACTTGGAAGATTGCATTTATATACAGGGTGTAACAAAATTAGTATAGGACCCATTAACTGGGGATTCTACTCATCGCACTGAACAACTTTTGTTCTAGGACTTTACTCAAATCACAAAAAATTTTTGGACTCTCCATACAAGTTGATTATCTAAGCTGTTTAACCATTTTTGTATGGAGTCCAAAATTTTTTTTGCGATTTGAGCAAATTGGTATAGTTCATTCCAATAAAAAAAAAGCAAAAGGTAAACAAACTTACTATGGAACTGACACATGTCAATGTCATCTGCATACTACCTTTGTTTACCTTTTGCTTTTTTTGATTGGAATGAAGTATAGAACAAAAGTTGTTCAGTGCGATAAGTAGAATCCCCAGTTAAAGGGTCCTACACCAATTTTGTTACATCCTGTATATTTTGGTCAATAAAAAAACCTTTAATCTTTTAAGTTAAAATAATACTATTTAATTAAAAGAAGAAATACAATACTCATATTACCTTTTTTAAAAATGTGTTACGTAAACTTGCAGTCTTTTTTAAACTATCTTAATAACAATAATATAAATGAGAGATGAACGGAAAAGGTCCTACTAAAAAGTGATGAACAACGACGTAAACAGTCTTCAATTTCCAAACGTGGCTTACATTCATTCTGTGAATTCCTAGGTCACAGTAATTTATTAGGGTCCAACTCTAGTACTACCTGCTTAAAGTTTTACCTTTTAATACAGTGAGTATTCTGAAAGAACTAAACTCGAGAACCTATCGTAGTGGTGTAGATGCCATTTAAAGAAGCAAAACCACCAAAGTAATTTAAAAAGCGACGAACGTTATTTGGTATTCCATGACGTCGCTGGTGTGGCTCACACACTCGCAGCGAGCGAGACGCGCCACTCACTCCCGGCTACAAGTGTCGTTTATTTGTACTGCTGTGGAGCTTTCCACGCTGCCACCGAACCGTGCTGCGACGACCGGCAGCTCTACACACTAACGGCGTACGAGTCGAAACGCAACATTGCTAAAACTTTAAAATCAAAATTAAAAAAAATATATATATGATATTATTATTATTTATTTTTAAATTCGGAAGTTGCCTGCATCAAAAGTAAATTATTAAATATTGTGAATTACATTAAAAGTGCATAAATGGGTTTACAGCGGCATATAAGTCGAAACGCAAAATTGCTAACTTCAAAATCGATAATCCGGGAGTAGCCTGCATCAAAAATAAATTATGAAATACAATGAATTAAAATTACCTCTTTTATTGAAATTTCAGAAATCCTTACTCGCTTGGATTTTCATTACGCGTACAATTTATAAAAATAAAAACTTCGTAATTATATTGTATGCAAACTACTATACTGAATAATGACATCATGGTTCCTAATTTCAAACATATTCGGAACAAAATTTAGTTTTTAAGCATTTGATAAAAATAAGTAACTCGGATGACTAGCAGTGAACTACCATTCTACCAATCAGTTTCAGATATTATAAAGTTGTCGACGTAAGATTCCAATATCTGCTACCAGTATACTTGTCTAATTAATTAACTAGCCTACAATTTTGTCAACTATAAACATTCAAGAAAACAAAATTGGTTGTTATTCGATAAGATTTTTACATACAATAAGCGCATCATAAATATAAAACTACCGAAGCACCGTTTTTCCGCAAAACTTCCGGTTTGTAATGTTATTTTGTGGATTTTAGTTGTCTTCAAATTCAAATGTATTATATATAATCAATTATGCAAACTCTAACTAAACTTAATTTTCTGATTAATAACAAGTACCAACACTGTTTGGCGGAAGTAGGACGCGGTGGTGTAGCGAGTAACGAACACCCGTTTGATATGTTAATTCACGTAATTTCTGCATTTTCACTGCTTTCAGAAATTTCCAAGTCCCATATGTTATAATTCATTTACTTATTAGGTTTTTACGATTTTACATTTGCGTAGGTAGGTAGGTACTACACTATACTTTATGGAAACATTATAAGTACACAAATGTAGGTACGCTTCCACTCGCAATCGCGGTAAACTGAAATGTTAACACATGGAATTTTATTCAAATCTCTAAACATCAACTGCTGCGTAGCAATTATATAATGTTAAAACTTACTTATAAGTTCTTTCTCTTTTTTAATTAATTTTCGGTTTGTTCAACGACTTAGGTACTCGACATTGTCGACAATGGATCACGCAAGCGCAAGTAACGCGAGTTCGTAAGATTTCTATACTTAATAATATACTTCTATATACTTTTAATTCCCATCAAGAAATAAGAGATCCTCTTGAAACACAATAATCACATTTAAATATTTTATGTAAGGCCGAATGCTCAGGCTCAGGCTCTGCTTGCGCGTTTAGAATACCAAATCAAAACGAACACAGCGGCCATGTTGCTTTTAGCACCCTTTAAAATGGAGGAGTGATAAAGTGCTTGATTAAAGTGCAAATTAGGTAAATTGATATTTTGGTAGACTGTTTTTAGATGTTGCTTGTTGAAATATTTATAGGCTTTAAGTACAGAGGGTCAATGTTTGCCGCTATTAGTATGTAAAAGTTACCTTATAAGAACACGAAAATCAAGCACTTAGCGCATCTTAGCAACGCTAAGACTATCGATTCTGCTATGGCAGTCCGGTCGACACTAAACAAATTAGCTAATTAAATATCTGAGAACTACTGGGTTTTCAGTATGAAGACATTCATACCCCGTATAGGCTTCTTCTTCTTTAAGCCCTGTAACACCTAGGGTTGCATAGAGCTGAGCCTGCTTTTTTCCACTCGGCTCTGTTCCCAGGTGTACACTTCACGTGCTCCCAGGACATGCTAGCTGCCTTTAGTTCCTCATTCAGTAAACGCTTCCAGGTTACTTTGGGACGACCTCGCTTCCGTTTCCCACCAGCAGTACGATGGCCCTGTATAGGCTTACATATTTAAAATAGGTACTAGAAATGTAATATTCCATATCAAATTGTTCTCAACTCATATAAAGATTACAGGTATGTAAGAAAATCTTCAAAGCAAAGTAGGGCTGTTCGTATTACAAACCCCCAATTAGCGAGTGTGGAGCTCAGTTTATGCCGACGTTTAAATTCGTTAGTCTGTCGCCAACCCGCGCAACCCACAGAAGATGGCCTGCAGAAGGGACAATTTGTACACCATCATCGTTTACTTCTACTAATTTCACACATCTAAACCGAAACTATGATTTATCGTGTTTGATGGGAACCAGAGACTAGTATTCTACTAAAACAGGATATATAATAAGAATTAAGAATTGTCGTTCATTTTTAATTTACAAAATACCGTTGAATACAACGGGGTTTTGTCGTATGTTGATTTGTTTTTTACGCCCCACTCGAGCAAAAATCGTCATGACTACTGGCGTTTCTCATTAAATAAGTCGTTTTTTAATAAACTAAAATTAATATTTTATTATACATTATTCGGTTTTATTGCAGTTCTTATTGCAAACACCACAGTATATAGGGTGTAAGGGACAGGTTTCCGAAAAATTTAAGGGTTTGCTCAGTAGACGAAACTGAACAACTTTCCAGAAGAATGTTTTTCAGGAAACAAAAAAAGAATCGGCTTCTCCATACAAACTTTCCAATCAAGTTTATAATTTTGTATAGAGAATACGATTTTCTTTTCGTTTCCTGAAAAAAATTCTTGTGGAAAGTTGTTCAGTTTCGTCTACTGAGCAAGCTCTTAAAGTTTTCGGAAACCTGTCCCTTACACCCTGTATATTTATTTTTCAGTTTTTTTGTTGTACGGAATAAAACACCAAGTTCATTTTTAGGGGATAAACCTAAGGCTATAACTACTACTAATTTGAAGTCATTTAACCCTAATCTAGTATACCCGCACAACATAATGCTTCCACCTTAACTTAAGCCTAACAACACATGAACGGCAACTTACCAATAATATAACCGAGCTATCTTACTCTTTGCCACTATCATCAATTGCGTATGTGAGCTACGTAGCCCGCTAAGTGGATCTCCATTTTAACTCCTGAAACAAGCCGGTTGAGGCTTTCAGTCGGATCTCTGCATTTGCATGATTGGCATTACGCTGATTATGCCTCCCCGCACCCTACGCCTCCCGCAAAGGCACACGTCACCGTCCCGGCCGCGTCCCGCCCCGTCCTATCGCTCCAGAAAGTGCCATAAACGTATGCAAAGTGGCATTTTGGATTTGTAGGTATATGAAAGACTGATTTTTAATGGAGCTGCTTCACTTGTAATACATATCGTTAAATTAATGAAAGTTGTTGTTACATAATTTTTTGCTTAGACAATATTAATATCTGAGTTTACTCATTGTGAACTACCAAACCCTACGCAAATTTTGTCATAACATAAAAGGTTAGAAAACAATTTAAATTTATAAACGGTTAGGAAATTATGTATTCCAAGTGAAAAAACAAATGCATTTTCCAAATTACACCTGAGGTGTGTTTTGCGCTATGTTGGATATAAAAATCTAAGGATATAAATAAAATAAAATAAAGGCGATAATAATTAATTACAATTTTAGATTACCATAATTCACTAGTCTATAAAATCCTATCTTTATCTCAACTCAGATCTTTATGTACCTTATAGTTGTTTTCTAAAAACAGCCCATGCAGAACAATCCCTAAATAGTCGGCTATGCTAAACACCACCATGTGAGTTAGTTTGTTAATTAACATGAACACCTGAAAGGCAGAATTTCTTCAACAGACCTAGCCTAGTGCAAGAACAAGGGAAGTCAGCTCGGACAGCTCAGATAGTATAGGATCTTAACTGCGAGCCTTGGGGATTTCGTCGACTGCTTACTTATGCGTGACCTTGTGTGCTCACTTGCTTACATGCTTACCTACATACTTGCTTGTGTGTTTGTTAATCTCATAACTTTTTTAAAGCTTACACGAAAGACACGTGAAGTTATGATCATAAATTCCATGGTTCCATATACAGAACCCTGATAAGTACCTCCTTAAAGTACAATAATACGTCATGTAAAAGAACTTAGTTTAAACGAAACATCTCTCTAGAGGCAGTTGAACTTTTTAATAGTCCCCCCTCCTACCCCTCCCGCTGGAAGTGCTCAGAAAGTGTCGTTTATGTACTCAAAGCATATGCAAATAAGTGTTTTAAAATTTTAGGGAGCGAACGCCGCTTTAGTCCCTGAAGCACTTGCGAACATCAAAATGTAAATTTACCCTTTTATGTTTACAAAATCTTGTAAATTAAAGCGTTCATTTTATTGACATTAGTCGGATGAATATTAATGAGCGACTTCGCACTTCTCATTGGTCATCTTGGAAATGACAAAACTGTAACATTTGTGGCATTTTTGTACTAATCAGGATCTTCTAAAATTTTTATTTACAAAACACTATAGACCCTAACAAAACATTTAAATGAACCGAAATTTTTAAGGCGACTGTTTCACAGCCGTAGAATAAGATAGAAAAAACTGTGTTATGGCCTGAGCCATGGCCCAAGCCTTTTTCTCTTAGGTGAGTTGTAATTTCACATGGAAAAGTGGTACAACATAAGTGGCAATCCCACTTATTTAACAACCCATTACGTCCCCACTGCAGGGGCACGGGTCTCTTCCCATAACTCGGGAAGGTTTAGGTCATACTCCACACACGGGGGCCAAGTCCGGATTTGTGGAGGTTGTGGGGCTAGTGGCCAACCCCAGTGTCAGAAGTTTTCAAGCCGCCTAAAGGCCTCTAACGTGGCTTAACGACTGCTAGCGATAGCAGCCGGCGCCAACGGCTTAACGTGCCTTGCGAAGCACGGAAACGGTCAAGATAAATGCCACTAACAGTCAAACCCATCCAGGTTACCGTGTCTATAGTCAGTTAACCTGCGTGATCGATGAGACCACGTAAGCCGCACTGAGCCACGACCGCTTCATAAGTAGGATTTTTTTTTCTTAAAAAACTCAACAACAGTTACAAAAACGATGTCTACGGGGGCGGAGCCACGGGCAAAAGCAAGTAATAAAAACGTTATAACACTAACTACTAACTATGTACAGAATCCTATATGTATTTGGCATTTGGCAAAGTAATCGAGAAGTAGGAAGTCGGTGTCGCGCGATCTGGTGCAGGCGCGCCGCCCGCTCTCACAGGGTCGCGTTACCGCGGCTCTACGCTAGCGTCTATCCGGAGAACAGGCGAAGGCAGTGGGTTAGAACAACGCACCTAACAATATATCATATACAGACATTATTGATTCTGTTTAACCGGTTACTAGCTAGGTAACATAATTGACATGACGAAAAACTCAACTCATGAGAGTTCTATTCAAATGAAATTATTTTTAAGTAAGTAAGTAAAACTCTTTTTTATACCCCAAGCACGAAATACTTACAATTAGTACCTACAGGTGTATTATGTCACACATAACGTTTAAGGAAAATGAATAAACCTTATATGTATACTTAAGTATATTTATTAGTAGGTTAGGTATAATTTGTTATCGTCGAGTCATCGCAATCTGCAGATGTATAATATGTCATAATCATAATTAATATCATGGACTTTTATAATCAACCTGTAGATTTCGTAATACTTGTATTATTTTTATATCAAATTAAATCAAGTAGAGGTGTTGGTTACAGATTGTCACATTTTTCGTTCGTTTAAACTTGTCCGGGGCAGCGACGCGAAAAACTCGCGTCACGCATCGCTTCGGAGGCTTCCAAGGAAAATAAATAACCATGAGATCAAGTATGACTAACGTCTACTTTACAACATTTAAGAATATTTGTCATATAGGTAATTACGAGGTTAAACGCTCTGACTTTTTATACTGTTATAGTAATAATACAATACGACAACGACGATACCAACATGACGTACTGTTTATAGTTCACTGCATTAAAAATAAATTAAGAAATATTATTAACTAAACTAAAAAGTAATCAAACTGCTTGGATTTGGATACATTTTTATTTACTAAAATCCGTGATGAGTCACAAACTATTTTTATAATGTCGTAGTTGATAATTCAAATATTTTTGAAAAATATTTCGTTTAACTTCGTTAATCACTTGCTTCCAAAGTAAATGTGCACCATTTTTAGGCATTGGTATGCGCCGACTGCGGTTAGTAAACGTGCTTTGTCGATGTGCAATAGGATGTTCGTTCAATAAATCTTGGGCTGTTGAGTAGCTCGTATTAAATTACGCGTGTATACTTTATCCGGTACCAAAACAAAGTCGATGAGGTGCGTCAAATACAAGCAGTGAGCGATGATCGAGCGGCGACCGCAGCGTCCGCAGCCGCCTGTCCTCACCAATCTGCGTCAATCTGCACCGGGGAAGATCACTACTTAGACAGCGCCGTTTGACATCCTCACTGCTACAGAACTTTGTTGCTGGCTCTTTCATCAGCTTGGCGTTGAAAAGAGAAGGTTGCTTTATCATTACGAATCGTGACAGAAAGAAAATGTTGATGCTACCGGTACTGAACGCAGCCTTCGCCAAGCCAATGGCCCGCATGCGACTGGCTCCTTTACATGCGAGCTCAATATCATGTTCACATACTCTATTAAACACGAAATAAGCATCCAGGCAGCTCATATACTAACCACAGAGGTATTTAGTGTGTTTTTATGTTTGACACACCACTAATTATAATCTAAATCGAAGGTTCAGTAGCACAAACCAAAGTGTCAACAAATATTTCAATCAATAAATACTTCGTTTACATAACACCATTTACGTAACTCATTTACCGAAGTTATAGCATTCTGTCTTCTGCCTGTTCTCATAGTTAACTTGGTAAAACAAAGAAAGTGAGTCGAATGAGTTTAATTGATAGAAATCGAGACACCATTACGTATCACGTCGGTAGGTGTGGGTAAGTAATTTAATCAATCATACATGCAATCCATAATTAGATATGTTTGCCTAATGCTAAGCGAATGGGTATAAACTTATCTACTTATTGTTTGTGGTAAGAGTTATACGGCGTAGAAGGCGAATCCACACGGATGGTTTACGCTAGTATAAATTTTAACTCTCCAAGAATAAAATAAACTGAATACATTTTCCGAAGAAATAATGTTAAGTCAGTTGATAATTTTTTACAGAACTTCTGGTCAGTGTGCTACTGGAACGGAACGGAGTGTACATTTTTATTCCGAAATTGTGTTTTTGGTATAATTGGTCAAGGTAATGTCTTTCGAGTACCTAAATGAATGTATACGTATGTATGAACGTACGTTTCATTAGTAACATAGTTTGTAAGGGGTCGTCCATTAATCACGTCAAAAAGTTGCTAAAAATCACGTAATTAATGGACGACCCCTAAGAACAGTGATTATAACAAAAATATGGACCTAGTCTATAGTTTTTGAATTGAATTGAATTAGTACAACATGTAGCCAAAACTGATAAAAAACGGCTTGATTTCGGAGTACAAAGTTTCGTTAATATAGTCAGGTTTTAAATTTTGAGTCTTCTTTTTATCGTGTACCACATTTAACCGTAAAGCCGATGTTACACGGTTCAATTTTCATTCAATATTGCTTTCAATTTTATTTTTAATGGCATTGAAACGTCTAAACATAGTTCAATGCGATTGCACCATGTCATTGAAAGCTTAAATTTTTCGCTAGCTTTTCAATGCGATCGATTCAATATTGATCATCGGATCATCGGTCAATGCGATTGAACCGTGTAAACACGAAAATTGAACGATGAATGAATTGAATGACTCTTCTGTGCGTGGAAGCCTCCTACTACACCTACGTTGTATCTTCGACGTTCTAGCTGAAATGAGCATTTCAAGTCATTTTATTGATTTACCGTTAACTAGGTAAAGACGTTCAATGTTCAATGTGCAATGCCTTTCAATGAAATTGCTTCAGTTTGATTGACTCGTGTAACATCGCCTTAAGGGATAGATAGAAAATTAAATTTTGAGTAAAATTTATAGTCTAGAGCTGTTAAGTTAATGTGCAGTTGAAGTAAACAGACGCAGCGTCGTGATGTGTCTGATAACTTATATGAACATAAACGTATATTTATGTATGAGATCTTTTAAAACAGATTAATTGATTTCTTCTCAAACATTTAGAAAATCAAGTAGCAAGTAGTTATAAATGATCTGATCACACAGGAATAAATGTCGTAGAGTGAAGCTAACTGAATTGTAAGGTGATACACACGTTAAACTATTGGTCAACGTATCGGTGGCGGTAAGCCGAGCCGCTGCGGCCACTCACACGACGCTTTGCTGCACTTAAGCTATTTCTTCCTCATCTCTTTCTAATTGAGGAACAAAATAAGTAAAATAACAAGCTAAATTAACTGACTCACGTTTGGTAGAGAGATTTCATTATTCATGGTTTTACCTAACGAATTTGCACTGCAATCACATTATCACACCAAATAAAGACGTGATGTATTCGATGCAACAAATACAAAATAATGTTAAAAATACGTTGGATACCCTTATTTTGCTTTTGTTTTTTTTTCGTATAGAACATGTTATGTGAAAAATTCAACGTGTATGTACTGTTATGTTATGTGTACTATTATGACTTAAAAATATTCAGCAATCTAAAGTAGGTCAGACGAACAGACAGGTATAGACTAACTGGATTTTAGAATAAGTACAAACAGCCACAAATATACCTGAACCTCTCCGTAATACAGCATGTATCACGAATAGCTTTACTAGGGGTTCAGATATCTCTGTGGGGCAGTGTACTCTAATAAGAAGGTGGAAACACGTTGCAGTAATAAGTTCTAATTTCTAGATAGAAAGCCAGCCTCATGAGACCCGGGGGTAAGTAAACCCACTCGGTTCATTGATAGAAGATAATAATAATTAAACCCAATGGCCAGTTACCAGGGATGATTTGATTCCATACATTTAAAATGTTAAACCAAACAGCACTAAAACACGAACACATTAAGGACATAACTTAAAATTACCTTTCACACCTTTTTGTGATCTTAAACCGAGAGCAAATCATGTCCGTATCATATTATTGGTTATGGAAGCAATTTCGCAGTACCCACGACCGCAGCATGCAGTCGGCTGGCACGGCGTGTGATCGGGTTACTGAGTTACCACCAGTAAAATCACTTCTATACCTATTAGGTATAAAAACTCTTCGATTTGCAATAAATACAGTGACCACTTGTAATACAATACATACCAAATAAACTGAGGACCAATTTGGCAATTTATTTCAAACTATTAGAGACGGTCTCTCTCTCTTATCGTGTGGCACAATTTAACCGTCCTATCCACTAGGTATAGGCGGCGGTTGCCTGTTAGAGAGGGTATTAGGAAAGGAAGTCATCGCATGAAAGAAGAGGTTACTATACCTCGTGATTAGTGTTGAAACTTGAAATAGGCAACGCTTATCTTATTGATAAGGTTCCGTTTATAAACAACCTAACAAATGTAAGGGTAGTCAGTCGGTACCCCTTAGTGGTTAAGGCATAAACATATACATATACATCGGAAAAAACATGGCCCTTCTTCTGAAGGCAACGGGTAGAGTCAGAAAATATTTTACTACCAATTTTATGATAAGAAAACTGTAAATTCGTAAATGACGCAAGATCCCAAAAAAATAATAAATCGACAGAAGGAGCTACACGAGGATAAAAAAGTAACTTATTTAAAATGATTTTAGTATTAAAACCCTATCTCGTAGTCAACAGTTTTCTGATTATCTACCCTTCGCCCACTTGGTATTGTGAAGTGGATCTTATCATCGCAATGGGCGCCAATAATGTCCCTTAGCACCTTTTACAGCCACTTGATGCTCACAAAAAACGCATTATTCGTTCTCTGCTTTTTGATATTATAAAGCCAGAAGAGAAGTCCCGAGTACCTTACTGGTACTATGATAATATTTCTCGTACACAATATGAGAAGACAAAATATCAAGTGTCTTTTTCCAACACCATGCTAATGAACGAGACAGTAGCATCACTTCGTCTTCTTTACATTGCAGAGGGCAAAATAAACAGCGACGTAGCTTTGCCGTTGTGCCGTCTATGTAATGCAAAATGCTGCATTATCTGCACATATCATTAGAGTGGCACGTTTAGTCGCCCCTTCCGTAATGTGCTTACCGTCGTCGTCTGTGCGAGAGCTTGCTGTTAATTCGCTCATGAATAGTAATGAGTAACGAGCGGTGGGCATTAATATCTTGTGTTTTTGCCATCTACACTATGATTACTTCTTGTAAAACGGTGGTTTCTTGCCATTATGCAGTGTTTTGCCAACTAAGTGTTCCGACTGATAATGTTTCTCAATACGAATCTATTTCCGCATCATTATGTGCAACAACGTGCACTCGGCTTTAGATACATTACGCTTTTTGAATTCTAATCAGATATTTTGGGGTTTCATGTTCATATCTGAAAAGTACTTTCGTGTTATTTTTTTTAATGTAATGGGTGGCAAACGAGCAGACGGATCACCAGATGGTAAACGATTGAAATTAAATTGAAATTGATGTTGCTAATAGAAAAGCTTTAAAAGTGCAGTTCCTGCTTGTCTTCCGGTCTCATAGTAGGTTTTAATAAGCTTTCGAGATGTGGTGCTGGCGTAGAATGTTAAAAATAAGCTGGACAAAAATGAAAACAAACCTGGAATTTTTGGAACTTGCAAATGAGAAAAGGAACATCTTGAACACGATAGAAAAGAAGAGAGCAAACTGTTTTGGGCATATTCTACGCCATCAAAATTTAATTACACAAATAACAGAAGGGAAAGTGAACAGTAAAAGAGAGAGAGGAAAACCGAGAACCACTTACATTCAACAACTCAAAAAATGGTCTGGTAGTCAGTCGTACCAGGAGTTGAAGGAGAAAGCGAGAGATAGAAGGAGATGGTGGCTAATGCAACCACAGGAGCCCTCCCCCTTAGACAAAGAGGAAGATCACCTTGACTGTAATTCTGTGTTACCCACAAAAAGAATTCGAAGATTTTTGCAATAGAATCTTGCAGGTATGTATATGCATTTATATGTAGAATGTTAAGTTACAGTAAAATTTTCAGTTGGTGAAAATTGCATACAGAACCCCTGTTAATTCAATTGTACTTAAACAAAGTATGTAGTTGACGGTTTTGCCTCAATTATACATAATTACATTAAATTGTGAATTTTTTTGCGAAATTATTGTAATTGTTACAAGTAGTAGTGAATCTATAATTACAATATTTTTACTTAAATCTAGATCATAAATAGAGAACGCGTGTTAAAAACAGTAAATACAATTATAAGAACTTGATAAATTATCCCATAAGTATAATTTATGTAATTAATTGTGGGCGTCCAAGCAAAAAGAGTCCAGTAGTGGGGTATTGAGTTAAGACTAGATTCGCAATTTCGAATAGTCAATTAATAATAAGAATCAAAAAATATTCAAAATCTGGCATATATATATTTTTTTCCGAACATTTAAAGTTGAAGCTCTGATACACCTTGTTTTGTTATTAAAGACAAAACATTTTTAAAGTTGTGTTATAAAAAAAAACACATACTTCTACTTGCTTGTTACATAGATTAAGACCATATAAGTCATATACTGTACGAACTTTCAGATAATTGAGCTATAATTAATAAAAAAATAAATCGCGAAATGCAGTTATTTCACCCAACTTTACAAAACTGCCTATATCTGGGAAACTAAATCCCGACCACTGGACCCTTTTTGTTTGGACGCCCACAATTACGAATTTAATCAATTCATGTATTCATGACACACTATGTCCTCTCATAATTTAAAAATGCGTAATGGTAATTAACAAACGATATTTTGGCATGTTTTCTGATTGGCAACGGCGACCTAATCGTAACAAAGTGAATACTGATCAATTTCCGCTTTTTTTCTCTAAATGCGCGCCTAGAACAATCACGCGATAACCACAATCAGATGGCGTCGCTTTGGATTAGAACAATGCACCCGACCTCGCCGCGGTTCCGCTCCCCGCACTACGTAATGTGAACATCAAATGAATTTTCAATTAGCAAATTCATAATAAGCCGAGTAAATAATGATACATTAAAACTTATTTTTAAATTTACACTTTCCCCTAATGTCTAATAGAATGGGGACGTTGACGTCTTGTGGGGCAAAATTTACCACCGCAGAGTACGTGCAAGGTATTATGTAGTTTTGAGATTAAAACAAAGCAAAATGACGATAAATTTCCAGGTTTAATTAAAATGATAAATTCATTTAAGGAAATATTCCAAATCTGCAGAACTGTGCGGTTATCGCAAGCTTTTAACCGAATTCCCACGGCGCTGGTACTGTTAACCTAACTGCCACTAAGCGATGCACTCATAATAATTAAAAATTAAAAGTTACTGTTGTGTAAAATGTGTGTGAATGTGTAATTTAATAAGTGGAGTAAACGGAACTGAGTTCACATTGTGTGGCCTGGCCAATGAAAGTGACAAACACTGGCACACTGGTGGAGAGAGCAAGATGAAATGAGATTTTGACATTAATGCATTGTAATGTTCTCAAGCCGGGCAATAAAATTTAATTAACTAGACACTAGACAGATATGGTGCAAACTGTCTTGTAATTTTTGTTTATTGATCATGTCAGTTCTCACGAAATCAAAAAGTATGAACTATAATAAACGAAATTAAAACACATGTCAAACTATATACTCGTTGAAATCGAAATTAAAAAACGGAAAAATTAACAATAATTTGTTCCACGCCATTTGACGTGTGTCCTGAACTCATTGAAAATTAGTTGCGCGCGAGTTTCACTGCTGGTCGCGTCATGTGGAGGCTCTGGACAATCGTTAATGAGTTGCGCTCCAGCAAAAAAAATATATCCTCCACTCGCACAATACGGCGCATGACTCGCCAGCCGCGATCAATTATTAATAAAAAAGCGGGCCGCTTCATTGAAAGGGCGATTAGCTCAATATTTATATGGAATATTCGGTATCAACGGCGCTTTGTGCTCATAATTCGGTGGGTCGTGACGCGGCACGTTTGAGACTCGACTCCGCCGCCGCCGCCCATAGAGCAACTGTTCTACCGCGCCAGATAAGTTACACGATAAATATTAAGTAAGGTAGATAACATTAATGATGCAACAGTCTAATTACTGGAAAACAGCTAACGTAGAAATGGATCTCATTGTAAACAATGTAACCGATTATAAACGTTACGACGAACCTCTCGCACTTTAACTTTCCTAACGCTCCGCTGATGCTGTGGCAGATAATATAGATATGCTATGCGAAAAAATAATAATGAGTCGCTTTTTACATAACTAAAGTTATGTTAATATATGGAGTATTTAGAGAAATATGACCAATTTATTCTTCTGAAATACGTAACATAAAAAAATAACAGTGACTTTTCTCATTAAACTGATAAACTTTTTCTAAAGCACTTAATGCCGCTCGACGGGAAGAACAGGATAAACCTATACCCAATTCGCAATAAAAATGATCTCATCAGGTGATGCGCAAACTCAGTATGGAAAGTTATTTTTTCCCATTTACTTTAACTTGAGGAAAGTTTGAAGAGTAGAAAGACACGATTATTATTTTTTCAGCCCTATTTTTAGCTTTCTGCTATATTAACTCTCTGCGTCAACTCAAATAAAGGTAAAATGCAGTATTCATAACGTGATTCTCCCTCTGGCGATGCGGCACCGCGCTCTAGGCCCTCATTGTACTACCGAATTGACTCGCCTCTTTCAAAAGAACTCTCTGCCGTGAAAGCAGCTAGTATGTCGGCATAAATTTATTGAATCTGATACATTTCTTCGTACATCAATCACTGCCCTCACGTGCCGAGGCGGTCGGTAGCGAATTGTGGGCGAAAATTAATGTTATCTCGCATTATTATTAGATGATATTGGATTAAGTCCCGAAGAATGCGTGTAAAAAGTTGTTTCGACTCTGTTGGCACTGTCTGAAATTAGATACTTTGATATTCAATTACAGTTCTGTTCATTCTATTTATTGCTATTCAAAACAAGTCTGAATAGAAATATAAATTAAAGGTCACAGAGTAATGATCGTCTCGTACTTACATTTTTATAAGGCACCGTAACAAAGCAACTGGCTTTTATGAAAGTCTTGTTGCATACTTACGGAATTCCGGAAAATGTAAAGGAACGATTTATTCAAACTTCTCAATAAGCTCGTATATAAATGATGCAAATATAAGAGTCCGTTTTGCCAATTGGCAAAGCAACCGACAACCGATATGTCTGTATTGTTGATAGATGCGTTTGGAACACTTTTCAGAGCCGCTGGTAATGAAGAGGCATTTTCACGAGCTTTGGCGCCGTCCGCCATGCAAATGTGCCGGGTAATGAAGCGCGAATCCGCTTTGTACTGTATCCAAATATATATTTATCTTATTGTTTCATAATTAATATTTTCTCCGAAACTTCTATTTTGGTACAATCGAGTACTTGGATGTTATTATGAATGATAAGTAGTAAGATTGAAGTCTAATTCATAAAATTAAATCCGCTTTTTATTGTACCTACCTCATTTCATATTGACGACCTGAATGCCAAAATATATACGACAAATAAAAGTAAATTGTAAAGCGTTACGACTGAGTTATTCAAAAATATGTTCGCAAAGCTTGAAAAGGCTGGAGATTATGGCATGAAAGCGTCTCACAATACTCTTTTAATTTGTCATTACGGAGTAATAAAAACATCGTAAATGAGAAGGACAAAAAACTCGTTCAGGGCGTAACAAAAACCGCTTGCTGGGGCGAAATTCGCAAATCATCCCGCCATAATGACGGCCGCTTGAAAAAAATTTAAATATCAAAAGGCCGGACGGGGCACGGTAATGGTTTAAAATCATTTTTCATTCGAGTCACTCGACTCGTGAGTCAGAAATGAGAACGGTAGCCACCGGACTCCATTAACTTGAGGCTCCAGATTAGAATTCGTCAGAGCGCATCCATCTTCCATTTGCAGCCTTCATTATCCGCTCCTTAAAAGTAGTATTACAATGAAACTACAATATTTTGTAATAAAATATCGATATTATTTACAATCTGATTGTTACTTACATAAATACATTTTCATTTATTTTTCTTCCTCTTGGCGGTATGGTCTATTTTGGTCAGTCCGCTGTCGTACTCGCTCGCCGTGTGCATAGAGCTCTGTTTGCTTAGTGTGTTTCGACCCATCTTACCGACCTTCAGTTTCGCGAACCTACACACAAACATTTTTATTTTAACTTTACCAACTTTTGCAATTCAAAAAATAACTTCGACATCATTCAGATATTTCAATATTGTCATGCGTTTCATTGTTTCGTTTATATACATATACACATATTTCTAATAGCGTTTTTTTATTACACATATTTCAGGGCACATAGCTCGTAGAACAGATGGCCGTTGGGGCAGTAAAGTTCTCGAATGGCGACCGCGCACCGGAAGGCGCAGTGTGGGCAGGCCCCCGACTCGGTGGACCGACGACCTGGTAAAGGTTGCAGGAAGCCGCTGGATGCGAGCCGCACAGGACCGGTCGGTGTGGAAATCCTTGGGGGAGGCCTTTGTCCAGCAGTGGACGTCTTTCGGCTGATAGATAGATAGATTACACATATTTGTTTTTACTTTGTATAAAATAATTTTACTTATTTATTATAAATATTTACATATTTTATAGGATGAACAACTAGTAAACAATTGCGAGAGTTAAAAAAAATTTTTAGTATTACTGAATGAATGATATGATGTTGAATAAAAATAAAAAAACTTTATAGACACACAAAAAAGAGCCATAAAATTCAAGACCCTAAATTGTTAGAACCCTTAAATTACAGATCCTATCATGTTAGCTTATTATTAAACAGCTTTCTTACCCCGGCCGGCGTTTCTCTTCGTCTTCGTGGATAGTCAGCTTGTTATTCGGACGCTCCTTCTCCATCGGCAGTGACTTGGCGCGCCTGGCCAGGGCTGCGGGCGTATCGCGCAGAGCAAACGCCTTGGCCGCGTGACCCAGATGTAACTGCTTTGCGTCCAGAAATTCACGCACCTCGCGGGGATAGCCGGAGTAAAAGCGCACCCATGACGTGTAAGCTAAAGAGGAAACAAACATTTTGTATATTTTATTGATCTTGATTAATTTAAGGGTCAAGAACACAATCAAAAACATATAAAACAAACAAACATATCAAACGACAAGCAAGCAAGCTGGCTGGCTAACCTCTGCTGGCGCGAGCGAGCCATTCTCTGCTACTATGCGCCGTGTGTTCCAAACGTGTCTGTACCGCAATGGCAGCGCGCGCAGGGTTTGGCGCTGCCGGTGCGACCGTCCTCAGAGCTTCCAGTGTCGACGACTCGTCTGCTTGTCGAAGCCTACAAGAGGTATTACAAAGGGATGAAGAAACAGTAACTAAATGTTTTTACCCATCTGCTCCAAAATAAGCGTGTTTTATGTTGTTTTTCTATGCAAAACTCAAACCTGATGCGTTTCTGTTCTAGGTGTCGCACGAACTCCGCTTCGCTCGGTAGAAGAAACATCACAGCAGCACCGACGTGTGCCGCGCGCCCTGTCCGTCCCACCCTACAGACAATAAAAGGGCTCATCATCGGCAAACGTCGACACTTTCTAATGAACACTCTTTTTGTGTTATGGATTCTTGTCATGCATCACCAACACCGCGGCGATAACAATAACAAAAGATAAACACTGAAGTGGGGACAGTCTTCTTTCGCTGATATATGCGTTTGAAATTTTGTGTAAACAACCGTTATCATTCCCACTGCAGGGGCACGGGTCTCTTCCCATAGGTACATCGGGAAGGTTAGGCTATACTCCACTCACGGGATCAAGTCCGGATTGGTGGAGGTTGTGGGGCTAGTGGCCAACCCGTGTCAGAAGTTTTCAAGCTGCCTATAAGGCCTCCGACATAGCTTTCTGAAGTTTGAAATTTTAAGGGGTTACTACTATTCAGAGTAATAATGGGAAACTGAAAAAATAAAATGTATACCGAATTTCTCAATATTTTTCTTAAAATTTCAAACGCTTTTCTAAACACCTGTATAATTTACTTATTTTTTTGGTTTTTCGAAGTAATCTTCCACATTCATCTGTCATCGGACACCTCCGAACTTTACTGAGATACACCCTTGTGAAAGACAGAAAGATACACAACCCAAAAACTAAGTAACAAAGAATATAAAACTAATAGGTACTTATTTTATTCTGATAAGGGCATACCGATGCACGTAGTCGGTGGCGGAAGCTGGTGCGCAGTACTGCAGCACGAGTTCCACGCGTGGCACGTCCAGCCCTCGAGCCGCCACGTCCTGCGTAAACAACTTGTTATGCATGAAACTGCGCAGTTAATATCATCACCTAACAATCAAAATTAACCGGGCAAGCTGATCCTGCCGGGAATCAAACCTGCGACTACCATGATGGAAGGGTCGCCGTAATAATTATAACATTCTTTGTTTTCTGTACCACTCACCGCGGTAATTAAACGATTTTGCGCATTAAAACTTATAGCGGCAGAGAAAAAAAACTATTTAACTAACTATTTATACGCCTTTTATGAAAAAAAACTGTGAACGCAGCAGTGAGTTTAGCAAATAACTGTTACCAAGCAACAAAATAACAACTTACAGCAGTCTACCTTAGCGATCACCACATAAACGAAATAAAATTAATTTTAAATGATGTCTTATACACGATCTATAATAGCTCCACTAGCCCACATTGTATAAAAAATTCAATTAAATTTTGTCTCTATCAAAACCACCTATTTTAGCTACGTTACTTTGACGGCAGCGGCGCACCACCTACCTACACATACAAGCTACAGCCATACAGATGTAATAAATACAAATAATAGCTGTTAATCGAGGCGCATTGTGGAGGAAGCCAGGGAGCGGCGGCGCGGCGGCACCTGTCCCGAGAAGCCGTGAATGACCACCTAATGCCGCCGACAATTAGCCGAGCGCCTACAAAGGTAAGCGGTGCGGTGGCTGGAATCTCGTCTTTGTTGTCGGATTAACGACACGGTTCATATATAAATCGTATGTTGTAACGTGATATATATTAATATCATTTGATGTTTATGATCAATCAAGAAAGAGTAAGAATATTTTGACAGTAAAAATAATAAACTAAGCAGATAAAATATAAAAAAGTACTAAATTGTTTGCACGACATATTATATGGGAGAATTTTGGTAGTTAATTTTGCAATGATGACATTGTTATGAACCTGCCAGTTTTGAAAAAGCACGTAAATTACCTTTCTTTGTTACTTGCAGGCAGATGTATACAGTAAAAAAACAGAAAGAATAAAACAAAGCCACAATTCATTTACAATACGCTAAAATACAATATAGCTTTGAAGTTAAGAGAATTTAATTTACTTACAGTACATATAAGAACACCACTCTTAGCGGTGCGGAACTGCTTGAAGACCTCCATCCTGCGCTCGTGCGGCATCGAGCCGTGCAAGCTGAACATCTCTACGCCCACCGGGACCAGCCCGCCTTCTGCAGGTGCTTCGTAGTCCACCTCGAACTCATCAGACTCACTCGATGATGTCTGCTGCAATAAAAAGCTTTTATAGTTACAAGTAGTTACAACTCTCTACTATTCTGGGTCAAAACCCTTTACTTTAATAGGTATACGCCTAACTGTTGGAATTTATTGTAAGTTGACGTAAGCTATCCAAACTTACCTCTTCCTCATCATCACTACCACTGTGCTTCCTTTTCTTTGACTTCTTTTTATCATTTTTGTTCTTCTTAACTTTAACTTCTTTCCCAGTTAGAACTGTCTCTATCAGTTCAGCGTGATAATCTACCATTTCCAAAGTTGCCATAAATATAATCATTTTGCCTCCTTTCTTGTTCAAAACGCAGTGTTGCACTATAAGGGAACACAATGTAACTAGTCGTAACTTCATGGGAACTATAAGGAAAGTTTGATTTACAGTTGCTGGTAAAACCAGTTCATCCTCTACAATAGCCGTTTTCAGAGCTGCTTCAAATGTGTTGGTAACACCTGTATCAGAAGGTTTCAGTTCCTGTTCATCCTCAATGTCTTCAACCACAACCTTTTTGGATTCCAATTCTTTTTGTACTTTGAAATACTCATAGTCTGAATCACTATCACTTTCTTCGTTTTCTGTGAGTTTCTGTGCAGTGCTAGTTACTTTTGTACTGCTGCTATCAAACAGTCCTGCATTTTTAAGTCCACTAAATGCTTTTAAACCTGTAAAAATTGAATTCATTGTCTTAAAACTTTAATGTCTTCAATCATCCTATTATAAACCTCAAAAATACTTCACACACTTACCACCCCTTTTATCAAGATTACTTGCATTGCATTTGTCTATATCCAGTGTTTTGGTTTTCCCCAGAGATTTTACATCTTTCATTTTGCTTTCATCTCGTTTTTCATTTGACTCACTAGCTGATGTATCAAATTTTTGGGGTTTCAATGAGTCAGCTACAACTGCTCGACCTTCAGACGTATCTATAAAAACTGGGTCTACCATAGTGATCCCAGCTAAATTCTCAACAGCCTAAAAATAAACATCAGTATAATTAATTGAATACAGACACATAATATGATTATTTTTTATCACAAGATTAAAATATAAATGAATATTTTGTACCTTTGTCAGTGTGGCAGATAGCAAAATCGTTTGCTTTTCTTTAGATAAAAAGATATTAGTTAAATTATGTTTGACGCTATTTTCTGTATCATTAGTATTTGGTTCAGCCTCTACTGCCTCATCTTCACTTGAAATCTTTTTATTAACACTTTGTTTTATTAGTGCCATTGGGTCATATGTTGCCGCTTTCTTGTGGTCTTCAATAGCTTTGACTATAGCTGCTACATCTTTTTCATAACCCATATCTAACAAACGATCTGCCTCATCCAAAACTAGGCAACTAAAAATAATTTATTCTTTTAGTTGGGAGTACTCCTAAGTTATTTAACTAATTCTTCACGAAAATGGGCACACTTGTCGCCTGTTTGCGAAAAACAGGAGGCCCTTACAATCACATAATAAAGGATTCAGTTCTGATCGAACAATCATACATATAGAGGTACTCTGAAATACCTGAAAAAAATTAACCATGGCTCCTTACTCATGATTCTGAACAACTTTAACCAAAAAATTCCTTTACTCGATTTGCAAGAAAAAAACATTTACCTACCCGGTTACAAATCAATAAGCATGAGATCCAAAAATTAAATTGTGAATTTTGTAGGTATTGGTTCATTAAGGCAAAATTGTTCAAATTTATAAGTACAAGCCAGAATAAATTTTTCATAGGTATTTCAGAAGGATCCTTTATTATAAGAATATGTTTTGCAAATAAGAATATATTGCATGCTGCTCACCCTGTTTTAGCAAAATTCAATGACTGAGTATGTCTTAAATGGTCATTGATTCGGCCTGGAGTTCCAATTAGCACATTTAGACCTTTCCTAAGTCTAGCTTTCTCTGCTTTTCTTTTCTGTCCACCACTAAGGAGGCCAGGGACTATCCAGGTAAATGGCTGCAATTACATCAATAGCAATGGAAAAAACAGCTATTAACTTTTAAAACTGCTGTTGTATTGGCATACTCACAAAGCATCCGAAAAATACAACAGGAATAAAGTGGCTTCCTATACAGAGTAGGCGGTGTTCAGCTAATCAATTTGGATGAGAAATCAAAACAAAAATTCACACACACTGAATATTTATACTTCAAGAAACAACAAATGATAGATTCTACTCATGACATTGTTCTCTGAAATTTATGTTTCTACTTATGAACATTTGAAAACATTATCATTAATGTTCACTTAACCTATAATGATCACTTTAACATTTTTTTTGAACTTGTAAGTAAAACTTAGGTATAATTTTCATTTCTGTTATAATTTTACAATTACTTTGATTCAAAGGGGTCAAACCAAAGGGGTCATTGGCGAACTCATGAAACATGAAGCGCAGAAAGCCTGTAGAAAAGCGAAGATGTTTCTGAAAGGAATTAATCGCCGAAGATCTAGGACATTACTGTCATTAAGTAAGTGGTGACTGAATCGACATTTGTCCCTAATAGATGGTACCACCGACCCCTCCTGCCTAACCTAACCTAACTGCGTTAGAGACCAGCCAACACTTCTTGGCGGAGTGCGCATTATACAGCATGCTCAAGTGGGACACGTTTGGCACCGACAGTATCGATGAAGAAGAACTATGTGACCTGGACACTGGTCTAATAAAGCGTAGCCTTTATCAGGACAATAAATTGAAAAATAAAATAATTACTGAATATTTTGCAGTTTAAAGTGGTAAACGTGTGGTAATGTGATAAACGCAGATCTGCGCGAGCTCCAAGCTAGCATCTGGCGAGAATTTGCACAAGACTAACACCAGTGCCGAATTCTCGTATCGGAGGCCACGACACACTTTGGGTCGCTGAGCCAGCAAAGTAAATATTCTGTATTCTTATTCAGATTTTGTATTCTTAAGTTGCAAACAGTAGCATACCTTCACAAGTTTAATGAACAGCTCATAAGTCTGTACAGCCAATTCTCTGGTAGGGACCACCACAACAACTCTGATACCATCGTGCCGGTTGATCTTGGGCCTAATTGCTTGTAGACCCTCTATAATGGGCAGTGCATAGGCTAGAGTTTTACCAGATCCAGTTTGAGACCTGATAATAAGGATGTTTTATAGATAACATATTATTTTTCTACAATGTCTGAAGTTCAAGTTCACACATTTGATTATTATGAAAAACTAAATATTTATTATATCTAAAAATATATTTTATTGTAAAAGTTTTTCCAACCTTTTTATTTATTCAGATTTCGGTTTTCAATTTCAAATGACAAAATAATGTTAAATTAAAATCTGAGATAAATAATTTTGATTTGTTACCAGGATGAAAACTGTACTTACCTGATCAAAACATCCCGCCCACATAGTATAACTGGTGTAGCATTCTGTTGCACTGTCATAATGTCCTTTATCCCCAGATTTTGTTTTAAATTTGCAACACTGTGTGGATGTAGGTCTAATTCCTCAAAAGATTTCCCAGCAAACACCTTTTCTACTATTGGTTTCACTGCCCTCTGCCCTATTCGAGGCACGTCTGGATTGTTTTTGAATAATGATGATATCCATCCTCCGCTCCTGGGTTTTTGTTTTAAACTCAAATCGTCACTTAAATCCTGATAGTTTTTGCCTTTGAATTTACCTTTATTCTCGCTTAAATCTCTTAGTTTGGAACCCAAATCTTCAGATTTCACAGGCACAGGAGCAGCCTTTTGTACGGCATTACTACTCGCATCACTGTTACTATTTCTGTGGGGAAACTTGATGATTTTTTGGTCACTTTGAGGTCTCTTTCGGGCTATAGTTTTGCCAACAAACTTAGGTTGAGACACAAATTTATATTCGGAGGCACTTTTCTCCGGCCTACTTGACTTTGGCTTATTCTGCGAAATTTAAGACAATTTATTAACTTGCATGGGAAATTAACTAAAGAATTTATGAGATAACATTATGAAGCACATACCTTTTTAGAAACTGTTATATTTAACTGCAAATCCTCCATTTTTTGCAAAATTTACACATTGATTTGAGGTTACGTGCACGTTTGTTGTGTTTTGTTACCGCACATGACATTGATTGACAAATGAAGTTTTAGTTTGGGTTGCCAGCAAAGGGCTTGGCCCAAATCTTATACATTAAAAACCCAGAATCGACCCGACGCGGCTGCTGAGTTATTTTTTTAATTATTTCCGTTTTAGAGTAGTCTCAACGTTATTTTTGTGATGGGAAAATAGCTGTGAAACCAATTCAGTGATAAGCGGTCATAAGAAGAGGATTAACTCGGGAGACAGCTCCGTTTTCCGAGTTCCAGCAACAAACCACCACGTGGAGCGTCTTTAAGTGCCCATCACCCTTAGGGCCGCGTCTTTCACTTGACATTGGCGTTTCGCCATTTTTTTTTTATTGAAGATTCTCCCATTTTTCACTTGACATTGGCAAAATCACGCTCGTTATGAGAAGTGGAATGCCAAATAGAAAAAAAATAGAATAGACCCGACGCGGGTTGACTATTAAAATATACATTTGAAGGTACCAAAAGGACAACCCTGAAATCCGTGGGATATAGGAGCTATAAACATAACAATAAAAATTAAAAATAACGTCGTAATTGTATGTAATTGTTGGTTATTATTGTTATAATAGACATTTGAAGGTACCAAAGGGACAACCCTGAAATTCGTGGGATATAGGAGCTAATTACGAAGGCTGTAGCCGGAGAGCTAAAAAAAACCGAAATAGTTTTAACTATTTATTGAAATAAAGTTACAAAGTAAAACTTAAACTAGTTATTTAAAATTAAGTGGGTTCCTAGTTCGGCGATCGAACGTAGAGTGGCCGGCCGCCGTCACGTAGGCAGGCGCGTTGCACGGGTTCTTCGTCAGCATTTTCCACTATGCAATTGGGAAATGAGGTCGCAGCCAAATGCATTGGTGCCGTGTGCAGTGTGGTGGTGTGTCAGCGCTTTGCCTTTAGGGTTCGCTCGTAACACCTCCCCCCGAAGATCAGCAACTATTTTGAAACGTTTAGTAAAAATGTTGCTGCTCTGGTCTTCTTTCCTGGTTGCTGGCCAGTGGCTGCATCTGCAGTCTCATAGGTATGGGCTGGTGACGTCATTTCGTGCGTTGTATCTGTCTTCTTCTGGAAACATCTCAAGTATTTTCGGCACAATGCAAATATAGAGATTGCACATAAAATGAATAAAACAACGTAGAACGGAATGGTAGTATGGTACATAGAATTAGTAGGTATTTCGTCATTATGTATGGAAGATTGCGACATTATCTTGTCTTGGATGCTTCGAAGTTCATCTAAATTGACAGAGCCAAGTGTGACTGTGGAAATCCGGGATGCTGTATCGATTTGAGTGTTATCTGGAACATTCAGTATCTTCATGGGCTGTCCTTCGACATGATCATTTGCATTAAAGATTGTAAATTCAGATGTTCGTAGCATGCAGTGATATGGGAGAGTAACCAAATAGCTTCCATCTAAAGTTCTAAAATCATCTCGTTCACAAGTTAACTGTACTCTTGTCGGTCTGGGAAAGACTATAGCATAGTGTCTGTCATCTAATTTCTCCATAGTTTCTTTTAGGAGTGTAACTGTTGTCTGTGGGCAAGATTCATCTAAATTTTGATCTGTTATAAGTCGTTGAATACAATCTGAGCCGATCCTCATCTGCTGGTTTAACTTTTCATGACAGAGATACCGAGTTTTTAACTTCGGGCATTCTGCCTCTATGTACACATAAGATTTCCCGTTAGTTGCTATTAAAGGAGAAGGAGGGAGAAGGATCTGTCTTTTCTTATTTGGCAAGATTGGTAACTTATAAAGATCATAAGTGTCGGGTGAGATTATAGGAATTTTAAAAACTATTACTATCTTGCTATCTGTATAATATGAACCTGTATCTATGACGTCATAATATTCTCTTAATTCTATATCTAATAACTGATTCTTATCATATAACCCATTTAATTTCCCGATCATACTATCTAATATATCTATACCTAACATAGAATGATGTGTACTAGATGTACGTGTAAAAGCTAAAATATCCTCTATTCTACGTAACTCGCTCGATAAATCATCGATATTATCACTAATTATAACTAAAAGCTGGGCCATTTTGGCGTATTTTAATAAACTACTGTCAGCGTAAGCATCTTTCTCTAAAATAAGATGTAACGTATCATTGATTTTCTTTTGATTGCTGACTATCTGAGATAAAATATTGGTATGATGGACTATCCACTCTTTACTCAAGCTAACGTGACTATTGAACTGAGAAACTATTTTATCTTGGTTATTTTTTAGAGTTTTGATGGCATCATTATATTGAATCGCGTCATTGTAGTCCAAGTTACCAGTTATACTTTTAATAACTGATCCTAAGCCATCTACAAGACCTCGTTTTGCACGGCTTCCTGGTTCTAGACTTTGCAGCTGTAAAAATACTTTATCTAATTTAGAAGTTAAATATGTTAATTGTATTTCAAAAAGCTGATAAGTGTCGTTAATAAACTGTTCTTTCATCATTAAAATTTGACTTTGTACTGATTTAATCTTATTTTCAATGTCAGTTAAATCGATGTATTGTAAAAAGCTATGGTAATGAGTCACAAGTCGCATCTGTCCAAGTTTAAAAGGTAGTATCCCTGGTCCGTCATCAAGACTTTCAAGTCTTATCTCCTGGGCTCCTGTCACGGTCAGCATCATCAGTACCAGCAGTAACCTGTAACAATTTTGCGCTCTTGGGTACCCGCTTCAACCTAGACTTAGCGATAGGGCCACGTTTCTTGGATGTATAGATATGGATAGGGAGATCAGCTAGCACTTTGTCCTGGGTGTAACGTGGAGCTATCTTTTGGCGACTTGCCAGGGGGTTAGTCACGAACACCTGCTGGTCTGGCTGATACTCTTGCTCTGGTTCGCGGGTTTTATTACGACTTTCAATCAGAGCTGTTCTGGTAGTTAAACTAGAGTCATTGAGTAGGTCATACACCGTCTTCATCTGTTCACGGAGGGTCTGAATGTACTGTTGCATAAGATGTCCAGTCACGTCAATGTCTAGTGGGTCTCTAGGGTCAAAGTGTCCATTAATTACGTCATAGGGTCTACACTTCGTAAAACTATGCACGGAGCTGTTATACGCTATTATAGCGTACGGCATCAGGTTAACTATAGCTTCATCTTTCCGCTGAAGGCGTAAGATGCGAAGATGCTCTAGCAGCGTAGAATGGAAACGCTCAATGTTACCATTGTCATTGGGTGAGTGTGCGAGGGTCTTATGGTGAGTTATTTTATGCACTCTACAGAACTCTGCAAACATTTGGTTCGTAAACTCAGTACCCTGATCTGTTACGATAGTGACGGGTAACCCATGATGGGTACAGAACTTCATCAAAGCCTGTAAGATACTGAGAGCAGTGCCGTCTCTGAGGTGATAGGCCTGTCCGTATTTAGAGAAGACATCTACAAATGTCACATACTTTTCATTTTGGGCAGTGAATAAGTCCATATGGACTATTTCAAAAGGTTTTTTAGCTGGTGGAACGATATTAAACTTTTGTCTGATAGGATTACGGTCATATTTGGCTTGGCCACAGATAGTGCACTCATTTATAAACTTAGTGATTTGTTCTTTCATTTTTGGCCAGTAATATCTACGAGATAGTGCTAAGTAGCACTCACTGATGCCCCTATGGTTAGTCTTTCCGTCATGGTAATGTCTGATGATGTCTTGCTGTCTTAAGTACTCCTTAACATTCTCAAGCTCTGTCTTGGCTAAAACAAGATTCATTGCTGAGTTTTTAAACTTTTCTTGCAAAATAGGTACAATAGAGTACATACCTAGTGGGGGTGTTATTAGAAGAGCTGTTTTTACCTTCGGATTAACATACTCTTTGACAGCGTTTACAACGTCTTCTTCGAGGTTTGACTCTGAGAGTTGAACAGAGATTCTAGTATGAGTGTCAAATGGCTTTGTTACTACTGGTCGCTTCTTTATGTCACCTACTATAGTCAAACACAGCTGTCGATGAAATTTATTCAGAGGGTCATCAGTTATAGGAACTTCTAGAATGGGGTTCTCTTGATCTGTATGAACAGTATTTGTGTCAGAGTTAGTCAGTGTCGGAGGTCGCTCAGTCGGGTTGGCTGTTATAGAACTTATTTCCTCATTATTTAGTTCAATCCTCGATAAGGCATCGGCATTGGTGTTAGATTTGCCTTTTTTATATACTATTGCATAGTTATATTCGCTTAATTTTAAGCGCCATCTAGTCAATCTGGAGTTAGGCTCCTTAACTTGCATTAACCACTGGAGTGGTTTATGGTCAGTTATCACTTTGAACTTACGTCCAAAGAGATACGGGCGAAAGTATTTCGTAGCCCATACGATAGCGAGCAGTTCTTTTTCGATCACACTGTAGTTAATCTCGCTTTCGTTGAGAGTACGTGAAGCGTAAGAGATGGGCTTGTCGGAACCTATTGGGCCCTGAGATAGTACGGCTCCAATAGCAAAGTTCGATGCGTCAGTTGTCAGAATAAACTCTCGAGTAAAGTCGGGGTATTGCAGTATGGGGTCGTTAGTCAGTAAACGTTTACATTTTTCGAAACAGTTACGGTATTCGGGGTCTAAGGTTATACGATTTCCTTTCTTTAAACATCTGGTAAGTGGTTTTGTGATACGGGCAAAGTCAGGTATGAACTTCCTATAATAACCAAGAAGTCCAAGGAACGCTTTAATCTGTTTAGTAGTTTTAGGTAAAGGGTAAGACAGTACGGCTTTAATTTTATCAGGGTTAGGCTTTATTCCGTCTTTACTGATTATATGTCCAAGGTATGGCGTCTCTAACTTTAAGAATTCGGATTTATCCATCTGAATCTTGAAGTTTGATTCGCGGAGTCTCTGAAAGACCTTTTCAAGGTTAATCATATGCTCTTGGAGGCTGGTGGATAAGACAATGATATCGTCAAGGTACACTAGACAGATATCGTTTTGTAGGCCTCTTAAGACATTATCCATCACTCTCTGAAAGGTTGATGGAGAATTCTTAAGTCCCATTGGCATTCTCAAGAATTCAAAGTGTCCGTGCTCTACGTTAAAAGCGGTCTTATGAATGTCGTCCGGGTTCATCTCTACCTGGTAAAATCCGGAGGCTAAATCAAGCGTGGTGAAGTACTGGCATTTCCCTAATTTGTCAAAAACGTCGGTTATGTTTGGTATAGGGTATTTATCGTCAATAGTCTTCTCATTGAGTTTGCGAAAGTCGACTACTAAACGCCATTTCTGTTTTCCTGAAGCGTCAGTTTTCTTGGGTACGACCCAAATGGGAGAACTCCATGCAGAGTCAGAAGGTCTTATAATTCCCTGCTCTAACATCTTTGCGATCTGATCACTTACTTCGTTACGATGGACAAACGGATAGCGATAACTTTTGGTATAAATAGGGACTTCGTCGGTGGTCTTTATAGCGTGTTTTATTTTATTAGTGAACGTGAGAGATTCACCTTCCATATAAAAAATATCTGAGTACTTAGAACAAAGCTGAATAAGGTTCGCTTTTTCCTCAGCGTTTAAGTGTTCCGTGCGCAAGCGTGACGTAACTTCCTTCGCGCGCGGCGACTGTACTGGCTCGGCGCCAGTGCGCGTGCACTCGATATTAAAAACCTCGGCCAACGCGGGGCGGTCTATAGAAAAAATTATGTCGTTATTTGTGGGGTTCTCGACTTCTAAGATACCGCGGTTATTTTTTACTGTAGTTACACATTCATGGATAAGACAATTACATAAGATTTGCTCGTTAATTATCACATCGCCATCCGGAGCATTAACCGGCAATCTAATCAACTTACTTGAATTGGCGGGAATTATATTTTCATAGAGGTTCACGTTACGTGAATTATACATTCTAATCGGGTTATTAGTTGTTCGAGTTACTAGTACTTGGTCTTTTAGGTCGATTTTCGCTTCCCACTTAGTCAATAAGTCAAGTCCAATAAGGCCGTCAAAGTAATCGTGAAACCTATACACAAATAATTTTATGTCGGTTTCATTTTTTATCTCATTGAAACAGGGCAACGTTATAGAGTAGTCATTTCTACTAGTACCGTGGATGTTAGTCACCTCGAAAGGGTCATGTTGTAACGGTAAGTGGGAGTAGTATTGGAGAACAGCTTCCGGGCTGATGAAGGACTGGTTAGCCCCTGTGTCTATGAGTAACTTGAGAGGGGGGTCAGATATTTGTAGGTATGGAAGTTGCCTCTGAGTTTGAAGATTTACTTCTATTTTGACCTTTTTGATATCATAGCCTTGAGAAAATCCTTCTGGTTGTCCTGAGAGGTGGAGGTGGAAGGTTGGACCTGGGCCTGAACCGAAGGTTCGTCATTGTAGCTACAGTCAGTCAGTTCAAGTTGAGCCTGCTCGTCATACTCGTTTCCGTAGTCGGGGTATTCGTTATAATCGCTGTAACCTGAATAAACCGGCTCGTATTCGTAACAGTCGTTATAATAGTAATACATATTATCGTCATAGGTCGTGCACTCGTTTACATTAACATCTCGGGTCTTAAAATAGTTAGATGGAGGTGGATTTCCATGCTTGGACCAGTCATGGGTGGCTGGAGCTGGTGTTGGTGGCAGTACCCGTGGTAAAAAGTGACTTACACCGCTCATTGGTTTTGGGAAGTTATTATTGTTTCTAGGCATCCTAAAAACGTTACTTTGTGGATTATAGTTAGGCGGTTGTGCACTAAATATCTGTTGCGTGCGAGTAGGCATACGAGTCTGGGGCTGTTGGGGTTGATTAAACTGAGGAGCATATTGGGGCTTAAACTGATTAGCAGCAAAGCGAGGTGGAGGCGCTTGGAGACCTGGGCCTCTCATAGGCATTTGAAATGCAAACGCTTTAGGTACATTATAAGATGGCATGGGCGTATGTACTGGGGGCTTGAAACCGGATCCATGTCCGTATTTACTTAAACCTTCGTTTCGGTTCTGCAAGTACATGGTATTTAGTTCCTCCTGTACATATTCCAATGCTTTTTCTATAGTATCAGGGCGCATACACCTTATACGAGATCCGAGTGGTTCTTTTAATCCGCGTACAAAGGCTTGCATTGTTAGTTTTTTATATAAATCGCGTTTCGCACTTACAGTAGTATCGACGGTCTCGTGTAAGGTAACATATGTCATTATAGTAGAAAATAACGTCGTGCATCTATCGTAAAATTCCTGGGGGCTACTATTTCCCTGAACTTGCACAGCGAGGTCATTGTATAGAGTGGTTTCATCTCTTTGATCGGTAAAATTATTAATGAGTATGCTCTTGATGCCATCCCAACTTTCAGGTATTCCATTCGAGTTGATGGTTCGAGCTGCGGGGCCAGTTATCTTATTAAGTATGCCGTTTATTAAGCATAATTTATTTATCTCAGTTGCTCGCTCAGAATAAACGTCTACTATTTCATCACACAACTTAACAAATCTGGCTAAAACGTTAGGGTTGCCGTCAAACTCGGGCAAAAGGCGGAGGGCCTTGTAAATCGTGTCCGGATCAAAAGACATGGTTTCACTACTTATATCACTATCAAAACTAGAGTTAACACTAACTAGATCTATATTTCTATTACTATCTACTTGATCAACCCTAGACTGTCGAGATGCAGTCTTACGGGCGTTACTCCGAGGATGGAAAATCTTGGAGATTTATCTTAGGACTTAGGAACTAAGGAAGGAATAGCAACACTGAGAAAAAATAGTGGTGTACTCACATTAGCATGGTATCTCGGCCTCTCTGAGCGGCTATCGATTTCTGGATACTCCGGCGCTGCCTTGTGTAGATTCTGGATACTCGTAGCTGCGACTGGAAAGCCGCCGGGCGACCCGCGTACGCGTAGATTTGCGATAAATCTGTCTTCTCGCGAACCGACCCGTGAGTATCCTACCGACTGCGCCAATTACGAAGGCTGTAGCCGGAGAGCTCAAAAAAAACCGAAATAGTTTTAACTATTTATTGAAATAAAGTTACAAAGTAAAACTTAAACTAGTTATTTAAAATTAAGTGGGTTCCTAGTTCAGCGATCGAACGTAGAGTGGCCGGCCGCCGTCACGTAGGCAGGCGCGTTGCACGGGTTCTTCGTCAGCATTTTCCACTATGCAATTGGGAAATGAGGTCGCAGCCAAATGCATTGGTGCCGTGTGCAGTGTGGTGGTGTGTCAGCGCTTTGCCTTTAGGGTTCGCTCGTAACAAGCTATATACATTCTAAATAAAAAATAAACATGTTTATACATTAAAAATAATGTCGTAATTGTGTGTAATTGTTGTCTCGTTTTCATGTAATAGACATCTGAAGGTAACAAAGGGCCAATCCTGAAATCCGTAGGATATGAGCTATGTATATAAAAAAGAAACATGTATACATTAAAAATAATGTCGTAATTGTGTGTAATTGTTGTACCAAAGGGACAACCCTGAAATCCGTGGGATATAGGAGCTATATAAAATATTATTGTATCAATAAATGATTGTATTGTATTATATACATTCTAAATATAAAATAAACATGTATATACATTAAAAATAATGTCGTAAATGTGTGTAATTGTTGTTTCGTTTTCATGTAATAGACATCTGAAGATAACAAAGGGCCAATTCTGAAATCCGTAGGATATGAGCTATGTATATAAAAAATAAACATGTATATACATTAAAAATAATGTCGTAATTGTGTGTAATTGTTGTTTCGTTTTCATGTAATAGACATCTGAAGGTACCAAAGGGCCAATCCGGTTGGCGACCGGGCGGGGCAGGCTATTTCTTTCTAGCTTTAACAAAAACAAGGATAGCACAATTAGCTCGACATCCCACGAGCGTAGATAAATGGTACATTGCTGTTTTAATGATATTATAAGTGTACGCTTATGTCAAACATCCATTATAACTCAAAAAATATAAACGGTAAAAAAAAACAGAAATCCTTCAGTTTTTGCAGTAAATAAAAACATTTTTTTTAAGTGCACACTAAAACCACTCAGACCGCACATAAGAAGTTTTTGTCGACTCTGGGTTTTTTTGGGCCATCGCCTTTTTAAATGTCTACTTAAATCCTTTAATTTTTTGTAGAGTTATGAAGTCTCCTACAAGGAACCCTAATACTGTCATGCGTATTTCTACACGTTTCCAAACACGCCGCAAACTATCGTTTCAGTACATTTTTAGTGCCCTTTTAGAGCGCTTTTGTAGTCACGCGGGTTTCTGCCGTGCGGCGTTTCCAAAGCGACCCGCGTGCGTGTGACACGCATGACAATAAGAGCGCTTTTATAGTCACGCGGGTTTCTGCCCACATGCGGGCCGTGCCAGCAAGCGTGCCGCCCGCAACCTTTCGTTTCAGTACATTTTTAGGTCTCTTTTAATGTCATGCGTGTCACACGCATGCGGGTCGCTTTGGAAACGCCGCACGGCAGAAACCCGCGTGACTATAAAAGCGCTCTAAAAGGGCCCTAAAAAATGTACTGAAACGATAGGTTGCGGCATGGCAGAAACCCGCGTGAAAAGCGTTGAAAGACAAAATGTTTTAGGTAATCTAGGAAAAAAATTGTCTTGGGCTAAACAAATCAACAAAAACGAAGGGCGGAGGGGACATTACTCGCTGCCGGCCGATGAGAATTTCAGAGTCCACGTGCCGCCACGTGGCCAAAAAATTACGGCGCTATGGCTCGGAATAATATTTTGTTTGTACTTCTAAAACCGTGTTTATAAGCCCCGATTAGCTATGAATAGGGCAAAATTGTGCACTTAATATTTCTTTACATTAGAAAACATGAGTGTGTAATAGACCATAGCTAAGAATAGGGTATTTTACTCTACAAGAAAAAATCTAAAACTGCTTATTTACTGTGGTAATAAGTAATCCAATTAATATGATTTCTATATAATAAAATGAGAAAAAACATTTTAATTTGATTTACAAAAATCTAGTTTTTTAATCTGTTATTCAAATATCTGAAACGACAGCCGCCATGCTGGTTGTCATGTGACGTCACAATAGTGGTAAACAATGATATTTTGTTCGCAATATGTGTCAAAATTTTAGTACCTACAGAGCTGTTTTGTTTACTCCTGAAATGACGTCACGACCAAACATCATTGCGGCTAGCGTTTTCGCGCGCTAATTGGGAATGGTAATTTAAAATGTGTTTTTGGGGTACTTATAGGTTTCACAAAAAAATCAAAAAAATATTTTTGAGTTTTTCCCACTAATGATCAATTTGAGATACTTACTTTTCAAAAAAATGGTGAAAAACCCTATTACATTGAGAACAGTGTGGAAAATAGGTTCCTTATAGTTTACATAAATGACTAATATTACAAATGAAAAAAGTTGATAAAAAAACTTATTACGTTAGTACTTCCTATCTACAGGAGCATTCGTCGTGGTAGGTACCTGCTAGAATTTTTAGTAGCAAACGAAGTTTCAAATCTCAGATTAGCTTTATTTGCTATAATGTAACCGCCTCCGTGGTGCAGTGGCTAGTCTGCCTGCTTCATATCAGGAGATCGCGGGTTCAATTTCCGATAGGGTCTATCTTTGTAGGACTCAGTTTGGTTGGTTGTAGGGTATTGTCGCAGCAGCCCACTTGGCTAGCAACCACCATTTTATCTACATACCCAAGTCTTGCCGCGAAACATCAATGTTAATCATTGATATGTTTCGGCACGAAATTAAAATGACCAGTTCCCTATTGCATTAGGGATTCCATCTTCGGCAACATCATCACTTACCACCGGGTGAGATGATACATGGGGCTAACCAACTGTGGATAAAAACCTACGTACAAACCCCCTATTTACTTACATAGGCAAAAGGGCTTGGTAAACATAATACAATTTCTTTTATTATAGGAAATGCTTACAATAAACATCATGTAAGTATATGTATAGGATAGGTAAACAAATCTGTACACTCGAGATTCGGATGCCTTCGTGTGAATCTGCGCGGGTTCAAGGGTCACGCGAGGGTCGAGGTGTGAGGGTGCGACCGATGGTATTGCTGAGCCAGAGACCGGCGTCCGACCGAGACGACCCCTTGAGCGAAAAGGTATATAGGGTGTATATCCATATATCTAAATTACAATACATGAACACTGTGTAAGCCAGTTTGGAACTAAATAAAAGCCGTTAAGTTTGCACCTAAATAATAGCTGTTTATAAAATGCGTCTACCATTACAAAAAAATGTAAATTTTGATCTTCTATGGTGCTTACTGATGTAAATATGGTTTGTGACTAAACTCTTATTTTATTTTTTTCTTCATAGCTGTAATAAACCGTCAAAAAGTTTGCATTTCTTGATTGTATATTTTTTCAATATTATGAAAAACAATCCGTCAAACGAGCGTCAGTTTGTTTACCATCAAACCACCCAAGAGCATCTTTACAAAATAAAGTTGTAACGTGGAGATAACCGCCAAAAATATACTTTTTTTTAAATCAAGTGCATTTTACGTTAAGTAAAACATTAAATCCATTAAGCAAAACAGGTGCCTAAATTATCATTTTATTTAGCTATCTACTTACATTAGCTCTACCTCTCGTGTCTTCGTGGCTCTTCACAATAATCCATCTACCAACTCTGAAATTACCCTGAAAACTCCCTTACATATATTATGTGGTGTAGGTAACTAGGTATTTCGTGTGTAATTCGCAAATATTTTAGCTGTACCTTGAGTGGAATGGAACTTACTAACATTTTTAATATGTTTTTACTTTAACTTCCATATATAGCTACATTTTTCACTGTATCAGAATTGAGCGATGGCGCTGAAACCCACGACCTGCAAGGAGGCGATCGCGCGCTGGGAGAAAGAGAAGGGTGAAAATGCTGCCGAAGCGAAGGTGATAGAGCTGCAGTTCCAGTGGCCGCCTATTGAGAAGATGGACGGGGCGCTCTCCACTCTCACCGCCTGCGAGTAACTTCTTCTTCTTATTCACTGTCGTATAAAAAACTTAGTTCCGTGGTATTTGAAATGCGAATCAAAGTAGCTTCAATCTTAATCAATTAATCCCGGTCACGCTAATTCTGAGAGAAAAATCTCTACAAAATCTATTCAGACGTTTTGGTGTCCATAGAAATAGGTAGAAACTAATAGAAGTTGTTTATTCTTTTATTACTGCAATATTAGCACCTAACTATACTGTTTAGTACAATATTAGTATACTGTTCAGAGATATAAAATGGTAAACTCACTAACACTGATGGATTACCAGTTGTGGAATAAATAATAATTCAAATTACAGAAAGCTGAGCCTCTCATCAAATATGATAGACAAGATAGCCGGTATAGCGGGCATGAGGAACTTGAAAATCCTATCACTGGGACGAAACTACATAAAATCTTTTGCTGGAGTTGTAAGCTTTCGCTTTTACTTAACTTACTTCGATTTTACTTAACTTAGGTACGTTAAATAAACTGTTTTAGAGTGGTTTCAAAAATATTTCGTTTATTCAAATCTTGTCGAATACACTCATGAAAACAACATCTTAGGGCGCAGGGTAAGTGACCATAGACATGGTCTTAATCTGGGTGTGTTTGACTGTTGACTGAGACATTTATGTCGAAAATGTCCTTGTTTCGTAACGCACTTTAAGGCCATGCCGGTTGCTATCACTAGATGTGCAGTTGTAAAGCTAGTCAGAGGTCATATTGGCAGGCAGTTTAAAAACTTCCAACTCTCTCCAGTGCTCCCGATTTTCCACTAGCTCCACAACCTCCACCATTCCAGGCTTGACTATCTGTGGAGGCCTAACCTTCCCGATATAACTATGCTCTATTCAGGGAAATGAGCTAGTGGAGCGCTTTCTCTATCACACAACCGCTTACAAAAGACAAGGGTGGGTAAATGCGTTACGCGAGAAAGGAGGCGTCAACTTTTGCTAAGAAACTAAAGACGCGTTCACATACCAAGCGCTTCTTTTAAATTCTTATTGAACCTTAATTGTGAAATTTTTAATAGAAATGTTTTTGGTTTTTAATACTACAAACAGTACCTATTTGATATCCTTACTTACTATAATTATACATTTAAAGGAAAAAATAAAGACGATATTTTGAATACCTAATTATTAATTTTTATTTAGTTAAAATTACTAAACTTTGCTCAGAAAATAAAATAACAAATTATAAAAAAAATACATTATTCGCTATCCCACGGTGTATTACTGCTGCTACTGTCGTTTCCTACATGTATTATGACATTTTTTTGTCATGACATCTATATTTCTATCTATTTCAGGTTGAATAATTTTTTAACATTCCTTCTGTCAGTACAGTTTTATTTTTGGCCTTTGCCATTTCGTCAATTGGAGAGGTGAAGACGTCTGAAAAACACGAATAGCACGAACAGACTAAAAAGTTGCGTACTGTGAATAGAGCCCTTGCGTCGCGTCGTTACTCCGGCCAATGACAGAAAAATATAATTCGTCGGTACTAGCTCGTTTCCCTGAACAGAGTAAAGATTGTTAACGATAATGGGGACTAAGTCATGACAAAGCAAGAGACAAAACTTCACGTTCGTGAGAAGTTTTTGGCCAAAAAAAGAAATATACTTATAAATAGCATCGATATTCCATCAACTTCATCGTAATCTTAAACCTTTTCGCAAACTTTTATACTTATATATTAAATTAATCTATACTTGTTATACATTTCTCATTCGCAAAGTGTTCCGATTCCTACTTTGTGCGTTGAATTTAAAATCAACGAGAAAAAATAATCACCGAATTTGGCTTGCGATTGTGGTTACCTTGCGGATAGAACCCCTGATCGAAATGTGAAACTCCGTCAGGAAACGGTGGCAGACTCTCTGGAAGAACTGTGGATCAGCTACAACCCTATAGACAAGCTAAAGGGCATCGGCGCCATGAAGAACCTTCGGGTGCTGTATATGTCCAACTGTCTCATCAAGGAGTGGGTCGAGTTCAACAGACTACAGGTACAACATTCACAGCCCCTAGCCCGCAGCTTAGAAAATAAGTTATCTTAAAACTGAACTGTAATTTATTAATAATTCCTGGCGGCCAGGAAGAGGAAATTTGGTTATTCCACGAGAACCACTTGAGGAATCGAGATAAATGATAGCCTATTTCCTACTTCATTTCACAGGCTCCGCCCTTGCATGCCAAATTTCGTCAAGATTAGTTGAAGGCATTAAAGTATCAAGATCCCTACGAAATTTTCACTATTTTTCACGTTCTTCTTCTTTCCGTGTGGCACGATTTAACCACTACACTAGGAATAGTCGGCGTTACCTGGTTTTGCACTTAGCATCACCCGCGGTCATGTGTAGGGCATTTTCATTTTCACATTATTATTAATATAAAGTTAAGTTAGGTAGGATGACCTGAACCATGACCATTAACTTGTCAGGAGTGCGCCACCCTCCGAGACCTGGTGTTCATCGGCAACCCGCTGGTGGAGAGCCAGCCGGACGTGGACACGTGGCGCACGCAGGCCTCCAACCGACTGCAGCAGATCAACAAGCTCGACGGCATCCCCATCGTCCGGGAAACCGACTGACCTGTGTTGCCTGTTGCCTATTTACACTTAGTTTGAACCCCAATTAAGTAGAGACCTAAATATGGGGAACATTTAGGGTGTTGATTTGGTTAACAACCATCTTTTCCAGTGCCAACAACATACTTCTACATATGTATATTGAAAATATTTTTTTTGTTTTTCTGTTTATTCATACAAAGTTTACTATTGCGACAAGATCAAAACATTATTTTTGCATAAGATTCGTGTACCCATTAAATCGGATCGATGGCCTAAACAACACCCTGTATGGTCGTATCAGACTGATATTTCAAAAATACTTATTATCTAGTTGAAGTTATCTATCTATCTATCTAGTTTGTTAAATAAGTTTTATAATAAATACGTCTTTCTTTTTAAATACCCTTCTAAATATTAAACATACATATTAAACAATACTAAACATAAACAAATATTGTGTTTCCGAGAGAATTTGCAATTAATGCAAAATACAGGGTTTACAGGATATTTTTTTTCATCAAAGTTTCTGTGATTTTAATGATTTTGTTCAATACAATTTGTTTTTTACTGTTTCAAGTATGTTATATATTTTTTCCATGGTGATAGCTTTAACCATTATTTCAAGAATTTGAATTGAATATTGAGATTTGGTTATACTTAGCGCCTTCATAACATTATTCGCCTCTAATAATCTACATTGTCCTCTAAATTACTAAGTCAGCCACCATCAATGGGCATCTAAAAATACTTACTTAGCCACTATAAATCTTCGATATAAGCTTCTGTTAATACAATTCAGCATGGTAATTATTATTTAGCATCAAAAATTGTAACTCATATTCAAGTAGTCAGCTTCTAAAATATTTATATATGACACCAAAAAAGTAATGAATTTGACATCAAATTTTATAATAAAATTCAAATGCATTAAAACTTAAATAAATACATTACTTGCGCTCCCGACTCGTGGTCCCACCGCATTGACCCACTGGTGGGTCGACGAGTAAGCTGCAAAATTATAATACTTATATGAAGATTTCTAGTTGAAGCTTGAACAACATTTTTTGAGGAACACATGTTGAAGCTAATGTTGGTGAGTTGTAAAATCCGTGGCTGAGTTAGTAAATTAGGTAGTGATGTATGAATCAGTTGAACAAGTAATAATAATTATTGGTTTTTGCTTGACGCTATCTTTGGAATATTTAGTTGGCGTTGTGAAAAAGACGAATAAGTTTATTAGAAGCTCTCTTATTTTTAGTTATGAAATTAGAGGCTGATTTCCGTGGCCAAATAAAATATTTGCGGCTCGATTTATAATTCCCCTTTTAAAAATAAGTATATTTGTAGAATTATGAAAGAACTACACATATGTATGGTTCATTCCAATCAAAAAAAAGCAAAACGTAAACAAACTTACTATGGATCTGACACATGTCAATGTCATCTGCATACTATGTTTGTTTACATTTTGCTTTTTTTTGATTGGAATGAAGTATAGATAGATATCACAAGTAGAGGAATATTACAATCCTGGCTGATGTCTTTTGTTTAATCTATCTATAACACAGTTGTATGAACCTAAAACGTGCAGTGCTCGTTGATGTCTTTTGAATGAACGTGCAACTTGCAGTTGTCGTTAATGTCTTTTATAGGTAGAAAGTGGTAACTGCTGAAGTGACTGCGCTAGTGCTGAGAACATTCTAGCTTAAAAAAAATCACGTGATGAGCAAATCTGTTTGCTCTGTGTCTGGGTATTTTTTAATTATTATACGTATATTGTTGACGGTATATTTAAAAGTATGTAGTTTGGTTCCTATATTACAGGAAATCTTTTTGGGACCAAATAACAGTGATTATAAGTGATGTTACAAAAATAGTAATAACAGTAATAGGGGGAATAATTAGCTCTCAGGGAATATACTTTCTTCGCTAAGTTTCTTCTACGCGCTACAAGCTACGGACTGCTACAGACGTGGTCGCGTAGCGCTACGACGAACTACACCCGAAATATATTGACGCTTTCTCGATGTTTGTCTTCCACATTTTGCATGAACTCAAAATCTCAAAATTTTATACGAACACGTTAATGTCCGTGTCCCCAATTCGTCATGCATCTCAAAGCGACTTAATAGCCTGCTAAATTCGCGCAGAAAGGAAATGCGTTGCAGGGGTAGTAGCGGAAGATTCCCGTCCTCAGTAAAGCTAATGCCTGCCTTTGTGTCTCCACTAATAAAACTTAATGATGTAAACGGATAGCCCGAATTTATCTAACTCGAACTCCGCAGAGGGGAAATCAATTAACTACATTAAGTACTTATTGGTAGTTTTATCAGTGTAGCTAGAAAGTAAAAGCTGAGCCACGCTGAAGCATAAGTTTGGCTACTGAAGACCGTGCTTACTGCTGTACTTTCGGAAGAAAAACCGTGGTTTCGCTGTAACGGTTTAGGTGTAATATGCCTGGTGTGGAATATTAAATAGTATCACATTTCAGTTAGGACACTCTGAAGGCGAGATCACGATGTAAGTCCGATCTGGTGACAGTCCATGCAGACGTCACTCAGTTATATCGCTGGGTCCTAATAAAAATAAAATTACTAATGTTCACTTATTTTACGTTATATTGATTATTCGTTAGGTATGATAATCTAGTAAACAATTAATTTCGAAAGCGATGTAAGTGTAAGAAAGTACACTCTATAAGTATCGCGTGTCTAAACACCTTTGTAATGTGGAAGCGAGTGACATTTGAGTGGTATTCAATAATTTAATGGAAAGCCGGTCATTGTGTGCTCTGCGTAATGGACCGATAATTGTCCGTCCAAACAGAAGTAACTCTGTTAATCACAATGGGCTCGCACCTTCCCTCCCTCGCCGCGTCGGGGACACATGCCGCCGCCGCCGACCATCATTATTTAATTATTAACACTACAATCGACCTAATTTTGATTTCTATTTGGCATTTCGATGACGCGCCACCGACCCACGTAGCCGCCGGCGGACGGCCATTTTGTGACATCTGTCCGCGTATGTGTTACGAACTATAAAATTCAATTTCCCCAATCGCCCGCTCGCCACATTTATTATTCATAGACCGGTACATAGTCGCGCGGCCACTAACAGATGTGATCTTTTACGTGAAGGAAAATCAAAAAGATGGCATCGATATAAAGATCAGTGATTGTAAGGGACATGAATATAATATTAAGCTATCAGAATCCAATTTATGAACGAAGGGATTGAATAATAACGCGGGAGCATAAGCGACCAATAGTTAGAAGTGAGCTATTCAATCGTATCGCGTGACAAGGGTCCGGTAGGTGTGGGTAGGTACTTGGAAATAAAAAGGTAACTTTTCATTTTAGTTATTGGAAATTTAATTTGACATACCTATGTCTGCTTCAGACGAATCATGAATTTTGTAACTTGTGTTGTACCTACTATGTATCATGTTTACCGCCGATTGGCAACTTGTTGTTTTACGTCAGGTCACGCTCTGCCTGTAGGGATTGGTGTAATGACTGTATCGTCCGATCGTGTCTGGGAACAAATATTACAGCTCAGCGGGAATCTATTTTCAATTTTTATTAATGCACGAAGTAATGCACCTATAAATGTTTGCCATAATCAATGTTTACCCTCTTAGCCAACTAAATCAATCCATGTCGAGGGTAATGCACAATCCATTTGGCCGCATGTAGCCTAATTGCCGCTAGCGCCGCCCAATAGCCACATTAGTCTGAAAACCGCCCCTCCCCATGCCCTTATCCGCCCCTTGTGTCCTTAAGGTGAAGACAATACCAAAATACGCTTCTGATCTCTTGCATCAAAAATAAATAAGTTAAATTGCAGTTTCTTAAATAAATTAACTTTTAAAAATAAGTTAACTTTTATTTCTGATCTTCTTATCTACAAATGTATAAAATAGAATACTTAGTTAGTTTTTAAATTATCAACTTCCGTAACTGAATCTTTTTATTAAAGCTCATATTGTTGCATTGCATTACCTGCAATTAATACATTTCGCGAAATTTTAACTGTCACACCCTTACACTCGTGCATACGCTGCTTGCCTTAAGCTCACTTGTAACTACTTCACTTATTTGACCGTAATGGCTGATTTTCTAGCTCAGGAGACGTGGCCGAAAACGCCACAAATGCCGCAAACGCGCGCTTACGCCACTCAAAGGCGGAGAAAATGGCTTAAGTGCTTTCTCTATTATACTTGAGGTCGTTCATGAAAAGGATAATTTTCAACTCTCCAGCACCCTCGTGGTGTTTCACATTGGAATATTAGGGATACGCTTTAATTGGTGCTTAAGGTTTTTGTTTCTTACTTATAAAAACAAACACGTTGGTACGTAAGTAAGGTGTACTTATATTACTTTATAATCTAATAATTGTAAATTTTGACGTGTAAATTATATATTTTACCAATAAATTGAATTATCAATTACAAATAGTTTTAGGGTAAGTACTTACTAACCATTTACCAACATATTTGTTTGTTAACACTGATATCGCGTTTTCGTGTAAAAAAAATACACACAAAGTCTATTATCTCCTATATTTAAATCTCATTTTTTATATTACTTATATAATAGTATTACATGGTCAAAATAGTAAGTCAATATGTAAAAATATGGTAAAAACATAATACTTTAAAAAAAAGAAAAATCCATCAGACAAATCACACACTTTTCCAACGCTAACGTAACTAAACATAATATATTTTTAAGTTGGGTAACCTATTGTCGCGACAAGCGGCGAGGGTCGAGAAATAAAGCTTTCCCAACAAACAATAGTTCCGGCCCTTTGTCGCCACGAGTAAGTAAACATTAGTAGTTGCCCTTTGTGCTCTGAGGGTCTCCGCGCGCTACCGACCCGGCTCCAAAGGACCGCGGACTGGCCCTGAGAGGTTGACCAGATTACTCCCGCTTACCCCCATTACCCTTTGTCTTTGTGATATATTTGTCTTTGTTGAAATAAAAATAAATACATATAAGTGTGCTTGTTTACTGTATAACAATTTCCAACGTTTCTGATCGTCGTCAGTCACCATCTTAACCGATATATACAAAAGTATACCTACACAGTGGCGCTCCACAGTATCGCAAGTCCGACTCACACATACCGGTGTTTATAATCTATTGTTTTACTTTAGCATTTGTATTATAATCACATCAAAGTTTGAGGTATCTATTACAGGTTTTACGATTAAACAAGTTTTTTTAATTATCAGTTTATTATATGTACAGTAATATTCGGTGAAAGTTTCAACCTTCTATCTAGGGGTGTTCAAAAGATAGAGCCATTTATAGGTACGTCGTGGGTAAGCCGGACAGGCAGACAGGCAGATAGACAGCCTAGTAGGCTTAGTCCTTGCTTAGTCTCGTTGTATTTAGATACTCTTTGGTTACAGATCTCTAAACAATGTATGTAAAGATTCATAAACTCTACAGATCATCATTAACTCAACATGATTAAAGTGTGTATTTTGTATATAACTAATTAATACAAAACAATTACACCAGCCACTTTGTTTGCACTGTGTAAATAAGGTTTACCTCTAAGTTCATTAGCTGGAAACCTATTGTCATGTACAGAAACCGTGAAACCTCATTGAAAACGCGGAAGTCACGATCATATCATAAATTACTACTTCACCATTAACACCTACTTTCCATAATAGCCGATAAACCAAATTTAGTTTTCATGTTACGAACCCTCCTCTGCTACTTATAATAAGCAATGATCAATGGAGAATAATCCCATTGTGTCGCGCGCTGACAAAAAACCCATGTCTGAATTATTCCGCCACGGCCGCGTTAATATCTCCATTACATTAGTGCGCAAGAGCATTGTTCGCCACTGCACGGAAAGGATTAGGTATGCGCCAACCAAAATGTTGACAGTTGTCGAAGAGACAAAAGGAGAGCGGCGGGCATTCCGAAATGGTTCTGTTTATTTAATTTAAGTCACAGACAACATAGAATAATGGCGAGATTTCGCCAGCGGCGCTCCTACTTGAGTGGAGCCGAGCGCCTCGGGGCAATAAAGTTAATGAAGCGTGGAGATGGGACCATTTTACTTGTATTATTCGTCTCCTGCGGGCGGAGACTGGAGCGAATGTCCATTAGTTCTGTTTTAACATGTTAGCGAGGTTGAAACGTTGTAAATGCGATTTACTGTACAGAGGGTGGAAAAGTAGCCGGAGAGGTAGCTGCGACGCGATTGCGATCAATAACCGATACATGCGATCTGAAAAAACTATTCCGTTAATTTTAATACGCTTTTAAAAATCTGCATGGTAACTTCACAAATGATAGCGCTTGATGTTTGTGTTTAGTATAGATTCTACAACTAGATCATTTAAAACTACATAATGAAAGGAACCGGTAACATACAAATATTTAAAACTATTTATTATCTAAATCTAAGATGTTTCATTAGGCATTAAATCTTTTGTAACTGTCGTAGTTACGAAAAAGTGTTGAAAAAAAAGCTCTAAATGTTCCTTGCTTCAATTATATTTTTCATTTCCGACTTTGGATTTTGTGCCTGTAGGTAGCAAACTTTATCACTAATTGAACGTTGCAACAAAAAGATCGCAAAACATTGAAATTCGAACAATGGAGGCATTACGGCGCATTAGCGGTTAACTGATGATCAGCGATCGCCGCGTCACGGACGCAGCGCGTCAAGTTGCACGATAACATCTTAATCCACGTTTACCCTGTGATAGGCGGAGGGTGGTTTGCTTCTATTTTAAACTAAAATGCATGTACAGCTGTGCTTTTTGTTAGCCTAGAAAAAGTATTATTTTTACTGAAGATTTAACTAACTCACTAGTCTTTGTGCGAAATGCCACTAACACTACTTTGTGCTAACACCGTCACGTTACTGGTTCTATCGCTAGTTAGACAATAATTTTTTTGGCGCAATGCAGGACGTGCGCTACCTTGTTAGCCATAGCAGATGTTAGTTAAAATCAGATAATTCCAACAATGTATGTGTAAGTGTGACTGCTCTTGAATTTTGCTTTTAGTGCTAAGTAATAATTAAGTGACTAAATACTTATCGTCTATTCAAATGATAAAATACTTATTCTTTTATCTCCTGGTCGGCATCTAACACTAAACTAGGGTCGGTTTCGCGCCGATACGAATCGCGGACCACGGATAACCATCGACAAATTCCGGCTAACCCTCGCTGCGCTTCTGTTACTGTATTTATTTCGCTAATCGTGTTATTGTCCGGCAATGCGAACGTTATTAAGGCCCATTTACACAAAATTCATTTCAAAAACGTGGGTGGAGGATGTAGTACGTCAACGAGTATTGTAGTCTGGACTGGCCTTACTACTCACTGCCCTTTACAGCCTATTAAAGTAGTGTAAATGGGTCTTAGTATTGGGCCGAATGCAGTATACATATATGCACAGCGCGCCAGCCGTTACATCTGATAAGGCCACTTGATATGCTAATGGAAGTAGCAAATGTTCGTGTAATAAGCGTGCGACGGGTTAGCGCCTGCGATACGCTTGTGGTCTTGTTGACTGCCTCTTTAGACCTTTGTGTGATTTGCGACACTCCACTATGTTACTTCTGCCAATAATGTGCTGTGGCGACCATATCAGTTTGCACCTATGAACTTATATCAGTATTTTTAGGTTTGTTTACCACAAAAAGAAAAAGCGGCCAAGTGCGAGTCGGACTCGCCCATGAAGGGTTCCGTAGCAGCAAGTTACATAATATAGAAGTTCTTGTAGTTCGTTGTAACTTGAATGAAAGGTAAATTGCGGTTTACGATTTATGAAATATTAAAAAAAAACTACTGACTAGATATCGTTCAAACCAATTTTCGGTGGAAGTTTGCATGGTAATGTACATCATATATTTTTTTAAGTTTTATCATTCTCTTATTTTAGAAGTTACGGGGGGGACACACATTTTACCATTTTAGAAGTGTCTCTCGCGCAAACTATTCAGTTTAGAAGAAAATGATATTAGAAACCTCAGTATCATTTTTGAAGACCTATCCATAGATACCCCACACGTATGGGTTTGATGAAAAATTTTTTTTTGAGTTTCAGTTGTAAGTATGGGGAGCCCCCAAAATTTATTGTTTTTTTTCTATTTTTGTGTGAAAATCTTAATGCGGTTCACAGAATACATCTACTTACCAAGTTTCAACAGTATAGTTCTTATAGTTTCGGAAAAAAGTGGCTGTGACATACGGACAGACAAACAGACAGACAGACAGACAGACCTGACGAATCCATAAGGGTTCCGTTTTTTGCCATTTGGCTACGGAACCCTAAAAAGGGGACCCCTATAGAGGATCACTCCGTTGTTTTATAGGTGGTATATAAAAGATCTTTGGTCTAGACTTAAGAGTACCTACTGTTGTACTGACTTGCTAAAAGGACAATTTTTCATGCATCTACTCGACTTTATATTGGTAACTGTCAATCTAAGATTGATGACTTATGCTTATATACCCATACAAAACTGAAACGTTCCAAATAACAAGAAACTGCCATAAACCATGGTAAAGGTATTTTGGGTGTGGTATGACCGTAAAAGATTTAAATCCATCAGAAAATTAGCAACTTTTTATGGGTAAGACGTACTTTGTTGTTTGCTTTTTCTCAAAAATCATAAATAAATTTACTGACTCGGTGGCTCAGTGTTTAGCGCTTCTCACTACTGATCTGAGGGTCGTGGGTCCGATTCCCAGCCAGGGCAAATAAACTTCGCTTTATTTTTCCTAATAAAATAAACACAATACTTGTTTGTTTGTTTGTTTGTTTGTAAACTCTTTATTGATAAAATAAAATATGTACAAAACTTTAACAGGAGTTATATACAATGGCGGACTTATCACAGTACGAATCAATACTTAATACAGTTTCGGCCACGAAGTTCCCACTCAGGTGCGAATAATGAAGGAGCGAATCACGGAAGCGCGAAAATCTGAATCGCGAATACCTGGAGTTCGACTGCACCTATAATAAGTGCGAATAACTAAAGAAATTATAGAACTACGATAAATTTCTAGGACTTACTACGAGCTACGGGCACACTACGTGGGTGCATTTTAAAATAATCAAATTAATAAAGTTTTATAAAATTCTGTAAAGAATAACTAGAATTACAATCTATATTTTATTTGAACAAACATCTAATTTTATTTCACATCCGAATGATAAACTTTTATGGGGCTGTTATATAACAACAATAGGCCGAGAGCTCGGGCCGGGCCGGGATAGTGCGTCCGATTTCCATACAAAAACTTCTATTTCCCGGGCTAAATGGCACGTGAAAGCACATAAAACTGCGGCAAAACTACCTCCATTCAGCCCTACTTTTCTACTTGCTACCTACTGTCATTGTATATTTACTTTTTATACAGTAGTAGAATAGCCCTAATATTAATATAAGCTATGGTAATGTAAAGATACATTTCTAAACTTTTATTTATTAAATAGAAGTCTGTTTAATTAGCGCCTATTTACTTATTAATAATGTCGTTTTGAAGCAATACCCTGCCGTTAATTGAATTTAATAGCATCTGAACCTTTAATTTAAAAACAATGGATGATAAGGACTAATCTCTCGCACACATTCACAAGAGATGTCTTATATTAGGATCAATGTCGTTCTGTGAACACAATATTAATATCTAAAACATTTCTACCCACACTATTTTACTGACTAAATCAAAAACGTGATTCCGTCAGTGACCGTGAGTCGTAAATCGCAAGTTTCCGCCGTTAAAACTTGGACACCCATCGGTTTGACGTCGGTCGCGCTGTATCCTTCAGACTCCAGACTCCACACACGACAAGCTGATCTCGACCCAGCGACTTGTGCCATCTCAAGGAAGCGATTTGTCAGGACCGCCCCCTCTCGATTGAATAATTCAAATAATCGAGGTATTTATATGTAAATAGCGGGCCACATCTCCATACGAAAGGGCCGATCGGTACATAAATTTGGCAAGACGACGAGAAAACTGCGACGCACCACCAATCTGATTTATCGAGCAAGTTTTGGAAAAAGTGGCGCGCGCCAGGAAATGTTTGTCTAATCGCGTTTATTGCGACCCGGGATTTTGCGCCCCGCAGCACATGGGGTGGACCCGTCGCACAGTCGTCTCCTAGATCGATCGTAAAATTACATTTTCTTGTCAAAAAAAAAACGTTCGCTTTCAACGTGTTACAATAATTTTGCACATCGCATTTCAATCCAATTATTCTTCAGAGAAATTAATAATGAAACATCGCGAAGGAGGTTGGATATATTTCGGAGCGTTTCCCAGTAATGAATATCATATGTTTGTGGCACCCTATTAGTCATCGGGCGGGGTAGTCATAGTCGTAGAAACCATCAATCATGCGGTTCGTGCGGGACTTCGGGTAAAGTGTTAATAATTGCTGCCACCACTATTGTTTATTACTTAGAGCGTGTTTACGTCCTAACATTATTATTTATTGCCGTTTTTATTAGATATGTATGAAGCTTAAGTCGGTAGCGCCTTATGCTTATGACGTTTGACATATTTTTATATTTTACCATGATTATTAGTGCTGTAATACGTTGATAAAATTCCAATAAAATCCATAAATAACAAATATTTGAATTCATATATTTTCTTAAATATACTCTCTTAGTTGATCGTACCAAAAATCATTATAGTATATCCAGGTGACAAATGGAAAAAAGGGCACTACCCTTTTCGCATAGGTAAAAAGAAGAAAAAATATTGGCCAGTCCAGTAGGTATACGACTATGAGAAATAAGTAAGTGAGCAACAAAACGCACTTTATCAGGTGGCGGCCGCTTTATCCCGCTAATGACCAACCCCTCCAGAGTAATAAAAGTCGGTACTAGCCTCCGGACTCCGCTCCTAGCGGCTAAAGTCATCTTGATATTTGCTGTTTAGTCACTTACTTTACGCGACTCCTTCTTCTCCTCTTTTCATTTCCTCATGGTTTAGCACCAGAGTTTTGTGTGACACGTCCGTGTTTGGTGCCCATTATTATGTATTTTAGTTTAATAGTTTCTAGAGATGCGCCGAGTATTCGTTTACTACTCGGTACTCGGCGTGCTCGGCACTTTTATTAATACTCGTACTCGGCCGAATTACTCGGTTCAAATGACGAGTACTCGGTTCAAATAAAGTAATATAATTTAAGAGATAATATAACGAAAACAAGCCTGTTTATTTAATAAAGTAATGGGCTTTTATTAAAGAAAACAAAGGGAACTATACTTTATGTAGAGAACAGTATTTTAAAACTGAACTATTATTATTTACAATGAATAACAAACAATCTACGACCATCATATTCATATATGCAGTGGAAGCTTTGTTCAGAAATTTCAGAATACAACCACATTATAAAGGATTCAAGACATTGATATTTGAAATCAACAAAGGCAAGTTAAAATGCAGGAATACAAGGACTCTCTAACAACTTGTTCTTTTTGAAAGTAAAAAAGAGCGACTGAGGAGCGAGCATTAGCGAGCTATGAAGGAGCAAGGAACTACTGTCATGATAAAAAAATCTAACTAGAAATTTTGATGGCGATCGATTGTCTTGCACTAATAGTACCCAAAAAACTAGAAAACAAAAAAAATACTGTGTATGTGTGTGTCTGTTTATGCATGTCTGTCCAGTACTCTAGCGCCAAAATCACCGGACAAAGTTGGCTTTTTGGGTTAGGGCAATATTTTGTTAATATCTCCAACCGTTTTTTATTTCTTCATAGACATTACCCGCTTCAGAAAACAATCGCTCGTATTTAGTAAAAATATTATATATCGTGTTTCACACGTTGAACTCTTTTTTATGAGCAGCGAAAAAATCTCAAAGGTCACTAGATAAATACATCAAGGACACCTACATTTCATTTTTTTTTTTTTGTAAAATTAAATTGTATGTTTTTACTGTGTAGTAATATTGGGATAGGACACCAAACTGCTGTAGTAGTTACTCCAAACGAGAAAACTTCGTACGACAGAACTCACTGCTATAGACGAAAAACCTTATAAGCTGATATTTTATCTAATCTAAAGATACATTTGTGTTAAACGTTTTATCTGGGGCCTTCCTGATGCAAAGGCTGTCCATCGCTATTGAGCGTGGAAACGCTGCAAGCGTGATGAGCACCTTTGCGTCTGGAACGTCTAAGGGTGGACTCTTCGACTAAAGAAGCCTTATGGTGGATTTTTATATTAATAATTGACTATATGTAATATTTTAATTTAGTTTGCTAATTAAATGAGATTTTATGTAAAAACAAATTATCAATTATATGTATTAACTGAACCGAGTAACTCGGCCGAATACTCAGTTTGGCAAACTTTAAACCGAGTAATACTCGGTACTCGGTAAAACTTGTACTCGGCGCATCTCTAATAGTTTCCTATTTTTTTTTTTTCGAAATCGTCGTCGATTGTTTTCCTGACTTGACTTGATTAATAAAACTTTTAAAGGTCATTCCTCTGAGTATTGATACAAATACAGCTCATGTTTTCGCCTTCGAAAATTACCGTTTCTGGAAAACCTGATTTTCTGATAATCTTATCCTCATCTGACACCAGCATGTCTCATTGATATACGTTTACAAGTATCAAGACTGTTTGTACGAGTCGAATGCCCAGCGAAGCGCGGCCGAGAATTAGCCGCAGCGGGAAAGAAAAATGATTGTGACAGTCCGGCGAACTGCGCTAATGGAGTCTGCCTCGGCTCGCGAAACGATAGCTTTCGCAACTTCGCGCCACTACAGGCCGATCTAGGCTTTAGAAAAATATCCTTAGAATTAGAAAAAAAACAGTAGATGGTCTCAAAGATAGAAATGGACATGGGCGGAAAAATAAAACAAGACTATAAAGATAAATTAAAGAAATAATACTTATACGTAGTTATAAATCCAAAAAATAGTATACGTATAGTTCATTCCAATCAAAAAAAGCAAAACGTAAACAAACTTACTATGGATCTGACACATGTCAATGTCATCTGCATACTATGTTTGTTTACTTTTTGCTTTTTTTTGATTGGAATGAAGTATAGTAATAAATACACCCAGGCCTAACCTCCTACCCCCCCAAATTCAATTCAATGGTCAGCAACGCACTTGTGACTCCTCTAGTGTTGCGGGTGTCTATGGGCGGCGGTAATCGCTTACCATCAGCGTCTGCTCGTTTGCCACCTATCACATAAAATATCCCAATTTCGAATATAATAGAGAAACCTAAAGGTTACCACATAAAATATTAATCTGTTAAAATGCAGTAATTTTACAGACTCAAATTACTTACAAACATTTTGCAGTTCCATCGATAAATAAAACGCATTAAATGCAAGCTTACAAGAGATCTGATGATAACAGTGTATCAGTCTCCAATAACAACTGTGATATCTCTTTGTATTTATCATTTAAATTCAAATTTCCATTGTTATACTGAGGGCTATTTGAACCGAGTCGCTCGCCCCACCCCTGCGATACAACACACCCCTCACAAATTAAGTGTAAAACAAACCTAATGAAATTTAAATATCTCTCCGGCGACGCAATAACTGCACAAATAAAATCATGTCGCGGGGGAGAGTAATCGCTTCCATTGTGTACACATTGTACCGAAATTATGCCACTCAAATGAATTACAACTTTGTCACAGTGAGACGCTCTATCATCTTCCCTATTCATCGCGGGCTTACAGATACGTTGTTACTGTGACAAGGTAGCAGGGGCCGAAGTAACATAAGAAGGGGCGGGCTTGCTCTCCAGACAGTAATAGGCTCTGGGGACGATGGGAAAACCTCCTCATTGTTAGCTTGTTAGCAGATAACTCGCAGTAATGCGTTTAGCTTCGCATGTAAATCTGGCTGCGGTATTATGCATCCAACGGCTAATACTAATAACCAAAATTGAGTTAAATTTAATTTATCCAAATATGTAGATCAAAAATTTTGCGTAGACCTACCTACTCTCATACCTACTATTTGGATAAGTAATAATTCAGACAAATTGCAAGATTCACTGTCACAGAAACCTTACTGTCGTCTTTATTATACTTATTATGAAAATCATCGCTACCCAGGTGCGGAAACATTTATTATTCTACCAGATTAAGCAAAAGATTCAAAAGAGTCTTTTCAAAGAACTCGTTCCGCGCCCTCAAAGGGGAGGATACTAATTTTCTTTCGAGTTTAAAAGAAGCTTTCTTTCAAGATGTGGAAAAAAGTTACAATCGAAAAAGAAATTTGCGTTTTAAATCCTCTAATGAAGCTGAGAAGTTGGTAATGGAGGGGCGAAAGGCAGCGCGGCGCCGGCAAATTGAGGCAAAACTTACTCTTAGAACTGTTTGGACTCAGAATAATTACGATTAAGACGCGATGTGTCCAAATCGGTATATTATGAAAAAGTTTTCTATTTCCTTACACAAAACCAGCAAATACTATTATACAGGGTGTAAGGGACGGGTTTCCGAAAACCTTAAGGGCTTGCTTAGTAGACGAAACTGAACAACTTTCCACAAGATTTTTTTTCAGAAAACGAAAATAAAATTGGCTCCTCCATACAAACTGTCCAATCAAGTTTATAATTTTGTATGGAGAAGCCAATTTTTTTTTTCGTTTCCTGAAAAAAAAATTGAGGAAAGTTGTTCAGTTTCATCTACTGAGCAAGCCCTTAAAGTTTTCGGAAACCTGTCCCTTACAACCTGTATATAAATCGTGCATATAGGTAAACGCGGATTCTACTTATATGTATTACGAGTTTATTAGTAGGTATTTTACTATCTGTGATTCTTACTGAAATAATTGACCACGCTGAATACGTTACAAATGACCACGCTGAATACGTTAAAACAACCGAATTCAATCGCAACAACTCCAATTTTGATATGTTTTTGTTGTTTTTCTCAAAAACCGCTGAATCGATTTCGATAAAATTGTTATGGGACCACCTGTGAAGTATACCCTTTTAAACAAAAAAGAATTTTCCAAATCGGTTCAGGCGTCTTCGAATAATCGGTGAACATACATAAAAAAAAAGATTCCGACGAATTGAGAACCTCCTCCTTTTTTTTGAAGTCGGTTAAAAAACAACCGACTTCAATCGCAACAACTCCAATTTTGCTATGTTTTTGTTGATTTTATTAAAAACCGCTGAATCGATTTCGATAAAATTTATATGGGACCACCTGTGAAGTATACCCTTTTAAACAAAAAAAGAATTTTCCAAATCGGTTCAGGCGTCTTCGAGTAATCGGTGAACATACATAAAAAAAAAAGATTCCGACGAATTGAGAACCTCCTCCTTTTTTTTGAAGTCGGTTAAAAATGCGAATATAGAATGCTTTTGAGGCTCCAACGTATAATGTGTTTTTTTTTTAAATATCGGAGTATCGGTCATGATCCACTTTGTGTAAGAATATGATCTACAAAAACACGTTTTATAATAGGTACTTTTAAATAGATGGAGCTTAATAAAAGATTGCAAATATTTTGTAACAAAATTTATTTTATATTTATTTAATTACCAACAAATACTTTACATTTTATTCGACTTGCATGTATGAGTCTAGAACAGGTGATATGTCATCGGCAGATCGTAAAAATTGGGTAGGTATATCATGAAATGCCTGAGCCTGGAAGAATCTACTTTTTACAGTGGCATCAGATGTGCTAACCTAAGTTAGGTTAGCACATTTGATGCCACTTCTTGAGTTTTTTTTTCGGAGCCCTACGACATTTTGCCCAGACAAATCATGATCAGCCCAATTCTGAGATACGATAACATACGTGATAATTAATTAATACGCTTTTAAAATACAGTTCATGAAAGCACCAAGGGAAATGTTTTAATTATTTTTTAATGTTTAATATACGACAGTAAAAAAACATCGCCGTTAAAGAATAACAGATATATAGAGTCCTTCTAAAATACCTGAAAAAATTTAACAGTGGGTTCTACTCATGAAACTGAACAACTTTTTCCCCAAGGAACCTATACTCAATTCGCAAAAATATTTTTTGGACTTCCCAATTCCCATACAAAATTGCCGGATTGATTAGTATGGGAAGTCCAAATTTTTTTTTTGCGAATTGAGTATTGAGGTTTCTTAGGGAAACTTGTTCAGTTTCATGAGTAGAAGCCGTGGTAAAAATTTTTTTCAGGTATTTCATAAGGACTCTATATAAGAATTATTTAATAAAATAGATAAGAATGATTTAATAAAACTGATAATACAAACTTCAATTTATTATATGAAGATAAAAACGACTTACCTCACGTCTACCTATTTTTTTACTTGATATTTATCATCATTTATACACTGTGCATCATTTTTACATCACAAGTTAAATCTTTTATAGGCACTTGCAGAGATAACATTGACCAAGTAAGTATAATTTAAAAGTAAATAAAGTATTATTTTTAGAAAGATTAATGACTGCTCAGATTTAAAACATAAAACAAAGTGGCTTTTAGGTAAAAAATAAAAATTACATACAACAAACCATTGAAGTGGAAATAGGAAAATCATGTACGTAAAACGATACTGCAAATACGTTTGTGAGGAAGATGTGATTGAAGATACAAATACATTAGACAGAAAAATGAAACCGTTACACTGTTACATTGGGACGCAGATACACACTGCCGAAGCATCAAGTTCCATACACAAACGAAAAAGTATGGTAGTTGTTTAGTGTACACTGTAATATGGGGGTGATACGTTTACTGCAAGACGGCCGCGTTGGCGATGATGGAGGGCGAGTTGATGGTCTCGCCGAGGCTCTCCAGCAGCTCCTTGCGGTAGTCGTCGAAATCGCCGTCCACCTGTGTAAGCGATAGCGCCGATATTATAAGGGACCCGAATTAGGCAACGCTGTTAAAGTACTTTTTTACCCTCAATTGGTAAGCCCTTGGCATCATCTTACCTGATGGTAAGTGATGATACTAACTAATATGTACTTATATTTGTTTGTTTGTTCCGCTTTCACGTCGAAACTACTGATATATGGACATGTATAGATCCTCCAGCTCACAATTTTATTGTTGACATGAATTGTAATAGAATTTAAGATTTTATTTAAAAAATGTGTTGAAGCGAGTTTCTTTTGGGCTCGACGTTTCTTCTCGCTTCGCAAACACTTCCCGAAACGTTGAGTGTACAAGTCCCGCGTGGTAGGGACTTTGTACTAGGTAGAAAAAAAATATTGACGATTTAAAAGCATGTGTAAAGCATCTACTTAAATAAAAAACATTTTGAGTTTGAGTTTTGAGTTTGAGTTTGAAGGAATTTGGATGAAATTTGGTAGTAAATAGAACCGGTACTGGATTGACAAAGGCTACTTTTTATTCCGGATTCGCGCACTGCGCTCCCTCAGAAACAGTCAGAAAGCGACATCCACGCGGGCGGACCCACGGGCAAAAGCTACGATGAATTTAATTTGAATGTAACGTTTTAGAACTGTAATATTAAATTAAAGTTGTTCATTTCATGATTAAAGTCATCAATCAATGTGTTTATACCAACCAGTAGCCCTATATCGTATCCACATACCTCATTGATGGTCTGGTCCTCGATGACGTACAAGGCGCACTCGGTCTCACGGATAAGCCGCTCGTCGTGGGAGACGATTACGACGCCGCCCTTGTACTGGTTGATGGCGTCCGCCAGGGCGTCGATACTCTCGATGTCGAGGTTGTTCGTAGGCTCGTCCTGTGGTATACAGTATACCCTCATGAGTAAACGAGTAAAGGAAATACTAAAACGGGACACGTTGCAATTCTTAGTAATCTGTGTCTCTATTTTAGGATAATTTTACTTATTGCTTTTTTATTCCTTTTACATATTTGATAAAAATTTTGTTTTATAGATGTTTATGTCTTTTTTGATTATAACGTTGCTACCGAACATACCAAGTTTTTCTAATTTTACAGTTCTTAAAACCGCACCTTGGATATACAATAAACAAAAACAAATAAACAATTAGAAATATACGTATTCATTAAGTTTAGAACAGATAAAGATATCAAAGCCTCAGCTGGAGCAGACACAATGGCCTTAATTCGTAGATTTATTTGAGGTACACCTAATTTACTACATATTTACATTACATTAGTGCAAAAAAAAACAAGATTAAAACATTGAGGTATTAACTTTTTCCATTGCTTGACTTGAGTTTTGATATTTTTTATGATTTCTAGTGCGCCATAATCTATTTACTACTTTTGTCACTAAGGCCAAAAATGGGGTCCTAAATTATTTTATCCAATAAAAAAATATATATCATAAATACATTCGTTTGTTTGACTACATAGTAGAGAATGCCCGTTTTTCTTTAATATATTTACTTAATTGTATTTTTATTTTATTATTTATGACATTCATATGAAAATTGTAAAATGACGTGTAAAATTTCTTTACCAATAAAATGATTATGATTATGATTATTACATCCCGTTTCTTTTGGATACGCTCAACCGTGACCGTAAGCTCATCTAGCGCGAAAATCTTTTATCTTAACGTTAGCGTGTAACTTGCAGAACTGTTTGAGTCAGGCATTCCACTGAAAACTCTAGAATTACTCAGACTAATTAAACTATCGGGCTGCGATCCAAATACAATAACTCACCAGTATGACGACATCGGGCGCCGTGAGGGTGAGCTCAACCAGCGCGACCCTAGACTTCTGCCCGCTGCTGAGGTCCTTCATCTTGATGTCACTCACCAGTATGACGACATCGGGCGCCGTGAGGGTGAGCTCAGCCAGCGCGACCCTAGACTTCTGCCCGCCGCTGAGGTCCCTCATCTTGATGTCACTCACCAGTATGGCGACATCGGGCGCCGTGAGGGTGAGCTCGGCCAGCGCGACGCGGGCCTTCTGCCCGCCGCTGAGGTCCCTCATCTTGATGTCACTCACCAGTATGACGACATCGGGCGCCGTGAGGGTGAGCTCGGCCAGCGCGACGCGGGCCTTCTGCCCGCCGCTGAGGTCCTTCATCTTGATGTCACTCACCAGTATGACGACATCGGGCGCCGTGAGGGTGAGCTCGGCCAGCGCGACCCTAGCTTTCTGCCCGCCGCTGAGGTCCCTCATCTTGATGTCACTCACCAGTATGACGACATCGGGCGCCGTGAGGGTGAGCTCGGCCAGCGCGACGCGGGCCTTCTGCCCGCCGCTGAGGTTCCTCATCTTGATGTCACTCACCAGTATGACGACATCGGGCGCCGTGAGGGTGAGCTCGGCCAGCGCGACGCGGGTCTTCTGCCCGCCGCCGAGGTCCTTCATCTTGATGTCACTCACCAGTATGACGACATCAGGCGCCGTGAGGGTGAGCTCGGCCAGCGCGACCCTAGCCTTCTGCCCGCCGCTGAGGTCCTTCATCTTGATGTCACTCACCAGTATGACGACATCGGGCGCCGTGAGGGTGAGCTCGGCCAGCGCGACCCTAGCCTTCTGCCCGCCGCTGAGGTCCTTCATCTTGATGGTGTGCGCGTGGCCCGCCAGTCCGAAGGTGCCGAGCTGCTTGCGCGCCTTCTCGTACTGAAGCCCGAACAACCGCTGCAGGTACTCCACGGGCGACTCCTCAGCGGTTAAGTGCTCGCCGGAATGCTGGTCGAAGCGGCCTATCCTCTATGGGAGATAAGATTATCTTTTTAATATTTCTTTTATTATCATCAGCCGAAAGACGTCCACTGCTGGTTAAAGCCTCCCCCAAAGATTTCCACACCGACTGGTCCTGTGCGGCTCGCATCCAGCGGCTTATATTCGGCAATATTTCTTTATTATAATATAATTTGTGAGAGCGGACATGAAAGCAAATGACCTCACTGAGGAGGGTGTGGAATGTTGGACAAAGTGCAGTAGATTGAGTCGGAAAGTGGACCTTGGCTCCAGCCGGGATAACGCTAAGTAGAAGAAGAAGAAGATTATACAGAACGATTGGTAATTCGACGTGATCCTTCAAAGTGGGTATACTAGAGGTCATTTGCAACAAATTAATTCCTGTTAACCAGGGGTCAAAAATGTATGGTTATTGAGATATTAAGGTTTTAAAATTTTTTGAAATTTTTCTGCCTTGTTACCAAAAACAATTAATTATGAAAAAACAATTACACGTTAACATAAAATTGATACTTTTTTAAAAGCTGAGAAATGAGCTCCCACTTTGAATAAAAAATCCTTGCCCAAAACTCACATAGTCTCAAAAATAAACGGTCTTAAGTTGCATAAAATTATATATATATGTATATATTTTAATTTTTCATAAGTAATCTAGTATTACTAGAAAAAAATGTTGTGAACTTGGCGTATAAATTAATGACATAAGTTCCTAGTTTCATAAGCTTTCTATAATTGACCACGTTGAATACGTTAAAAACAACCGACTTCAATCGCAACAACTCCAATTTTGGTACGTTTTTGTTGATTTTCTCAAAAACCGCTGAATCGATTTCGATAAAATTTATATGGGACCACCTGTGAAGTATACCCTTTCAAACAAAAAAAGAATTTTCGAAATCGGTTCAGGCGTCAACGAGTAATTGGTGAACATACATAAAAAAAAAAAAGATTCCGACGAATTGAGAACCTCCTCCTTTTTTTGAAGTCGGTTAAAAAAGGTACAAAAGTTATCAACTTTTGCACGGGATCGAAAAAGAAACAATAAACCAAACAAGTAACAGACTTTTTCCATACAAATCCTGCACGGTGCCGCCCTCTCTTTTACTCGTGTGTTGCGTGACTCGTGAGCTTAACATGATTCGAAAATTTCTGGAAATTTTCGCGACAGTTCGTGGACACGAACTCGCACAGTTTCCAACCAGATGGTTACCTAGTTCGTGCGGACAGAAAACTCAGAGTATTCGTTAAATAATAGTTGTTATCCTTGTTAATTGACTAAAACTACGTTTAAACACTTTTAATTTTGATATAGGTAGTTTTGGGACGCCTCTGCAGCACGAACATAGAAGCGGTCGTGGCTTAGTGTGGCTTGCGTGGTCTATTTGATCATGCAGGAAACTGACTACAGATATGGTCAAAATCTGGATGGGTTTTTACAATAAATGGTATTTATCTCGACCGTTTCCGTGCTTCGCAAGGCACTTTAAGCCATTGGCTCCGGCTGCTATCATAAGATGGCAGTCGGTAAGCCAAGTCGGAGGCATTAACAAGGATATGAACTATTATTTAACGAATACTGCGAATTTTCTGTCCGCACGAACTAACCATCTGGTTGGAAACTGTGCCAGTTAGTGTCCACGAACTGTCGCGAAGATTGCCGGAAATTATCGAATCATGTTAAGTTCACGAGTCACGCAAGACACGAGTAAAAGAGAGGGCGGCACCGTGCAGGATTTGTATGGAAAAAATCTGTTACTTGTTTGGTTTATTGGTTTTTTTTCGATCCCGTGCAAAAGTTGATAACATTTGTACCTTTTTAGAAAGCTTATGAAACAAGGAACTTATATCATTAATTTGTACGCCAAGTTCAGTAAATTTTTCTCTAGTAATACTAAATTACTTATGGAAAATTTATAAAAATTAAAATTTTATACAACTTAAGACCGTTTATTTTTGATACTATGTGAGTTTTGGGCAAGATTTTTTTTTCAAAGTGAGCGCTCATTTCTCAGCTTTTAAACAAGTATCAATTTAATGTTAACAGTGTAATGGTTTTTTTCATAATTAATTGTTTTTGGTAACAAGGCAGAAAATTTCAAAAAAATCTAAAAACCGTAATATCTCAGTAACCATACATTTTTGACCCCTGGTTAACAGGACTTAATTTGTTGCAAATGACCTCTAGTATAACCCCTTTGAAGGATCACGTCGAATTACCAATCACCCTGTTTAAGCTGGATGGACACTGTGAGCTGTCATCAACCAATGGCGATTTCACCAGTGTACATAATGTTTTTTTAGTCTTCTAATCTTCGAGTCTATTACCACACAGCGCGGCGTCCGGGAAAATAGGAACGTATGTACATTTAATTATCTTTTACATGCATAACAGTCCTAGACCAAATCACATTATAGTTATGTTCGCTGTCAATAATGAACACTCTCTGTTACTTTGTCAAGCATTTCATCATCATCAATAGCAAAAAGACATTCATTGCTGGACAAAGGCCTTCCCAAGGGACTTCCATGACGACAGATCTTGCACTACCCGTATCCAGCGGCCTCCCACGATCTTGACCAGGTCACAGATTTTATACTACTAACGTACAGATACCTCATGTCATACAACGAAATGCGACTGCCGTAACTCGGGCTATTCTTCGGGCTATTTTTTTCACTCATTGAGAACTACCGCTACTAACGACATCTAGGGCGCGGGCTATAAATGCAGACATTCTGGTTGCTTACCTGTACCTTCATTTGCTTTTGTTGATTTTTTCTGCACATAACCTACTAGTATTATATTATCTGTGATATTACTAAATAAAAATACATCATTTGAAATATGAAAAACAAAACGTTAACCACCTATTACGTTTTTCAATCGTATTGTATCAGCGCCATCTATCAATTCACGCTATAAACTGGTACTCAACTAGTACGTGTCATTACTCAACTCTGACAAGTTAAGACGAAAGTAGTTTTGATATGCATCGCCGTCATCAGATAATTTGTAGTAATTGATAATAAAGTGCATTATCGGCCTTTGTCATAATTTTTGGTTCTTACAATAATCAAAACACTTATTTTTAGCAACTTAATGGGTTTTTTCTTCGTTTTGCATGAACTTCGATTACAAATCGATACTTGTCGTACCATCTATTGGCATTTAAATGAACTAAGGTTTTCTTTGTATGCAATGAGACTCCGTGACCAGGTCATCGGTCCACCGAGTGGGAGGATTGCCTACGCTACGTCTTCCGGTGTGCGGTCGCCAGAAGAAATTATAGTACATAATTATTACTTAATGCATTTAACCACTCACCAATCGATGATTCCTAATTAGTTCTCCTCTGATAGGGCTCAGTTCGCCAACTAGTAGTTTCAGGAAGGTAGACTTGCCCACACCGTTAGGGCCCACGATAGCTATTCGGGAATTCAGATCTATACCGAAGTCTACTCCAATGAACAAAGGCTTCTGTCCAGGGAAGTTGAAATCCACATCTGAAAAGATAAAAATAGTTAGAAAATAGTCAAAAGTTTTGAGCTGTATCAAATATGAAGTTCAAATCTATTTTGAATTTGATAAGTTGACAATGAACTTCAAAAATGTTGTAATACCTTCCTCCAAACACATACATATTTTCAAGATCATAACTATTATATCATGCCTATTTTACGAGACACGCCGGAGTCACAGCCAACCCAGTGTGCATGGGCGTAGCTATAAATTTCATATTCCAACCGTCCAGAAATATGAGAATTATCAAAGGGTTCCAGAACACTTTCGTGCATTATTTTTTCCTTTACAGGTACTTTACGCTAGCCTATCCTATTGTACTAATAAGGATGGACTCTTGTTAGGTAAATCGTTAAATCGTATTTCGAACCCCCTAACCCCCCCCCCCCCTTTTTATACGCCCATGCCAGTGTGGTTTATATTAAGTGCCCTTGATGAGACACCCTCTATGAAAATCTGCTTAATAATTTAACAATTCTGACGCCTTACTTCGTGGTGTGGCGTACTCACTGTGTAGCCCCAGGATGGGCGGCTGCAGCGGCGGCGGGTCGGGGAAGCTGAACTTGCAATCTCCTTTCTACCTCCACGCTTGTCTCCTTGCACTGAAACCTCCTTGCTTGGTGATGTGGCGTACTCACTATGCAGCCCCAGGGTGGGCGGCTGCAGCGGCGGCGGGTCGGGGAAGCTTAACTTGACGACATACTCCTTGCGCTGAAATCTCCTTGTGTGGTGGTGTGGCGTACTCACTGTGCAGCCCCAGGATGGGCGGCTGCAGCGGCGGCGGGTCGGGGAAGCTGAACTTGACGACGTACTCCTTGGGCCGCTGCAGCAGCGCGGCCGGCGCGGGGCCCTCGTCATCTTCGCGCTGCGCCTTGGTTCGATTCTTCTCCTGCTTTCGGGTAAGCGCCTCTTTCTGTTTCTTCTCCTGCAATATGATGACAGCGAGGCATGTATTAATTACGTAATAGGTGTGATGACTGCAGCAAAACATCCCATTATCAATGTTTTACTAATAAAATTACAAAATTAGTAGTCTATTGATGATGAAAAACTATGACGTCACGTCACGTCTTGGTATTTCATTTATTTTTAAAGTAAGTCAAATAACTATCGTAGTCATCATCTACCCTATTGGGTATAGCCGTACCAAATAAATAAATCTGCCCGTAATTATAGAGAACTATTCTGAATAAATAAATGTAGTAATTCAGTGATTTTTTTTCTGATCTATCATAACTTAGACAGGTTTTAGTGGTTTGCCGCTGAGAATGTTTTCGAAATAACTTTAAAACTATAGATTTAAAAATAGATGCTCAAGTACTTAGGCATAAAACACTGAAGTAATATTTTGATTTAAAAGGAAACTTACAGCTTGCTTCTTGGACTGTCCATGAGCCTTCATATCCTTCAGCCGTTTTTCTTGCTTCTCATACTCCTTTATCTGTTCCTTTCTCTTCTGTGCGTACATCTTCTTGAACATGCTGTAGTTACCCTTGTAATAGAACAGCTTCTGCTGGTCTAGATGTATGATCTCGTTACACACGTTGTCCAAGAACGATTGGTCGTGAGATACTACTAGCAAGGTTTTCTTCCAACCTTGGAGATAGCTGAAATAATTACATAGTGTGAAATTATACAATATTACTCAACAACCTTGGTACCAGTAAAAAGGTTACAAATACAAAATACTTACTTGTCTAACCAAATGACGGCATTGAGATCCAAGTGGTTAGTAGGTTCATCAAGAAGCAATAATGTGGGTTCCACATACAGTGCCCTGTAACAAAAATCAATAGCAGTGAGCATAAAGGTGCATAAAGGCGGTGCCTGTTTAATTCCTGTCTATGAGGTATCTGTATGAGAGATGATCAAACATTTTAAGCTACTAATAGAACACGAAAATATATAGGCCTTTGTCTTTTAGCTGATGATGATGATGAGATCACAAAAAAAGGATGTCTAGTTTGCAGGGGTAGATACTAGTTATAAAAAAAAAAAGTCAGTTTTTTGGCTTTGGTCAGTAAAAGTCAGTTTTTTCTGAAAATGGTCAGTAAATTCAGTATTTCTTTAAGATTTTTCCGCCTCAAAAACTCTATTTGCGTGCGAAAAACAAGAATGGTACGTAAAACTAAAACAATTATTTTTAAAGTAGGAGTAGAAACATTTCTTTTTAAATCACACATCTATCTATAAAAATAAAATACATATTTTTCAAACATCCAAATATAAACTTTCCACTGCTCAAAACTCTTTGAACATAAAAACTTTTATAATCATCCAGGACCAATAATCTCAATTAGTAGTGGTCAGTCTTCTTTTCCTTCTCGTGTGGCACATTTAACTGTTCTATCCACAAGGTATAGACGGCGGTTGCCTAGTGTTCAGTAAAAGGTCAGTAATTTCGAGTCCAGACGACAGTATAATCAGTATGTTTAGCCAAACATACCGTTTCCACCCCTGAGTTTGCTAGCGGCTAAATTACTAGATGGATTTAAATAAGCAAACGTACCAATGTAGGCCGGTAGCATCTTCCTATACTACCTATGCTTGATATTAGTTTTGATGTAACCTTCTATCACATTGTGATTTATTGGAAAAGTTAATTTAATTCAATGTTCTACATCTAATATTTATGTACGTACAATCACTGAATTATGTCAAATTAATTTTCCTAATTACCTATACTTCATAAATTTGTTTTGGTACAGTCTGTCTATCCTATTTCTGTGTGATTTATTGGAAAAGTTATTCAATTTTCTACGTCTAATCACCATCTCCGTTATATACATACAATCACTCTATAAATACAAATATGTGTTACCTAGCGAGCGAGACCCTCATGCGCCAGCCTCCGGAGAAGTTCTTGGTGGCGCGGTCCTGCATCTCGCGGCTGAAGCCCAGCCCGGCCAGGATGCGGCGCGCGCGCGGCTCCGCCGAGTCCGCGCCGATCGCCTTCAGCTCTGCGTACACCTGACCAATACACGGATTTCAATTCAATTGCGAAGATAACTGCATAAAATACAAATTATGAACTATGGTTCACTAAATTAATCTCGCAACAAAATCTCGGAAAACCTTATTTGTTTTGTTTTCCATCTCATCTTCAATTTTTTATCAACATAAGTTATAAAATTAGTCGCTCAGTGACGCCCAAAAACGATGATGTCCCGTCTAGGAATTTCAAACATTTTAAGAACTATCGTTTTTGAGATTATAAAAAGTAACTCAAATTACTAGTAGTAATCTACTCTATTCAGGGGTCAGTCAGTTCGAGGTGAACTAATTCGGCCACGCAGGTCTAAGGTGGCAGGCATTCCGATGTTATCTAGCACATGCGAGGTAAAACAGCTGTGTGAAATACAATAGTTTAATGCGATCCATAATGTATTGAAGGTGGAAGGAATTTTAATTTTTGTGCACGTAACCAATCTAGGTGAAGTAAAGTCCTCCAACGCTATTGATACACTGGGCACGACCCCGCAAGTATCATTCATCTTGTAATTAAAATAAATAAGTACAAAATTAGCCGACGTAAATATCACCTCATTTAGTCTGTCTTGCAACTTAAGATTTCCTTTTTCAATATCCGCTTCCAATTCCTTACACTCTTTGAGCAATTCTGAAAACAAAAACACAAGTTTTTAAAACATAAATAAAGGTAAAGACCATCAAAACTTAAGCTTCCAATTTTATTTCTTCAGTTTCACTTACTTATGTATTTGTAACACTGTCATATGCTATAATACATAGTCACGATGTAACTGTTCAGTATCTAGAGCTCAGCCTTCCCATCCTCAGTAACACACAGTACCAGTAAACAAATGACTCTCATCTTCAGTAACACACAGTAACAGTAAACAAATTAATATCTTATCCTCAGTAACACACAGCAACAGTAAACAAATGACTCTCTCATCATCAGTAACACACCCCAACAGTAAAAAAGCCTCTCATCCTCAGTAACCCACAGCAACAGTAAACGTCTCACCGGTCCTCTTAACGTCCGACTCGAGCAGAGTGTCGACGGCGCTCTTGTCGCTGGCGGTGACCTCCTGCTCGCACAGCAGGATGTCGATGTGCGGCGGCAGCGGGAACGCGCGCTGCGCCAGGTGCCGCAGCAGCGTCGTCTTGCCGTGCCCGTTGGGCCCCACCAGCCCGTAGCGACGCCCGTTCGCGATTAACAGGTTCGCATTCACAAATAGGTCTTTGCCTTTAGCGCTTATCGTGAAGTTCTCCACTTTTATGTCGACGGCGTTCTCTAGAGCTGCCATTTGACCTGTTTTCAATGGCAAAATGATAAATTGAGCAACAATCGCAAGTATAGGCTAGAACCTAGAAATGCAAAAAAAAAAATTTGTTACTCTATTTCTCTTCAACTTTTGTTTGTTTTTAAAAGGAGAGAAGTAAAAGAAACTTACCAGCAGTTTTTTGCGCTTGGCTGACAGTGAAGTTGGCGTCGAGATCACTGTGCCCCTGCCCGCCCTTCTTAGTCAGCAACTCCATCTGTTTCTCATACTCCTGCTGCTTCTTCAGCTTCTTCTTCTCTTTGTGACTCAGTTTCTTCTCGGCTGGCTCAGATTTGTCAGCATCGGCCATTTCTGCTAGCTGTCAAATTGTATTCGATACGTTTGAGTCACGAGTTCGTCACAAGAAAAATATACTTAGTAGGAGAGGTTGTTACTACATAGTAGGTAGTAGGAACCAATATGTTAGTAGTGGGTAGGATGCTAGCTATATGCAAGCGAGTGTGCAAGCAAGCAAAAAGCGAGCAGTCGACGGACTACATTGTATATTAAATTGAGGTTCCGTTTATCGATCTATCTATTACCTTGTTCGCTGAGTCGTCCATAGAGACATAAATTTATTAGAAGTATTAATAAGATTAGCTCTACTACTAGTATTATATTATCTGTGGTTTTCCTTTTTTGTACTGTTCTTAATTCCGCGGACGAGGTTTAAGGTCAACATATCGTATTTTTGTGATTTCACTGTGGGTTTCGTATGGGAAGTTGTTCAGGTTTATGAATAGAAGTCCGAGTTTGAATAGTTTGAGCACCTTCATCTGCGTCAATGAGGACCACAGAATTCTAAATAAATACTTCACGAGGACTTGTACACGGTGCTTCTACAGCATGCTAGCTGTATACGTGTTACTATAAGACATATAAATCTATCACAGTAAATATTATAGTTGTAATATAAGTAACAAAAAACTCTTAGGTCTAGCAAGACATTCAGTCAGCATCTTTACAAGTTCTGATTACCCTGACAGTTTTTCTCGTACAACCAAAACTTTTTCTGCTAATGTTTGTAGGATTTCTGATTTTACCTTGTCATTTTCTTCGTTAGCCTCATCGTTCGATCCTTCTCCTTCCTGTGGACTTACAGACTTCTTTTTGTCCTGTTAGATAAAAAAAATTGCAACATGAATTACAAAATACTGCAAAATCTAACATCACAACAAGAGTTGCAAATATTATTAAAAGATTTAAGATGGTCTTACTACATATACACATACTTTGCTTTGCTTTAGTGTCTCTTTTTCTTCCTCAGGTTCTTCCAAAGTGAATTTTCTTATTTCCTCTTCAATGTTATCAATATTATTCTTTTTTCTATTTTTAACTGTAACAAATTGTAAAAATAAAATTATCACATGTTACATTTAGTCATTATCCAACAACCAAGCAGAAACGTGGTTGTACTTTTGTTTAAGACGGGTGACAATCCTATACCACTTTTGAGGCATGTTTATCACCCTATCGTCTCGAGCGAATTTTTGTACTTATACATATATTATTTTTATAATAAATAATTACTTTTGCTTTTCTTTACTGGAAGCAAATCATCCTCTTCGTTATCTGAGGGTTCCATTTTTAATTCCTTATCGCTTTCTTCGTCAGACCAGTCATCCTTTTTACCTTTGCCTGAAACATAAAATAAAATATTAAAAAGTAATAACTAGACAACTATATAAGGTGCTACTTTATTAGTGCCCGATATTTTAGTCAGTGCTTCTACTCCTGATTCTGATCAACTTTCCCCAAGAAACCCATAGTCAAATCGCAAAAAAATTTTTGGGCTCTTCATACTAATTTGGCCGCTCGGCTGATCGATTTGTATGAAGAGTCCAAAAATTTTTTTTCGATTTGACTATGGGTTTCTTGGGGAAAGTTGATCAGAATCAGGAGTAGAAGCACTAACTAAAATATCGGGCACTAATAAAGTAGCACCTTATATATAGTATTTATCTCATACAGGGAATGGATGGATGGATTGGTAGAGGAGAGCCTATACCATGGCTAGCGAGATGCCCAGACCTCACACAATTAGACTTTTTATGTGTGGGGTTACATGAAAGTCTAGTGTACGATGTGGCTCCTGTGCCATCTGCAGAGGTACTAAGTAAGACAGTGAATTAGTAGCGCCGCTGATACCATAAAAAACAACTTGACAAGTTGTTAAAACTGAAGTACGTAAAAGAATGCGACTATGTGTGAGAAACAGGGGATGACATTTTTCAAACATGAATTGTAATCATAAATCAGGCTTATTGTAGTGAAACTGTGTTAGAGAGTTTTTATTTTTACCTTAAAAAGAGACAGTTCAGTTCAAAGTCAGACTTAGCTGATTTTCATGGTTTTAATCAGTTTTTGTTTATTTTTATTTGTTTTTGGTAAGGTTTACGTAGAAAGCTAATAAGGCGTAGATATTTTTTAAATAATTTGCACGCTTTTTTAGGGGTATTTTGGTCAATAAATTATAAAAAATTTTGAAGTTTTTAAATTTTATGCTCTAACTTCACAATTTTAATAGATATTTTTTATTTAACAACTGATTATAAAGTAACAACATGTCTTCTGCGTAGAGATGGGCAGAGGGTTTAAACCCACCTGGGCAAAAAGGGCGAATAGGGCAAAAACGAATAAACGTCCAAATAAATGCCCAGTGGCAGGGCAGAAACAATAATTACTTAAAGTCCAAAATAAATAACCCTTTTTCGTTAATTATTGGTAAGTTTTATCTAGTTATACATGTTTACTATAAAATAAAAATAGATAAGATCAAAAATGTTTATACAGCAAATTATTTAATATACAAACAAATAACAATGGGACGGAAAATAAATAAAATGAAGAGGTTATTGATTGCTTGAAGATTGCTTACTTTTGAAGATATAAGGCCTCGTTTAGCGCGTCAAGGATCCCGCCGCCACCGCGTGGTTGAAATCAAACATAAGGTAGGTAATAGGGAGTTTTCAGATGACGTATGTCACACCGTTCATAAGATTCTCAATAGATGGCGTTTCTAAGCTTTGGAAATGTGTTTCGTAGAAATTAGGTAGCAAAATAGATTTAATATTGTTGAAAATATATAAAAAGTCACGTGAAATAGATTTTTATTATTTGAAACAGAAACGATAAATTTCCCACATGGTCAAGTATGGATGAGCTGAGTGCCTTCTGGTTTCTCTGTTATATGTAATTTCTTCTTCCGAACCACACATAAATTGATTTTAATGCATTTTTATGATTTAAATGTAATTTATAACTCGGCATCATAATATAATTCCTTTAGGAAAATTTTTGCATCCAAAATTATGAAAATTATTTTTTGCATCCAAATACAAAAAAATATTCAATGAAAAGTAATATTCGAAAGGTATTCATCATTATTATGATATTAGTCAGTAATATCAGTCAGTTTTGACGATTATTTAAAGATTTTCTTATTTCCAATGTTGATCAACGCCATCTAGTTGAGTCTAGAGAAAGCCGTGGAAAACTCTCTATTTAAGAGAACGGTCGTGTTGAAACGACATCACGCGCTTTTGTTTGCATAGAAAATCGTGACGACTGACGCACCGCGCAACGCACCACTGTCTCCGTAAGACGGAAAACTTACTGCTCCGCTCACCGCGACGAATTACGGTAGAGCGGATTTAAAGTTTGTACTGTAAAATGTTCGCAGGGTACCACACACTGACGCCGCGTCTCCGTCCGGAGGCGCGAATCGCAGGGTATGACCGCATGACGAAAATCGTCAAACACCGCACCTTCAGACGAAATTCGGACGGAAACCGTCCGGTCGGGCGGAATCCGCGCCTTCGTCGTGCACCGCAGCTTCGGACGAAATTCGGACGGAAACAGTCCGGTGGAGCGCTCCCGTCCGATTTCCGCCTCAGTGTTATATCCGCGTAAATAAAGCCTAAAGGATGGAAGTTTCACCTTCAAGACTAGAATAGTCCAGAACATTCGAGAGCATTATTGTGGAACGTTCGGGAATACGACATTCAAACCTTCAAGAAAAGAGCGTACTCCCATATTAAAAGCCGGCAACGCACTTGTGACTCCTCTGGTGTTGCGGGTGTATGGGTGGCGGTAATTGCTTACCATCAGGTGATCCGTCTGCTCGTTTGCCACTTCTGCCATAAAAAAAAAATTGAGTTATAGCTTATTATAGCCACCCGGTACACGACCAGCACAACTTCGTCGCTTGGCGTCAATCGTTGTAGACGGGTGGTCAACGCGTGGACGCCCCGTTGTCAGCTGGTGGTACATGTGTGGACGCCGCGTTGTCAACCAGTGATCATCACATGGTCAACGAGTGGTTAGCATATAAACGATTACTTAGTCAGTCTACGAGTATGTTTCGTACACAAGCAGTGGAAGGGGGGGAGTGAAGTGCGAGTTACGTGGGGAGAGTGAGGCATAGACAGCGTGTAGTGGGCGACGTGTGGGGTGCGCCGGGGGTGGTGAGCGAGGCGGGGGTGAGGCGAAGGGAGCGATGAAATATGGAGTGCGGCGGGGTTCGTTCACTGCAGGGGCACGGATCTCTTCCCATACCCTGGAAAGGTTAGGCCATACTCAACACACAGGAGCCAAGTCCGTATTGGTGGAGGTTGTGGCGCTAGTAGCAAACCCCAGTGTCAGAAGTTTTTAAGCCGCCTATAAGGCCACCGACATGGTTTAGCTGCTGCCGTCTAGCGATAGCAGCCGCCATCAACGGCATAACGTGCCTTACAAAGCACGGAAACGGTCGAGACAAATGTCACTAGCAGTCCACATCCTCCGGGTTATGACCATGCTTGTAGTCAGTTAACACGCGTGATCGACGCGAGCACGCAAGTCACGACCGCTTCACGGCGGGGTTAGGAGCGAGGAACGATTTCATATCAACTTCTTGAGCGAAGCCAGGTACTCCATAATAATATATCCGGGACAAATCACACACGGTCATCTGGCGCCAAACTAGGATTCCCTGTATCTTGGGAACCAGAGACTGATATACATTTAAATACATACATATAATAATAAATCAATACATATTATAAAATAAAGTGTACAAATGTGTGTGTCAATAAAACTCAGAAACGAGTTCCGGTACGATCAAGGGAGCTATATAGTGCGGTAGCCCTCTATCCCCCCCCCCCCCCATCCATGAAGATTTCCTTTTTTACATAAAGAGCGTGCTTTTGAAGATATAAGGGTTTAAAAGACACTGACCATCTATGTATGGAAGTTGGACCAAATGCTGCCCAGAATGAACACATAGTGTATTTTGTTCCTCAGGTCAACACTATTCTGTAAACCGAAGCGCTTCAAAATCTGTCCGAGGAGTCAAGAGAAAAAAGGATTTTTTTTGTGAAATATTTTTTTGCAAAGTATGAACTTAATAATTATTTTCATTATTATTATAATTATACAATACAATAATACAGTATTATAATTATGAAATTGTAATTAATTATGTATTAATCATCTTCATCGTCATCGATTATATTTGGGTGACGGAATATATATTTTGTGACTCGATTGTGCATATCGCGAGTCTGTGTCTAAAGCATGCCTAATACCATTCAACTGTCACCGATCGTATGTTCTGTAAATCGTGATGACTTTTCGGGTGATCAGTACAACAGGCGCTTTCACTTTTTCGTTACTGCTTATCTGTGCCCAAGTTGTTGTATATTATGAGAACCTCTCCGACTTGGTTTTGTTCGCAAGAGGTTTCTAAGCTGGACAAAGTTTTTAAAGCCACGTTGGAGCTTATCCTCAGCGTGTACCTCAACGAGACCTAGTGGTGGCAGGCGTCGCTGCGGGTTTGCCGCAAGAGGTTTCTAAGCCAGACAAAGTTTTTATAGCCACGTTGGAGCTTATCCTCAGCGTGTACCTCAACGAGACCTAGTGGCTGCAGGCGTCGCTGCGGGTTTGCTATGGGGGTATGGGTATTAGGCGTGTGCAAGACGCAAACCTTTCTGCTTTGTTGGCCTCCTCCATTCGGGTTGTCGGCCTAGTTCACTGATATACTCCATGTACAAGATGACAATACCGACATGCCTTTTAGAGCCTCAAAGCCTGGGTTACTGTGTGTTACTACGCCGATTGGCCAGAGGGCCCTTTGATTCAGCGTCAATGGGATGTTCAACTCTGTGGATCCCGACCTGCTAAGCTATTGGAGGCAGCATCAGGAGCGGATGTCACTTAACTCAAAGCTGCATATTTCCCAGAGTTGGTAGCTTGGCTGCGTGCTCTTCTGTACCCCATTTGGGAATCGCCCTCGATGACGGATCCTTGAGGCTGGCCGCTGCTCTTCGTTTAGGGTGTAACGTCTGCGAGCCCTGTTACTGCAGGTGCGTGGTGCGCATGGATGCTGATAATCATCACAGGTTGAGCTGCAAGAAGTCAGCGGAACTTCGACCACGACACCATATTATACTCAATCAGCTCATCCGCCGTGCTCTTGTTTCGAGTATCCTGGAGCCGCCCGGCTTGATTCACTCGGTTGGCAAGCGGTCTGATGGGCTGACTTTGATCCCTTGGGAGTGAGGGCATTGTTTAGTGTGGGATGCGGCGTGTGTAACCACATTTGCTCCCTCCCATTTTGCCTGTACCACCCACACAATGGATTCAACTGCCGATCGGACTGCCGTTAAAGACACGCCAGGTCCTCGCCCCTCAAGGATACATATACTTACGTCCCCTTCGCGGTTGAGGCGAGCGACGTATGGTGTGCGGAAGCTAGGAAGTTTGTGGGGGAACTGGGTCGGCACCTGATCAAGAATAGTAGAGACCCCCTCGCCAAATCGTACCTGAAGCAGCGAATTCCGCTGGCGATACAGCGGGCAACGCTGCCAGGGTTTTGGGCACATTTTCTAATTTGCATCAAGGGCGCTTTTTGACTAAGGCTTAGGCTTTTATGGTGCCTAAGTTGTAGTTTAAGGTTTTGTAAACTTACTGTTTAACGAATCTTGATTTTTAATTATATTATTTTATTAATAAAAAACTAGGTAATCTTCATCAATATAATTACTGATTGATAAATAATGAAATTATTATTACATACTAGTTACATTAAAACAATCATTAAGCTCATTTTTCGCAAACAAATAATTCACAACAAAAACCTTTTTTTCTTTTGACTCCTCGGACAGATTTTGAAGCGCTTCGGTTCACAGATTAGTATTGGCCTGAGGAACAAAATGCACTTTGTGTTCATTCTGGGCAGCACTTGGTCCAGACATCAATGAAATTACTAATTGATGATTAATGATATTATTATTATATAAGTATAAATAATATACTACTAGTTACACTGAAAACAATTACTAAGTTAATTTTTCGCAAACAAATAATTCACAACAAAAAAACTTTTTTTCTCTTGACTCCTCGGACAGATTTTGAAGCGCTTCGGTTTACAGATTAGTGTTGGTCTGAGGAACAAAATGCACTATGTGTTCATTCTGGGCAGCACTTGGTCCAGACCTGGTCAATGTCCTTTCGCCCTTAAGAAATTTCTAGAATATAACAGTCCAGAGCATTCTAGAGTATTCGAGAGCACTCCACAGCAGTCGAGGCAGCAAACGAGGGGTTAGAGGCTGGGTGCAGTATGGGGTGCGGGAAGGGGGGGGGGGGGGGTGAGATTCAACGTGCGGGGATAGAAGTGAGATGCGGAGGGAGTGATGAGGTGCGGGGGAGGTAGATGCGGAGGGTAAGGTAAGATATGCAGGGGGTGAGGTGCGGGATGCGGGGTACACGTAAGGGAACATTCTTCTAGACCCCTATTCTGATCATGGGTAAGTGGCGCGGGGAGCGCGTAGCGTGCGCAGCGCAGGTGCTGGGGGGGAGGCACGGAGTGGGAGGAGCGGGGTGCGCGGGTAGGGAATAAGGCGAGGGGGTGGGGGATGGGGTCGAGCGGGATGGGGGCGAGGGAGTGGGGGGCGAAGGGAAGGGGGGACCGGGGGTGAAAAGTGGGGTGCGGAAGGGTGAGGCGCGGGGGGACCCGGGTGCGTGGGAGCACGGCGAGCGTGGAGTGAGGAACGGGGTGCGGGGGGCTGAGCGAATGAAGTGCGGGATGTGGGGAGAGGGGGAGAGGTGAGGCGCGAGGAACCTCCTGCTTTTCACACGGTCAGCCATACATAGCTTGCTCTTGAGTAGGAAATTCGAAAAAATGTAAGTATATACTGAAAACGAAAAATGTTGTTTTTAAATTCGTTTTGTAAATAGAATAAGGTTCTATAAAGCATCACCTCTTAGATTTGAAATTTTATCCTTTTATTCAAACTACCACACGATCTCATATCAACTACCTACCTCAGCGAAGCCGGGCACTCCAGCCAGCTAGTTATAGTTTTTACGTGTAGAAACCAAATAGGTATGTACTATGTAGAATGACTCAATGGGTATTTATAAAACAAGGTTCTTATTCTTCAAGCGCTTTCAAGTTATAGTTTTACTTAAAAAAACACTAAAAAGTAATTTAAACGAAGCATTATGTAATATTTTTTTGATATTTTACAATTTAAATAAATGCCCTGTGTTTGGGCATTTATTGGGCGTAAAAAGACGTATATTGGACATTTACTCAAAATGCCCATAAATGCCCGGGCAAGATGAGCATGAAATAAAATTAATAGTTATTTTTTAATGTTTTTTTTTAATGTGACAATCTTGAGTTTTTGAAAAAAAATATTATTATCTCGTAAATGGTTCACTTTTGCATAATACATTATTAGTACGGGCAAGTTAGGTGAAGCTAGTATGGCGAGGTCGAAAAAAAAAACCTAAAGCTGATTTTTTGCACAGTCGTTCCTTGGGACCATAGAAGTATACCCTGAAAAGTCCCAACTCCTAGGGTGCCGGCGTCCCCCTCTCCCCCCCTCGAAAGGTCCCGATTTTCAGTATTTTTCATTTTACTCAAAACCAGTAGGAGTTAGATGAAAATTGTTAAAGAGGTAATTAATCCTTATTAAATTACCTATCAAACGGTACTACTTTTATATCAATAGAGTTTTTAGTTATTGAGATATGCCTGTCTATATATGACAAAAAATTGAAAATACCCAATTTTGTACCAATTTCTTGATTTTCTGAGAAAATTGTAAAAGTATTTATAAAACATTGTTAGTAAAAATTATTCCTTTCATGTTTAGCAACAAAACGAGACTACAATAATAAAAATTTACAAGTAATTAATTAAGTTGTAGTTCATTACATTACAAAAATTTACAAGTAATTAATTAAGCTGATAAATATGATTAATTTTCAACATATAAATTTCAACTCTAAAGCATCGTGACTGACGACTTGTAGTTATTATCTATGTATAAAGTTGTCACATGGATACAAAAAAGCCTTAAAATAGAAATAAAATGAAACATAGGATTCTTTAATATTTACGAATTACTATATTTATTCGCCCTTTTGATCATCGATATCTATGTTATCTTATTATTTACGAGATCAACCACGGTGCCGACCCATAGTGCCTGCCACATTATATTAAATAGTACTATTTACATTAAGTATGAATAATCCCTGTTGCTTTCTGAAGGCGACCCCACCACCCCTAAGGTCCGGTGACAGTCCATACAGTCGCCAGTCGACACTCGTCACGCACTTCTCGCTCGCGTCTACATTTTAGATAGGGAAATTTTAGTAGGTAAATAACTCAAATGATTTTGTATGGAGTGTCCAGGATGTGAATCTGCAACTGGTTTAGTGCAAATAGAAGCTTGGTAGCCACAGGTATAACGCTTTACCCAAAAATTTTCCACTCCAATCTTGAGGATTCAATTGATGTCCAACCAAACTATTAATGTACCTGCAGGTACACACGTACAATAAATATTGCGCACACACATCAGAAGCGGTAGCAAGGATGCCAGTTAAACTGAAGAATACACTCGTTGTGTGGATTTTGTACAGATATTTACGAGATGAGAGATCTCGTAGAGCATTTGAAAGCCACACGAACTTGATAGAGAGTCATGGTATTTTCTCCAATAGCGATTACCTATGTGTTTTGTATAAGCATAGTAAAAAAAATCGGTCAACTTAATAAACCATGGAATATACTGTATTTTTTTATGTTTGATTGTTTCCTTTTTTGAAAAGGCACTTGTTGTAGGTATCCGAACATCGTTTTTCTCGTCTTTCTTTTTAATTGTGCCATTGCATGACCCCAACCGTAGTCTACGGCATAAATATCTGCGCAAAATCCAAACATGCAAGTAAATGCTTAATTGCAACTGGTATCCTTGCCACCTACCTCTGATGCACGTGTACCAGAAGAACAAGAATAATTTGGATGGGCATCAATAATAATTGAATCCTCAGGTTTGGAGTGGAAAATTTTGGGGTAAAGCCTTATACCTGTGGCTACCAAACTTTCATTTGAACTGAACCAGTTGCAGATTTACATCCTGGACACTCCATACTAATCATTTGAGTTATTTACCTACTAAAATTTCCCTATCTAAAATGTACACGCGAGCGAGAAGTGCGTGACGAGTGTCGACTGGCGACTGTATGGACTGTCACCGGACCTTAGGGGTGGTGGGGTCGCCTTCAGAAAGCAACAGAGATTATTCATACTTAATGTAAATAGTACTATTTAATATAATGTGGCAGGCACTATGGGTCGACACCGTGGTTGATCTCGTAAATAATAAGATAACATAGATATCGATGATCAAAAGTGCGAATAAATATAGTAATTCGTAAATATTAAAGAATCCTATGTTTTATTTTATTTCTATTTTAAGGCTTTTTTGTATCCATGTGACAACTTTATATATAGATAATAACTACAAGTCGTCAAACACGATGCTTTAGAGTTGAAATTTATATGTAGAAATTTAATCATATTTATCAGCGGAGATGTAATGAACTACAACTTAATTAATTATTTGTATTTTTTTATTAATGTAGTCTCGTTTTGTTGCTAAACATGAAAGGAATAATTTTTAATAACAAAGTTTTATAAATACTTTTACAGTTTTCTCAGAAAATCAAGAAATCGGTACAAAATTGGGTATTTTCAATTTTTTTGTCATATATAGACAGGCATATCTCAATAACTAAAACTTCTATTGATATGAAAGTAGTACCGTTTGATAGGTAATTTAATAAGGATTAATTGCCTCTTTAACAATTTTCATCTAACTCCTACTGGTTTTGAGTAAAATGAAAAATACTGAAAATTGGGACCTTTTGAGGGGGGGGGAGAAGGGGACGCCGGCACCCTAGGAGTTGGGACTTTTCAGGGTATACTTCTATGGTCCCAAGGAACGACTGTGCAAAAAATCAGCTTTAGTTTTTTTTTTTTTGACCCTATACATTAAATTGCCCGTACTATATAGGGTTAAATTGATTGCTAATGACCTCCTCTATAAGACCTTAAAATATTCGCGTCGAATTACCAGTAACCCTGTATATGCGCGGAAGCAGCAAATCGCATTTTGATACACATAAAACGATTGCATTTGAATTTAATTAATTGTATAATTTTATCAGTTTTGTTACTTTGTATCAAGATTATGAATTTTGTTACTATGTATCAATGATAATTAACACTTCGAACCCTGCTGAAATGATATATGGATTTGGATATAAACTTTAAAAAACTTGCTTACCTTTTTTACTCTTTGACTTATTAGTGGGTTTTGCTGTATTGCTAGACACATTACTGACTACTGATTTACTATCCTCGTGATCATCTTCTTCCTCTGAAGCCTCAGTTACTAAACTTTTTTTTTTGTTTTTCGCTGCAAATAATAAGTTAATTATATATTAATGCCCAACACCTAATACTATAAATATTTCATTTTAATACTAGTGATGGGCCGCATGACTCTTGCCGAAGTTCAGTTGAGATATGAACCCAACTGGACTGCAAATGATGTAAAATGCCAAATAAAAATTAAAAAATAACATCAGCAATACCAAAGCCTTGATTCCTAAAGACTTACGAAAACAGATTGGATATTTGGAATAAAAGTAATGAGAACTGATGAAAAACAATAATAACAAACATTGTATAATAAATTTTGTGCAAAATTTCAATGTGATGAGTGATGAACCAAAGTTTTTTTCCAAATTTGGAAATATAAATAAGAATCCAAACTTTGCTACATCCTTAATCAGTTATCAGTATTATAAGTTGAAAGGACAAAGGTTTGAAATCAGATTTATTTGAGTAAGTGGCACTTACTTTTCTTTTTAGAAACTGGCTGTGCAGTTTCCTCATCTGATACTGGCTTAAGTTCCACATCACTGCCGTCCTCAGACCAATCATCATCTTTCTTGCCTTTACCTAAATAACACATTCAAATTAATCAAAAAAAAGAAGGTTTTCAGTTTGACCTGTATGTATGTATGTATGTTTGTCCGCGATTATCTCGCGTTCGGCTGAACCGATTTTAATGCGGTTTTCAGAAAAGTATTTGTTACATTTAGGAGAAGGTTTTAGTATTTTAACCGACTTGAAACAAAGGAGGTTCTCAGTTTGACGCGTATGTTACGAAGTCGGTTTTTTGACGCTTTCAGCGATGTCGATTATACATAAATCTATTACATTTTTATCACAATTAATATTTGTATTTAATCATGAAATATAAAAGGATTCGGTGAAAGAAGTCAAATATCTTACAAAATTTTGCATTTAACCTGAAAAAATAAAGACACAGAAGAAGTTAAGTCCAATCTGCAATCCTAAGAAAAAGGGCCGTAACTACGTAGGATAATTACTGCACTTATGACTCTTTTCCTTAGGATGAAAGTGAATACCTTCACCTTATTTCTAATACAGAACTAACCTTTCTTCTTCTTGTTTGACTTGGGAGCCGGCTTTGATGCATTACTAGTTGCTTCACTCACAACAGACCTGCTGTCATCATGCTCATCTTCTGACAAATCACCACTCTTTTTCTTATTTTTACCTGTAAATGTTTCATATTTTGAACTAAAGCTAGCACACCATTTGGTCAGAGTAGCCTGTAGTCAGTAGCCTGTAGTAATCTAAGCAATCAAATAAAAGCAAATTAAGCAATCACTCAGGGTATCATGTCATGGGGGCACCATAAACGGCACTGAAAAAAATTTACTCTTACATGAAGTTTGAAAAGCATTGATACAGTTAACTTAAAGAATTTCTTAAAACAAATCTAATACTTTTTTGGTATATGTACCAGGAGGCATAACTGACCTAAAACTGTTAAAAAATGCAGTTATTCTGAGAAACTTCAAGGGATAATTGATAAATTTGCACTTGCTCCGCTCATGCTAAGTGTTAACTTGCGAAGCAGTTGTCGCCATGTGTGGTTGTGTCGATCACTCAGGTTAAGTGACTCCTGTCCCGTGGTTTTTAAAACTACTGATTTTATAACATATCTCTTACTTAAGCCACCTGTTTCCAAACTTATTTTTCACTAAGATATTTTATTTTAACTCCTTACTCAGACAAATAGTTACAAATTATGGTCAGACAGAGGATATCCTTAAAATGTTATAAATTAATAATAGCTCTTCTCTGTTTGCCCTTTGGCATAGGCCTCCTTCTACTTTTTCCATTCATTTAAGGCTTTGTCACACTGGATGCGTTCTGCAGTCAGGTCAAAGAGATCGCAGCCTGCATTAGATACGAACAACATCATCGGTCCGCGTCTATCGCTCCCAACTGCTTGCCTGGTGCATTCTCTGCATTTCTTAACTGTCATTGTCTGTTCAGATCGCATCTTTAAAAAAAAATATAGAGACAGACAATATTGTTCACACATGATGCGGGGTGCGATTGCTTTGACCTGACCGCAGACCGCATCCAATGTGACAAAGCCTTTAGTGCTTGTCTTGTCAAAGTGTTCCCTGCAACTTTCACCATGTCGTTTTAAGATATGACTTAAATAATATATTATTTTAAAGCAATTAAGAAAGAACCCAACTTTTATAAAATTTGTTTGGTTACGCTTCCAACCAAAATACCATGTTTCTTACACAATATTTTATTCACAGCAAAGATTTGGGCTAATATTAGGATCTTTTCAACAAACCTTTCTTTTGAGACTTCTTAGCTGCTGGTTTGGGCACACCCTCATCGTCCGAAAGTGGGGGCTTCAGCACGTCCGCCTCGTCGCCACTCCAGTCGTCACCTTTGCCTTTCTTTTTGCTTTTCCCTTTCTTTGAGGTTATGTCTTGGGTATCAATCTTTTTCTCCTCGATTTCGTCATCAATATCCAAATTTTTCTTGTTTCCTCTTTTCTTCGACATTTCGTATGAATAACACAATACTTTTTATGATAAACAAATAAATTTTATTCAAACAAAGACGCAAAAACTAAACGACAGCTACAGTACAGCACAGCATAGCAAACTTTGACATATGATATATTATGTACTTTTTGCATATAGACAATACCTAGAAGTCGTTCCAAAACCAAGGTAGGGTGAGGTAGAATTTAACTCGGAGAAATGAAAGAGACGTAGCTATTTTGAGAAAGAGAAAAAAATATGATTTTGGAACGCTTGCGAGTGATTCCAGAGTGACAGGTTAACAAATGTCATCGAAAATAATTCAGAAAGGTTTCTAGCTTTTTTGGGTAGTATTCTGTCTTATTTATGGCTTTAACACCTTCGCAGATACAAGCAATCGTATTTCAAAACAATTCCGAAGATAAAATGTTTGTATGTCTTAGTCTATTTGACATTGACTACGAACTTCCCGCCGAATAAACTGGCAGGCGAATTTTAACGGTAATCAAACCTTAGGTTGCGTTCCAATACCAAAGATTTCACTCGGGATGATGCTAATTTTACCCTAAATCGTTCCAAAACCGAGCCGAGTGAAACCGAGGGTAACCGAATGATCGCCTGACAGTTCTCCGTCGGGATTTTGAAACGCCTTCGTGAATGCGATTTTCACTCTGACAAGTGCGATTTTTAACGCTGTTTGATTACCGTTAAAATTCGCCTGACAGTTTATTCGGCGGGAAGTTCGTAGTCAATGTCAAACAGACTAAGACATACAAACATTTTAACTTCGGAATTGTTTTGAAATACGATTGCTTGTATCTGCGAAGGTGTTAAAGCCATAAATAAGACAGAATACTACCCAAAAAAGCTAGAAACCTTTCTGAATTATTTTCGATGACGTTTGTTACCCTGTCACTCTGGAATCACTCGCAAGCGTTCCAAAATCATATTTTTTTCTCTTTCTCAAAATAGCTACGTCTCTTTCATTTCTCCGAGTTAAATTCTACCTCACCCTACCTTGGTTTTGGAACGACTTCTTATTATGTAGTACCGTGAAACCGGCCAACATTGCCCTTGGCGGATATGTTTGCCCAAAAGCAAAAAATAACTTAAGTCATGAATTGCAAACAAATTTAGTGAAATAGCAACATTTTGATCTTTTTGGGTAAATTTAGACATATTATATGGCAACACTGAGATGTTGTTCCGCTGCTAAGTTTATTCAGATGACGGCGAGACGCGTCATAAGTGACTCGAGTGTCAGGTGGTGCCAAAATTTTCATTCAAATTTTGACAAGGTGTGATCGTAAAACAGCTCGCAGGTAAGTAATTGTAATATCATGGTTTTAATACGTTGCCAGGCGTATATTTCTTTGTTTATTAAGTCTTTTAATGGACAAATCTCCGAGAAAATGCAGAGGGCAATGTTTCCCGAACTTACGTGACTATAAAGGTGACAACATTGCCCACCGAATAAATGATGTTAGGGTTGAAACTCACTCCGTAGGTATTTTTTTTATTACTTTACCTATCTGATTTTTATAAATTCCTGCAATATTAATATTATCGTTAGGAAACATGCACATTTAGTGGCTAGCTGATTACATATATATATTTTACCCATCAAACTGAATAACTTTTGTTCTACAACTTTGTTGAAATCGCAAAGAAATTTTCGGACTTTTCATACAAACTTGGTTCGCCAGCTGATCGATTTGTATGAAAAATCCAAAAAAAAATTTGCGATTTGAACAAAGTTGTAGAACAAAAGTTGTTCAGTTTGATGGGTAAAAGCCAACCTTGAAGTATTATCACACCTTTCTGTTACACCCTGTAAACAAACCTAGTATGTAGATGACATTGACATGTGTCAGTTCCATAGTAAGTTTGTTTACCTTTTGCTTTTTTTTATTGGAATGAAGTTTAAGTACAAATTTTAGAAATGTTTTAGTATCTAAGCAAAAGTGTTATATAGAATTACTAATTAGCTTTGCTTCTTTAAACTCGCTGTTTTTTGAAATACAATAAAAAATCGTACAAAACCAAACTATTTATTTTTTATATATTTTTTAACCGATTTCAACTACAAGTGAGTGCCATCCCTGACCCACTGATTTAGTTTGTATGAAAGTTTAGTTGGTATGGAGTGTAACATTGCCCACCTCAATAATATTATACGAACAAATTATTCGGTCATAATGACATTACGTGTGGCAAATTTTCGCCTGTGTCTTATTTATATTACCGAAAGAGTGATAGTCGCAGAGAAATCAAGGATGAGCAATGTTGGACGCTTCTAGAGGTAATTTTGCCCGGCTCTTTACCTGCGTTTTCTTCGGATACCTTATGATTGCTGGGGCCTCATAATTTGTTATTTAAAGCACTTGATAGTAATATAGATAATAATCCAGTTCGCTATGCATTTCGGCTTATCGTATTCCTAAAATTTTAAAAATCAACGAAAATGCGGGCAATGTTGGCCGGTTTCACGGTACTTATACTTGGGTTGCGTTCCAATACCAAAGATTTCACTCGGGGTGATGTGAATTTTATTCGTTCCAAAACCAAGCCGAGTAAAACCAAAGAGATTTATATACAAGAGCCGCAATCACCTACAACGCTTCCATGAAAACGTGGAGTAAAGTAACAAAAGGAGTGTCCATTACTCCAGCGGAATGTTGTAGCTAATAAGAATGTGAGTATAATAGGGAATTAGAGCATCATTAGGACTAATTGTGCGCCAGCAGCGGAATTTGTGCGTCTTATAATTTCGGAGATATTCATTAAAAACCGATTCCGCCAGGGTCACGTTCCCCCAGCGGCATGATTTGGAAAAAGACGGTCTAGCTCATAACAAAGCACATGACTGAGTAGCTTTCGTCGTGTTATAAATGTGCGCAAATAGCGGAATTTGTGCATCTTACGGTTTTCGAATTATTCAAGATTCCGCTGCAGTAACGTTTTTGGGTTTTCTGTATCTCGAAAACGGCTGATAGAAGAAATTTCAAAAAAAACCACTAGTACACCTTAATTTGTGCGTAATTTGAGCAATGTTAGTTTTTTGAAAATTATGATATTTTTTTAGTTTGTTTAGAAAAATCAGGAAATTCTAATTTACAAGGAAACGAGTGAAATTGCAATCGAATAAAGAGCACTCAAATATTCCTCTAGTAAACCCTAATAATATCTGCAATTGTGGATTGTATTATCCAGTCAATTAGTGAGATATACCATTTAATTACGAAATTAATTTAGCGAAATTTTAAAGATTGAGTTCAGTGCTTCTATAAGATTATGAAACATGAAATTTTACATAAAATTAGAGCGTCCTGCTAGCAAGCTTTCCTGTAAGTTTCAGCTTTGAATAACGTTGATTTAAAAAGATTTACCCAACAGAAGAAAGAACGAACATTTTCCCTATAACCCGACCAAATTAGAATGTATACGCGAAAGCGGCCGCGCCATACAAAAGGATAACCTTCTTAAATGAAAGGTATATTGAAGGAAGCTTTGTTAGTACAGTTGCGTGCAAATGTTTTATTGACGATTGTTTTCTTAGTACCTACTACGTGCTCGTATAGCGGCCGGGACGAAGTTATTATAAAAAATACTTGTAATAAGATTTCTAGATAGTAAGTATCTTATCTAAGTCTTGCAGCCAAACATAAATGTTAACAGCACGGATGTGTTCCGGCAAGAAGATAGCCAGTTCCCCATTGCGTTGGGGATTCTTTGGTAAGCCCGCTTCCATCATCGGCGTCATCATTACTCAGGTGAGATGATGCCAAGGGCTTAACAACAGAGGATTAAAAAAAATCAACATTAAGTAGTGTTTAATTTGTAGCATACTGATTAATAGTTCGAGAAGGTTAAAATAAAAATTAAAAAGAAGAATGAAAAAATGAAGAGTTCTGAGAGAAGAAAGAAGAGATCTGCTAAAATCTGCCACACTACGTGGAACCCTGATATTATGGATAATTATGTATATGGTTCACCTACATAAAAATTAATAAACGGGAAATTCCCGTACTACCTTGCATGAAACAAAAGTTGCTAGCTCAGAACCTAATTAAAATTATTTTCTAGTTAGCAAGTCATAAAAAAAATATATAACTTTTCTATTGCTATTTAAAAAAAGTATTTTCTTGAAAACTACCAAGAACTTTTTAAATCGTCAGCTTATTCTGCCTGAGTTAAAATTTAGTAGCCAAATCTGCCCAAATGGCAGAAATCTGCCACATGGACGGGTGCACATCTGGACGGGTTTCAAAAACACGGGAACTCGCGCGACGGGGGGAGCTCATCACCTGTACCCGTGCCCCGGGGGCTACCTGTGTGAGGAGCGCAGCTCAGTTCAAAGCGATAAGATAAACACTTTGATCAGAAATTAACAAAGCATTGATTTGATTATATCTGCTTTGCGAGAAATATACCTCAACACATAGAGGTAATAAAGTACTAATTACTTCTATGCTATTCTATGGTACATGGTACTAGGTAGAAAAAAAATATTGACGATTTAAAAGCATGTGCAAAGCATCTACTTAAACATTTTGAGTTTTATGCCGATACATCAAAAAGTTTGTTGTTCAAATTGTCGATGTTACCCGATTTTAGTTAATTTAAATACGACGCCAAATAATAAAACATTTAACATCATATCAAAAAATTTTCTGCTTAATTGTCCAATTAGTTCTGGTTGTATGCTACCAATTTAGGAAGGTTATCCTTTTGTATGGCGCGGCCGCTTTCTCGTATACATTCTAATTTGGTTGGGTTATAGGGAAAATGTTCGTTCTTTCTTCTTTTGGGTAAATCTTTTTAAATCAACGTTATTCAAAGCTGAAACTTACAGGAAAGCTTGCTAGCAGAACGCTCAAATTTTATGTAAAATTTCATGTTTTATAGTCTTATGGGAGCACTAAATTCAATCTTTAAAATTTCGCTAACTTTATTTCGTTATTAAATGGTATATCTCACTAATTGACTGGATAATACAATCCACAATTGCAGATATTGTTAGGGTCTACTAGAGGAATATTTGAGTGCTCTTTATTCGATTGCAACTTTACTCGTTTCCTTGTAAATCAGAATTTCCTGATTTTCTAAACAAATTAATTACTAAAAAAATATCATAATTTTCAAAAAACTAACATTGCTCAAATTACGCACAAATTAAGGTGTACTAGTGGTTTTTTTTTGAAATTTCTTCTATCAGCCGTTTTCGAGATACAGAAAACCCAAAAACGTTACTGCAGCGGAATCTTGAATAATTCGAAAACCGTAAGATGCACAAATTCCGCTATTTGCGCACATTTATAACACGACGAAAGCTACTCAGTCATGTACTTTGTTATGAGCTAGACCGTCTTTTTCCAAATCATGCCGCTGGGGGAACGTGACCCTGGCGGAATCGGTTTTTAATGAATATCTCCGAAATTATAAGACGCACAAATTCCGCTGCTGGCGCACAATTAGTCCTAATGATGCTCTAATTCCCTATTATACTCACATTCTTCTTAGCTACAATATTCCGCTGGAGTAATGGACACGCTCATGGCGTATAGGAAAAGAGAAAGTGATATTCTTTCTACGCACACATATGCACTATCAGTGATCCCAGTAACTAAACTTTACCCAATTTTAGGGTAATTTATGTGACTCATTTGGCTGACTTGGTAGGTAGCAAAATCAAGAATTTAAAAATATTTAAACAGGAAGTATATGACACCCGGTATATACAGGGTGTTATAAAAAGTACGTTTGAAGTTTTGAGGGGTTAGGGCTCAGAATCAGGTAGGTATATAACACAGGAAAAATACTGAAAAGATCGATAAACAACTTTTTTTGGAGTTTTCCACATATTCAACAGGTATTCAGATTTATTATGAGACTTTTTTCAATATTTTTCCTATAGTCTATACTTGATTCTGAGTAACCACTTAAAATTTCAAACGCACTTTTTTAACTCTCTGTATACATATTGCTGGGTTAGATACCGAACCTAGCAACAGGAAGGTTTATAAATTCAGTAATTCGTTCAGAAGGTAGACTCTGAAAGCAACCGTTTATTCTGACAACAGGATAGCACAATATAAATCGCGTAAGTGTGAAGAAAGAGAAGGTACAAAACAGTTGCTGTTAAAGTGCATACTCGGAACGCGGCCCAAGTTACCAATTAGTGACGAAACAAAATGGTCTCCGTCTAAAACAAAGAGTAAAGAAAACCGTAATGGTTAAAAGTCGAGTCTTTCAATTTAACTGTCGAATTTAAACGAAAATAAAACTAGACATAATATCTAAAAGTTTTATTTATTGGCCTTTAAACAAAATAAGTTTATTACAAAAATTACGTACAATGTCTGTTTGCGCCGCCGATACTTTTTTTTTACTTTTCTTGTTTTATAATAAATTCTTGTTTTAAAATATTTCAGGCAAATGGCCTTTATTAACAACGGGAAGTGATTACCGAATAATGATTGATTTTGAAAATGTTGATTATTTGCAAATAACGGAATCCCTAAACAGGTTCTAAGACACTTTTCGGCCAAAATTATTGGCAAGTTTTTTTTGTGAATTTGTTTGTTTGTTTGTTTGATAACTCTTTATTGTACAATAAAGAGTAGTAGTAGTAGTTGTACAATAAAGAGTAGTAAAGAGTAGACAAAATAACACAACAAAAATTTATGAAAAAAATCATAGATGCACAAAGGCGGGCTTATCCCTGAAAGGGATCTCTTCCAGCCAACCTGGAATGAATTTCTGAATTTCTGGGTGTTGGCGAAAAATCTTTTCACTTATTTGGCAGATCACGACGACATACTTCGTCAAAATCAGTCATTATTCAGTAATCATTTCCCGTTGTTAATAAAGGCAATTTGCCTGAAATAATTAAAAACAACAATTTCTTATAAAACAAGAAAAGTATCGGCACAAATGTCATGACAAAACTCGTTTTGTATTAGCTCTATATAAGTTTTGAATAAATTGGCTTTTTGGGAGATGTTTTTGGTCCATTTATTAAAAAAATTGTCGACAGGTATTTTCCCTTGTCTGCACATCTTGGGTTCCCTGAAAAACAGATAAAGAAAGTTAGGTTCACCTTATACAAATTATTATTATCCCTATCAATTGAAAAAACAACAAACGATAAAGAATTTCACTTTTTAATATACAATTTAAATATGTTTACCTGTGTTACCAATGTCGGAATAGAACTTATTCTCAAACATGTGTACTTCTTAGATTTAAAAAGAGCTTCTCGGAAATGCTTGGAACATTGCGTGAGTTTCTAGTTGGTTGCCAGTTTACACGCCCACTGCTTTTAATCCACATATCTAAAATATGCGGTTTAGAAGGAATCCTAAAACAACATATAAAGCACATAAGTTATTATACACAAGTTTTTATCTACTACAGTTTTAGTAATGCGATTAGCTTTATAATAAGAGTAATGATGTATGAACTGGTGCTGATGACTATTATATCTGTTGATGCAGGGAAAAGTCTATTAAACATGGTATCCCCAATCTTAATATAACCCGCCTAAATAACGACAGCAGCGAAATGATGTAATGTCGCTACCGAGGATGACCTACCTAATTTGATAGGGTTATATGATAAATAAATCATGGTAATTTCATAGCTATTTTATAATAATTCTAGACAATATTAGTACAGTCTAGACGCTATTAAGTAGACAATACGATACTGTATACAAATAAAGAGTATAAAGGCTTACTTACCGATGGAATGTTACATTTTCCTCTTTCCGTTCAGTGCGACTATTACAGCCCAAAGCCGATTAAACCACCATGTTTACAATAAAAAGGCACACTTATTCACTACATGGAAAAGTATTCACCTCATATTAAACGCGAAAACAATAAAAACAAATGACGAAACTTCAACGAGCTGCGCAGTTTGACAGACTCCATTCAATGAGGTCAAACAAAAAATACCGATACGCAAAAACAAGAGAAAAGACAATCGTTGCCTTACATTCACTCTTATGACATTTGCCATAACGTCGTCTCGCTCTAACAATAATTATTATTACTAATGGCTATACTATATCATTCTCTTTCTACGAACTTATGTGAAAGTGACACTATATTTGTCTCACTCTTACTAAGCGAATCTATACCACAAAGTATAAATACAGAGTGGCCGCTCAGTAGGTACAAACCACTAAAATCCTAAGCATATACATGCTTATGGAAGTGTACGGTCGTTCAAGGCAAGGTCGCGATCGCACAGTCGCGAGTGTTACGCGGCAAATACCTATATAGAACGAGATTTGTTTGTTTTAACGGGAACGGAACGGAATCACTATGACATCGAGTGAACAAAAATATTATAGAAATTGTTCGGTGACTTTTTGGCGGGAACTCGTAGCAACAGTTTGTCAGTTTTCTTTTATTATCCGAAAAAATAGATATCGTGGTTTTTAATGCATAATATTGATAGTGTATTATTCAATAAAGTGCCATTTAAGTGTCTAATATGTAGGATAATGAAATAAAAGTGTGTAGACTGTGTTTCGAGTGCTCTCAAGAAGTCCATGTAATCTTCATCAAAAGTGCTATCATTTTGTTGAAGAATAGAAAAATTTAAAGACGAAAGAAATGGCTTTGGCCTTAATTCAATTTTTTTATGAAGATGAAGAAATACGGAAGAAATGGCTTTTGGCCTTTAAATAAGACAGAAGATTTTCAACAGACTAGGCTGTATGGCTCTGATCCTTTGCCTTCCCCATCTCGGGGCAAATTAAAAAAACAAAAAAAAAAGAAATTGTTCGGTATTCGGCTGTCTCAACAGTAATATACCTAAATAGGAAATATATCTTTTTTTTCGTTGCCAGCTGACGTGGACAGGTAAGGAATTAACAATTACCTACCTATATGTCCGTGTATATTTTTTTGGGTATTTTTACCAGACTGCGTGGCCTTACTTTTTAATAATGATTAAAGAAATATGGTATTATGGTATTACATGAAATATGTTCAAAATGCATATGATATGATAGCGAAGAACGCGCTAAAGCAAAACAAATAGGTACCTATTATTTTCAAAGTTTCATTCAAAAGCAGTATTTAAACTCAAAATAAGTATTCAGACAACGCGCATTAAGCAAGCATTAGGTATTTAATTTCTAAATATTACAGTAATAATTTGGAAATAGTCAATATTAATTTCATTAAAAGGTTCAATTGAATTAAATTGAAAGGTTGTCTAGAAGAGATCCCGTTAAGAGATAAGCCCGCCTTTGTGCATCTATGTATTTTTTTCATAAATTTTTGTTGTGTTATTTTGTCGTACAATAAAGCCTACATACAAACATAACTTCTCTTTCACTGTTTTTTTATTCATCGGCAATGTCATATGTAAAATACGGCGCCCTCTCACATACTGCTTACATAGGTAAATATAGGTAAACAAGATATTTTCATTTCGTTCCTCATTTAAAAACATGCTGAGATTCCATACACTAATAAAATAAATTTAAGGACCATTTGTGGCAGATTTCTGCTATTTGGCAGATTTGGCTATTACATTTTAACTCTGGCAGAATAATGTAACGATTTAAAAAATTGGCAGAATTTGCCAGATTTCAAGGGAACTCTTATATTTTTAAACATAATTAACATTATGACTATCTTTTGAATTGCCTCAAAGATGGTCCGATGACATCAGAATGTTGCGGGTACACTGAGGATATCCAGAGAAAGAACAGAGTGGAAGGAGTTGGAGGAGGCCTATGAGTCATGTCAACAGGACACGCCGCTGCGCAGATACGGACTGATATGATCGTAGTTGTGGGCGTCCAAGCAAAAAGGGTCCAATAGTCGGCATTTAGTTTCCGAGATATACGCAGTTTTGTAAAGTTGGACGAAATAACGGCTTTTCGACGAGTTCAATTTGTTATTAATTATAGCTCAATTATCTGAAAGTTCGTATAGTAAATAGGTACTATAATATCTACCACACGATCTCATACCAACTCCCTGAGCGAAGCCGGGGCACACCAGCTATTATGAATAATAATGAAACAGTAGTAAGGTTTATTTTCTCATTAACTGATCGAGGTTCTAAATATTTTAGGTTGGATAAATAAATTCCTTTGAATAAGTATATGTATTTTATTTATTATTTCCCTTCCGCATGTAATCAAGGCAATAATAATAATAATATGATTTTGGCATTTTCTGGAGTCGAGTTAGGTAGTTTTTTTACCGATATCTGGCAGATTCGCCGGTTTTAATATGATCACCCTGAGGAGTCGCGCGTGACCCGCAGCGCGGCGATCGCGATGCGGCGGTGAGGGCGATCTTTGATGTCGCACGCACTTAAATATTTCGATTAGGTTTTTAATGGTTACGTACCTACTTACTTTAGCAGAATTAGGTACTCGTACCTAAAATATGGAAGGATGGTGGACGCAAAGTGAACGTCATTTGGCTAATGATAATACTTATGATAAGAATAAGACTTAGAACTTCTCCTCGTACCGTACCTAGGTATTGTATTTCTTGGTTGATTTCTCTCTTTAGTGACTGTCTGTGCGCTTAGTCTCGCAATGCCTATGTTATCTCGACGAGTTCAGTCTAAGTGATTTTGATTTTAAAAAATGTGAATGTTGTGATAACCCTTGCGCGAGCTCAGCAGTAGGTACCTATATGCCGGTACATACATGAGCGGCTCTTCTGTGTTTATTTTGTGTTGCAGGCAAGCAATTTATCCGAACAAATTAGGTGGTCATCTTGATACATACATTGAGACGTAGCAGTTGCACCATTTGAATTAAGTCGGGTTATATTGGATATTCGGGATACCAGCGCAGGAAAAATATTTTACCCCAAAAAGTGGGTAGTTATTTCAACATCTCGGATACTTAATACAAATAACTACTTCTTATTGTGTTAACGTTTTTAGAAATTGATATTTGAGATATGATCATAAACCACAGATTTTTTATAATAGACATTTTTAATGAAGTGATTAAATTAGATGAGATTCTTTCTACAGTAAGTCGCATACATCGTTATAATAAACATATATAACGGTAGATATATACAGAAAGTTTGCGTTTTGTTATTGCATCAGCAACGTCATTTTAAGCAATAACAAAATGCAAATGTATGTAGATTTTAAACTTGAGATCCTGAATAAATAAGAAGCTATAAAGTTCTGGATTGTTTTATATCGGAAGGTACCATTTAGGCAGTTTTTGACATCATTTTGGTCTCAAAATTCTAGCTGGAACCAATCTATCGTTATATTTTGGGTGTTATTGAAGCATTCATTTTTAAATTTTGCATGTGGGTTGGAGGCTCTATTTCAGCAATAATTGTTGACATATAACTCATAACAATTGGTGTAGTAGTTCCTTGGTTCCAGATCCAGACATGAGGCTGCTAGCGGATCGTTCTGCTAGCAGCCTCAGTGGAAAATTCGATTTTCTGTGAAACTACGATAGCACATTTTTTCCCTTTGGGCACTATTTGTCAGTATTTATTGGCATTATCAGAATATTGAAATTCAATCATAAATAAAAAATTTGCTTATTTAAAATATTATTTTTACTGCTTTATTTACCAAGTTTCCGAAATCTTTTATTTACTTTTACGAATAAAAATACTGAAACGTGCGAATGAAATACTGAAAGTTGCGAAAAATTAAGTCATCATTTGCTGACGTAATACTTTTCTACCAGAGTAAATTACGTTTAACCAAAAACTATGGTTAGTAATTTTTATCGTTATTTACCTATTATCAATTTGATACATTTCATAAAATGTGGTGCTTTTTAAACTATAGCGAAATAATGCAAATACTATTCTGTATTATTCCATAATAACTTCTAATAAATATGAAAATCTGCTTTTAATATATATTTTATTACTTGCACACAAAGAAGTTTTATATCGTCGCTCCGGGAGCGGGGTGCATGTCTGTGCTTACACAGATGCCTGTTAGTCTACTATATGATGACCTAAATTTGATTTTAAAGTAAGGGCGAAAACACAACAGAGCGGCGCGGCGCCGCGACGCTGAAATCGACGGCGCGCGTTGCGCCGCACCGCCGAACGCAGCGTTGCGCGGCGCGCGTGCCGCGCCGCTCGTAGCTGCGGCGCACACCGCTCCTAGCCGCGGCGCGCACCGCTCGTTTCCGCGGCGCGACGCTCGTAGCTGCGGCACGTACCGCTCATATCCGCGGCGCGCACCGCTCGTATCTGCGGCGCGGCGGCTCATATGATGTCCACAGTTTCTGTAGGTCGCACGCTTGTTTTTAGGGTTCCGTAGCCAAATGGCAAAAACGGAACCCTTATGGATTCGTCATGTCTGTCTGTCTGTCTGTCCGTCCGTATATCACAGCCACTTTTTTCCGAAACTATAAGAACTATACTGTTGAAACTTGGTAAGTAGATGTATTCTGTGAACCGCATTAAGATTTTCACATAAAAATAGAAAAAAAATCTATGAATTTTGGGGGTTCCCCAAACTTAGAACCGAAACAAAAAAAAATTTCTAACATCATTTTTTTCTAAACTGAATAGTTTGCGCGTGAGACACTTCCAAAGTGATAAAATGTGTGTCCCCCCTGTAACTTCTAAAATAAGAGAATGATATAACAAAAAAATATATATGATATATAAATAAAAATATATATGATTCATTACCATGCAAACTTCTACCGAAAATTGGTTTGAACGAGATCTAGTAAGTAGTTTTTTTTAATACGTCATAAATCGTAAACCGCAATTTACCTACAACGAACTACAAGATCTTTTATATTATGTTACTTGCTGCTACGGAACCCTTCATGGGCGAGTCCTAAGTTCTTAATGTTCTAAGTATGGGGAATCCCCAAAATTTATTGTTTTTTTTTTCTATTTCTGTGTGAAAATCTTAATGCGGTTCACAAAATACATCTACTTACCAAGTTTCAACAGTATAGTTCTTATAGTTTCGGAAAAAAGTGGCTGTGACATACGTACGGATAGACAGACAGACAGACAGACATGACAAATCCATAAGGGTTCCGTTTTTGCCATTTGGCTACGGAACCCTAAAAACAAGCTTCCGACCTACAGAAACTGTGGACATCAAATGAGCCGCCGCGCCGCAGATACGAGCGGTGCGCGCCGCGGATATGAGCGGCGCATGCCGCGGCTACGAGCGTTGCGCGCCGCGGGTACGAGCGTTGCGCGTCGCGGCTAGGAGCGGTGCGCGCCGCGGATACGAGCGGCGCGGCGCGCGTGCCGCGCAACGCTGCGTTCGGCGGTGCGGCGCACCGCGTGCCGCCGATTTCGGCGTTGCGCGGCGCGCGTGCCGCGCCGCTCGTAGCTGCGGCGCACACCGCTCCTAGCCGCGGCGCGCACCGCTCGTTTCCGCGGCGCGACGCTCGTAGCTGCGGCACGTACCGCTCATATCCGCGGCGCGCACCGCTCGTATCTGCGGCGCGGCGGCTCATATGATGTCCACAGTTTCTGTAGGTCGCACGCTTGTTTTTAGGGTTCCGTAGCCAAATGGCAAAAACGGAACCCTTATGGATTCGTCATGTCTGTCTGTCTGTCTGTCCGTCCGTATATCACAGCCACTTTTTTCCGAAACTATAAGAACTATACTGTTGAAACTTGGTAAGTAGATGTATTCTGTGAACCGCATTAAGATTTTCACATAAAAATAGAAAAAAAATCTATGAATTTTGGGGGTTCCCCAAACTTAGAACCGAAACAAAAAAAAATTTCTAACATCATTTTTTTCTAAACTGAATAGTTTGCGCGTGAGACACTTCCAAAGTGATAAAATGTGTGTCCCCCCTGTAACTTCTAAAATAAGAGAATGATATAACAAAAAAATATATATGATATATAAATAAAAATATATATGATTCATTACCATGCAAACTTCTACCGAAAATTGGTTTGAACGAGATCTAGTAAGTAGTTTTTTTTAATACGTCATAAATCGTAAACCGCAATTTACCTACAACGAACTACAAGATCTTTTATATTATGTTACTTGCTGCTACGGAACCCTTCATGGGCGAGTCCTAAGTTCTTAATGTTCTAAGTATGGGGAATCCCCAAAATTTATTGTTTTTTTTTTCTATTTCTGTGTGAAAATCTTAATGCGGTTCACAAAATACATCTACTTACCAAGTTTCAACAGTATAGTTCTTATAGTTTCGGAAAAAAGTGGCTGTGACATACGTACGGATAGACAGACAGACAGACAGACATGACAAATCCATAAGGGTTCCGTTTTTGCCATTTGGCTACGGAACCCTAAAAACAAGCTTCCGACCTACAGAAACTGTGGACATCAAATGAGCCGCCGCGCCGCAGATACGAGCGGTGCGCGCCGCGGATATGAGCGGCGCATGCCGCGGCTACGAGCGTTGCGCGCCGCGGGTACGAGCGTTGCGCGTCGCGGCTAGGAGCGGTGCGCGCCGCGGATACGAGCGGCGCGGCGCGCGTGCCGCGCAACGCTGCGTTCGGCGGTGCGGCACACCGCGTGCCGCCGATTTCAGCGTTGCGGCGCCGCGCCGCTCTGATGTGTTTTCGCCCTAAGGAGTAAGTGAGTAAATAAAAGTAACTCAGTTTATTATGAATTATTGCAATCATGAAAAGTAATACAAAATTGTACTTATGTACTGCTTAATCAATAGTTTATAATTATGTCATTCATTATTGTATTATAAAAGCCGGTCTAGACTTAGTCGGTCGGCCTGGTTTCCTTTGTACTAATGTAATTAAACTCTACCATTATTGCAATATTTTTTTATTTTACTATCTTATCAATATTTTTTTATTTTACTATCTTATCGATTAAAGAAGAACGTCCTTAAACGCGCGGCCGACCTTGAAATGTCGCATGTCGCTCGTGTTTCGCCGTGCGTGTCGCTGTCTTCCAAAACAGCTGCATGCAAATCTATGGAAATAATCAAGTCGCTCGTGTCGCTGTCGCCGTCGCTTGCGTCCAGGCCACAGCCTTAGTGTCACAGCCCCTGTGTATTGGGACTTTTTTTCGCCACGCGCGAGACTCCCTCGCCGTCACCCTCGGCAGCCAACGGCTCTCTCCGGCATTAAAGTTCTGTCTGCCAGTAAATAAAAAACGTATATGCATTTTAAAGTACTTAAAAAACATTACTTATGTTCAATAGAAAAAATATTCTATTTTGTTTGAACTCATTGACTGCGAATAAGCCAATCATCTAGCTTCGCATTCTTTAGTAATTTAAGAATATGAAACTCTGAGATATGGAACTTTAAAAAATAAATAAAGTACTGTTAAAATAATTTCTTCAGTTAACCTAAAATATTTTTATTACTTAATATAACAGGTATTTTTTTCACTTAACATGTAGGTACTGTACTATTACTATGTGTCAACATTTGCTTTAAATTCTTCATTTTGTTCATTATACTATAATCAGTTTTAACGACATCTTTTTAATAATTTCTTTAATTGGTTTCAAGGAAATACAGTCTTTTTTTATTGTGATTAATGCGCATACATGTTTTTTTTTCGTAATCTGTTCCTTATTTTTGTTTTATTTAAGTTTACTTGGGAGGATATTCTCTCAGCGAGTCCACCAAATAAGTCATAAAAAATATAGTAAATAATAAAACAGAAAATTACAAGTTTTCTAAAAAATCTGCCACCAATGGTCACACTGGTGTAAACAGGCACACACATAGATGAAGTGGCACACAGGCGCAAGCATATCATCCTTTGATCTGTGTCAAAAAACCGACAGTCGTCCCGATCAGCGGCGAGTACGAGCACGAGCACGGGCACGCGCGTGTGAACAGGCTGCTTGTGCATGCGCCCGTGCTCGTGCCTGTGCTTGCCGAAGTGTTTACACGCTTGTGATGCGTACACTTACTATCTTATCGATTAAAGAAGAACGTCCTTAAACGCGCGGCCGACCTTGAAATGTCGCATGTCGCTCGTGTTTCGCCGTGCGTGTCGCTGTCTTCCAAAACAGCTGCATGCAAATCTATGGAAATAATCAAGTCGCTCGTGTCGCTGTCGCCGTCGCTTGCGTCCAGGCCACAGCCTTAGTGTCACAGCCCCTGTGTATTGGGACTTTTTTCGCCACGCGCGAGACTCCCTCGCCGTCACCCTCGGCAGCCAACGGCTCTCTCCGGCATTAAAGTTCTGTCTGCCAGTAAATAAAAAACGTATATGCATTTTAAAGTACTTAAAAAACATTACTTATGTTCAATAGAAAAAATATTCTATTTTGTTTGAACCCATTGACTGCGAATAAGCCAATCATCTAGCTTCGCATTCTTTAGTAATTTAAGAATATGAAACTCTGAGATATGGAACTTTAAAAAATAAATAAAGTACTGTTAAAATAATTTCTTCAGTTAACCTAAAATATTTTTATTACTTAATATAACAGGTATTTTTTTCACTTAACATGTAGGTACTGTACTATTACTATGTGTCAACATTTGCTTTAAATTCTTCATTTTGTTCATTATACTATAATCAGTTTTAACGACATCTTTTTAATAATTTCTTTAATTGGTTTCAAGGAAATACAGTCTTTTTTTATTGTGATTAATGCGCATACATGTTTTTTTTTCGTAATCTGTTCCTTATTTTTGTTTTATTTAAGTTTACTTGGGAGGATATTCTCTCAGCGAGTCCACCAAATAAGTCATAAAAAATATAGTAAATAATAAAACAGAAAATTACAAGTTTTCTAAAAAATCTGCCACCAATGGTCACACTGGTGTAAACAGGCACACACATAGATGAAGTGGCACACAGGCGCAAGCATATCATCCTTTGATCTGTGTCAAAAAACCGACAGTCGTCCCGATCAGCGGCGAGTACGAGCACGAGCACGGGCACGCGCGTGTGAACAGGCTGCTTGTGCATGCGCCCGTGCTCGTGCTCGTTGAATGTGGCTTTGCCCGCGGGCGTGTGTACGCATCACAAGCGTGTAAACACTTCGGCAAGCACAGGCACGAGCACGGGCGCGTGCACAAGCAGACTGTTCACACGCGCGTGCCCGTGCTCGTGCCCGTTGAATGTGGCTTTGCCCGCGCGCGTGTAAACCCACCATGATATGTATGACACAACCTCAGGACACAACAACAATCCAGCTCCAGCTGGCTGGCTGTCAGATTCAGAACGCACGTTGTGTTGTTCAGAAAAATCTTTTTTTTTGTTTTATTTTACCCCGAGATGGGGAAGGCAAAGGTAGTCATACAGCCTAGTCTGTTGAAAATCTTCTGTCGTATTTAAAGACCAAAAGCCATATGTTCCGTATTTCTTCATCTTCGTAGAAAAATTGAGTTAAGGTCAAAGCCATTTCTTTCGTCTATAATTTTTTTTATTCTTCAACAAAATGATAGCACTTTTGATGCAGATTTCATGGACTTCTTGAGAGCACTCGAAACACAGTCTACACACTTTTATTTCACTATCCTACATATTATAGACTTAAACGGCACTTTATTGAATAATACACTATCAATATTATGCATTAAAAACCACGATATCTATTTTTTCGAATAATTAAAGAAAACTGACAAACTGTTGCTACGAGTTCCCGCCAAAAAGTCTTAGAAACCATAATCCTTTTTTTTGTTTTATTTTATTCAATATGGTGGCATTAGTTCCGTCCTTTCACCACCTGCCAAAAGATCGTAGAGTGCGTTTCAATAAATAGTTCCTATGCGGTTATGTTGGCAGCAATGTTTTCCACACACACATGGTTCATTACAATAAAAAAAAGCAAAAGGTAAACGAGGTAAACAAATGTAGTATGCAGATGACATTGACATGTGTCAGTTCCATAGTAAGTTTGTTTACGTTTTGCTTTTTTTTATTGGAATGAACCATACATAGAACGCAGACACACACTAACAATATCGGTAGAAGCGTCTTCGCGTGTTGATGTCGTTGATAGACAGGGGAGCCAACATAACGGCATAAGAACTATTTGTTGAAACGCACTCTAACAGCCACCGTGCTCTTTAGATTTTGTTGTCGATCGACAGTTTAGTCGATCTTGGATTAATTATGAAGCTTTTATGGGCTTTATATGTGAGTGTGCAAGTGCGCAAGTCAAGTATTGCGCGCACTATCTACTAAGTTGATCGACCAAACTAAACTATCGAAAATGACTGCCTGAGCAAGGCCCGAACGCTACTCAACTAAAATAAACAGTTGAACAACGATCGGTCGATCGTAGAATGTGTATAGTTCATTCATGATTGGAATGAACTATACCTAGAGTTTGCATTATCCGATCAAATTTAATATCTGGATAAAATGGATATTTAATTTTAAAATATCCGGATAAAACGGATAATTCGGATAATTTCGAAAATACCTTAGTTTTCCTCGTTAAATGTATTTTTATATAGAGTGTATATATAAAAATGTTAATAAAATGAACAATCACACTGCTATCCAGCTCTAACACCGCCCAAACGGAATAAAATGAATTATTTCAATTTATTTATTTATATCGCAAATCGTGACTTAGAGCGTACGCATTAGGGCATGGAACCGGTTTTTCCCGGTTCCGAAAAAACCGGGAAAACCCGGTTCTGTCTAATAAAATAAAAACCGGTTCTACAAATCATAAGAACCGGTTCTTTCGGTTCTTCAAGACTTGAAGTAGCATATGATCATTTCTTTCGCCATTTAGTGTAAAACCGGAAAGTAATGCTTTCAAAACCAGCCGTTCAAAAAAGAACATCTCGGATTTTGGACTTCACCAGCAAGCTCATGGAGGAAAGAGGGAGCCTGATTCTGAAATCCTCTGAAGATGCTTCTCAGTATCGACTACTAAACAGATAGATCTCTCCAAGTCTGTATCTCGCGATATACGCCAATTTAATACTAATCGTATAAAAGAGGAGATTCATGCTCAGTAAAGGCTCAAAAGAATTGGCAATGGATCTGATTGCCAACTGACAAAGCTGAAGACTGAGGATGGCAGAATCGTGTCTTCCAAGCCTGAGCTGTTGGACGAGGTTGAGAAGTTCTACGAACAATTATACACGACCACACGGTTACCCTTCAGTAATCTGGCTAAAGACCCAAGAGCCAAATTGACTAGACACTAAACCGAAGATATCCCGGACATCAGCTTGTATGAAATTAGAACGGCTCTCAAACAGCTTAAGAACAACAAGGCACCGGGTGAAGATGGAATTACGACTGAGCTTTTAAAAGCAGGTGGAAAACCGGTACTTCAAGTTCTTCAGACGCGTTTAAATTACGATATGCTCAAGGGACGAACGTCTATGGCATGATACAGCAAAGTGGTAGTGCTCTTCTTCAAAAAGCGTGACAAGAACCTGCTGAAGAAATATAGACCCATCTCACTTCTGAGCCATGTCTATAAGCTGTTTTTTAGAGTCATTACAAATCATCTCGCACGCAGGTTTGACGACTTCTGGCCTCCTGAACAAGCCAGATTCCAAAAAGGCTTCAGTACCATAGACCACACTCATACGTTGAGACAGATTATACAGAAGACCTAAGAGTATAGTTACAGTCTCTCCAACGGTGCCAAATCGACTATCGAAGTGCTAAAACATTTATATGAAAACGCCACCATGTCGGTCCACCTCCAGGAAAAGAATTGGAAACCAATCCGTTTGCAGCGAGGGGTGAGACAGGGAGACGTTATATCTCCGTAACCGTTCACCGCTGGCCTGGAAGATGTTTGGAAGCTTATGGACTGGAGAGGACTCGATATTAACATCAACGGCGATTACATCACCTCGCCTTCGATTCACCGACGATATCGTGGTTGTGGCAGAGATCTTGGAAGACCTAGACATAATGCTTGATGGACTCTTCCAACAAGTGGGTCCTAAAATGAACATGGACAAGACTAAAATTATGTCAAATGTCCGTATCACACCCACTCCTCTGAAGGTTGGAGACTCTACACTTGAAGTTGTTGACAAATATATACCTAGGAGAAACAGTCCAGTTAAGTAGGTCCAATCTCAAGAAAGAAATCAACCACCGAATCCAACACGGCTGAGTAGCGGCGTTCGGGAAGATCCGCAATATTTTCACATCCAAAATACCGCAGTATCTCAAGATTAAGGTCTTTGACCTCTATGTGTTTTGCCAGTGATGACATACGGAACTGAGACATGGTCACTTACTATGGGCCTTATAAGAAGGCTCAAGGTCACCCAAAGTCCAAAGGGTAATGGAGCGTGCTGTGCTTGTAGGTTCCCTACGTGATCGAATCAGAAATGCAGATATACGTAGGAGAATTAAAGTAACCGACATAGCTCACAGAATCGCTAAACTGAATTGGCACTGGGTGGGGCACATGGCTCGTAGAGTCGTTGGGGCATTAAAGTTCTCGAGTGGCGACCGCGCACCGGAAGAGGTATAGAGTGGGCAGGCCTCTTACTCGGTGGACCGATAACCTAGTAAAGGTCACGGGAAAGCGTTAAACGCGGGCATTGCAAGACCGGTCAGCGTGGAAATCCTTGGGGTAAGCCTTTGTTCAATAGTGGACGTCATTTGGCTGATGATGATAATAATAATTAATACTTAAGTTGATCTAATAAAAAAAGGAAATAATACATATTTTTCGTTTTTTAACCTTCTGCCTTTTACGTAAAATCGGGTCAAAAAAAATTATCTTAGAAGAACCGAAAGAACCGGATTCCCGGTTCCAAGTAGCTATCGGAACCGAAGAACCGGTTCTTACTAAAGAGGTCCGGTTCTGCACCCCCTAGTACGCATACATGAGGTACATTGTCATTACTTGAAAATACTGTCATTATTACTGATAGTTTCTGGTCCACTTTAGCTTATAATAATAATGCGTAACTAAAAAACTAAAAGAGTCAATAAACATTATTTGATTGATTGATTGATTATAATTGACCACGCTGAATACGTTAAAAACAACCGACTTCAATCGCAACAACTCCAATTTTGCTATGTTTTTGTCGATTTTCTCAAAAACCGCTGAATCGATTTCGATAAAATTTATATGGGACCACCTGTGAAGTATACCCTTTCAAACAAAAAAAGAATTTTCGAAATCGGTTCAGGCGTCTTCGAGTAATCGGTGAACATACATAAAAAAAAAAGATTCCGACGAATTGAGAACCTCCTCCTTTTTTTGAAGTCGTTTGAAAATGTAATCGCGCATTATATTTGATGTATAAATGTAGCCAAAACAAACAAAGGTTATTAATCAGAGAACTGAACTCTAGACAAATAAATAAGTTAAATTGAGGCGCTCCCGCAAGATTCCATGCACTTCAGCCCTCCTAAGTTGGATAGTGCTCTGTCCCCATAATTTAATCCAAACTCTTTTCTCATAAATATTGAAAACAGCAGCGCTTGAATGAAACACGTCACGATCACGTCTTAGATCATTACTTAAACTTTGCCAGAGCTCCAAGGGATTATTATTATTTGGGGGTAAAGGGGTATAGGACCAAAGGAGGGCACTAGTGGATCACTTTGACCTGGGTAGATCTATTGTGATCACTGCCCCTGTTATATCCTTAAGGCCAATAGTTCTTTAGTATAGGTTCCTTGGGGTAAGTTGTTCAGTTTCATGAGAAGAACCGTGGTCAAATTTTTTTCAGATATTCCATAAACCTATATATTGAAGTGGTGGGCAGGAAATAGGGGTCACAATCCTATACTGCGTAACCTGGCGGCCCGCTACCTTTCCCCACCAAGTAGCTCAGTATACAGCGAGCGTCTTTTCTAATGCAGGTAACGTCTACGAAAAAAAAGAAGCCGACTAGATCCTGATCGAGCTAAAAAAACTCGTATTTTTACACCATAACTTAATTTTACACCATAACTATAAACCTACAATACTAAATGAGATTGAAATATGAACGACAGTTACATAAATGGACCTACTGTACTTTTAACTACAAAATAACGTGTTTTTAATAACTAGGTAATTACTCGGCAGAGCCGGGTACCCAGCGCTATTTCCCAGTACCCAGCCGGATCCTTAAAAAAGTGCCGGATCTGCCGGGTACCGGATCCAACATGACTACTACTAATAATAATATTTATTGAAAGAAAACTTAATTGACAAGGTAATGACTAAAAACTAAACATATTATTAGAGTACAGAAAACACACGTGCCTGAACTAGGTATTCCTGTATTTCAGGCCAAAAAGAGCTTACCTAACTAAATATTTACTTGCAAAAAATTGATAGAGTAAAGTTTACTCATGTTTACTGGGATAACAACAAAACGAAACAGACTGTAGACATGACTCTAGAAATATGATGGTTTTATAGTTCGCAAGCAGGTTCTTATTGCATTTTATTACCACCACATTTTGTGCTATACCGTAAGCTTTCGTCCCTCAAGCATAACAGAATTAAACAACTTCTGAAGAGCTTGTAGTAATGATTTTCCACCTGCTTTCAAAAGTCAGCCGTGATCCATCATCAGCCGGTGCATTGATATTCTTCAGCTTCCTACAATTTTGCGCCCGGGAAACACAGCTTCGGTACAGTGCAGTGTCGGGTCAATCTGGCTCTTGGGTCTTTACGAGTTTACAATTTTTACAAGTTACCACATTGTTACCACATTAAGTTACCACATTGCTGACAGAGAGGCGTATGGTCACTTATGACTGTCCTAAGAACTTCTTAAATTATTTCAATAGCCCAGAAGAAATAAATAAAATGAATGACGAAATTGAGAGTTTGTCTATGTTGTTTTCTATGTGTCCTGAAAAAATTACTGATACGTTTTTCTTTATACGTTTTTTTCGTTGGTGTAGTTTGTACTTGCTATACACAAAACTGATTAGTGGTTTATTCATAGGTAAACAATACATAATTTAAATTCTCTTTTTTACTAACAGTCTAAAGTATTTTCTATCGAACCACCGAACGAGCGTTAGTAGACGTTATTCGATTAAAAATATGCTTCTGTAATCGCCAATCGCCTTCAACGAGCACAAGCTTGTGAACCAGTGAAATAAACCTCTTTGTTGTGAACAGCCTGTTTATGCATGCGCCCGTGCTCCTGTCTGTGCTTGCGTGTACAGAAATACACACTCTTTAAAATTTCAATCGTCTACCTATTACAAAAATCAAATCAAAAAAAATCAAAAAGTATTTATTTCTTTACCAAAAATAGCAATGGTTTACAAACATTGTTGGGTATACCTAGTAGGTACTAAAATACCTGTATCAGGTTTACCCGCTCTTCCATACCTAAGATAATTATAGTAAAGGAAATAAATTAACATCTTATGTAAGTAATTAAGTATACAAAAAAGGAAAAAAACACCAAAATGAAAGGTAACTGAAAATAAAATGTTACAATTCATAGGAACTAGGTAGTTATGATCGAAAAGACTTAAAAAAGATGGATCATCAAAATTGTGTGTATGTATGTGTGTGTGTGTGTATGTGTGTGTGTGTGTGTATGTATGTGTGTGTGTATGTGTGTGTGTGTGTGTGTGTGTGTGTGTGTGTGTGTGTGTGTGTGTGTGTGTGTGTGTGTGTGTGTGTGTGTGTGTGTGTGTGTGTGTGCGTGTGTGTGTGTGCGTGTGTGTGTGTGCGTGTGTGTGTATGTGTGTGTGTGTGCGTGTGTGTGTGTGTGTGCGTGTGTGTGTATATGTGTGCGTGTGTGTGTATATGTGTGTGTGTGTGTGAGTGTGCATGTGATAGAAGGCGGATTTATGTGATAGAAGCGGAAGTATATGTTCTTCTTTTTACAATACATGGGTCAAACACGAGGGTTTTATGTAGTTTCAATATAGAATTTACTATGTATAATTTTCTAACAGAGAGCAGATTGCTGTTTAAATAAAGTTCATATTACGGTTCATTAGATACAGCCCGCTGACAGACAGACAGACGGGCGGACGGACGGACGGACAACGGAACCTTAGTACAATAATAGGGTCCCGTTGGCCTTTAAACTTTGAGCCCTAAAAATAAACATTTTGCCGCTACTTTTCCGTCTTTCTTCCAAAACAACGTTTTCGTCTTGTCTACTTCGGCCAGGCAGTCTGCCAAACAGTAGCTCGGGTGTATTCAAAATCTAATAGTACAGTTGTCTCCGATTAGGGTACTTTTGTGGCACAGTGCCGCCGCTGCTCTGTCACAAATGAAATGCTCACAAAGTTTGTATTGCTATAGTCGCTAAAAATATAGTAAAATAAAATTATATTCTAAAATTAAAGGGGTCCCCATACAAGAGACGTGTTTTTTGGAGTTACTTGTACGATGGTATGGAACCCTTCATGCGCGAGTCCGACTCGCACTTGGCCGTTTTTTTTATCTCAGGTAGAAAGTTACGGTGACTTTGTAGAATACACACATGATCTCTTTTCTATTTTAATCAATCTAATTATTTTTATTTGAAAAACCTCGAATATAAGATTTTTTAAATCAGCACCTTGAGGTCAAAAATAGCAATTAACACAATGTTTGCAAGGAACCAAGTATTATACATTTCTAAAATGGGCATGAAACAAGGATTTTTTATAATATATTAGACAAAATTATTCAATACATTTTTTTACATGTTTAAAGTTTCATTATCGGATATTTTTAAATATTTTTCTTGAATTTATGATGTATTTCTGATGGCATCTTTAATTTTTTGTAGAACAAATAGTAGATTCAGGTAGAGACACTAATCGAAAATATTTGAGTGCAAAAAAATTACAATTTAAGTGGTTTTTTTAATAACAAAAGCTCAAAAGACCACCGTAAGGTAGTGATTTTATTTTTATTTTTTTAATCTAGTATAACCCGAAAACCATAAACTTTTGCTGAATATATGTTTCGTTATTTTGATAGGTCTTGATCAAAGCTATCACCAGCCAAAATTTGTCGCATTCCTTTTGGGACACCCTGTATAAGTACATTAAGTAAACTGTTATTATAATAAGTTACATAATTGTAAAAATTGTATCTGTTTATAAAATAAATTTCATTTCATTTCATTTCATTGCAACACAATATTAATAATCATAATTTCTATTTTTAATTTATTTATTATTTTTATAATAGAAAATAAAGACGCCGACAATGAGCTTTAGATCACTGGACGCCTACATCTGTAATACAGTTTATAACTAATCCCAGTAAAAGCTACATCATCGTATTCGCTGGCCACTTTAAATCTGTATTCGGTAAATAAAAAATTATATTAGAATGACAGTAGCAAACAAAGAAGAGTTTTAGTGATCTGTCAGTTTGGTTGGAAAATTGAATATATTTATTGGTAGATAATGAATAACAGTATAATTAGTTTGCATTCTCTGTATTTTTTGATAGTTCTACTGAGTTTACTGAACATTTGCGTCTGTGAAATAACGAAGAAAAGTAGTATTGATGAAGAAAATAGAGAAGACAATGGCGAAGGTAACGATGACGGCAAAGAAGAGTCAATGGGTCTTGCAGTTGAGAGTGATTCTACCAACCTAACATGTACGAGGAGACAAAACAGTCAGATGCATGAAATAAGGACAGCACACCACAAGCAGTTCCCATTTGTGGCAGCGATAATGTCGCACCAAAATGAATATTTGTGTTCTGGTTCCGTGGTCTCTAACGGATTGATCCTGACTTCCGCTAAATGCACACAAATGCCCGTAAGCTACATCCTTTTAAACACCACAAAAGATAAGAGGGATGACGGCGCTGCTTTGGTTCATGTGGTCAAATCTGAAAAATTCCCTTCCTTCACTGGAAGCGATACTCTAAAAGATGTCGGACTCATTTATACAGAGAAATTCAACAGTTCGATTGCTTCAAAAATTTCTATTAGTAATTACACAAGTGCGCGAAATCTCGTCGATATAGAAGGCATTGGTTTCGGATTGAACGTTGAAATTGGTCAGCTCAGAGAACTGCAGTATGTCGGTATGGAGGTCCGCACTTTGAGCGAAGATTTTTTATCTGCATTTTTCGATTGTGTGGAGACTAAAGTACCTTTGTGCTACAAAGACAAAGGTGGACCTGCGATATTTGATAACGAACTCATAGGAATTGTAGTTGAAGGTCAAGAAGATTGTCTCAAACAAGTTTCTTCTACTTACGCTATTAACAAGAAAATGGTAGATGTAATACCGACTTACACATTTAAAGCTTGGCTTGACGAAAAGATAGCGAAAAATGAGGAACAAGGACAGGGATCCGCTTTGCCGACGTACCCTTCAAAGCCTGTGGCTCTGCTTAGCATTAAAGAAACTACTTCTTCGAATTCGGTAGTACCTAATAATCCCATAGCAATACTGATTATATTTGGTTCTTTGCTACACGTTTATGCTTACTAATGTGTTAGTTTTATGCCATCAATAGATTACAGTAGGTCTCAAAATTTTTCGTGTATTAAATTATTCAACTTTTAAAGATTTCATTATTTTACTAAGTACTTAGTTTAAATTCAATAAGTATACACGTCATAATATCAACGAATATTAACTCTGATAGCTGCTCTTATCGCCGCGACAAACTAGTGGAAAGAGTGTATTCGCCGGCAGTATGACTGCCAGCAATCAACTATTATACAGGGTTAATTTTGGACAACCACCAAAACTTCACAGTGGCTTCTTCAAACCCATGAAACTGAGCAACTTTCCCCAAATAACCAATACTTAGTAAATTCGGAAAAAGTATTTCGGCGAATACGAATACAAATATTCGTTTTCGCCGAATAGTAGATCTTTCCCGAATATTTGTATTCGGCGAATACTAATCACGAATATTAAAAAAAAATTTGAGCAAGCAAATAAATATTGTACTTAACTGAAGAGGCGAAAATGGAAGAGCCAGTTTCGATATTTTCCGGTCAGTTGATTTTTATGTACTTATTTTTTCTGATATAATACAAGTAAAGCGTTATTTAACAATAATCACTTTTTTAGAAGAAATTGTTTTATTAAAAACGAGACTGATTATTTTAAAAAATCTTCCAAAATTATCGCCGTCTATAAATCTGTTGGCCTTCTAGCGAGACGATATACATTTCCCAACTCTAAAAAACCTGGTCCAAAAATATTTTTCATTGAAACAGTGTATATGTCGCAGATGGATTGTAGAATCCGCTGTTTTACAAAACCGCTAGTGATTTTACAAAACAGCGCTGTTTTGTAAAACAGCTGAATGACCTTTAGCAACTTTTCATAATAACTAGGCTTATAATTTATAATACGCGGAACTGCATAAACGTTTTGCGTTAATCAATGCAGCGAGTCAACGATAGGTTTTGTAAAACAACGTAAAATAAAACGTCAGATTGTAGATTTTAGTTCTAAATTTTGTCACTAGTGGCACTGTGTGTCATCATAACAACAATAATGGCGTCCGAAACAGAAAGTAGTTTGCCGAAATTAATAAATAAATCGAGTAATATGAGTGAAAATGATCCTGACTCAAGTGAAAAAAGTGATTTTAGCAACAGTTTTAATAAAAAATTATCAGATTTTTATGAATAATATAATATATAACTGAAATTAATATTTAAGTAATTAAGATACGAAGAAGACTGTTTTCTTTTGTTATAACCTGTTGATTTATTAAGATATATAATATAAAATGTTATAGTTTAACTTTATTAAGTAAAAGTATATTTGTAATTGGTAACCATTCTACAATACGTCTAAGCGCGGTTAGCAGTTTTGTTAAACGTAGCGCAATGGCGATCCATCTTAACGTCGTTCAGCTGTTTTACAAAACGACGCTGTTTTGTAAAATCACTAGCGGTTTTGTAAAACAGCGGATTATGCAATGTATCTGCGACATATATAAGGCTTTTTAAAAAAAAAATAGCCTGTCACCAGCGAATTTACATATTACTATCTATCTATCAGCCGAAAGACGTCCACTGCTGGACAAAGGCCTCCCCCAAGGATTTCCACACCGACCGGTCCTGTGCGGCTCGCATCCAGCGGCTTCCTGCAACCTTTACCAGGTCGTCGGTCCACCGAGTCGGATGCCCACACTGCGCCTTCCGGTGCGTGGTCGCCATTCGAGAACTTTACTGCCCCAACGGCCATCTGTTCTACGAGCTATGTGCCCTGCCCACTGCCACTTAAGTCTAGCGATTCTGAGAGCTATGTCGGTAACTTTAGTTCTCCTACGTATCTCCTCATTTCTGATTCGATCATGTAGGGAAACACCAAGCATAGCACGCTCCATCGCCCTTTGGGTGGCTTTGAGCCTTCTTATGAGGCTATAGTAAGCGACCATGTCTCGGATCCATATGTCATCACTGGCAACACACACTAGTCAAAGACTTTAGTCTTGAGACACTGCGGTATTTTGGACGTAAAGATATTGCGAAGCTCCCCGAACGCTGCCCAGCCGAGTTGGATTCGACGATTGCTCTCTTTCTCGAAGTTGGACCTACCTAACTGGACTGTTTGTCCCAGGTATACATATTCGTCAACAACTTCGAGTGTAGAGTCTCCAAACTTCAGAGGAGTGGGTGTAACACGGACGTTTGACATGATTTTCGTCTTATCCATGTTCATTTTAAGACCCACTTGTTGGAAAACTCTACTGAGTCCTTCGAGCATTGCGCCTAGGTCTTCCAAGGTCTCAGCCATGATCACGATATCGTCAGCAAATCGAAGGTGAGTGATGTACTCGCCATTGATGTTAATGCCGAGTCCTCTCCAGTCCAGAAGCATGAAAACGTCTTCCAGTGCAGCGGTGAACAGTTTCGGAGATATAACGTCTCCCTGTCTCACCCCACGCTGCAGCCGGATAGGTTTCGAATTCTGATCCTGGAGGTGGACCGACATGGTGGCGTTTTCATACAAACACTTCAACACTTCGATGTATCGATAATCAATTTGGCACTGTTGGAGAGACTGTAACACAGCACAGGTCTCGATCGAATCAGAGGCTTTCTCATAGTCCACAAACGCCAAGCATAGTGGCCGATTATACTCTTCGGTCTTCTGTATAATCTGCCGCAGCGTATGTATGTGGTCTATGGTACTGAAGCCTTTTCGGAAACCGGCTTGTTTGGGAGGCTAGAAGTCGTCAAACCTGCGTGCGAGACGATTCGTAATGACTCTCGAAAACAGCTTGTAGACATGGCTCAGGAGTGAGATGTGTCTGTAATTCTTCAACAGATTCTTATCACCCTTCTTGAAGAAGAGCAAGACCATACTCCCGTGCCATGCTGTAGGCGTTCGTCCCTCGAGCATGACGGAATTGAATAGCCTCTGAAGAGCTATAAGTACCGGTTCTCCACCTGCTTTCAGAAGCTCAGCCGTAATTCCATCATCACCTTGGTGCCTTGTTGTTCTTAAGCTGTTTGAGAGCCATTCTAATCTCGCACAGGCTGACGTCTGGGATATCTTCGGTATAGTGTCGGGTCAATCCGGCTCTCGGGTCTTCAGCCAGATTGCTGACAGGTAAGCGTGTAGTCATGTATAATTGTCCATAGAACTTCTCAACCTCTTCCAACAGCTCGGGCTTGGACGACACGACTCTGCCATCCTCGGTCTTCAGCTTTGTCAGTTGGCTTTGACCAGCAGACAGATCCCTTGCGAATACTTTTGACCCTTTATTGCACTCGATAGCCTCTTTAATACAATTGGTATTAAATTGGCGTATATCGCGGGTCAAGGACTTGGAGATCTGTCTGTTTAGTCGCCGACACTGACATGCATCTTCAGAGGATTTCAGTATCAGGCTTCGTCTTTCCTCCATGAGCTTGCTGGTGAGGTCTGAGATACAAGATGTTCTTTTTAAACGGCCGGTTTTGAAGGCCTTATTCCCAGCCGTTTGGACAATTTCCATGAACCTGTCGTTATAATTGTCCACATTTTCGCAATCTCTAGGCATTCGAAGCGGTTGTGCAACTCGAGTTGAAAGCTTTCGGGGTTTTGGAGTTGGATAGGCGCAGGTCGGAGCATAGACTTCATCAGTCGACATCTTTCTAGCTTTGTTTTTAGATTCAATGTGCCTCTTACCATTCGGTGATCGCTTCGTGTACGTTACCCCAGCCAGAAAATGTCGAATTTTGTCATTCGAGTGTAATAGATAATTAGTTGTCCAGCTCCTGTAATTGTTGCGCATATTTTTGAATTTGTTCTGCTGATAGTTTTTTAGTTATTTGACAAAAACATATCTGGATGCGGTAACGTTACCCCAGCCAGACAATTTTTGATTTTTTGGATATATTAAAATAAAAATTAGCTAAATAATTAGTAGTCTAGACGAAGTAAATGTTGCGACTTAATTTGTGCTGATACGTTTTACGGTTGCGAAGTTATTCAAATTCCGGCTGGGGTAACGTTTGCAGGTTTGCTGGATCTCTGAAATGGTTAAGCGCACATTTATAAGTTTTCGTATACCACTTCTTATGAATTAGTTCATCAATAAAAAAACAACAATAATGTACCGTTTAAAAGTTACATAAATAAATAGAATTTTCCTTTAAAAGGTCCTAGCACGACGAATAAGAACTCTCAAGACTCACTCAAAACGTTATTTTGTAGCTTAAAGCTGCCTTCAAATGTTTGTGAATTTTCAGCTGTAAATCGATCAGCTGGCGAACCAAGTTTGTATGAAGAGTAAAAAAAAAATTTGCGATTTGAATAAAGTTGTAGAACAAAAGTTGTTCAGTTTGATGGGTAAAAGCCCACCTTGAAGTATTATCACACCTTTTTGTTACACCCTGTATAATACATGCATAATATTAGCATTCACCCGTGCGAAGCCGGGGCGGGTCAAGAGTAAACGGTACATTATTGTTGTTTTTTTATTGATGAACAAATTAGAACTAATTCATAAGAAGTGGTATACGAAAAATTATAAATGTGCGCTTAACCATTTCAGAGATCCAGCAAACCTGCAAACGTTACCCCAGCCGGAATTTGAATAACTTCGCAACCGTAAAACGTATCAGCACAAATTAAGTCGCAACATTTACTTCGTCTAGACTACTAATTATTTAGCTAATTTTTATTTTAATGTACCCAAAAAATCAAAAATAGTCTGGCTGGGGTAACGTTACCGCAGCCAGATATGTTTTTGTCAAATAACTAAAAAACTATCAGCAGAACAAATTCAAAAATATGCGCAACAATTACAGAAGCTGGACAACTAATTATCTATAACACTCGAATGACGATATTCGACATTTTCTGGCTGGGGTAACGCACACGATCGCTTCCTGTCTTCAGCCAGTTGATCACAGAGACATCATTGAATATTTGCCTTTTTGTCGACTGATGAAGTCAATCTCATTTTTTACTACTCCAATTTACATACTAGGGATGCAGCCATGTCCACTTGCGTTGTTCTGGCTTTTTAAAGAAGGAGTTCATCATGAAGAGGCCCTCCTTCTCCATAAAGCCGGTCAGCAGCTGACCCCGCGCATTCCTCTCCAAATTTCCCCACTCTTAGCTCGTTGTCCCTTCGTTTGCCTAGTTTCGCGTTGAAGTCTCCCATCTCAACGGTGAAATGGGTCTTGGAACTATGTATGGCTCTGGAGATATCCTCATACATAGCCTCCACCTCTTCGTCGGGATGTTCCGCGGTCGGCGCATATACCCGTATGACCTTCAGCGAATACCGTTTGGTGATTCTGAGTATAAGGTACGCTACCGTCGTCGAAACACTCTCGACCTGGACCACGTTGTTGACTAGGACAATATACCCGAAACCACCCTGGGACAGTTGGTCGCCCTCCCGGAAATAGAGCAGGTTTCCGGACTTAAGGATCATGGTGTCCTCACCCTCTCTTCGGACTTCACATAATCCCACAATGTCCCATCGTAACCTGCTCAATTCCTCCTCCAGCTCAGCGAGTCTTTCGTCCGTTCGCAGTGTGCGCGTGTTATAGGTTGCCAGGGCCAAAGGTTTTTGTTTTTGATAGCCTGGCCTCTGCCGGAGATTCTTCGCATCCCATGCCCCGCCGTTACCGTGGCCGCTACCGGAGTCAGGAATAGCAGGGCTGCCGGGGACTAGGGGCCGTTGTTTCGGGTTCCTAATCATGTTTGGGGGGTAGTTGCCATAATCGCCACGCTTGACATGCGGGTTGGCGATCGCAGTGTGGCGTGAGCCAAGAAAAACGCGGGAAAAACGCTGCTGCCCATCCTCCGGTTTATGGATCCCTTAGTCGCCTTTTACGACACCCACGGGAAGATATAGGTTGGTGCTATTCTAAGGCCACACCACAGGCCGTTACATATGATACATTATATTACATATTACTAAAATTGCCAGTTGTGAATTGTTATTATTAAACAATAAAATAAATAGAAAATTAATAAATAAATGATTTTTATTAATATACCAAGTTATTCCTATTCGTATTCGCCGAATGGTAGGTTTGATGTTCGTATTCGTATTCGTAAAAGTACTATTCGTTGTATCACTAAAATTCGTTCTTTGAAAAAGTGGTTCATGAATAGAAGCCACTGTAAAGTTTTGGTGAGGGGTCCAAAAATAACCCTGTATGTATCTCTTTTATTGACACGGGATCTACATCTTAATGTACATTGTACTTACGTTTCTTGAGCGAGAAAATATTCGATAGTCAGCCGCTTTCTCGCCGGCGGCGTGGCGCGGCGGTGGGACAATTGCCTCTGACTATGACTAAAAAATACACACCAAATTAAAATAGGGTGCAGGGGGTAATTCCGATAATGCGTAATTTCTACCAAACGCGGCAACATTTTTCGCACTGGCAACATTCATTTGACGGCCATTTTAATCAGCTCACTTACTAATGGGGAAGAAAACGCAAAGCTATTTGCAGATGGCGCTACGGACGCTTGACTCATAACAACTTTCAATTAGTTCCGCGTTTTTTTATTATCGAGGTGTTAAGAATTAATTTTTTTTCTGTAAAATTATTAAATGGAAAATGTATGCGACTTGGACTGTTCCTAAATTAAAAGCGAAGTTGAAAAGTACATAATTGAAAACGTAACTTTTCCCACGTCTTCTTCATCCGAAAATCTTTAGGAAATTAATGATTTCCATTATTATTGCAACCAATCGCCACACAACGCGGCAATTTTTTAATAATCTTATGTTTAGTTCATTAAACAATGTTTTTCTATACGTTTTAACAGTTAGTATGAGTCAAGCGATATCAGCGCCTCTATCGGCGAGCTTTGTCAGTTTTCTTCTCCATTACTTAATGCCATAAAATTATCTTTTCCTTTTTTTTAAATCCGCATTATCTGAATTTCCCGACATTACCCCCCCGCACCCTAATACAAGTGAAATTAAAATCGCAGACCATGTTTTAATTGTGGTTTCTGCTCATGAAACTGAACTGAAAATTAAGTCTAAGGAACCAATTCAATCGGAGCAAAAAAAATTGGACTCTTTATAGTAGATTGAAGTTCATACAAAACGATGAGCTGATTCAAAAGTCAAAAGTAAAAATGTTTTTTATTTTAGTAGACGGTGTACACATACTTTTAAATAGTCTTTTTTTTCTACCTAGTACAAAGTTCCTACCGCTCGGAACTTGTACACTCAACTTAGCCAACTTTGTACGGAATTTCTAGTCCACTAGATCCAATACAGAAAGTTGTTCAGTGTCATGACTCATGTCTATTGATCGGCGTAGATAGTACCATTCCCGGGATTTAGTGACCATTATCTTACCATGGATATGCCTCAGAATCCCGCAAAGAATTAAATGTATTTATTTAATGTGTTTTTTTTTTATCAGGAACTATTTTAGGAATTCATATTTTAAATTCCTCAGCTTTATGCACATACTGTATAGGTCCTAAAGCCACACCTTTCCCTCGCGGGTGAGGTGAAGACTAAGTATGTGGTAAATGGTAGTAGTGGCTATTAGCAGTAAGGCGAATATAGGCTGAAAATAATTGATGTCTTAATAAAATGCTTTGACACTGCAAATATTTTTGAGTAACAGAAATAAAATGATGAATAAAAATGAATAAAATAAAATAAAAAGCGGTCAAGTGCATGTCGGGCCACACGCACTGTAGGGTTCCGTAGTACTTCGACAAATACTGCTTCAAAGCACAAAGTACATCTATTTTAAGTTCACGGGTTAAAACCTCCCGTCTTACAAAATTGACTAATACTCGTTAACTTGTAAAGTCTACTCAGCTGTGATAGTTTTCCTTTTAACTTCGTTATATATACTACTGCCCTAATTTTTTCTCAATTTCTAGAAACAACCGTTTAGCTGGCAGAAGGGAAGGGGGGGAAGAAACATGACTTCAACAAAAATTTCCACTGTAAAGCTTAATATTTCGAAAACGGATACCTGAATCGAAAAATATTTTTTGCAAACACCCAATATTTTTTACTGACCTATCCAACGACACCCCACACCATGGAATAGTCGAGAAAAAAAATATTTATACCCACTTCACGTGTAGGGGAGGTACCCTGAAAATTTTTTTTTCAAGATTTTATTTTACCACTTTGTCGGCGTGATCAATATACATATCAAACCATGCCAAATTACAGCTCTCTAATACTAAAGTCTCTGAGCTAAGCCGCGGACAGACAGATAGACAGACAGAAGGACATGGCGAAACTGCAAATAACGCGGATATCACACTGAGGCGGAATTCAGACGGGAGCGCGGAGCGACGAAATTCGCATGCGGCAGCGATCCGCTCCACCGGACGGTTTCCGTCGGAATTTCATCGGAAGCTGCAGTGCACGACGAAGGCGCGGATTCCGCGCCACCGCCGGGCGATTTCCGTCCGAATTTCGTCCGAAGTTGCGGTGCACGATGATTTTCGTCATACGTTTATCTAATATTCGAACGTGTATGTATGTAACAAGGGTTGTTTTTGTTTGTAACAAGCTCAGAACAAGAATAGGTATAGAAACTGAATTCCATACAATACTCCTTCCAAAAAGCAGGGTAGTACTTTATCCTATATATACGTATACTTCTTTGTCAACAGAGGTCAACCTTGAATGGTAAGACGCGATGGTTTCACGTAACTATGTTTTCCATCCAGTCTAACTTGACCTATGTGTATGCAAAACCACATGACTGCGATTCGCGGTGGCTCCGCTATATTACTTAAAAATACCCTAAAGACTAAGGTACCTACGGAAAGACGTCGTAAGTCTTTCGATTGAAAGAACTGTGGAGCTATCTTGTGTGGAGCTGGAGAACCACATCATTATCTGTGTATATAGGCCCCTATGTGACGATAACTTTGCTCGTTTCGAATCAAGGTAATTCAAGATTTTGTTTTACAAACAGATAAAGCCAAAATAACATCTAACGCAGAAATAGCTACGGAATTCGAAACGTTTTTCACAAACATTCCACTTAAGCTAACTGAGGCTCTGGACTCATCACCCACATATGCTAAAAAAATATTAGAAGAAAATGTCATTTCTTTTGATGAAATATTCTATTTTAGAGAAATTGGACCTGACACTGTTGTTAAAACTTTTAAGTCGCTTAAAGTGAAACAAACTGAGGACTTGTGGGGTTTATCAGTTAAATTAATTAGTAATGTAATTGACGTATTAGCACCACATTTAGCATACCTTTTCAATATTAGTATAGAAAGTGGTGACTTTCCAGATCTCATGAAGTGTAGTAAAATTATACCTCTTTATAAATCAGGTTCCAAAACTGATGCGGGAAATTACAGACCTGTTTCTGTATTACCCGTCCTTAGTAAAGTCTTTGAAAAAATTATGCTCAACCAAATGCTACAACACTTCACTTTAAACAAACTTCTGCATAATCAACAATTTGGCTTCACGAAAGGTCGATCAACTACCGATGCAGGAGTAGCACTTATACGAAACATCTATGATGCTTTTGAGAAATCACAAGATGCAATAGGAGTGTTTTGTGATTTATCTAAAGCATTTGATTGTGTGGAACATCAAACTTTACTTCTTAAACTAAAGCATTACGGTGTGGAAGATAGGGCTCTCAGTCTTCTCAATTCTTACCTTAACAATAGGTTACAAACAGTCCAAGTAAAAGGCACAAATTCTCTCGGCTCTACAGTAAAAATAGGCGTTCCCCAGGGATCTATTTTAGGCCCCTTTCTCTTCCTTGTTTATATAAATGACTTACCATTTATGGTGCAACGTCTCTCAAATATTGTGTTGTTTGCAGATGACACATCTCTTATTTTTAAGGTAGACAGGAAAGACAGCAAAATTGACGAAGTAAACAACACACTTTCAGAAATACATAAATGGTTTACTGTTAATAACTTGCTATTAAATGCCACAAAGACAAAAGTAATAAAATTCAGATTACCAAATGTCAAGCAAACTCACGATAATGTAATATTAGATAGTAATATTTTAGAGTTCGTAAATAGCACTGTTTTTCTTGGTATTACTTTAGATGCTTCTTTACAATGGGGACCACATATAGAAACCTTAGCAGGAAAGCTTAGTTCAGCTGCCTACGCCGTCAAGAAAATAAGGCAACTAACAGATGTAGATACTGCAAGACTAGTGTATTTTAGCTATTTTCATTTCATAGTATAATGTCTTACGGCATCTTAATTTGGGGACATGCGGCTGACATAGAAACTATTTTCATACTGCAAAAAAGAGCCATTCGCGCTATCTATCAGATGCGATCTCGAGAGTCATTGAGGAACAAGTTTAAAGAAATAAATATTTTAACTGTTGCCAGTCAATTCATATATGAAAACATCATGTATGTTCGTAAGAATTTAGATTTATTTCCAAAAAACAGTGACAGGCATAATTTTAATCTTAGAAATAGAAATAATATCGAAGTTGCTTATTCGAGACTGAGTAAGGTAAAGAAGTCGTTCATGGGGCAGTGTATAAAATTCTACAATAAAATACCTGAAAATGTAATTAGTTTATCCGAAAATAAGTTTAAGACTTATGTAAAGAAATGCCTGTGTTCAAGAGGATATTATAAAACCCAAGACTATGTTAATGACAATGATGTATGGACATGTATAGATCTTCCAGCTCATAGCTTTAGTAATGACATCAATTGTAATAGATATTAAGTATTTATTTCAAAAAATGTGTTGGGGCGAGTTTCTTTTGGGCTCGACGTTTCTTCTCGCTCCGTTAACACTTCCCGAAACGTTGAGTGTACAAGTTCCGCGTGGTAGAAACTTTGTACTAGGTAAAAAAAAAGACGCATCAGGGGGGTGCCGCCAGAGATTTCATCTCATTCTCTGCGCGGCGTCGGTTGGCGGCGGAGCCTACCATCTTATCCGCCGCAGGGGGTCGGGTTTCCTGGACCCCATCGCTTCCAGACAGTACACTGGGGGGGGTCTGCTGTCCACTATGAGGAAGCAGTTGGAGGGTGCGCTCAGCGTCTGAGTGCGCCCTACCAAAGCGGGTCGAGTGGCAGTCGCCGGTTGGGGACTGGAGGTAAAGGCTCTGCCGGTTTCCCAGACCCCTGCCATACGGCGAAGCGGGAACGCCGTTGGGTTTTAGCCGGTAGGAGTCCGGCATAACCCGGTTGCTGCCCCCGCAGTGACTGGGTATCCATGATGGATTTCCCAACGTTAAAAAAAAAGGTGGGCGTAATTACTCCACCGGACTCCGCCCACCAAGCCCAGCAGCTTCGAGTGGCTCTTAACCACGCCTAGCACGAGATTCCAAAACCAGTTACTAAACGTGTTACCGGGGACGCCGGACAGGTGTGTGGTGTTGCCAAACGGTCCCTGCTTGACCTGCTATAGTACAGGCCAAGCAGTCACCAATTGAGCACCCCCACACCGTAGCACTGGGAAGCGGCCGCTAAGTCCCATAGATAGGTCTTTTAAAAATATTGGGGGTTTGTGAAAACGATTTTTCGATTCACGGATCCGTTTTCGAAAAATTAAGCTTTAAAGTGGACATTTTTGAAATGAAATGAAATGAAATGAAATAATATTTATTCGAAGTAGGTATCTCTGTACACTTTTCGAACGTCATATTTTTTCTACCTAATACGAAGTTCCTACCACTCGGAACTCGTATACCCAACGTTTCGGGAAGTGTTTGCGGAGAAAGAAGAAACGTCGGGCCCTAAAGAAACTCCCTCCAACACATTTTTTACATAATTCAGGTAAACAACAAAGATATGTTTAGCTTAGTTGCATACTATTACAAACGAATGTGAAAGGATCAACAAAAACATACAAGTACAATGTGCAAACAGGTAATTATTGTGACCAAACACCAATGACAAGAGCAGGCCAGTTCACACGGACAGCACCCGATCACGAGTATAACGCGGGAGTCAGCCATCGCTCCCCTCAACCATATTTGAGGGAAGGGAACGACCCGGCTCCCGATACGCCACCATCCGCACGAACATTTAAGCGAGCATGCACCGCTCCGGTCAATGGGAAAATATATGTATTAATTAATGAATCTTCAATCCTTCCAGACCCTCCACAATATGTATACAACCACTTACAATTTCAATTACTAATTTGTTAAAGTCATGTGTCCCCTCCCTCTGCCAACTAAACGGTTGTTTCTAGAAATTTGAAAAAAAATTAGGGCAGTAGTATATACCTATAACGAACTTAGGAAAACTATCACAGCTAAGTAGACTTTACGAGTTAACGAGTATTAGTCAATTTTGTAAGACGGGAGGTTTTACCCCTTGAACTCAAAATAGATTTACTTTGTGCCTTGAAGCAGTGTTTATCGAAGTACTACGGACGGAACTCTACACTGCGCGTGACCCGACACGCACTTCACCGCTTTTTATTTTATTAGAATTGATCATTTTATTTCTGTTACTCAAAAATATTTTCAGTGTCAAAACATTTTATTAAGACATCAATTATTTTCAGCCTATGTTCGCCTAACTGCTAATAGCCACTAGAGTCTGACAAATAAAAGCGTAACCTGAGAAAGCGCGGCCAATTCAAAAAATCTTCATGTGGTATCACCAACCTGTAGCAGGAAAAAATATATTTAATACTTGTGTGATAAATCTTTATTAAAATATATTTATACTAGTTGAAATTACAATTTACAATTAGCTTTTTATAATTTTATTGACTCCTTGGACATCTTGTTTATAAATATAAACATAAAAACAGTCTACTTCATAAACTGATTTTGATAATCTGCAGTTTATTTCTGCACTGAAAAATCTAAAACTACCATAAAATCTATCATTTACGAATGGCCATTACAAATAATATCATCATATCATTTCTTACGCTCGACAATACAATAAATAATAAACATGAATATTCAGCCAACAAGTATCAATAATTGACAGTTATACTAACATTCAACAGTTATACTAACATTCAACAGTGACAGCCTCTGCCTGCTTCTTTTTGTTGCCATGTAAAAACTTTAAATAAAATTCCAGGTTACGCTTTCATTTGTCAGACTCTACTACCATTTACCACTTACTCAGTCCTCACCTCACCCGCGAGGGAAATGTATGGCTTTAGGTCTCATACATTATGTACATAAAGCTGAGGAATATAAATTTGAATTCCTAAAATAGTTTCTTATAAAAAAAAACACTTTAATTACATAAATAAATTTAATTCTTTGTGGGATTCTGAGGCATATCCATGTTAAGATAACGGTTACGAAATCCCGGGAATGGAACTACCTACGCCGATCACTGTATATTACACTACACCAGAGAAGGCTGTATGGCCATATAAGCCTTTGCCTTGTAATAGCACGAAAGAATATTTTCTGTCAAGCTTCTTGTTTACATCACTGGACTTTTTTTGGCGGGAACTTGTGGCAAGAGTTTGTCATTTTTGTTTTATTATCCGAAAAAATAGACATCGTGGTTTTTAATGCATAATATTGATAGTGTATTGTTCAATAAAGTGCCATTTAAGTGTCTAATATGTAGGATAATGAAATAAAAGTGTATAGACTGTGTTTCGAGTGCTCTCAAGAAGTACATGAAATTTTCATCAAAAGTGCTATCATTTTGTTGAAGAATAGGAAATTTAAATACGAAAGAAATGGCTTTGGCCTTAATTGAATTTCCTATAAAGACGAAGAAATACGGAAGAAATGGCTTTTGGCCTTTAAATACGACAGAATATTTACAACAGACTAGGCTGTATGGCTCTGATCCTTTGCCTTTCCCCATCTCGGGGTAAAATAAAACAAAAACAAAAAATGTTGCTGTCACTGAACTTTTTGGCGGGAACTCGCGGCAAAAGTTTGTCATTTTTGTTTTATTATCCGAAAAATAGATATCGTGGTTTTTAATGCATAATATTGATAGTGTATTGTTCAATAAAGTGCCATTTAAGTGTCTAATATGTAGGATAATGAAATAAAAGTGTGTAGACTGTGTTTCGCGTGCTCTCAAGAAGTCCATGAAATCTTCATTAAAAGTACTATCATTTTGCTGAAGAATAGGAAAGAATATCATTTTGATGAAAGAAATGGCTTTGGCCTTAATTCAATTTTTCTATGAATACGAAGAAATACAGAAGAAATGGCTTTTGGCCTTAAATACGATAGAAAATTTTCAACAGACTAGGCTGTATGGCTCTGATCTGCTGCCTTCCTCATTTCGGGGTAAAATAAAACAAAAAAAAATGTTTTTGTCACTGGATTTTTTGGCGGAAACTCACGTCAAGAGTTTGTGGCAAGAGTTTGTCATTTTTGTTTTATTATCCGAAAAAATATATATCATGGTTTTTAATGCATAATATTGATAGAGTATTGTTGTAAGTGTCTAATATGTAGGATAATGAAATAAAAGTGTGTAGACTGTGTTTCGAGTACTCTCAAGAAGTCCATGAAATCTTCATCAAAAGTGCTATCTTTTTGCTGAAGAATAGGAAATTTAAACACGAAAGAAATGGATTTGGCCTTAATTGAATTTTTCTATAAAGACGAAGAAATACGGAAGAAATGGTTTTTGGCCTTTAAATACGACAGAAGATTTACAACAGACTAGGCTGTATGGCTTTGATCCTTTGCCTTCCCCATCTCGGGATAAAATAAAACAAAAAAAATGTTTCTGTCACTGTTTGTTCATATTGATGGGAAATTGTAAATTAAAATCCGTATAAATTCTGTTTACCTCATAGAACTATTAAAGATAGTGAGTTTGAAAAGACGCATTACCGTAGAGTACCTAGGTCGGCCATCCCATCACTATCACTACGCCGTCTCGCCGTGGCCGTCGTCGTGCGTGATGCACAGGCACCTTGATTATAGCGAATGAGTAACTCTCATCTTGAAAGGGTAAGTAGGTAGGTACCTACCTACCTATGTTTTTTCTTTCATGACTTCTCCATTGGCTCGGTTTATCTCTATCACAAAATCTGTACTTAATCTAGAATTGCTTTTCAGTGTGGGGGGGCTTCTATAAGACCATCAGCACGGCCTAGTATACATAGCCATAAAAATTGTCCCTGCTTTGGCGATTATAGTACTATGGGCAAACATGGGTTGAACAGTAGGCCTAGTAAGTACAAGAGTGAATCACATCAAGCTGGTCCATCTTTTAATACTACCCCAGGAGTTGATGAAGTCGACAATGTTCTGAGGTAATAAATATTTACTCTCCTCCCCCCTAAAAGGCTACTTCTTTTTCGCCCAACATATTTGGTCTGGTACTTTAAGGTTGCTATGCTTGCTGCCAGTATTTTGATTAATTCAAGTAAAATATTTTGATACACTGGAAGATATAAAGCATATTTTATTTTTGGTAACAAGTAGTATATGGTAGATTTTATTTTATTCGTTTTATAAGTTTACAGCTTTCAGTTTAACTATGAAAATACATGTTTTAATGCATGTCATTAAAATAAAAAACATGCTACTTATCCTCCTTGGTACTCACATGGGGCTTTTCCGTGGGGCTTTCCCTGGCGATCTTTTAAATAAAAATTATTGCAATGCATTGGAACTAGATACAAAACTAAGTGTTACATAGAGGACAAACAAAATATACACTCGGCTTCAAAAAAATCGCACCTTTTAAGAAATCTATTTTAAACATCTTTCAATCGTATTTGTATTATGAAATATTGGTAATGTTCGGTATCATTTGAAAGGTAAGGAAACAGAGAATGCAAAAACAATAATTAATTCAATGTTTTTTATTGGAACTGAGAAAAATTTACAAAACAATAAAAATCCTTAAAAAAACCCAAATGAAATCTGATTAATTTTTCAAAACAAAGTTGCTTAAAACTAACCTAAAACCTAGTGTTACCCCCCCTAGCCCTAATGACGTCTTCCATGCGCTCCCTCATGGATCGCACCAACTTTAGGACCTCTTCTTGAGGGATTCTGTCCCATTCCTCAATAACGGCGTCTTGGAGCTCCTGAAGAGTCGCGGGAGCGGGATCACGGGATCTAACCTTGCATTTCAGCTGGTCCCAGAGGTGCTCTATCGGGTTCAGATCTGGACTTCTCGCTGGCCACTGCATGACAGGGATCCCAACCTCTTGAAGGTAGCCCTGCACAATTCCAGCAGTGTGCGCGCGAGCGTTATCGTGCATTAATGTGAACCCGTCGCCAATAAATCCAGCATAGGGGACCACATGTTCTTCCAGGATCTCTGTGATGTACCGGTGAGCAGTCATCGACCCTTGCCCGCGAGCACCGCCGGTCCGAGAGACGCAAGAAAGTTCAGTTTTGCCGTCGGCATATATGCCGCCCCAGAACATGCAGGAACCGCCCCCGTATTCTACCGTCTCTTGGATGCAGGCTTGGGCAAAACGTTCCCATTGTCTTCTGTATACTCTTTTGCGTCTATCGTTGCAGAAAAGGCACACTCTCGTTTCGTCTGAGAAGAGAACAGCTCTCCATTGGTCCAGGGTCCAATTGACGTGGGCGCGAGCAAATTGCAGGCGTGCTCGCCGATGCGCTGCGGTTAATTTTGGACCCGTGGCAGGTCTTCTAGCCACAATATTTCTCTCCTTTAGTCTTCTTCTAACTGTAGAGACACTCACGGCCCTTCTACGAACTGCTTGAAGCTGCTGTTGCAACTCAACAGCATTAGAGAACCGATTTCTCAAAGACTTCGATACGACGAATCGGTCATCTCTCGCAGAAGTGCAGCGATTTCTACCAGACCCACGCCTTCGGACAAAGCCACCGGTCTGCAGGAACCGCTGGTACACTCTTCGAACAGAAAAGCGACTCAAGTGCAATTGCCGAGCAACATCACACTGACGTAGTCCTGATTGCAGTAGTGCGATAACTTGGGCGGCTTCAGCAGCAGTAGTGTCCATCTTCAAGGACTTTTTTTCATACATTACATAATTCCTGGGAAATCGTTTCAGTCTCAATATCCTCATTAGGTAATTGTGCAGGGCCAGTGGGCGGTTCGTGCACTTGCGGTACATGCGCCGATAGGCGTCGCGGCCCATTGAATGAGGATCTTGAGACCAGAACGACTTCGCGTCGTAGTCCTTCGAGTTCGGCCGCGCTAAAGATGTTCGAGCGCAATATGTACCGAACTCGGTCCGATAGGTTTTGCTCCGAGACAGACAATGCGGGGTCCAAGCGCAAAAACTCTTGGTGCATCCTCACTCGGTACCCCGTTCGACGAGTTTCTCCCCCCGTCGCACCGTAGTACGCTCGCATGAGGTTTTCATTTTGAGATCTAGTCCATCTCATGCGGTGTACCCCACCAGCGGCGGGCGCCGCTTGCTGGGCCTGCGAAGACCCTGCCGACGCCAAGCGCACTGGTGGCGATGATGGAAGTGACCGGCCAGGTGTTTGGGCCGGTCGTGATGCGCCAACTCGCATGCTGCCACGCCTGGCATTAGCGCGACCAGACGCGCCCCGGCGGCCCCCGGGCAGCGACCCTATGCGACCTTCATTATTCAAACTTTCCAACTTTCTTATATTATTATTATTATTACGCCTTTATTTGCCTGAAGATTACAGTTTTACAAGATTATCTCATTTATTTATCACTATATTTACTATACTATATTTTGACATATTATTTCTTTATTCTGTTTTAGTAAATTTAGATGTCCGACACCTGACAACTATGGCACAAACTTTAACTGCACTAAAAGACATTCATTTGGTTGTCCAGAACAAAGTGATACTACCGAGTAAGTAATCAATACAATCTAAGTAAAGCATTTAATATACTCATCAATCATTATCATCCTCATTGGTGTGTACAATATTTATACACAAACTCAAACATAGTTTCATTCATAAAACATCTTTTTATGTTATCAATGTGGTACTGATTTATCTATTTATCCTGATTTGTTTTCATTTGCATTCATTCATTCTTAATAATTAATGACCTATTATTTATTCTTCTGTTCAGAAGTTGCTTATGAACACATTATCATCTCGTAATCATATATAATTTCATAATATTTATGAACACATTATCATCTCATAATCATATATTATTTCATAACATTCATCCATCAGAAAATCATTTAAAAAACTTTAGACTTTGTATTTTGTGTTAATTCAGTGAGCTGGTAATGTGTATTTTTTTGCAGTAACTCAATACTTGCAAAATCTTTACCAACATACCTTCCGTCATATTCCAATTGCAGTGAAGAATTAGATAACATAGAAGAATCACGTGAAAAGCAACATGTGAATTCATTTGCATCAAATGAAAGTACACTATCATTTAATAGAAGTAGATCTCTTACTAAGGAATCTACCTCGCCAAACCGATCCACTGGCCATTACAACATTAGAGATACCAGTGAAATCAAAAGCCCTCAGCAATCATATGCAATCCTGATAGTAATAGTTGCAGTCATACTTGGGTTTGCTTTCTACCATATGGAATCATTGAGTATTGCTCAAAATGGCAGTAGTATAAGCAACAGATATGATCAATCTAACTTTTACAATGATTTGAATGATATTGGAAAGAAATATGGGATAAGTGAAGATTCCATACTAAGAGTACAGTCAGGTAAATAATTATAATATGTTATTTTATCATGATTTCTATTTCTGAATTGTTAAAAGATTGTTTGAATATTTAATTGTTTTTTTAGGAATTTCTACAATATTTGAAAAGCAGGATGCTGGTTCATTTATATTTGTCTACAACAGCCAATTATCAGAATTTGATGAATCTGAATTCAATCAGCTAATCAATGATGTTGCAAACATTGCTGCTAAATATTTACGTAAGTAAATACTATCATTTACTACATTGTCCTAAGCTTTTGAAAACTAGGAAGTCGTTCCAAAACCAAGGTAGGGTGAGGTAGAATTTAACTCGGAGAAATGAAAGAGACGTAGCTATTTTGAGAAAGAGAAAACAATATGATTTTGGAACGCTTGCGAGTGATTCCAGAGTGACAGGGTAACAAACGTCATCGAAAATAATTCAGAAAGGTTTCTAGCTTTTTTGGGTAGTATTCTGTCTTATTTATGGCTTTAACACCTTCGCAGATACAAGCAATCGTATTTCAAAACAATTCCGAAGATAAAATGTTTGTATGTCTTAGTCTGTTTGACATTGACTACGAACTTCCCGCCGAATAAACTGTCAGGCGAATTTTAACGGTAATCAAACAGCGTTAAAAATCGCACTTGTCAGAGTGAAAATCGCATTCACGAAGGCGTTCCAAAATCCCGACGGAGAACTGTCAGGCGATCATTCGGTTACCCTCGCTTTCACTCGGCTCGGTTTTGGAACGATTTAGGGTAAAATTCGCATCACCCCGAGTGAAATCTTTGGTATTGGAACGCAACCTAGACTACTACACCGTTTTTTTTCTCATTTTCTTTTAACAGTTACCATTTACCATGTATGGTTCATTCCAATCAAAAAAAGCAAAAGGTAAACAAACATAGTATGCAGATGACATTGACATGTGTCAGTTCCATAGTAAGTTTGTTTACGTTTTGCTTTTTTTTGATTGGAATAAAGTATACGTAGGCAGCGCCAAAAGTTTCCAGCCTGAGTAAGAAAAAGAAAACCGATACAGCTGAAAATTATTTATGTTTCTACCACATCATCCTCTATTTCAATACACATTAAAACAAGGAATAAACATATCAATCCTTTTAAAAAAATAACTAGATTCCTCAAAGTCGTAAACTTGAGTACAGCTTTCAACTTATTTTAAGTGTAGAAACTCCGTGCTTTTTCAGATAGCGAAGTACATAATAGACAGGGAGAGCCATAAAGACATTGTAGAATGCTCGATCAAGTTGTTGGAAGCCATGATCCCCGATCGCCCTATTTTGAAACACGTCTCCGTGGTACACTTACTTGCATTGTCTTGCAATAGATGTGTAGATATTAAGTGATTATCCCGAGATATCCCTTCAGAATTTTTGGGCTTACAGTATTTAAAAAAGTAGCATAATATGCAGGGGTCGAAACTGATTAAAATCAGTAAAATTCAGTGTATTTGTAAAAAGTAAGTTTTTTGGGAAAATTGACAGTTTTGTCAGTTTTTTTGGGTTTGGCACTCATTTACTTTGGACCCCTATTTATACAGGGTTATTTTTGGACCCCCCACTACAACTTCACAGTGGCTTCTACCAGGGACGTGACAACCCCTTCCACGATTAAGCGCTTAAAATAAAAACCCCTTCGATGCATATCCCAAATGTATAGGTTACCCAATCGAACGGGGAACCGTTTCATTTGGGTAAACCGTTCATTAGGCTTATGAAAACTGGGTTTATAAGGGTATTTTTTCAAACGAGGTTCGGGCGGGGCGCGTGTCAAGGTCGTACAATGAGACATACATAATGCTTTATCTAAGTATGTCTCATTCTCATGTATTTAGAAGCGGTTGTGACTCAGTGCGGCTTGCGTGGTCACATCGATCACGCAGGTTAAGTGACTACAGACACGGTCATAACCTGGATAGGTTTGACTTGTTAGTGGCATTTATCTTGACCGTTTCCGTGCTTCGCAAGGCACGTTAGGCCGTTGGTGCCGGCTGCTATCGCTAGCAGTCGTGAAGCCATGTCAGAAGCCTTATAGGCGGCTTGAAAACTTCTGACACTGGGGTTGGCCACTAGCCCCACAACCTCCACCAATCCGGACTTGGCCCCCGTGTGTGGAGTATGGCCTAAAACCTTCCCGAGTTATGGGAAGAGACCCGTGCCCCTGCAGTGGGGACGTAATGGGTTGTTAACACAATGCTTTATTTATGCAAACGAGAGGTGGAAGAAAGATGGTAAACTTTTGTAGGTGAAGAGTCATGCGGAATTCACTCCAGTGTAGCGCCACCGCGGTCTGTGAAGCAGGAAGTGAAGTGAAAAAAAATAGGATTACAATTAAAATAAAAGATTGTTGTGGTGGGGAAGTACGGTAATCCCGTCAGTTTTCGACCATTTAGTGGAGTTGTCAAGTTTGGAAAGCAAAAAACATATGTTGGTGTAGCAATTATGTTGTTAAATTAGCTCTCCATATATGGTAAATACACTTAATTTCAATAAAACAAACAAAAACTGCTATTTACTCTTACCGTTGTTGAATAAATCGGTAAAAATGCGCAAAATGCCGATTTTACCAGTTTTTGATAAGATGTTCCAGTTTTCGACCACCTTTGTCCAGTTTTCGACCAGAGACTGAAGCAAGGTATTTATGTAAAAGTATTGGTGTTACGTAGAAAAAAGTTTCAAAACAGAGCTTTAACAGTTTATATGTTGCAGGGATATGTTAAAATCAGTGATATGATCAAATCCCAGGATATGTTAAAATAATAAAACTAAATAATATCGTATCCCTAAACTTTGGATTCCCCTAAGGATTTCCACACGAACCAATCCTGGGTTGCCTGCGTCCAGTGACTTCCCGTAACTTTCACCAGACCATCGGTCCACCAAGTGGGGGGCCTGCCTAAGTTACATCTTCCGCGCTACTCCAGAACTTTAATGCCCCAACAGCCTTTTGTTTTACGAACTATGTGCCCCGCCCATTGCCACTTCAATTTAGCGATTCTGTGAGCTTTGTTGGTTACTTTAGTTCTCCTGCGTATCTCTTTTTGAGTTCGATCACTAAGAGAAACTACAAGCATAGCACACTCCATAGCTCTTTAAATTAAAAGTTTTATCTATCTTTCTATCTTTGATTAGCTTTAATACTTTTTATGAGGCCCATAGTAAGTTAACATGTCTCAGTGGCTTATGTCACCACTAGTAACACGTTCTGCTCAAGTACCTTAGTATTGAGACACTGCTATATTTTGGACGTAAATATATAGGGTGACTTTAAATTAGTTCTTGATACGAAAGGCTATGCATGTGCTCATGATAACAAACAACTTTCCTTAAGAAACCCATAGTCAAATCGAAAAAAGTTTTGGACTCCATACAAATAGGTCAACTAACTGGCCAAATTAGTATGCTTTTTTTGCGATTTGACCATGGGTTCCTAAGGGAAAGTTGTTTTTTATCATGAGAACATGCACACCCTTAGGTATCAAGAACAAATTTTAAGTAACCCTATATTGCGGAGCTTTCCGGACACTGCCCAGCAGAATTGGATTCGATGATCGATATATTTCTAGAAGTTGGAACTATCCAGCTGGACTATTTGTCCCAGACTACATATCCGTCAACAACTCCAAGTGTCATAAGTCTCCAATCTTCAGAGGATATTATGATATCTTTTTGTCTAGCTTATGTTCATTTTAAGACCCACATGTTGATGAGAGGCTCTACTGAGTCTATCGAACTTTGTACCTTAGTTTTCCAAGGTCTTCGCTAAGACCATGATAAGCGAATCTAAGAAAGCTATGTACTCGCCGTCGATAATTAAGTTAAATCCTCTCCAGTCCAGAAGCTTGAAAACAACTTCCAGGGCAGTGTTGAGTACCTTCGGAGATATAATGTATCCCTGTCTTACCCTGTGCTGCAGCCGGATAATTTTCAAATTTTAATCCTGGAGGCGGAATAACATGGTACCGTTTTCGTACAAGCACATCAACACTTTGATATATTGATAGTCACTGCTGGAGTGACTATAGCACAGCCTTGATCTAGACAGAATTAAATGCTATAGTTAAATTACGTTCTATATTTGGGTCTATAGTTCTTCAGCAGGGTCCTATCATCATTTTTGAAGAAGAGTACCACCATCTATCTATCTATCTATCAGCCGAAAGACGTCCACTGCTGGACAAAGGCCTCCCCCAAGGATTTCCACACCGACCGGTCCTGTGCGGCTCGCATCCAGCGGCTTCCTGCAACCTTTACCAGGTCGTCGGTCCACCGAGTCGGGGGCCTGCCCACACTGCGCCTTCCGGTGCGCGGTCGCCATTCGAGAACTTTACTGCCCCAACGGCCATCTGTTCTACGAGCTATGTGCCCTGCCCACTGCCACTTAAGTCTAGCGATTCTGAGAGCTATGTCGGTAACTTTAGTTCTCCTACGTATCTCCTCATTTCTGATTCGATCACGTAGGGAAACACCAAGCATAGCACGCTCCATCGCCCTTTGGGTGACTTTGAGCCTTCTTATAAGGCCCATAGTAAGCGACCATGTCTCGGATCCATATGTCATCACTGGCAACACACACTGGTCAAAGACTTTAGTCTTGAGGGACTGCGGTATTTTGGACGTAAAGATATTGCGAAGCTTCCCGAACGCTGCCCAGCCGAGTTGGATTCGACGATTGATCTCTTTCTCGAAGTTGGACCTACCTAACTGGACTGTTTGTCCCAGGTATACATATTCGTCAACAACTTCGAGTGTAGAGTCTCCAACCTTCAGAGGAGTGGGTGTAACACGGACGTTTGACATGATTTTCGTCTTATCCATGTTCATTTTAAGACCCACTTGTTGGGAGACTCTACTAAGTCCTTCGAGCATTGCGCCTAGGTCTTCCAAGGTCTCAGCCATGATCACGATATCGTCAGCAAATCGAAGGTGAGTGATGTACTCGCCATTGATGTTAATGCCGAGTCCTCTCCAGTCCAGAAGCTTGAAAACGTCTTCCAGTGCAGTGGTGAACAGTTTCGGAGATATAACGTCTCCCTGTCTCACCCCACGCTGCAGCCGGATAGGTTTCGAATTCTGATCCTGGAGGTGGACCGACATGGTGGCGTTTTCATACAAGCACTTCAACACTTCGATGTATCGATAATCAATTTGGCACCGTTGGAGAGACTGCAACACAGCCCAGGTCTCGATCGAATCAAAGGCTTTCTCATAGTCCACAAACGCCAAGCATAGTGGCCGATTATACTCTTCGGTCTTCTGTATAATCTGCCGCAGCGTATGTATGTGGTCTATGGTACTGAAGCCTTTTCGGAAACCGGCTTGTTCGGGAGGCTGGAAGTCGTCAAACCTGCGTGCGAGACGATTCGTAATGACTCTCGAAAACAGCTTGTAGACATGGCTCAGGAGTGAGATGGGTCTGTAATTCTTCAGCAGAGACTTATCACCCTTCTTGAAGAAGAGCACCACCACACTCCTGTGCCATGCTGTAGGCGTTCGTCCCTCGAGCATGACGGAATTAAATAGCTTCTGAAGAGCTATAAGTACCGGTTCTCCACCTGCTTTCAGAAGCTCAGCCGTAATTCCATCATCACCCGGTGCCTTGTTGTTCTTAAGCTGTTTGAGAGCCATTCTAATCTCGCACAGGCTGACGTCTGGGATATCTTCGGTATAGTGTCGGGACAATCTGGCTCTCGGGTCTTCAGCCAGATTGCTGACAGGTAAGCGTGTAGTCATGTATAATTGTCCGTAGAATTTCTCAACCTCTTCCAACAGCTCGGGCTTGGACGACACGACTCTGCCATCCTCGGTCTTCAGCTTTGTCAGTTGGCTTTGACCAGCAGACAGATCCCTTGCGAATACTTTTGACCCTTTATTGCGCTCGATAGCCTCTTTAATACGGTTGGTATACCACCATATGCAATCCCTTACCTGTTCATATATTGATTACAATGTAATTAAACAGCTTCTGATAGCTTGCAGTGCCGGTTTTCCATCTGTTTTCAGAAGTTCTTTCGTAATTCTATCATCACTTATCTCCCAGTGCCTTGTTGTTCTTAACACTTTGGCGCGCGGTAGCGGGAACACCCGTTTATCAGCTTCCATAACGTTTGAAAGTGCGAGGAACCCCGTTTGTATTTAAATTATTCTTATCATTACTACGGTAAGCCCCGTGCAAAATGAATGAGCGCCATATAAAGAGCAAGAATACTGTCATTATGAGTAGCTCAGATTTAGTTATAGTGTCAACCTTAAGGCCCCTAACACAAAACACATAAGATACAGAAGGTCCGCTCAATACGCTCACTAAAGTCCTAAGCATATACATGCTTATAGACGTATACGGTCGTTGTTGTAGGCAAGATCACGTACTGTGCGATCGTGACCTTGCCTCGAACGACCGTATATTTCTATAAGCATGTATATGCTTACGATTTTAGTGGTTTGTTTGAGCGGACCTTCTGTGTCTATTTTGTGCCCCTAATCTAATGTTCGATGAATGTCACGCACAACCGGGGTTCCCCGCACTGTCAAACTTTATGGAAGCTGATAAATGGGTGTTCCCGCTACCACGCGCCAAAGTGTTAAGATGTTTTAGAGTTAACTTCGTACAGGTTGACGTCCGAGATATCTTCAGCATTGTATCGCTTCAATCTGGCTCTCAGATCTGTACCCAAATTACTGATAGATAAACCTGTGGTTGCGTATTATTGCCCATAGATTTTCTTGATCTTTTCCAGCAGCTCAGACTAGGGCGATACAATTCTGCCATCCTCTATATTCAGCTTAGCCTGACAGAGCGTCATACTCATATGCTATGATATTGTTAGAGGACCGCACTCTGAGCAGTAAGAATGCACATTGTATACGAATAAGAATGACAAAAGCATACGTACGTGCATTCGTAAAGATTACAGAGGCCTACAGATGCGAGATTGCCCCTTAAACATTGTAAAGGTATTATGATATTTTACTCGATGAGCTCTTAACATCTTCTGCTTGTTTAAGGGGCAACAGGGAACCATACAAGTTCCTAGGCTAAAGTAGCCAAATTTTTATTAGCAGTTTAGAAAGTTATTATGAAGTAATTAAGAAAAGTTGGCGATTATGAAATTATCATGCTGAGATGTGGACGTATTTTCAAATGGTGCATAAATTAAGTAATCCGCCGACGTTTGCTAGCCATTTATAAATTTCAACTTTTTAAATAAACTCGAGCGTCTTCAAAATCACACTGATCTTGCTATTAGATTTATCTTTTATCTCCGTAAATATCATCACGTGTCCCGGTATCGTCTTCTAATTAGTTACCGTCGCACAGTGTTTTTTTTGCCCCAAAAAAGTGACATCTTTTTTTTATTTGTTTATTCAGTTAAGCTTTTTATAACAAATGCAAGAGTAAAACTCCCAGGAATCAAATTTGTTTAGTTTATTTTTAAAAAAATCACAAAGTTTTGGTGACCTTCATGGTAAAAATACGGAAATTAATTCATAGGAAAAAAACTGTTCACAACTAAGTATTAATTATTTTACGCATATATAAAGATATTTTAGACGCATACTATCCTTTTTTTAGTTTATGAAAAATGTTGGTAATTTCCTCAAAAAAAAAAAAACTGATTTTTTTAATTTATTTATTTTTATTTTTCTAGGCTGAAGTAGAGGTTCTGCCTAGGACAGATATATACCTAATACTAATATGTATCACCCACAAAATTATTACACTCTACTTCGGCGGAAGTTTAGAAAAAATGATTTTCAAAAATATCTCTTAGGGTTGTCACTAATTTGACCTTTCTATTTATATCGTGAGTATTATTTTTTGTCTCGGTGGACGTCTTTCGGCTGATGATGATTATTTTTTGAAAGATTAATCAAATGCTTGCTTCACCTTTATTTGTGTCTGTTAAATCTGTTTCTATTATACAAAGTGACTTTTTTATCACTGACAAATATTTGTCAATCGTTTACTTTTTTTGAGTTGTTGACAGTTGGTGTGAGAAGTAAAACTGTTTTATTTCTGCTCTGTTTTGTTTTGTTGGGACAAGTTGTTCAGTTTCATAAGAACCATCTGCAATTTTCCGTTTTATTTCAGCAAATAAAAAGTCATCAAGCATAACTGAACAGACTGACTGTTAACGTACGTAAGTTCATCATCAACTCGGATAACATATTTTGTACTTCCTATTAATCAGCAAGTCGATTTGTATCGGAAATCCATTTTTTTAATTGAGTATAATATAGGTTTGTTGAAGACCTTTTCGTAATTAGAAGTTTGTCAGAAATTAATTTCACACTTGAAATTTTGAACACTTTGTGCTAAGAAGTGCTTTTGAATTTTTAAGAGGTTAGTTAGAATAAAGTATAGAATCACAAAGTAAGAAAAGATAGCGATAGAATACAGCAAATATATTGAAATAATCCGATCCATATTTTTTTTCAGTTTCCCATACAAATTTTTAATTCACTATTTAGATATAACAAAATAAATAAGGTGGATTTCTACTCATGAAATTGCACTACCTTTGTTTTAGTACTTTGCCGAAATAACAAAAATATTCGGGCGTTTCATACCTATTTAATCAGTTAATTGGCAAGTCTTACTTATATAATTGCTATTTTTTTGCAATTTCGGCAATGTTGATGCGCAAAAGTTGTTCAGTTCCTTAGTTTACTACATCCAAGTATGTTTCAAATTAAAACCTTTTAAATACACTTGATTTTATATGGGAAATGACCTTATTGTGTCAACCCTAAATCCAAAATTTTGACCTTAGTACATAAAAATATATTTTACCAAGCCTCCGCCGAAGTAGAATGTGGTAATTTTGTGGGAGATACATATAAATATGGTGAATATATCTGTCCTAGGCAGTACCTCTACTTCGACCTAGAAACAATATAAAAAAATAAAATTTAAAATTTAGAAAACATTTTTTTTGAGGAAATTCCCAACATTTTTCATTTAATAAAAAGGGGATAATATGCGCCTAGACTATCTTTATATACCCGATAAACAAATAATACTAAATTGTGAATAGTTATTTTTCTATGAATTAATTTCCGTATTTTTAACAGCAAGGTCACCAAAACTTTGTGATTTTTTTAAAAATAAACTACACAAAATGGACTCCTGGGAGTTTTACTCTTGCATTTGTTATGAAAAGCCAAATTGAATGAACGAAAAAAAAGAAGATGTCACTTTTTTGGGCAAAAAGAACACTGCGTCGTGACCTTCACATCCTGTTACATCTTTATTATATCTTTTTTTTTTTTTTCAAAATCCCCAATGTACCTTAAAGAACGTTTCAACTTTATCTTCTACTCACAGTCGTCCTCTTCCTTCCTCCGATAATCCATATTCTTCCTCACTCTACCAATTTCTAAGCTCACTTCTTTACTCATCAAGCTGTCCGCCTCTAGAGTCCCCTTCCTGTACCCATCCGACAAGCCCAATCACTGCACTCTTTAAAAAAGGATAAAAAACAAGCATATCTTCTTGACGTCTAAAGAACTCATCACTTCTCCAATCATACTTTGGAAATAATTATATGTATACGGGATGTAAATATGGTCGTGCGTCAAATTTTAATCAGTGCGTCTATTCCTGTTTCTGATCAATTTTCCCCAAGGAGCACATAAATCAAATCAAATCAAATCGTAAAAAAAACTCCTCAATACTAATTTGGCCGCTCGGCTGATCAATTTTTATAAAGAATCCAAAAGTTCACTGCTACTATCGAACATTATATACATTTGTCTAAGACAACACATGCATTTTTTTCCAGTAACTACTACCTTAGTTTTTCTTGTTAGAATAAAACGGTCGAAAACAGGAGCATTGTTATTCTCTTTCCTGATTTCCACCACGTAATATTTTTGACATGGCTAGTTTTAAGTAATTTTAAATATGGTGGACGAAAACTGGCAGTATCAACCAAGAAGTATCCGACGCTCGGCAGATCGATTTTTTAAAGATTCCAAAAATTTACTGCTACTATCGAACATTAAATATAAATTGTCTATTTTTCATATCACAAACGACAACACATGCATTTTTTTCCAGCAACTACTTCCTTCGTTTTGCTTGTTAGAACAAAACGGTCGAAAACAGGAGCATTGTTATTCTCTTTCCTAATTTCGACCACGTCATATTTTTGAGATTGCTAGTTTTAAATACATTTTATATATGGTGGACGAAAACTGTGAGTATCAACCAAGAAGTGTCCGATTATTCATATTCCTTAATGGTGATAGTTACCTAATGGTCTCAAAATTCGCAACACAAGAAGAGATTTTTTTTTTCTACTTTCAATGTACCACTTTGGTCTGCACGCTTCCGATCGCAATAAATCGCAGGACACACAGAGGCGGCCGCGGGGCGGTAGCGTTCCGAAGGCGGACCTGCGGAAAGCGAACTTAGAGCGGACCCCTTCAGACAGAAATTGCGGCGTCGCGGTAGCGTCGCGGGGGCGGTATGTCTGAAGGCAAAAGCGTTCGGGACCACTTTTATCGGGGAATTTCGTGAAATAGGTATTTTATTATAACTGTTACGATACTCTCTGTACGAAAAGATTTTAAAACTGGTCACGCTCACTCTAACACAATACTTTCTATCTGTAAAACTTATAAAACACAAGAAAATCACTCAAAAATCTGTAATTTAATACAACTCGCAAGCACGCCCCCGCACCGCGCCGCTCTGTGTGGGGGGTTTCATATATTTCAATGGAATACAACTGGTCCCGTGCCGCGGCCGCTTTCCCGCTACCGCGCCGCCACCGCGCGGGATTAGCCAGTTTGTAGGCCCGACCTTCTCGCTTTCGCCCCCGCGCCGGTACCGCATCGGGCGAATCCCGCCCGGTTTTGGTGTGAAGGGTTTCATAGTAATCCGAACATTACAAAAAATCCTGCTCCCGGTACCGCCCCGCGGCCGCCTCTGTGTGTGCTGCGCTTAAACGAATGACAGTGAGTAGGTAAACAAACAATCACGCATCAACTTCATTCAAATCAATGCCGACAGTCGCCCGGACCGACTGCATCGCATATTCCATTCTATAATGGTCCGTATGGTTGTAACGTAAAGATCATATTTGTCTAAAAGCTGAAAGGGTTACCCCTTCATTATGGTAATAGTCGGGGATTTAGTGCGAAGAACTGTTTTATTTTGGATCCGGCGCTCAAACTTAGCATAGTTGTTTTCTAAGCCGTTCTGAGTGGATTAAGCCCGGGAGCCATCGGGAGCCATCTAGGGCCTGCAATCGAATATTCGAATATTCGAATAATTCGAATATTCGCCTCATTTTAATATTCGAATAATGTTTACGAATATTCGAATATTCGATTATTTTTAAAGACATTTGAACTGACTAGTAAACGGATTTTATACAATATTTGATCCATAGTGGTAACGAGTTTATTTATTTCATCACATTAAATATTAAAAGACAGTATTACAAATATTTTTAAAAAAATCTAAAAAAATGTTTTTAACATATTTCATCAAACGCATCTTGCGTGAACACACCCAAAAGAAGGATCGTGCGATTCCTGCGTGAGCGCTCGCCGTTATTCGGGAAGAAGAATGGCAAACTGCCATATATTAATTTACCTGGATTAAATTTGTTAAAGTATTTTCATTTGTTATATTTTCCAATAAGGACTATTTTTATGCATGTGATCTCAGAGAGTGATTGTTTCTATTTAGGTTACTGCCAAGTTAACAGAAATTGTTTAATTTTGTTTTCATTACTTTATTTTAGATAATCAATGATAATTGATGATCTCATTTATGATAGGTTTATTATCTATCTATCAGCCGAAAGACGTCCACTGCTGGACAAAGGCCTTCCCCAAGGATTTCTACACTGACCGGTCCTGTGCGGCTCGCATCCAGCGGCTTTCCACAACCTTCACCAGGTCGTCGGTCCATCAAGTCGGAGGCCTGCCCACACTGCGTCTTCCGGTGCGCGGTTGCCACTCGAGAACTTTACTGCCCCGACGGCCATCTGTTCTACGAGCTATGTGCCCTGCCCACTGCCACTTAAGTCTAGCGATTCTGAGAGCTATGTCGGTAACTTTATTTCTCCTACGTATCTCCTCATTTCTGATTCGATCACGTAGAGAAACACCAAGCATAGCGCGCTCCATCACCCTTTGGGTGACTTTGAGCCTTCTTATGAGGCCCATAGTAAGCGACCATGTCTCGGATTCATATGTAATCACTGGCAACACACACTGGTCAAAGACTTTAGTCTTGAGACACTGCGGTATTTTGGACGTGACGATATTGCGAAGCTTCCCGAACGCTGCCCAGCCGAGTTGGATTCGGCGATTGATCTCTTTCTCGAAGTTGGACCTACCTAACTGGACTGTTTGTCCCAGGTATACATACTCGTCAACAACTTCAAGTGTAGAGTCTCCAACCTTCAGAGGAGTGGGAGTAACACGGACGTTTAACATGATTTTCGTCTTATCCATTTTCATTTTAAGACCCACTTGTTGGGAGGCTTTACTGAGTCCTTCGAGCGTCGCGCCTAGGTCCTCCAAGGTCTCAGCCATGATCACGATATTGTCAGCAAATCGCCATTGATGTTAATGCCGAGTCCTCTCCAGTCCAGAAGCTTGAAAACATCTTCCAGTGCAGCGGTGAACAGTTTCGGAGATATAACATCTCCCTGTCTCACCCCACGCTGCAGCCGGATAGGTTTTGAATTCTGATCCTGGAGGTGGACCGACATGGTGGCGTTTTCATACAAACACTTCAATACTTCGATGTATCGATAATCGACTTGGCATCGTTGGAGAGACTGCAACACAGCCCAGGTCTCGATCGAATCAAAGGCTTTCTCATAGTCCACAAACGCCAAGCATAGTGGCCGATTATACTCTTCGGTCTTCTGTATAATTATATCTGTATAATAAGTACCGGTTCTCCACCTGCTTTCAGAAGCTCAGCTGTAACTCCATCATCACCCGGTGCCTTGTTGTTCTTAAGTTGTTTGAGAGCCATTCTTATCTCGCACAGGCTGACATCTGGGATATCTTCGGTATAGTGTCGGGTCAATCTGGCTCTCGGGTCTACAGCTTGATTACTGACAGGTAAGCGTGTAGTCGTGTATAATTGTCCGTAGGACTTCTCAACCTCTTCAAACAGCTCGGGCTTGGACGACACGACTCTTCCATCCTCGGTCTTCAGCTTTGTCAGTTGGCTTTGACCAGCAGACAGATCCCTTGCGAATACTTTTGACCCTTTATTACGCTCGATAGCCTCTTTCATACGATTTGTATTAAATTGACGTATATCGCGGGTCAAGAACTTGGGGATCTTTCTGTTTAGTCGCCGATACTGACAAGCATCTTCAGAGGATTTTAGAATCAGGCTTCGTCTTTCCTCCATGAGCTTGCTGGTGGGGTTTGAGATACGAGATGTTCTTTTTGAACGTCTAGTTTTAAAAGCTTTATTCCCAGCCGTTTGGACAATTTCCACGAACTTGTCGTTGTAATTGTCCACATTTTCGCATTCTCCTAGGCATTCGAAGCGGTTGTGCAACTCGAGCTGAAAGCTTTCGGGGTTTTGGAGTTGGATAGGCGCTGGTCGGAGCGTGGACTTCATCAGTCGACATCTTTACAGCTTTGTTTTTAGGTTTAATGTGCCTCTTACCATTCGGTGATCGCTTCCTGTCTTCAGCGAGTTGATCACAGAGACATCATTGAATATTTGCCTTTTTGTCTACAAGATGAAGTCAATCTCATTTTTTACTACACCATTGGGATGCAGCCATGTCCACTTGGCCTGTTTTGGCTTTTCAAAGAAAGAGTTCATCATAAAGAGGCCCTCCTTCTCCATAAAGCTGGCCAGCAGCTGACCCCGCGCATTCCTTTCTCCGTATCCAAATTTCCCCACTCTCAGCTCGTTGTCACTTCGTTTGCCTAGTTTCGCGTTGAAGTCCCCCGTCACAACGGTGTAATGGGTCCTGGAGCTATGTATGACTCTGGAGATTTCCTCATACATAGCCTCCACCTCGTCGTCGGGGTGTTCCGCGGTCGGTGCATATACCTGTATGACCTTCAGCGAATACCGTTTGGTGATTCTGAGTATAAGGTACGCTACCCTCGTCGAAACACTCTCGACCTGGACCACGTTGTTAACGAGGCACTTGTGGACAATAAACCCGACACCACCCTGGGACAGATGGTCGCCCTCCCGGAAATAGAGCAGGTTTCCGGACTTAAGGATCATGGTGTCCTCTCTCTCTCTTCGGACTTCACATAATCCTACAATGTCCCACCGTAGCCTGCTCAATTCCTCCTCCAGTTCAGCGAGTTTCTCGTCTGTTCGCAGTGTGTGCGTGTTGTATGTTGCCAGGGCCAAAGGTCTTCGTTTTTGGTAGCCTGGCCTCTGCCGGAGATTCTTTGCACCCCATGCCCCGCCGTTACCGTGACCGCTACCGGAGTCAGGAATAGCGGGGCTGCCGGGGACTAGGGGCCGTTTTTTAGGGTTTATATCCATGGGGGGGGCAGTTGCCGTAATCGCCACGCTTGGCATGCGGGTTGGCGATCGCAGTGTGGCGTGAGCCGAGATGGTATGCGGAAAAGACGCTGCTGCCCATCTTTCGGTTTATGGATCCCTTAGTCGCATTTTACAACACCCACGGGAAGAGATGGGGTTTATTAAGTTAAAACTAATTACCTTGTTTCTTTTATTTGAAGTAGGTAGATGTTTGATTTTATAATTTTTCAACATGTTGTCGCAAATAAATATGATTGATTTTAGAAATTTTAATGAGTATATTTTATTTAATTGCAAAATAGTGTCCTACTACGTAAAACCCTATTTTATTTGACTTTATAACTTTTCGAATAATATTCGAATATTCGAATATCTCAGGCAAAAATATTCGAATATTCGAATACCAAAATTTTCGAATATTTGCATGCCCTAGAGCCATCCCCCGTTTGATAGGGTGAGGGGGGGAAAGTTTGTTTCTGCCACGCTCCATTTGTGGGCTTATATCTCCAAAACTATTGGTACTAGGGCAAGTGAGATATCATTTTCGTATGATTCAAGGATAACGAATTTATTTCTGTAACAAAAAAAATGACTTTCCATATATAAAAAAAGCGGCCAAGAGCGAGTCGGACTCGCCCATGAAGGGTTCCGTAGCAGCAAATAACATAATATAAAAGTTCTTGTAGTTCGTTGTAACTTGAATTAAAGGTAAATTGCGGTTTACGATTTATGATGTATTAAAAAAACTACTTACTACATTTCGTTCAAACCAATTTTCGGTGGAAGTTTGCATGGTAATGTACATCATATATATTTTTTAGTTATATCATTCTCTTATTTTAGAATTTACGGGGGGGGGGGGGGGAACACATTTTACAACTTTGGAAGTGTCTCTCGCGCAAACTATTCAGTTTAGAAGAAAATGATATTAGAAACCTCAATATCATTTTTGAAGACCTATCCATAGATACCCCACACGCATGGGTTTGATGAAAAAAAATTTTTTGAGTTTCAGTTCTAAGTATGGGGAGCCCCCAAAATTTATTGTTTTTTTTTCTATTTTTGTGTGAAAATCTTAATGCGGTTCACAGAATACATCTACTTACCAAGTTTCAACAGTATAGTTCTTATGGTTTCGGAAAAAAAGTGGCTGTGACATACGGACAGACAGACAGACAGACAGACAGACATGACGAATCCATAAGGGTTCCGTTTTTTGCCATTTGGCTACGGAACCCTAAAAAGAAATATTTGATAAAACGTATAAAACATGACTACCGTTTTTCCGCATATGTGTCGATTAATTTTTGATGGTCTAAGATATAAGCATGAAAAAAATATATTCTGAAAGCCACACTTCCTAGGATTATAAAAATATAAATTGCATTAGAATAGCATAATAAATACTAAGTGAAAAAAATAAAATTCAATGCGTGGCAGCATGGCATACAACGCGCGGTCTGCGCGGTTCTAAATTTTAGCAGTTCTATTTCTTTTTTTTTTCTACGAAAAGTGTTTTTTTTTTGTTGCAAACTGAATTTGTTATCCTTGGAATATCTGAAAATGATATCGGACTTGCCCTAGTACCTAAAGTTATGGATATGTAAGCCCCAAAAGAAGCGCGACCCAATAAGTAAATAATGAAGAGTGGGTGTTTTTTTCCACATAAGTGTCGATAAATTTTTGATGGTCTAGGATATTAGCATGAAAAAAATTTATTCTGAATGCCACATTTTCTAGGATTATAAAAATATTAATTTCATTAGAATAGAATAATAAATACTGAGTAAAAAAAAATGATGCTCGGCAGAGTAGCTTAAAACGCGCGGTTTTAGTATCTGTTGTTCGTAAGTAAATAAAATGAATCATCTAGCGTCAAAAAGTTACTGTAAAGTAACGAAATATAAATAGGTACATAATATTATTATTTAAATATTTCTCGCAATCACAAAATATTTGTCACGTAGAACAAAAAATATTTTCCTTAAAAAACATATAAGTATGAGAAAATCCAAAAAATTAGACTATTTCTCATACAAATTACAATGGTTTACTATCTATCAGTCGAAAGACGTCCACTGCTGGACAAAGGCCTCCCCCAAGGATTTCCACACCGACCGGTCCTGTGCCGCTCGCATCCAGCGGCTTCCCGCAACCTTCACCGTCGTCGGTCCACGGAGTTAGAGGCCTGCCCCAACGGCCATCTGTTCTACGAGCTATGTGCCCTGCGCACTGCCACTTAAGTCTAGCGATTCTGAGAGCTATGTCGGTAACTTTAATTCTCTTACTACTTTAGTAGGTATCTCCTCATTTCGCATTCGATTACGTAGGGCAACACCAAGCATAGCACGCTCCATCGCACTTCGGTTGACCTTGAGCCTTCTTATGAGGCCTATAGTAAGGGGCCATGTCTCGGATCCATATGTTGTCTCATCACTGGCAACACAATGGTCAAAAACTTTAGTCTTAACTTGAGACAATGCGGTATTTTGGTCGTGAAGATATTGCGGAGCTTCCCGAACGCTTCCCAGCCGAGTTGGATTCGACGATTGATCTCTTTCTCGAAGTTGGAGCTACCTTACTGGACTGTTTGTCCCAGGTATACATTATTCGTCAACAACTTCGAGTGTAGTCTCCAACCTTCAGAAGAGGGTGTAACACGGACGTTTGATATGATTTTCGTCTTATCCATGTTCATTTTAAGACCCAATTGTTGGGAGACTCTACTGAGTCCATCGAGCATTGCGCCTAGTTCCTACAAGGTCTCAGCCATGATCACGATATCATCAGCAAATCGAAGGTGAGTGATGTACTCGCCATTGATGTTGATACCGAGTCCTCTCCAGTCCAGAAGCTTGAAAACGTCTTCCAGTGCAGCGGTGAACAGTTTCGGAGATATAATGTCTCCCTCTCTCAACCCACGCTACAGCCGTATAGATTGTATATTCTGATCCTGCTGGTGGACCATCATGGTGGCGTTTTCATACAAACACTTCAACACTTCGATGTGTATCGATAGTCAATTTGGCACCGTTGGAGAGACTGTTACACAGCCCAGGTCTCGATCGAATCAAAAACTATTTCACAGTTCACAAACGCCATTATACTCTTCGGTCTTCTGTATAATCTGCCGCAGCGCATGTATGTGGTCTATGGTACAGAAGCCTTTTCGGAAATCAGCTTATTCGGGAGGCTGGAAGTCATCAAACCTGCGTGCGAGACGATTCGTAATGACTACATGGCTTGTAGACATGGCTCAGGAGTGAGATGGGTCTGTAATTCTTCAGCAGAGTCTTATCACCCTTCTTGAAGAAGAGCACCACCACACTTCTGTGCCGTGCTGTAGGCGTTTATGCCACGAGAATGACGGAAATGAATAGCTTCTGAAGAGCTATAAGTACCGGTTCTCCACCTGCTTTCAGAATCTCAGCCGTAATTCTGTCATCACCCGGTGCCTTGTTGTTCTTAAGCTGTTTGAGAGCCATTCTAATCTCGCACAGGCTGACGTCTGGGATATCTTCGGTGTAATGTCTGGTCAATCCGGCTCTCGGATCTTCAGCCAGATTACTGACAGGTAAGCATGTAGTCATGTATAATTGTCCGTAGAACTTCTCAACCTCTTCCAACAGCTCGGGCTTAGACGACACGACTCTGCCATCCTCGGTCTTCAGCTTTGTCAGTTTGGCTTTGACCAGCAGACAGATCCCTTGCCGATACCTTTGACCAGCAGACAGATCCCTTGCCAATACCTTTGACCTTTATTGCGCTCGATAGCCTCTTTAATACGATTGGTATTAAATTGGCGTATATGGCGTATATCGTATAGTCCTTGAGATCTATCTATTTAGTCGCCGATATTGATAAGCATCTTCAGAGGATTTCAGAATCAGGCTCCGTTTTTCCTCCATGAGCTTGCTGGTGAGCTCCGAGATCCCATATGTCTTTTTGAACGTCTTGTTTTGAAGGCCTTATTCCCAGCCGTTTGTACAATTTCCACAAACCTGTCGTTATATTCGTCCACATTTTCACATTCTCCTAAGCATTCGAAGCGGTTGTGCAACTCGAACTGAAAGCTTTCGGGGTTTTGAAGGCGCTAGTCGAAGCTTCATCAGTTGTAATGAAAATAATTTGATGTGGCTTGCGAAGCACGGAAATGTTTACGAGATTAATGCGTCAATAGGAGTCAAACTCATTATGGTTATGTATGACCTTTTCTGAAGTCAGTTAACTTGGGTGATCAACGTGACCACGCAAGTTACATAGTAAACCACCATAATACTACGCAAGTAAGATAGTAAACCACCATTAATTCGTATGAGAAATTCTCACGTTTTGCAGATTAGATTTTCTCAAATAGGTACGTTTTTACTTATAAGGAAAAATATTTTTTGTTTTACGTGACAAATATTTTGTGCGTGCGAGATATATTTAAATAATTATAATTTGTACCTGTTTATATTACGTTACTTATAAGTTATCAGTCATTTGGGCGCTAGATGATTCATTTTATTTACTTACGAACAACAGATACTAAAACCGCGCGTTTTAAGCTACTCTGCCGAGCATCAAATTATATTTTTTTTCACTAAGTATTTATTATGCTATTCTAAGGAAATTTATATTTTTATAATCCTAAGAAGTGTGGCTTTCAGAATATATTTTTTTATGCTAATATCAAAGACGATTAAAAAGTAATCGACCCATATGTGGAAAAAAGGTAGCCATGTTTTATACGTTTTATCAAATATTTCTTTTTTTATATATGGAAAGTCATTTTTTTTGTTACAAAAATGAATTCCTTATCCTTTAATCATACGAAAATGATATCTCACTTGCGCTAGTACTAATAGTTTTGGAGATATAAGCCCACAAATGGAGCGCGGCAGAAACAAACTTTGCCCCCCTCCCCTTGCCGAACGGGGGATGGCTCCCGGTGGCTCCCGGGCTTAATCTACTCAGACCGGCCTAGGGAACAACTATGCCAAATTTGAGCGCCGGATCCAAAATAAAACGGTTCCCATACTAGGCGTTGCACTAAATTCCCCACTATAAGTGGTTCCAAAGTGTTTAGTTAATCTTTAAAAATACCGCTTAAAAAACCCAAACGAAAGGGTTTTGACGCCTACTGGGTTTGGTAAGCAAACCCCTTGTAGAAACCCATTCAAAAACCCGCGAAGGGCTTACCAGTCCAGTCCCTGGCTTCTACTCATGAAACTGAGCAACTTTCCCCAAGGAACCGATGGTCAATTTGCAAAAAAATTTTTGGAGCTTTTATACTAATTGATCGGCCCTATTTAGTATGGAGATGCCCAAAATTGTTTTGCGATTTGACCATTGGTTATTTAGAGAAAGCGCTCAGTTTCATGAGTAGATGAAGTTACTATGAAGTTTTGGTGGGTTAGTCCCTGAGGGCCCCGATCCCTGAGGCACCCGTCCCGAAGAGCCCCGATTAATTTTTTGCAGTTCAGTTCAATAAAAGTCAGTTTAGCTTAAAAAGAAAAATAAATCGGGGCCTCAGGGACTAACAAAAATAACCCTGTTTTTATTATTGAAACATTTGTGATGGCCCGCCTACGCCTCCTATCTTTTTCTGTCTTTGATTTAGAATACTGCTCTGTACACTGACTCAATTTTACTAACGTGTAAACACAAATAGTAAGTATATGCCCAATGATTGGTTTGAGGGCAACAATTGATGCTTTATTATGTTTTTATACGCAACATAATATTGAAGTAGAATTTTTCAAGAAAAAATAGATTAGCCATTTTTATTTTAATACGTAACACCTACATTTTAACTCGTTTAATTTAGTCAGTAAAAGTCAGTATTTTAAGATTTTTGTTCAGTAAAATCAGTATTTTTTTACACTAAACTTGTTTCGACCCCTAAATATGTCTCGTCCACAGTAGTTTTAAGTTCTTATAAATTCTTCAACAGTATGTCCTTTGCAATTTCAAAAAACCGTGGTTATTTTTTTTTTCTTTGATTCCGATACCCTTGCTTTTTTCGAGCTCCTTCGTTTGATCTTTTAATTATTTGATTCGATTTTTTTTAAAGAGATCATGGTAGAGGACCACTGTTTCATATTCTGTTATAATTGACTTTAAAACGTCAGTAGTATTCGAAACACAAGGTGCCAAAAAATATCTTGCGCTGTTAACCATTGCTGTCGCAAAATTACGGGAACAAATTTAGGAACCAATCGCATGGTTTGTTTTTTAACTCCTAAATGTTTATTAAAAAATTGATTGATGCTTGTTTTAGAAATCAAAAACATTTCATAAATTATTTCGACCCATATACAATGTTTACTTGGAACTATATGTTCCACAGCAGCATTGTCTTTCGATATGGTCGAATCGCCCAGCCGATCCAGTGATCTTCATGTTAAAAAATTCACACCTGAAATGAAACTTGTTCATCTACTCTTTTATGCCTGAATAAGAAGGTGAAGCCTCCCCGTACACATAACAATATTAACTTTTCTTAAATTCTTTTGACTTTCTAATTATTTTCATAAAACAACTCGATTGCATGATATTCGATTTATGATACGGCTGACCTATTGGAGTTTTACTTCTACAGTAAATATTTTTTTTAATTTATTTTTTTATTTTATAACCTTAATGATTTTGATGACTGCATAAGTGACTATTATCCGTCTTACACTTTCCAGAAATATAGCTTAAGTCATCGCTATACAACTCTAAATACGTCAGGCCGGAAACTTTTGGCGCTGCCTACGTAAATTATAGTTTTGCCTTTTATTCTAAACTAATGTTATTGCTTACGCAGGTAATGATAGCACTTCAGTCCATCATGCTGAGGTTGACACTTCCAGTCTTGATATGCAGACTCACAGTGAACTTATGATTAAATATCGCGAAGAAGTGGCCAAAACTGGAGTGATGCTAGTAAAAGAATTGGACAAAGTTCCATCAGCGCTTGCAATGGCCTTCCATTACTACTGCGATGAATACAATCCTTTAGTTAAAAAGAGTGCTATATTTTTTACTTTGGACATAGCTAACTGTTCAACTTATTCAGGTACAAAAACAACTTACACACAATACCTTATACATATACAATAATGATTGAACAATGTAACATTTGTGTCCCAGCAAACTCATATGTCCTAGAAGAGCAAACATATTCTGTTACACCAAAACCACTCGAAATAAATAGGAAGATAACTGCATGAAAAATTTATGATAAAATATGGTTCACTAAATTGATCTCACAATAAGATTTCAAAAAACCATATTACTTTTGGTTCTCATCTCATCTTCAATTATTTATAAACAAAAGTTATAAAATTAGTTGCTCAATGACACCAAAAAACTATGATGTCACTTCTAGGTATTTCAAACATGTTTTAGACCAAAATATAGTTTTTGACAGATTGTAAAAAGTAACTCAAATGACTAGTAGTTATCTACCCTTTCCCTAGGCTAGGGCATCTGATGCTTGCTGGGGTATACGACAAGCAACATTTTATTGATTTTTATTTTATTTTATAGGCAGTCAAAAATCAACACATGCCTACATTGAAAAGTGTCTTGCTAAAAAGTGGAAAGAATTACCAAATCACAAAATAGGACCACTGCTGACCAGGGTTGTTGATGTTCTAGTGGACATATCCCTCCATAAATGATCTTTTGGGTTGGTATTAACATTTCATATTTAGATTGATTCACTTATAAGCCGGTTTGTAATACCTATATTTGTTATATTTGCAGATTCAAGGAAAGCTATCCAAACCCTGAGAAAGGTTTTGACTACTCTTGGTGAGATGTCTTCTGAAGAAAATGTAAATATAAAATTAATACAATTACCTACTAAAAACAAACTCATGGATCATATTATTTGTGATATACTTAATAAGAATTATTAAAATTAGTCACTTATTTGTTGATTATTGAAACTATTTTAAGTATTATTTGGTTTATTTATTATTAATTAAATTGTTTTTTCTTAATTGTAATTTTATATTTATTATTTGTGGGCGTCCAAGCAAAAGTGTCCAGTCCAGTAGTGGTAGTGGTAGTAGTAGTAGTTAAGACTAGATTTGGAAATTAGAATAGTCAATTAATATTAAGGATCAAAAATATATTCAAAATCTGGCATATATACAAGGTGTTAACTAATTGGCTGTCATTACTTAAACTGGGTTTCTACTCATGAAACTGAACAACTTTCCTAAAGGAACCAATAGTGAATTTGCAAAAAAAGATTTGGAATTCCTATACTAAGTGGACCGATCAGGTGACCAACTTGTTAGAAAAGTACAATTTTTTTTTCGTGAATTGACTATGGGTTCCTTGGGAAAAATTGTTCAGTTTGATTAGTAGAAGGAAAAAATATTTATTTAAGCTCTGAAATACCTTATTTTGTTAAAAAGCATTTTTAAAGTTTGATTATAAAAAATACACTTATACATGCTTGTTAACATAACATTATCCCGTTTTCTCGTGGACCCACTATTTTGTCCCACTGGTGGTTCCACGAGGGAGACTTGTTTTTCGTGGTCCCACTACATTGTATATTGTGAACTAAGTATATCTTAATTCGACAAAGCATGGTGAATAAATTTTCCTCATCATATACGTACAATCTCTTTGTACTGATAGTATGAGTTTTCTAACTATTCTGTGTCGTCGTGACACATAATAGATAAATTAATAAATGACAGTAGCATTGTTTTTTTTTTCGTGAGATAAAAATACCCACCTGTTCAGTTAACTGAACTTGTACAACTGACCTATTGGGAACAAAGGAAAGATACCGGCTTTCAAAAGCGTACAAACCTCTTTGTACGCGCATCGTAACCGCACTAACTTCAAAGAGAAGGAAAAAGTGGAACAATTAATTCTATCACTTGCTAATAATTATGAATGTTTATGGCTGATTTCTGATTTAAAGTGTATTCGTGAAAGTGTGCACAGCGTTGCTGTACATTTTTTTTGTGTATTTGTATATTTTATTCTGATAAGTAGTTTTGAAGTTATGCGGGAACAGCTGAACATACATGCATACGTCATAAGGGTTAAAGTGATAACCCTTCTTTTTGCTTCGCCGTAGTCGGGAAAAAATCCCTCACTTTTACTTTACAAGCAGTTCATTAATTGATATTACAGGTAAACTTGAAAGTTTTCAGAGCAGCAGCCTGGTTATATTTGATACTTCGTGTTCTAAAGTACCAGGAGAGCATGACCGAACAGAAAATAGTGCCACATTACTATTTGACCCCCTAAGCAATGCGCGCCTATGGACCCCTTCTACTAGGCCACGAAGGAGGTCGGGGTTGGAGGGATTTCAGCAATGTCACAGAATATCAGTCCCCTACTATAAGTTTCATCCTATAAAAATATAATGCCACCTAGGTACTAGGTTTTCTAATAGAGGGCATGTAATTGATTAGGGCATCAACTAGTAATCCGGCACTGTCTACCTTCTGTTCGGTCATGCTCTCCTGGTACTTTAGAACACAATAGGACATGCATGTCCTTGTGCTCCTACCAGAATGTAGTGCATTAAACGATCATTAGTTAAGTTTTAGTTGTAATTCAATATTGTTTTAATATTCAAAATACAGTTATATTAAAAATAATATCCGTTATGATTTGTCCTTTAATGTCACATAACAAATTGTTATTTTTTGCACCGAATGGAGTAGTGGGACCACGAGAAACAAGTATCCCTCGTGGAACCACCAGTGGGACAAAATAGTGGGTCCACGAGAAAACAGCGACATTATCGAGCTATAATTAATAAAAAAATAAAATTGTGAAATGCCATTATTTCACCAAACTGTGTATTCTCGAAAACTAAATGCCGACCACTGGACCCTTTTTGCTTGGATGCCCACATTTGATCACTTATGTATATTGTTTAAGTAACTAAACCTATTGTATGGGCCAAAGTGCACTCTGATCGGATATGTTCAGGTCTGGTCCATCATTCAAGTCATCTAAACTGTCTGGTTCCAGTTCATTGTTATTTCTAGCTGGTGAATATGATGTGCGTAGCTCTTCCTCTTCATCTTCATCATGAGATTCCTCAGATTCATCGGACTCATCATTGCCTGCAACAATATCACACATTATTTTTTTAAAAATCAATCAAGTCTTGCAGTATGCACAGTTCTTCACATAAATTATCAAGATATGTACTGTACAGTAATGTGTTTCATACACTGTACATATTATTTCCATTCCTTCACCTTCTACTTTCTAAACTAAGACTTAGGATCAAAACATAAATTGCAATTTGTACCTTCCTCTTCATCTGTGTCAGCCTCTTCATCCATTGGCTCAGGATCAGTTTTACCAAGAGGTGTCCGCTTCATGTATTGTTGGCCAATGGATGTCAACTGCAAGGATAAAAAAAATATGTGTATTTAAGATAAACTGTTCCAATTTATCCTAGTATGGACCAACTCGGTTGGAACTGCTCATGCTGCAGCAGACTATCAAGGGTACAATACAAAGCATGCATAAAAGACAATGCTGCTTTTTTATACCTTTGAGTTGTATGCCCACAAACAGTCTATCTATACGGTACGGTTTGTAGCTGTCCTACGCGACGGTACAGTAAAATACGTTTGTTTACCCACCCAGTGTTGATTTGCTTGCTCTAACGCGGTAAGCTCGGCCTCTTCATCGCATGGGTTATCTGCGTTGAACCACTTCGGATCTACCAATCGCGGTGATAAAATAGGGAAAGGTATATTCATTTTGGTTTGGAAATGTAAAAGCAAGGAAGTTGCCTAAAAGAAAAGTTGCGATCAATCGGCGTCTCGTTCAAAGAAATCTTAGGAAATGAAATAAATGAGACAATGTCTTATGTCATTGTCATTGCCATGTCTTGTCAGTTTGATGTCAGTTGTCAAGGTTGCGTTCCAAAATAGAAAAATGACCATGGACGTACCGCCCAAACTGGACTGAAGTCACAGTAAGTACCACAGCCCGGACACTTCATACAAATTTCGCGCCATTGTTTACTACATAGAAATTTGACACTTCTTCATGTCTGTACACGTGTTTATGCATGTGTGAGTGTCTAGGGCTGCCTATTGCCTACATTAAGGCTGCTTGGACATACAGCCTTGTCTTGAGGGATTTGTCTTTGGCAGGATTTTACTTTTTGGATCCGGCCGGGTATCCGTTTATAAAATAGTTAGTGCCGGATAATTTAGTGGACAGAAATAATAACAAATACCATTGTAGAAAAAGTTTAAGCAAATTAAAGAAAGATTAACCGATTAATAAAAATTTAAAAACGGTAAATTCTGATGGAAGAAAACCAGTTTTTCTGTCCGATTGGCATCAAGGCGATTCTTTCAGAGTTTTGTACCACAAAAAAGTAAAAGGATCACTCGTGGGTCTGTCTGTCCGTCCGTCTCGGTCACAGCCAATTTGCTGCTGTGAATCTATCGGATCGATTGAATAAATTGAAACTTAGTACACAATGTATAGATTAACCCAAACACGGATGTGTAACATAAATAAATTCCGAGGGCGGTTTATCGATCAAAGATTTATGGAAATGAAAGAATTTCATAAACCTTTTAATATGATTTTTTTTAACTTATCCATGAACATGAACTAATTATCTGATACATTTTGGAAAGTCATATTGCAAATGAATATGTCCTTGAGGAAATTATTCTCAGTTTCACCTGCTACTTACCACTATTTAGGTATTTCGAAATGTAGGTACAAAATAATCTGTTAAAATCTCCATAATCGTCACGTATTTTATGAAAATTAAAAAAACCGTGTAAATATATTCCTTATTGATACCGTTGTCTCTATATTTTTTGTATATTGATATTGTAATTAATTTATTGAAAAAAAAAGTGTGATAAAATATATATAACAAAAATGACTAATACATTAAATAATAGCAAAATCTTAAAGTCATTGTTTATAAATAAAGGATTATTTGTTGTTTTGATCAAGTTATGTGATGATTATGAAGATATTTACAGATTGTTTTGAAATGCCATTTTATTTATCTTGTTGAAATCTAATAGGGAGTTTTCAGATGACGTATGTCACACCGTTCATAAGATTCTCAATAGATGGCGTTTCTAAGCTTTGGCAATGTATTTTTAAAAGCAGCGTACAATTAACGGTATCAAAATAGATTTAATATAGTTGAAAATATATAAAAACATGAACATAGATTCTTATTAATTGAATTAACTAAAACGATAAATTTACAACGTGCATTCCGGTTTCTCTGATATATGTAATTTCTTCCGAACCAAAAATAAATAGATTTTAATACATTTTTATGATTAAAATGCAATTTAGAACTCGGTATCATGTTAGACTTCTTTTAAGAAATACAAAAACGATACTGACAAGCTTTGTGCATCAAACATTATGAAAAGTATTTTTTGGATCAAAATACAAAAAAAAAATGAAAAGTAATCTTCGAATGCTATTCATCATTATTATGATATTAATCAGTAATATCAATCAGTTTTGACGATTTTTTAGAGATATTCTTGTTTCCAATGTTGATCAGCGCCATCTAGTTGAGTTTAGAGAAAGCCGTGGAAAATTCCCTATCATCTAGTATGTAATATGTGGAAATTATTCTCAGTTTCACCTGCTACTTACCACTATTTAGGTATTTCGAAATGTAGGTGTAGGTGCTAGAAATAAATGGACTGTATTTTAGGTAATATTAAGAGAATTAAAGAAAACATGAAAGATGGGTGAAAAGACAGTTTTAATAATAGACAGGAAAAGAAAAAGAAACAAAGTATTAGACCATAAAAAAGTATATAAAACCAAGGAGTCTGCGACATCCTGGCCCCCGTGCAGCAATGCACCAACTAGATCCACTAGTCACGATCGCCGGAGGTGACTAGCTTCACCAATTTCTTGAGGGGTCGGCGCAGCAAACCTCCTGCAGTAGCGACGTCGACCACCCTTGTCACTTTGTCTTTGCCAGGGTACAGTTTCACGATTCGGCCTCGAGGCCACACCCCTCTGGGTAGCGCCTCGTCCACAATTATAACAACATCCCCAAGTTTGAGATCCTGTCCATGAGCGCCTCTTGATGGCTCACGGGGTTGCATTGTTGGCAGAATTTGCAGTCCAGAAGTGGTCTGCTAAACGCAATGCATTTCTCCATTCCGAACGTCGAACTAAGTCGTAGTCGTCTAGAGTTCCTGGAATCATTTGGTTGGAGGACGTGCCGATGAGGAAGTGAAAAGGTGTTAGCGTGGTTGGATCTCCAGAATCTGTAGAAACGTGGCTCAAAGGGCGAGAGTTCACAATAGCTTCGGCTTCGCTTAGCAAGGTCAATAACGTTTCTTCCTTCGGGGCTCTTTCCTTTAAGGTTGCGTTTATAGCTACCTTCACTGTACGCACTAAACGTTCCCAACATCCTCCGAAACTTGGTGCCGCTGCAGGAATGAAGCTCCATTTAATGCCTTTGTCCGCTGCGAAGTTTTCCACATCATTGGTATAGAATTCTTTGAGTATGCGGTTTGCGCCAACAAAGGCAGTTCCATTGTCAGAGAAAATGGTTTCAGGTGTCCCTCGCCTTGCGATGAATCTGCGTATGCTCATTATCGCGGAGTCTGCGGAAAGGCTATGCACCAGTTCCAAGTGAAGGGCTCTCGTAGTCATGCAGGTAAAAAGGGCCACGTATCGTTTCTCGTGGCGTCGACCGATTGTTGTTGTGACGGGTCCAAAGTAGTCAAGGCCTGTGAAAGTAAATGGCCGGCGATGATGGGCCAATCTTGATGGTGGCAGGTCCCCGGTAATAGGACGCATAGGCTGAGTTTTCTTAATTCTGCATAACAAGCATTGCGTGGCAACGGTTTTAACGGTATCTCGGAGACGCAGTAGCCAAAACTTTTGCCGAATCTCGTTAATAACCAGGGCGTTATTTGCGTGACCTATCTTTCTATGGTAAAACCTTACCAATAAACGAACAGCTTCATGGCGACCGTCTAGAAGGATCGGACAACGAGTTTCAGGGTCTATGTCTTCCACTGCCTTTATTCTTTCTGCCAATCGAAGCAAATTATCTTCGCCGATAATGGGTGAAAGCTTAATTAAGCGGCTATCTCGAGCTATCTGCGCTGTATTGAGGATGTTGCGAAATTCAACCGGAAAGGAATCCAATTGAGTTCGCTGCAATATGTGCCTCTCTGCGGTTCTCATTAATTCTGCTGTCAACGGTGAAAGGGTGGTAGACGTCGACAGTAATCGGTGGCGACGTTTAACTTCGCCGTCGATTTTGGAATTTCGAATGCGAGCCAAAATGACACCGAAAATTGCCGCTGCTTGATATACGCGAGCTGTGGTTAGCATTAATCAATTATTTTTTTAATCAATTAGTTAATTTGATTAATTTTAATGATTAAAAAAATAATCTTAATCATGATTACTGGCGTTAATCATTAATTGATTAATTTGATGAACTTGATTAAGGGTCGATTTATATTCTCAGCGGCGCGGCCGCTGTTTTGAGCGATCGCGGCCGCGCTGCTTATAAATTGATATTCAGCAGCTGAGCTGCTTAGGTTGATCATGTCTTCAGTGCTTTAGGCGGACAGTAGCAATGACAACATCGGTGTTATTACGTTATATTTAACATAAAAAGAAGATAATCATATGGTTTCATATGACCCCCCTACCACGCGCCTCACGTCCCGCGCCTCACCCCCGCACCACCCTCTTCACCCCCGCACCCCGCAACTCACCCCCGCACCCTGCGCCTCACCCCCCGCGCCTCACCACTACGTTCCTCATCCCCCGCACCTCGCGCCTCACCCATCCCCGCCTACACCACGCTCCTCATCCCCCGCACCCCGCACCTCACCCCCCCGTACCCCACTCCTCACCACCACGCTTCTCACCCCCCGCACCTCGCGCCTCACCCTCTCACCGCTTGTACCACGCTCGTCACCCCCCACTCCCCGCGCCGCACCCCCTCCCCGCCCGCACTTCGCTCCTCACCCCCCGCACCCCGCGCTTCACCCTTTACACCCCGCACCTCACCCCCGCACCCCGCGGCGCAGTCTCGCACCTCACCACACCCTGCACCCCGCTCCTCAGTCCCTGCACATGATTATTTACTTCAAGAATCGTTATAAATCCTTCCTTTGACAACAACTGACAACTTCTTTTCACTCTATGATACAGAGCGGCGCGGCCACTATAACTGCATTGATACATACGAGTATGAACACGTTGAAAATTGCCACGGTGGCCGGGCCGCCGCAGCCGAGCCGCTTGCGCGAGCGGCTGCGCCGCTGTGAGTATAAATCGTTCGATACAGTTCCGTATAATTCGGCGCCAGAGCGGCTGCGCCGCTCAATATAAATCGAGCCTAACTTGATTGTAAACTAATATGTATACTTCATTCCAATCAAAAAAAAGCAAAACGTAAACAAACTTACTATGGAACTGACACATGTCAATGTCATCTGCATACTATGTTTGTTTACCTTTTGCTTTTTTTTGATTGGAATGAACCATACATCCATTAATGTTACAAGTCTACGTAAAAGAAGCAATGGAAAATAATGACGCAGAATTCTTAAAATATTTTTATTAAGTGATCAAAAAGTCAAAACAATAAGTTTTACTTTCAAATATAATTCTTTTATCGTTAAAATTGGTGCAGAATATTTTGAGGTGAGGCGCGGGGAGTAGGGGGAGCGAGGAGGGTGTGAAGTACGGCGGCAAGGTGAGACGTGCGGGGGGTGAAGCGCATATAGAGGGGTGCAGGGGTGAAGAGCGGGTGCGGGGGGAAGTGAAGTGTGGGGCAGGGATACGGGTGGAGGGTGATGCCGTGGGGAGCGGGCTAGGGGGGTGAGGCGCAGGGAGCGGGGTTGTATGCCACACTGAAATCGCATCTTCGTCCGAAGGTGCGATTCGCACGAGGAAATCGTGCTTACGAACGAAGATGCGATGCGATTCGCACGGTATGCCCAGGGCTTGGAACCGGTGCCATCTTGCCATTTCGGTACCGGAATAACGGTACCAAATGAGTACCGGTACCAGAACCTAAAAAGTACCGGCACCAAATATCGGTACCCGTTAATGTTGCTATTTCGTGCAGTTCTCGCACGTACAATAACTAAAGTATTACCTTAAGGTAATACACGGATTACCAGGTCGTACATAATAATTGTGCTGTGCTAAGGGGGCGCCAAGCGGGCGTTAAGGGGCACCCCTTTGTGTACATTTGTGAACACTATTGTACATTATAGTACACTATTGTACATGGTTGTACACAATTGTACATTATAGTACACTATTGTACATGGTTGTACACTATTGTACATTGTGATACATTGCTGTACACTGTTTTACACCATTTTACGCTGTTTTACATTGTTGTGCACTATTGTACATTGTTGTGCACTATTGTACACTGTTGTACATTGCTGTACACTATTGTACATTGCTGTACACTATTGTACATTGTGATACATTGCTGTACACTGTTTTACACCATTTTACGCTGTTGTACATTGTTGTGCACTATTGTACATTGTTGTGCACTATTGTACATTGTTGTACACTGTTTTACACGGTTGTACACTGTTTTACACGGTTGTACACTGTTTTACATGGCTGTATACTGCTGTACACGGCTGTAAACTGCTGTACACGGCTGTACACTGTTGGACATTGTTTGACACTATTGTACATTGTTGTACACTACTGTTTTTTGCTGTACTCTACTGTTCGATGTTGTGCACTGTTGTACATGGTTGTAAACTGTTGTACACGGTTATAAACTGTTGTACACGGTTGTAAACTGCTGTACACTGCTGTACACTGTTGTACACTGTTTTACACACCTTGTACACTGCTGTACAAGGCTGTACACTATTGCACAGTGTTGCACACTGTTTCACACTGTTGCATACTGTTACACACTGTTGCACACGCTTTCACACTGTTGCACACAGTTTCACACTGTTGCACACGGTTTCACACTGTTGCACACGGTTTCACACTGTTGCACACGGTTTCACACTGTTGCACACGGTTTCACACGGTTTCACACTGTTGCACACGGTTTCACACTGTTGCACACTGGTTGGCTGTAAACTGCTGTACACGGCTGTACACTGCTGGACACTGTTGCACACTGTTGTACATAGTTTAACACTATTTTACATTGTTGTACACTACTGTTTTTTGCTGTACTCTACTGTTCGATGTTGTGCACTGTTGTACACGGTTGTAAACTGTTGTACACGGTTGTAAACTATTGTACACGGTTGTAAACTGCTGTACACTGCTGTACACTGTTTTACACGGTTGTACACGGCTGTACACTGTTGCACAGTGTTGCACACTGTTTCACACTGTTGCATACTGTTACACACTGTTGCACACGCTTTCACACTGTTGCACACGGTTTCACACTGTTGCACACGGTTTCACACGGTTTCACACTGTTGCACACTGTTGCACACTGGTTGGCTGTAAACTGCTGTACACGGCTGTACACTGCTGGACACTGTTGCACACTGTTGTACATCGTTTAACACTATTGTACATTGTTGTACACTACTGTTTTTTGCTGTACACTACTGTTCGATGTTGTACACTGTTGTACACGGTTGTAAACTGTTGTACACGGTTGTAAACTGCTGTACACTGCTGTACACTGTTTTACACTGTTGTACACGGCTGTACACTGTTGCACAGTGTTGCACACTGTTTCACACTGTTGCATACTGTTACACACTGTTGCACACTGTAGCACACGGTTTCACACTGTTGCACACTGTTGCACACGGTTTCACACTGTTGCACACGGTTTCACACTGTTGCACACGGTTTCACACGGTTTCACACTGTTGCACACTATTGTTTACGCTATTGTTCATTGTTGTGCACTATTGTACACACATGTACACACACTAATGAACACTAATGCACACTATTTTACACTGATGTGCACTGCTGTACACTAATGTACACTATTGTAGACTTATGTAAGTGTACATTCAGCCGGTTCCCATAGTACCGGTACCTTATCGAAGTCAATGGTACCGGTTCTCAAAAGTAGCGGTATTTCAAGCCCTGGGTATGCCACACTGCTACAAACGGCGCGCGGGAGTGTTGCGGGGTGCGTGGCGCGGGGGATTTACGATATGACCCTTGTTACAAACAAAAACAAGAAGTATCCGAGTCAAAAACATACATATTGTAGTGTATGCGCCGCCTACGTCACCAAACCTAAGCCGTAGCTTATTATATTATTTGATGTTACACTAATTGTATGTTCATTAAACATATACCGTTGCGCAGAACAGTCGTTTGCTTTACCTCCCTACAGCCCACATCACATGGCGACCCTGCCAGTGGCTGCCTCGCGCAGCGCTGGACAGTGGGGACCTTTGTGGGCTGTATGGGCCTTGACTTTTTTTAAATAAAATAAATTGAAGACTATTTAATGGCGTCTAAATAATAATAACAAAAAATCTAAATTTATACCCAAACATGGACAACTATTGAACACTACGTTTTTTTTTTTTAAATATAATGTGAAAAGTGACTATTGAACTAGTATGGAATGAGTTAAAAAATAGCACGAGAAACGACATTTTGATGATGGAACTGGATGGCTGGAGTACTCTTGGGCGGCGCCGGGGGTGTTCCAGTCCAGGAGGCTAAGGCTGGAGTGGGTCCAAGGCCAGAACTGCTCCCTGTTCGAGTTGCTCGTCCGTGTCTCCACACGGTATCATCTTGGAAAGTTGGCAAGTGAGTGATGGAAAAGTGTGAAGTGTAAAGTGTTCGAAGATTAGAAAAATAAAGTAGTTTCTAATTTTAAGCTTATACTTATTTCGAAAAAAAAGATATGTTTTAAAATTGGTTCGTATTAATTTCCATTATTGAAAGTTATTATCTAATTAAATTAGCCAGTTTACTTAAGTTAATATCATGTTTATTAATCATATAACTGTTGTATTTTCAAATTTTAATTAACCAAATATATTTTTTTTAACAAATTACAAGTTTTGAAAAGTTATAAAATATATACTGCATACTACATACTTGTGTTCAGAATAAGTATACATAATAAGTATACATAATACATACATATACATACATACATTTCAAGTTATGTACTGTTAATCATTGAACAAACCAAAGACCTTGATCCAATAGTGGAATTATTTTAACATGAAAATTTATTTAATGATTGATTACAATTATATAAAAGGTATAAATTTTTCATAAAGTTGGCTTAGTGTTATTTGTCACACATAATGCATTTTTTGTTGTAAGAAGCTATAGAAGATAACGTAAGATGGAAAATGACTTCTAGAAAATAACTCAAAAACTAATGCCGTAAAGATTTTTTTTCCGCTTTTACATTATATATTGAGTTAAAGATATACAGTGAAACAATCAATTAGTCAGAAATAATGACATAACAATCAAATAAAGTCGACCAGAAAGTTTCATTAGTCGAAGAGTACAAAGAAAATAAACAAATAGGTAATTGGGAATTTCCGCTTCGATACAATTTTATACAGGATACTCAAGTATCGTATATCTTTTTCTTTTTCCCAGGTTTGAAGATTTTTTCATAGTTACGATATAATTTACTTTAAATTTAAAAAATATAGGAAGACAATTGGATACTACAGAATAAAAACCTACAGCAACGATTTTGGAAGAGTTAGTTTAATTAATTAAATGTCTGACTGAATTCATTTAAACGTCTGATTACATTTTAGGTCTTAAACTATATAACTTATGTATACCATATAAATAGTCATTGCCTATTGCATTTCTAAAAATTACATTGAAATTTTACAAAAGCCATTTTGTACACTAACATTATTATTTGTTTTGCTGATTCATAGCCAGAAATATATATTTTTTGTAAAGATGCGAAAATCAGTCACTAATCACATCATAACAATTTCTTTGGAAAAGTTAGAACTCAACATAGTCTGTTTAAGTATTTAAAAGAAATCATATACTTATTTTATATTATTGCGAAAACGATTGGTTCCTAAGATAGAATAATTTTCACGGAATTAAATTGTCCAAAATGTATATTAAGTGGTTATCGGAATATCAATATTAATTAAATAACTAACTAAAACATTTTTTTTTCTTCAAGTATACGGTTATTTAAAAAAGAATAACAGCTGTAGTACAAAAGTTAAAAGATAACTAACAAAAACAAAATACAAAGTTACATAATAATTCAACTATACAATGAATTCAAAGATAAGAAATTAAGCATAATTTTAACAGGAACACGAGTTTAAAAAATTCTGAATGTAGAATGTTAAAAAAAAATGTTCAAATATCACTTTAAAAATAATTTTGTGTGATGTTTTGCTCTGAGTCATAGTCATAATAATCAACCCTAAACCAAAAGCCATAGTTACGGAAAGACATATAAGGTATTTTTGGGTCAATATAGGAAACATTTAATGTTGGAAAAAAAGATACAGTCAATTTTAAGTCGAGATATCGTTATAAAAGTAAAAAGTTCTTGAGTTGTTTTTTATAACAGATATAGAAAGAGGGTTTCTTCATTTATTTTTCTGCAACTATAAAACTGCTCTATAAATCGATCATAAACGTAAAATTCATTATTATAAGATTCTTGGTAACTTTTAGAAAAAAAAAATGATGCATAAAGTAGACAAACTCAGAAGATGTACTCAGTACTCAGAAGTTTCAGTGAGTTGAAGTATATTATTTTCATAAAGGCAAAGATAAAATCTGCATAATATGACATAGACAAATTAATTTAATGTACATTAAATCATAATTCAAGTTTTAAGCTTATATTCATTACTAACGAACAAAAGGTAGATACGAAGAACGGTAAAGTGATTACACAGCGCATTCTTATATCCAATATCATTTCCCAACAAACATGCACACATGTGTCAGTTGGAGTGCTAAATACCTTTCCATATAAGTATTGCAGTGCAGTTCGTCTTCAACGAATTTGTCGCAGTTGCATTTTTAGTACAAAGTACAAAGTTGAAATACAATAGTAAGGCATTAGTGAATTATTAATTATCATGAGTTGCGATTCAGTGACAATGTTCAAAATATCATTTAAAAAGTTTAAGCGTAAACGACAAATATTAAATTCAGAGAACAGAGTTTAAAGCCCATGTATTTTTTTTTATTGCATTTAGATGAAAGTTAGTAGATATTTCATATAAATTTTATTGACAAGTGAAGACCGTAGTAATTAAATCATAGTATACAATATCTTTTCTTTCAATTTACAAATAGGTATCGTTAGTCTGTGCACACTAAATAGCAGGTAAAAGATAGCATACAGTATAGAGCAGTGCAGCATACATACAAATCAGCGAAATGTGCTTGTAAGCATAACGATAGGTAGGTACAGAGTAGTCATTCACGCTGTCGCTAAGTGATAGATATACCAATATAATGTCACAGAGATAGAAACTGTTTTTAAACATGGAAAGAATACAGGGATAATAAGTAGACACAAATGGATGAAAAAATAAATGAGTCATTAAAGGAATTAGAGGTAAAGTGTGAAAATAGATGGAGAATAGGGTTTTTTTTTAGTTTAGGTATGGAAAAGAAGATAAGTTATTTTAGGAAGCTGAGGAATACTTTGGTTTTGGTGTTTTGGAACACATTGGCCTGATCACCCAAAGTGCCGATTCATTCAAACCTAAGCATTCACGTTGGTATGGGTATATGATTAGTATGGAATACAGTATGTCTGGGTATATGTAATAAATAGTGTTATCGTAGGTAAATGCCAAAAGCGCATTAAAGTAAAGCTTAGGACAAATCCTTCATTTTGATCATGGTTGAAACGAGTTTTCACCTTGAAAATTGTTGGAGACGATGATGTCTTAAATGATGTCCATTAGCTATGCATCATAGGTACATCGCGATAGGTAACTATTAAAAGGGTTCAGATCCTTCAGCTCTGACCATGGTGCGAACGAGCTTTCCTCTGTGGAGACCGTTGGAGACGTATGTATAGTCTTAAAACTTGGCCCCTGTATAAAAAATAATAGTAGTGCGCGCTACAATATAAAATAAATAATTATATTATAATAAATAAATAATAGTCGGCAAAGTACCTATCGAACAAATAAAATAAAATGTGTTGAAATGTAGAGCATGCTCACAAATAAATAAATAATTATAAATATGCCGACATAAAGTACAATGACAGGCCTGTCGATAATGTGTGTGTGAGCAATACGGTGTACCATGAATGTCTTTAAAAAGTGAAGTAAGTAGAAGATGATGTAACTATGAATAAGGTAAAGAGGAAAAGCGATATATCCTTTGAAAAGGAATGAAAAAGAGTTAGAAGTATAAAATAGCAATCTGATTTTAAAATCAGGTAATAGGGAATTTGGTTTGTATTGATAGAGAGATAGATACAGGATGTGACTCAATAAAGTAGCCTAGGGGAAAAAAAAACGTAGAGAAAATAAACTGTTTTTTTTTTAATATCAAAGCTTAAAGTTTCATAAAATAAGTGAAAAAGTTTGTTGGATATTACACAAATGTTTTTTTTAAATATTATAAATTTACATGAAGTCAAGATGGTATTCGTAGTACATGTATTAAATATAAAAATGTTAAAACGATGTGTTTTATTTTCTTACAGTAAGGCAAGGTCATTGGTACATGTATATATTCTTATTTTAGTGTAATAGACATAATAATATATAAGGTGCTTAACTTTTGACTAGTGCCGATAATGTATAGGGTAAAATAATAAATATATACTTTCTTAAACATATCTTTAAATATGTAACGATGAGTATTTGCATTAATATTGTGTAATGTTAACAAAATAAAAATAAATTATAATAATATTGGCTTGTATAATCTAAACTGATATGAATTTGATTTGAAGAAGTTTGTTTGTGTCATAAAACAATCAATTTTGTGAAAAAAGTAAATAAATGTAAACAAAAACAATTAAAATTACACTTTGATTAATTAGATAAAATAAATGTTTTTTAATCCAAACAGTTATAACTGTAACCTTTTTTTTTTTAAATTATTGTAACCTTGTTAGTAAGCGCCTATGCGTACCTAAAACGCGTACAATATTACACGTTCGAATACTGAATGAACGTATGACGAAAATTTACTTCGGACGTAATTCGGACGAAAATCGATGGTTCGAATTCGAAATCCGTGCCTTCGTCGTGCACCGCAGCTTTGGACGAAATTCGGACGAAAACCGTCCGTTGTTTTGGAACGCTGACAGAACGCTGTCGCATGCGAATTTCGTCGCTTCGGACTCCCGTCCGATTTTCGGACCAGTGTGTTTTCCGTCTTATTGATTGCCGTCTAGTGATAGAAACCGGCACCATGCGAAGCAGGCAATGGTCAAGATAAATGCCGATCTAAGTTATAACCGTGTCTATAGTCAGTTAACCTGTGTGATCGACGCGACCACGCAATCCGTATTAAGCCATGGCCGCTTCATTTGGACATAGTTAATCAGAAAATCAAAATTAATCAAATTAACGATTAATGATTAAGATTAATAATGTACAAGTGTACAAGTTCCGAGTGGTAGGAACTTTGTACTAGGTAGAATAATATGACGATTTAAAAGTATGTGTAAAGCATCTACTTAAATAAAAAAGATTTTTGATTTTGATTTAATCTTAATCATTTTAAAATGATTAATTAATCTTAATCATATTTTTTGATTATGATTTTTAATCATTAATTTTTTATCGTTAATCAGATTAACTTTGGGCCAACACAAACGTAGCCAATCACTGAAGTGACAAAAATTTACCGTGACCGGTGTAGGTAAAGAAACGTGAACGGTCGTAAGTCCCACTAGTTCGTTCTGATTACTCTTAAGCTCTTCGCGAACTGGTGCGACGTTTAGTGGCTCTTGAGGCCAGTCCTCAACAGATCTCAAAAGAAAAGAGGGACCACGAAACCATCTATGAGAAGCGTCGAGATTGATCGACTTCATTCTGGTAGCGTCGTCAGCTACATTCAAGTCCGTTGGTACCCATCGCCAGTCCTTGACGCAAGAATTTTCCATAATTTCACCTAAACGATGGGCAACAAAGGGTTTAAAATTGCGAGCGTCACTGCGCAGCCACTGGAGGACCGTCATAGAATCCGACCAATAGAAGGTTCGTATCGGTTTCTTTCTGTGACCGTCCCTAATTGTGACTGCGAGACGGGAAGCTATCAAAGCGGCCTGTAATTCTAAACGCGGAATAGAGATTGGCTTCAAGGGTGAAACTCTTGCCTTACTAGAGATAAGAGAGAGTTCGCTGCTGCCATCTGCGTACATAAGTCGCCAATAAGCGACACAGGCATATGCAAGCTCGCTTGCGTCCGCAAAAATATGCAGCTCCCTTTGAGATGGCTCAGAGTTTTTGAATCTAGAATACCAACGTGGAATTTCCATAAAACTAACTTTTGATAACTCCTGAAACCAATCAGACCACTTTAATGCTTCTATATCCCTGTATATAGCTCTGTATCCCAATCAATATTAGACCTCCATGCCTGCTGAAATATAATTCGACCCTTAACAACGATAGGAGTTAATAGGCCTAAGGGGTCGTACACACGCATGAGATGAGAAAGAACTTTACGTTTTGTAAGAGGTTTTGGAAAGGTTTCGCCCAAGCCTGACCGGAAACCTAAATTATCCGTAGTAGGATTCCAAGATATCCCTAATGCTCTAATATCGTTTGCAGTGCTGACAAGATTAATTTCCGATGACAGTTGAACAGCTTTAAAATCAGCAGGAATAAATTTAAGAGCTGCTGGGTCGTTGGAAATCCATCCCCGCATCTCGAAGCAGGCATATTTGTGAACGGCGACGACATCTGCCGCCAGTTGCGCTGCTTCGTGAACCTCATCCAGGGAGTCAATATAATCATCCATGTAATGATTGTACAAAATAGCATGTACAGCTTTAGAAATAAAGACTCATACTCACGAGTGTTTTTGTTTTTAATAAACTGTGCTATGAATGGGCTGCAGCACGCACCGAAAATGACAGCTGTCATCCAGAACTCTCTAATAGGTTGTTCTTTATTTGATCTCCAAAGATACTGGAGTGCATCCCTGTCATGCTCCCTGATCCTTACCTGAGGAAACATTTCCCGAATATCGGCAGTGAGAGCGAAACGGCCCTCCCGGAAACGAAACAAAATGCTTAGTAAGGATTGGAGCAAGTCTGGACCAGGCAGCAGCAAAGAGTTAAGGCTGACACCCTCATTCATGGCTGCGGCATCGTGAACCACTCGAAGCTTGCGCTTCTGAGGGTGATACACGCCAAAGTGAGGCAAGTAATACGTCTCAGGAGCACATTCTTCGGCATAACCCTTATCAAGCATGTTGAACATGAAAACGTCATAAGCGTTAGCGAAATCAGGATCTTTAGCCATGCGTCTTTCTAACCTTAAAAAACGTGACATGGCTTGAGGGTAGCTGTCAGGGACGCGCTGTATATTGTCACGCCATGGCATTCCAACCTCAAACCGGCCAGTGGGCGGAAGTCGCCTAGCAGTAGATTCCAAAATTTCGATTGCACGCTCATCCTGCCTGGAATGTAGAGTCTGCCTTTTAGAAATGCCTAAGGAGACAATTTTATATTGTTCCCTGACAAGAGTCTCTAATTTTTCTTCTTCGGTAGGTTGAATACTTGCACAGTGGTTAACAAACTCCACTAATTTAGTTTTGCTTGAAGAAGTACCATATAACGTCCAGCCTAAGGCAGTCAAACAGGCCACGGGTTCGTTCTTACCACCAGTTCGTACCTCACGGCTGATCGACAAATGCCAATGTTCTGCTCCAATGAGAACTGTTGGAGTAGCGTCTTCATATGATAAGGTGTAAGCAATTTCCGCTAAGTGTGCAAAAGAAGCAATAGTTTCCTGTCGAATTGTTTGAGGACGTAAAGACAAGGATTCCATAGCTCTTGCATTTTTCACTAAAAAAACGTCCTGTGTGTACCTACCCTTAATGTGAAAATCCACATATGAAATTGTAGCGTTCCTACTAAGGCCTCCTATAGCGTTGACCATAATTTTCTGTTGAGGCCCTTTTGCACCGATTTGAGCAGCAATGCTGGAGTCAATTAGAGTAGCAGTGCTGCCATCATCGAGGAGTGCGTAAACATTACAACTTCCTGCGGGACCAGAGACAGTAACTGGTGCTATTTTCAGGTAAACTCGAGGACGCTGAGCTAAGGACGAGAAAGGTTCCGGACCACCTGTAGAAGTAGTAGAAACTATAACTTTCTCTTCCGAAGTTTCGGGAGGTGTAGTCGCGTGTTCGTTTTGTTCGGTAACTTGCGTGTCGGAAACAGTATTGACAGCTGCAGCGAGTTGTTTACCATGTAATAAAGGGTGATGACGTATCACACAGCCGTCAATGCCGCAGGGGTTAACTTTGCACGTTTTCCACTGATGGGAATTTCGCCTGAGACATCTATAACACGCTTTGACTTCGCGCAACCAAACCCATCTGTCATCGACAGATAGTGCTTTAAAGTCAGGACATGATTTGATGTTATGTTCTTTTTTGCAAAATGTGCACTGCAATGTGTGCAATGTGTTTTGTGTGGACGCAGCCTTATAATTTATTTTAGAATGCGTGACTGTGTTTATGTTTTCTCGTTTATAAATCTGTGAGGAATGTTGGACCGAGCAAGATTCCGGTGATAAACCAAAACGAATATGTTGATCCAGCTCACGTGACAAAAATTCTGACAAGACTTCTAATTTGGGACGTCCGCCAGCGTTCTGTATAGCAAAATCCGTCCATCTAATTTTTGTCGTAGGGTTCAGTTTCCCTAACACTGCATGAAATAGTTCGGAGAGTATAAGTATTCTATTTGGTTTAGCATTTTAAAAGAAGAAATAGAATTACTTACCCGGTTAGGAATCGTACTAAGTTCTTTTAACTCGTTACCCAACCGTGAAAGACTTTTGAGAGCGGAGACTTCTTTAAATACTATCATTTCCGGGCGCGCGAAGTTCGCCTCCAGAGCTCTCATGATCTCGTTCGGGTCATCTGCGGTCAGCAACAGCGGCGCGACCGCGTCTCGGGGCGCGTGGCGCAAAGCATTTTGCAACCGGCTAATATTTTCAATATCTGAAAAATTGTTCTTGGTTAGATCATAAACACGTTTAAATTGTAGCCACAACAAGGCGTCTCCACCAAAAGGGAACAGTTCCATCTTGTGTCTGGGACCGTGTGAAGAAGCAAGTGCCTTGGCCGCGGCTGCGGTGTCGGCTACAGCCTGTAGCAGACAATTTTGGTCAAGCTCCGAAGAAAAGAGCGGTCGCTTAGGCACGGCCGCCTCGGGCGCTTTAGTGACATTGAAAGCTTGCGCCTGTTGAACGAAACGGTTAATAGGGAGTGCAGTTGACCCAGTGGCCGCCGGCGGATGCGCCTGGTGGCCGGGAGGCGGGAGAGGATTTTGCTCGCGCCCTGCTGCGGTAATGCCTATAACTTCGTTATCGCGAGCTTGTTGCCCTAAACTTTGTACCCATCTTTCTGTTCTATCTACGCTCACCCGGGTAGAACCATTACGATTCGAATGACTTCCTGAGGCTTCCGCGTCGAGAGCAGCAAGTTTAGCTTGCAGTTCGCTCTCTTCTACCTGTTGGCGAAGAGCTGCCAGCTGCTCGTCGCGTTGCCTTTCCCGATCGGCGAACTCCTGCTCGCGTTGCCTTTCCCGTTCGGCGAGCTCCTGCTCGAGTTGCCTTTCCCGTTCGGCGAGCTCCTGCTCGTGCTCCAGACGCCGGCGCAAGGCGAGTGCCTCTGCGGCGGCTTTTTGAGCCTTTATGGTGGAGGACGAGTGTGAGGATCTCGACGTGGAGGCTTTACTCGGGACGTCGCTTTTCCCCTTACTTTTCTCATCTGCGGGTTTTGTCGACATAATTCTACTTTTACTGCGAGTAAACATTAACGAAAAACAATGTAAACGAAAAAACTAGTGACAGACAATGTCAAAAAGAAATGAACACGAAACACGGATCTACGAAAATGAAAATAGGCATATACACTGGATATGATGGGTAAAGGACCAAAATGTTGGTGATAGAAATAAATGGACTGTATTTTAGGTAATATTAAAAGAATTAAAGAAAACATGAAAGATGGGTGAAAAGACAGTTTTAATAATAGACAGGAAAAGAAAAAGAAACAAAGCATTAGACCATAAAAAAGTATATAAAACCAAGGAGTCTGCGACAGTAGGTACAAAATAATCTGTCAAAATCTCCATAAACATCACGTAAAAGAAAACCGTGTAAATATATTCCATATTGATACTGTTGTACCTATGTTTTTTTGTATTTTTAATAAGCCATTGATATTGTAAGTAATTTATTGAAAACAAATGTGTGATAAAATATACATTACAAAAATGGCTAATATATAAAATATTAGCAAAATCTTAAAGTTATTGTTTATAAATAAAGGATTGTTTGTTATTTTTATGAAAATATGTGATGATTATGAAGATGTTTACAGATTGTTTTGAAATGCCATTTTATTTATCTAGCTACGCCTTCACTGGTACTGCAGATGTCTTGGAATATTTCCAAAAGACTATAATTATATCGCAGTCTTTTTGACAGACGTGAATATAAAATGACAGACTTTTAGAATATACATTTTAAATGAAGACAAGGCTGTTTGTACTGTAGGCTGCCTTTACGTCGTTCCAAGGTTGCACTCTGACAGCAATCGTTTTGTACCTTCTCTGTACCTTCTCTTTCACACTTAAGCGATTTATACTTCATTCCAATCAAAAAAAAGCAAAAGGTAAACAAACATAGTATGCAGATGACATTGGCATGTGTCAGTCCCATAGTAAGTTTGTTTCCGTTTTGCTTTTTTTTGATTGGAATGAACCATATATTATGCTATCCTTTTGTCAAAGTGAACGGTTGCGGTCAGACCGTACTCTCGGAACGCACACCACAAATAAATGTCTTTAGTTTGCCAACCGTGTGCCAACCCTTGACAATTAGGTCACAGATAGGTCACACAGGGAGGGTGAGGTCGCCTTCAGAGAGCAGCAGGGAGTAGAGATGGGCAATCTTCCCATACCCTATCTACCCGGGAGGGTATTTATAGGGTAGATTGGGTATTTATGGGAATATACCCTGTTATATACCCAATCGTTGGGTATATAAAACTAAATTGTCGTTTAAAAATAAAGTCTTAATTTTATATGCTTTTACTTAGTATTTTTCAAATTCTGAAGTAAGTATCAACTACCTCAGTATCGAGAATAAAGCAAAATTGATTATATTTCGAAGATAACCATGATTGAAGCGCAGGAACTGACTTATCATATCGATATGGCTGTTATTTTATTAGTTTTGTGGGGTGCTGATTACGTTATAAAAAACATCTGTTTTTGAATCCAAGGTTGCGGCCATGCTTTAAAAAAAAATTAAATGGGTGTAGTTATAGAGCGTTTCATCGAATAGTTCCTATGCCGTTATGTTGGCAGCAATGTTTTCCACACACACTACATAGAACTCAGACACACACTACATAGAACGCAGACACATACTAACAAAATCTGTACAAGCGTTTTTTGCGTGTGCTGTGGTGTCGTTGATAGACAGGGGAGCCAACATAACGGCATAGGAACTATTCGTTGAAACGCATAATAGTGAGGATTTCTAAGATGCTGATTACGAAAATGTCATCCACTTTAGAACCTAAAATGGCGGAAATGTACTTTTTCGAGGTTCTCATTACGAAAAATTATATCGATTTTTAAATCCAAGATAGCGACCATACATTTATATAAAAGTGTCGTTCCATAAAAGTACAGTATGTTATGTTTTCGGATTTTAGCCGGTTTGATTCCTAGGTGTGTCAAGCGTATTTTAAAAAATCTTTGAATGTAGTTTTGCTTCTTTTTAAAAATAAAGGAATGTTTTCTTTGAGTAAATATTTTCTTATAATCTCCAATATTTAAAGTACTTTCCCTCCAGGTGACGTTACAAAATTCCACCCTGTATACATGACCGTAAGAAAAGCAGGAGGCTCCCCGCACTCCCACCCATGCCTCACCCCCGCACCCTACTCCTCAGCCCACCGCAACCCGCACCAACCCCCTGCACCCAGCTCCTCAGCCCGCCGCACCCCGCGCCAACCCCCCGCACCACGTGCCTCACCCCCCCGCACCCCGCACCTCACCCCCCGCACCCCCCCGTGCCTCACCTCCCCCTCCGTACCCCGCGCCTCACCCCCCCGCACTCCGTGCCTCACCACCCCGCACCCCGCTCCTCGCGCCTCACCCCCGCATCGGGCGCCTCACCCGCCCGCACCCCGTTCCCCCCCCCCACATCCCGCACCCCATGCCTTAGCCCAGACATTGCTCCTCACCCCCCGCATCCCTCATCTTACCCCCCCGAACGCCGCGCCTTTACCCCCCTCCCCGTTTTTTTATGTAATTAATAATTATCACACCACAAAATGACACCCGTATTGATATTTTTCGAAAATGCATCGCCGCCATTTTGGATTTCATAATAGATAATAGATGTCATTTACTCAACTAGAAAATAACATCATAACTCGGAAATTCAAAATATCATACTCATGACTTGTTATACAGATGTGAAAAAAAACACTATTCAGATTTAGTATAGGGAACATAAAAAATTTACATATATTTTTTAAGGCTGTTATTTATTGTATGTAACAAGTTACTGAATTACATAAGATTCACTTAAGCAAATTATAGAATTGACAGTTCTGAAGTGAAATTTAAAACAAAAAAATATAATGCTCATAAGTTTATATACCCTGATAAATACCCACTGGGAAGGTATTTATGGGTAGATATTGGGAATATTCCCAATCTACCCGGTAGATTGGGTAGATTGCCCATCTATAGCAGGGAGTGTCCATACTGTATAAATATCCTTATACTGTGGTGAGTACTTTGCAAGAAAAACGTGACGACAAGGACAGTCAGACAGACAGGGGGGAATGTTACGGAGCTCACTACCGCTCGAGGTTTTTAATTGATTTTTATTTCATCTCACTTATTATTATTTTTTTTACTTATTAATCTCACTTCTCACTTTATAAATGCGAAAGTATGGATGTTTGTTTGTTCCACTTTCACGCCGAAACTACTTAACGGATTTGTATGCAATATGGTAGTTAGATAGATAAAGCACTCGGCTTACACATAGGATACTTTTTATTACGGAAAACCTAAGGGTTCCTGGTACTGATGTGCCATTCCCAGGAATATTCCCTTAGACAGAGACAGCGCTCTATATTGCATATAGCGCCGTCCTTTGGAAATATTGGGTATATTACCATGGGAATATTCCCAAGGGACCGTGCTATATGTGATAGAGAGCGCTGTCTCTGTCTTGCGGGAATATTCCCGGGCATAGCACATCAGTACCTGGAGGAATGCTTAAAAACTCACAATTTTCACCACCTTAACATTTTCTTTCTCTTTGGATCCAATTTTGAATTCCATGCAGACTGAGTCGCAGGCGGAATCTAGTTAAACCATAAAAATAAAAACCTCGAGCGCTAGTAAATTCCGTGACGTTTCACTAAGGTGAAACTGAGTTAAGACTAGACATGTACCGGGTAATGGATTTGCCGGGTACACGGTGGTCCAATCGGCCGGGTAGCCGGGGACCTCTGGAGTTACCATCGGTCCACCTAGAGATCGGCTTCTGGCTTGGACCAGTGCCTCGCACTAGCAGAGTATATGAAGAGGAGTTTCCTCTTCCTCGAGACAGAATCGGCACTCGGCCGTATCTGCAAGCTTCATCTAAACAGTGGCTTCTATTCATGAATCTGAACAACTTTCCCCAAGGAACCTATACGATACTCAATTCGTAAAAAGATTTTTGGACTTCCCATACAAAATTGTTGGTTCAGTTGATCAATTAGTATGAGGACTCCATAATTATTTTTGGTAATTTAGTATATGTTCGTTGGGTTAAGCTGTTTAGTTTCATGAGTAGAACCGTGGTCAACATTTTTTCAGATATTTCATAACCCTATATATTTAAGTGGTGGGCAGAAAATAGAGGTCACAATCCTATACTGCGCAACCTGGCGGCCCGCTACCTTTCCCCACCATGTAGCTCAGTATACAGCGAGCGTCTTTTCGAAAACAGGTAACGTCTACGAAAAAAAAGAAGCCGACTAGATCCTAATCGAGCTAAAAAAGTCGTATTTTTACACCATAACTTACCACCAACTATAAACCTGGAATACTAAATAAGATTAAAATATGAGCGACAGTTACATAAATGTACCTATACTTTTAACTGGAAAATAACGTGTTTGTTATAACTAGGCAATTACCCGACGGAGCCGGGTACCCGGCGCTATTACCCGGTACATGTCTAGTTAAGACTCAAGATATACAAGTTCTTTGCCTTAACTATATTGCATTGCATCTCTATAAGTAGAGTGACCAAACTATTGTAAGTTTAGGAAATATAAGATTTAATATGAATAATTCTAAGTCTATGGTTCTTTTTTATCCCGGTTTCAAGGGCTCCCGGAGGAATGCCAAGAAACTGTTATTCTTAAAAGCATTAATGCTCAAAAACTACGAATCCGATATTATTGTTATTTGGCACAATTATACTTTATCATTAATACGAAATATTCAAATTTTCATCTCGGTTTACTGAAGGGTTCCCACAGCAAAGTGACACAGTGGCGTAGCGTGGGCTTTCGCCGCCCAGGGCCGATCGGAAATTTGCCGCCCTTTCTATTTTCATCATTAATAAAAAGAAGTCAAATAAAGCAGCCAAATTCTGTAATCAATTAAAAACTTACTATTCGTGGTTTTTTTTTCAAAGCAATTCCGATGTGCAGGTCACGTTTAATATCTTATTTTTGGTAATAATGCGTGAGCGAAGCGAGCGCGAAAATTTTTAATACATACCTAATTATATCTAAGAATATTGATGTTAAACCAACGCCTTGCACGCCCGCTTGCGGCCAGTCTGCATATAGTCAACGTTACGTAATTTTTAATTAACTGCAGTTTAGAGAAGCTAAGTTTGGGTCTGTTGCAGCTACAGAAGCCCAAAGACGTACACGCTCAAGTTTGAACTCTTCTCTGTTAATATCTTAAGGAGCGTGATCTAAGCCCAGTTCATCGACGCCTACTAATAACACTGTTGCTAAAAAAATGAAAAAACTCGCCGCCCTCATGTGCCGTCCCTGTCCATGTGCCGCCCGAGGCCATGGCCCCCCGGCCCCCGCCACGCTACGCCACTGAAGTTACAACACCGTATCTTCATAATAACTCAATTTATAATGCTAAAAACCTGAAAACATGAAAAGGCGTGTCGATTAAGGTACTTTCATATCATTCGATACATACTATTGGTCCTGCAAATTCAAAGGGATCCTGAGAGAAAAGCTCCTAATTATCAGAACAAAACTACAAGAAAACCAAGAGTAATAGTAGAATCTGTTAATAGATAACTAGCTAGGAGACCGAGCGTCGCTCGTTCAATCGGAGCTTTTATAAACTACGATAACTTGTTTAGTAGTATCTATAATAGTATATTTTCTATGAAACATTTTGCAGGGTGTTGTTTTAGTCGATGTGGCCTTCTAAGGGACGAAAGGATAAACAATATTTGTTCTGAAAATATCTATAATATTTTTTTTATAATTTGATTTTATTGAAAAATTATCCTAATTAAAATGCAAATTATCCTTTTTTTTTTTTTGATAAAAGTACAGAAAAATATTCAAAGATACGTAGTATTAGAAAGTTATTTATTATGATAATAGTCAGTAATATCAATCAGTTCTGGCGACTTTATTAACCGACTTAAAAAAAGAAGGAGGTTCTCAATTCGTCAGAATCTTCTTTTTTATTTTTTTATGTATGTTCACCGATTACTCGAAGACGCCTGAACCGATTCGGAAAATTCTTTTTTAACCCCCGACGCAAAAAGAGGGGTGTTATAAGTTTAACGTGTCTGTGTATCTGTGTATCTGTCTGTGGTATCGTAGCTCCCAAACGGATAAACCGATTTTCGTTTTGTTTTTCTTGTGTCATAGATAATTTTATCCCGAGTGTTCTTAGCCATGTTTCATGAAAATCTGTTCAGCCGTTTGAAGATCATCAGCTCTTTTCTAGTTGATGAGGGGATCTGACTAACTCCCTTATGTCCGATCGATTCGAAATTTGGTACCGTGTTACTTCAACGATATTTAAAGAACATGGTAAGGCAAGCGTGAACTGGTCAGCCGTTTGAAGATCATCAGTTCTTTAATAGTTGATGAGGGGATCTGACTACCTTCCATATGTCCTATCGATTCGAAATTTGGTACCGTGTTACTTCAATGATATTGAAAGTATATGGTAAGGTAACCATGACCTGTTTAACCCAACCTTAGAGTAGGTAGTTAAAACTTAATCTAGTAAATTAAAACTAATATACCTACTTAGTACCTAACTAAGTTACTAACTCAACTAACTAATCATTATAAATACCTTCCTAATATTTATACCTACTTTAAAAGGACAAAATAAACATTAAAATTAAAATTTAAAAAACCCCCCGAAACAAAAAATAAACTCTAAAAACTAACAAATAATATTTTAAACCTATTATAATTATTATCGTCACATATATTATGTAAGTTCAAATATTTTTATTTTCTAAGCGTCGTTTAAAAGGATATATTTCCCAGGTGGTTCCATATAAATTTTATCGAAATCAATTTAACGGTTTTTGAGAAAATCAACAAAACTGGAGTTGTTACAATTGAAGTCTGTTGTTTTTAACGTATTCAGCGTGGTCAATTATCTTATTCTAATTGTTGATCAGCGCCATCTAGTTGAGTTTAGAGAAAGCCGTGTAAAATTCCCTATTGCCAATTTTACATGGGGCAGGGCGGCACAATCATCAAGTATGTAATTCACTTATACGGCAAAAGATGGCGTTATAAATTAAAATTCGTTCAAATGCCCCTAAAATATGTTTTTTATCATTCTTAAGTCTTTTTATTAACATATCGCACCTTGAGAACCACAACGTCATTATACGAAATTTGGTAAAATCACAAAATTGAGCTTTTATCGCCTTTTATAAAGTGAATGATGTCGAGATGCCATGTATTTATTTTGGGACCCAGTCTTTTCATCAACGTGCTTTAATAATACATGGTATTTTTGTAATATTGGATTACAAATAACAAAAAAGTAAATTGTGTATTTATTGCACAAGTTGGGAGAACTTTGAAATATCGACGTTTGAAACTGACCCTTCCACATTTTTTGAGGTAATAACTGGGAGACCGAGCTTAACCTATTAACTGCTACACTGCTCTTTGACAATTCGTGCCCCCACCGCCAACGTTGGCTCCAGCTAACAAAAATGTATGAAAATATCAAATTAACCATGGCTGACTATGTCATTATTAGCTTATTATTGTACTTTAAGAATCCCCAAAAACAATGACAGCTTCTTAAGTCTGGCAACACTGATTCCTGAGCGTTTTGTATCTTCTCTTTCACCCTTACGCGATTTATATTATGCTATCCTGTTGTCAAAGTGAACGGTTGCTGTCAGTCTGTTGTCTGTTCACCGTTGCGTTTTTTTAGGTACACTGCTGCGTTTTTGTTTAAATTAGTGTGGAATCAAGCCTTTTTTAAATTATTGATTCCCCGCTTCTACTGGAGTAATTCTGTTTTAACGTACATACCCATATATTTAAATAATAATGGAAATAATTTCATAACTGAATGGGTCTTCTTTAATTTATTTTATTTGGTGGGTCCCAGTTCGCCATACTTCTTTGTATGGTTCATTCCAGTCAAAAAAAAGCAAAACGTAAACAAACTTACTATGGAACTGACACATGTCAATGTCATCTGCATACTATGTTTGTTTACCTTTTGCTTTTTTTGATTGGAATGAACTATAATTTAGCTTAGCCAAATTTCGTATAATGACGTTGTCGTTCTCAAGGTGCGATATTTACAAAATTTCACACAAAATAAAAATAAGTCTCTTGGGTAGGATACGAACCTAAAAGCAGCAAAACGTAAATGGCTTACACCAACACCGCTAGTCCACCGAAGTACTTATGAGTGATGGTTAAAAATGTTTTATTTATATTTCGCTCAAATCTCCCTAAAATGAATGTTTTCGAAGATAATTCCCTCATAGATCGATTTCTGCTGATTTTTAACCCCTAATCCTAGATTTTCATCAAATTGTTTTAAGCCGTTTTCGAAATCGTCTGCGTTTACAAGATAACTCGTTTAATAATATAAGATAAGATTTGCAACTTTATTGATACCGTTATAGTATTTTCGTTCAATTTGTACTAAATCAAAGTCCTGCTTCGATTTTTCTATAAGATTTATCGTATCCTTTTTATCAAAACCACCCATTCGTCCCAATGTTATCACGTATTTCTGACAAACTGCGCAAAAATCTGTTTTCGGGTTCTGTATAACGACATGTGGACAAAAATCTTCCAATAGATCGTACCAACTACCTACTTCTTCCAATAGGAGTTTTATCGAGTGAAGTTACAGTTCCAAATATTTGTTGTACACTTCTTGTGCTTTAGACATAATAAAGGTAAAATGATTAAACCACAACTAAATTGGTGGCCACTTGGCCAGGTATAATCGGCCCGGTAATACTAGACCGTTTTAATTCGAAAACTCGTGTAAATTTAACAGCGTCTGATCTAGTTTTCAAATTAACGTTATCATTGTAAAATACTTATAATTAAATTTATTAAATACAAATCAGTAAATGATATTATAAAAGTATTTTATTCAAAATATTTAGACATGCCGAATTGCCGACCACTGGTATCTTTTTACTAAACTTTTCTCTGATACAATTTGCTACTTAGAAACATAATATAAAGTCAATTACTACATGAACTTGTAGATAATTGAGCATTCATTATAATCAATTAAAATTGCGAAATGCCATTTTGTCACCCAATTTTACAAAACTGCGAATATCTCGGAAACTAAAACCGACCACTGGACCCTTTTTACTTGAACGCCCACAAATAATTGCCGTAAGTACATAGTATTTAAAAATCTTTATAAATCTCTTTGTTATCTTTTTTCGGAGATTAGCCCGTACAAACAGACAAACAGACAGAGAAACAAAAAAATTGAAAAAATCTGGATTTGTTCTATTGCTCTTCTTACATCCCCCTGACTCGGTTTTTAGCATTTTTTTTCTATGTACAGACATTCGACCTCTACAGTTTTATTATATGTATAGATACGTATAGATGATTCTAAATTGTAAATAGTTTGACAGTTACTGTGTGTCCTTGGATTAGCCAATTTTCGCTCCTCATACCCTCAGCCCGCTCGCACGCTGTCGCTAGAACGTTGGTGAGTTTCAGCGAACAAAATGTTAAATATGCGGTATCTATTGGCGGTGATGTGTGGGCTGATAGAATGACGAAGATAAATTATAACTATGTATTTTTTTATTAATTTTTACTAAATTAAATGCTCCATGAAGTAAAAAAAAGTTGAGTTATCAACTTAGCAATAATAAGCTTCAAATCATAATTAATTAATGACTGATTTCTCATTTGCACAAACTCAAAAACGTTAATCAAAGCCTACGGACTAATCGCTATCGAACGAAAAATTTTACGAGCATTTGTTCCATTGTTCATTTCGTAAACACTAACGAGATGTTCCTGCATACCTACTGTACTTTATTTTTTATGAAAAAGTAACTATCGTCTATTCATCCGTGAAATTAAAGTCACAATAGGTAGTAGTTTTCTTCAGAAAGGCATCATCATGGGCTTGTGCGCTGGTCACGTACCATTGTTTATATTATTATGGGTGCGTAATAACATAATTTTAATACTACTTTTTTTAAATTTTTGGTATAAATTACGTAAATCAACAATTAATAGCCTGTCTAATTCATTTAATCCACAGATTCAATGTATTAATTCGATGTCTCTAATAAATAAACATTCCTATTTTATGGATAACAGCGCGTCAGATAGTGATGTTGCCGAATTTATTGTATCTAAAGGTTACTTGCCCAATGAAAATGAATTACCAAAAATGCCATCGGTGAAAAATGTCGGTATGTACGATATAATAAAATTTGAAAGTATATGACACCTACCCTACCACTTAGTCAGGGCGACGAACCAGGTCTTCTTTTTGAGACATGTCAATCATTCTAAAGATGCAAGCCATTCATATGTTTGCAAAATAACCCATGGTCATTAAAAAAATAATTTAAATTAATTTAATTATAAAAGAGTAGGTATCTTTTTAAAAGCCTAAACCTTATCATCCTCAAGTTGACATTCCCTAATACTTTTGAGTCTTAACAATTTTATGTGCCATTAATTTTATAGTTCTAACGCCAAAATATTCAGCAGCTTTAGTGCAGGACCGAGCTAAATGACCTCGGAAATTTAGATTTCCCCATAGTCTTGTTTTATTTTTCCATTTATTTCCTAAGGGTAAGTAAGCGAGAGAACAAATAATGTTCTGTGGGCAATAAACTTCTACAACGAAGTCGAAGACGCAAACTAAAAATAATGAAATGAAATCAATAAAGCTTTTTTTTTCAGAAAACGATGTTACATATTTACTTTCTAAGTTATCAGACGAAGAGCTTATTAAGTTGCTCAATGATCAACCTAAAAAGAACATTTACGATCTTAATGATATTGTCAAAGTAACGGTCGATTCAAAGTCTCTGAAAGAGAATAATAATGTAATAAAGGATAGTCTGAAGGCTTACGAAAGCCAGAGTAGAAACAGATTCCGAACTATTTCTAATAAAGATCGATCTAACACGGCGTTCTTTCGATTAGAGGAAAAACAAGTCGATCCATACAGTGTGAAAAACGCCATAGATCCCAATTATGCTGCTTTACAAAAAATCAACAATCTGTTATATAGTAGACCATCCGAAGATAACGACGATAACAGTGACGAAGATGATGAGAAAAAACAATTATTATTCGATGTACTTGTTGGCCAATTAAAAACTCTGTGCTGCAAAAGGAGTAAGTCATCAAAGAACAAGAAGAACTTTCCTTACAAATCTGTACTAGGCGATCTTTTCCCGCAAAGTGCTGTAAATCAAGAGAATAATTATAAACCAACTGAATTTATGTTTCTGGTGATGAATGATGAAATCAAAAGCAATGGCAGCGATGCTCTTATCGCGGTAGATCCTGATAGCTTAGAAAAAAACAGTAGTGTTCTACTTTTGGGCCCAATAACGACACCACTGTCAGACACACAATTGAAGTCTGTTGTAAGTACTTATAATTATAAAAAGAAACAGTAATATTTGTAATATTTACGAGGAGTGATCAAAAAGTAGTGAGAACGATATATACAGGGTGACACTAAATTAGTTCTTGATACGAAAGTCTATGAATGTGCTCATGAAAACAAACAACTTTCCCTAAGAAACCCATAGTCAAATCGCAAACAAAAAATTGACTCTCCATACAAATCGATGAACTGACCGGCCAAATTAGTATGAAGAGCGCAAAATATTTTTTTTGCGATTTGACTATGGGTTCTTTAGGGAAAGTTGTTCGTTATCATGAGCACATGCATAGCCTTTCGTATCAAGAACTAATTTAAAGTCCTTGGTCCTTGGTAAAAAAAAATGAATACTGGCAGGCATAGCTCAGATATTTGTAATATTAATAAAGAAAAAGTTTTCGATTCTCTTTTGTTTTTTTCTGAATGTATGTCATTTGTTTGCTTCGTGTCAGAACGTGTTCTCGAAAATGGAGAAAAACGAAGTGCGAGCCGTTATTAAATACCTCTGTTTAAAAAAGTTAACGACGCAAGAGATTCACTGCGATTTGGAGGCAACATTAGGAGAGTCTGCTCCGCCGTATCCCACTGTCGCAAGGTGGGCTTCTCAATTTCGAGTAGGGAGAACGAGCACGGAAGACGAACATCGTTGCGGCTGCCCATTGACGTCAGTCACCCAAGAAAATGTTGTTAAAGTCGAGAAAATTGTATTGAGCGATCGAAGAGTTACCATCCGTTACTTAGTTCAAGAAACGGGCATTTCATATGGAAGTATTCAAACCATATTGAAACTATCTTTGAATATGAGAAAAGTCTCCGCAAGATGGGAGCCGAGAATGTTAACCGACAGTCAGAAACAAAATCAACTTGACATTTCGAAGAGATTGTTGGACAAGTTTCAAGAAGATTCTGAAAACTTTTTGTCTCGTTTTGTAACAATGGACGAAACATGGGTCCATCATTTTGATCCCGAGACAAAACAGCAATCTTCACAATGGAAACGGCCATAATCACCGACCCCGAAGAAGTTTCGTGCCGTGGCATCGGCTGGCAAGGTTATGGCCTCAATATTTTGGGACTCAGAAGGGATATTGTTGATTGATTACCTGGAGCGTGGAACCACTATTACAGGCCAATATTATGCAGCACTAATTCCCAAGTTGAGGAATACCATCAAAGAGAAAAGGAGAGGGAAACTTCGAAAGGGCGTGCTGTTTCATCACGACAACGCACCCGCGCACAGCTCGGCAGTTGCGATGGCTGCCATTCAACAAGCTGGCTTCGAATTGGTTGACCACCCCCTTATTCACCAGATCTGGCGCCTAGCGATTTTTATCTGTTCCCCAAATTGAAAGAATACTTAAGGGGAAACAGGTACGAAGATGATAACGAGGTGATGGATGCCGTGGAGAGCTTTTTGCAGGACCAAGACAAAACTTTTTTTTTGAAAGGGATTGAAGCCTTGGAAAAGCGCTGGACTCGGTGTGTAGAGAGACTCTGAGACTATGTAGAAAAATAAATTATTAAGATATCAATAGTCATTATATTCTATCTCATTCTCACTACTTTTTGATCCCTCCTCGTATATGTGACTACAACCATATAAATTGATCAATAATATATAGGGTGAGTTTAAATTAGTTCTTGATACGAAAGGCTATGCTTGTGCTCATGATAACAAACAACGTTCCTTAAGTAACCCATAGCCAAATCGTAAAAAAAATTTTGGTCTCTTCATACAAATCGATCAGCCGAGCGGCCAAATTTGTATGAAGAGTCAAAATTTTTTTTGCGATTTTACTATGGGTTATTTAGGGAAAGTTGTTTGTTATCATGAGCACATTCATAGCCTTTGGTATCAAGAACGAATTTAAAGTCACCTGTATATAGGGTCCTTCTAAAATACCTGAAAAATATTTAACAGTAGGTTCTACTCACGAAACTGAACAACTTTCCCCAAGGAACCTATACTCAATTCGCAAAAAAATTTTTGGACTTCCCATACAAAATTGCCGGATCAGTTGATTGATTACCATGGGAAGTCCAAAAATTTGTTTGCGAATTGAGTATAGGTTTCTTGGGGAAGTTGTTCAGTTTCATGAGTAAACATTTTTTAGGTATTTGATAAGGACCCTATATAACTTAAAATAACATTTTTATTATTTTCAGATGGTCCGTATTTCATCAGAATTGTCGAAACCTGAATATCTACCGCTATTGCAACAACTTTCACAGGGCTCACTTAGTGGTAGTAAAGTAAGGCTTATGAAAAGCTTAATCACAGGACCAGAAACCAGGCGATATATTAAGCCTCATCGATGTAATCATCAGTCACCATTAGCAAAAATTTACGGAGGACCAAAATGGCTAATCTGTACGGGTTACCTCAATTTGAATACACCAAGTTTATATGACTGAATGAAAATATAAATATATTTATAGGCAGGAAGATATGTTGTCAAGTTCAATTTAGTGCTTATAGCCGACTGCATTGCATATATATAACACACGCAATGCAATAGGTAATAAAAATACCGATCCAGACTGCTAGTATTGTAACTATTAAGTAATCTTTGCTGCTAGACCAAAGCTTGACCGCTGTCTTAATATGTTTGTATGATCTATGATCGTATAGGATTAATAGAAAAGTACATCACTATGATACCGTACTGAAGACTAAGTTAATTCATCATAGATAGATGTACGCCCTTATTTCTATGATGTTAATAATATGATAGTGTAATAAATAAGTGTAAAAATAATAGCGGCCTAAGAAACATTCTTGTTAACGTATTTTATACAGTGTAACTTTGTAATAGATCACATACCTTTCATAAAACTACATACATTAAAGCCATCTAACTGCAGTCATACAGGGGTTAATATTCCGTAATTTGCGAGAAAATTGTATACACTCATACGTATAATATGACTCGGTTCAGATGACTTCAGTCGGGTTCAGTTTAGTTAGTCCTAGTTATCCCCTGTAAATTATACGAGCAAACGATACATTTAATTATAATGGTGGCGTATGAGCGACTAATAATCTTAAAAACTGCGACTTCATCCCTGCATTTGTGTTACTATAGTATTTTAAAACAAGCAGCATTACAATCCAATTACATTAAACGAGTTAGGTGTCCCAACGATTTCGAAAACGGCTTGAAACCTTTCGACGAAAATAATAATAATAATAAAGCAGTCCTCCTCGACAATGCCCGGATTGTCCGACGCTTTCTCTCATCGTCGCACTGACCTCCAGTCCACTGTGCAGAGTAGCCCATTTTTATATTCCGAAATAATAATAATGAGTATCTGCACAGACATAACCAAGCAGCCAGGATCCTTCATCAAGAGATCGCTCTAAAGTATGGCTTCATAGCTCGTCGGTTGCCATATTACAAGTACACACCGGAGTCAGTTCTCGAAAACGACCGCGCCAAGCTCTACTGGGACCGAGACATCATCACAGATAGGTCTATTGATCATAATAGACCTGATATCGTGTTGATGGATCGGGCGCAGTCAAGGGTGTTTTTGGTGGATATCACTATTCCACACGACGAAAACCTCGTGCAAGCTGATGGCGACAAGAGGTTGCGGTACCTTAGCCTGGCGCACGAGGTTACGGATATGTGGCAAGTGCAATCCACTGAAATCATTCCTGTAGTCCTGTCCGTTAATGGTTTGATCCCTGCTGACCTGGATCATAACCTTAGGCGGTTGGGACTTCGAGGCAGACCGATAATAGCGGCTATGCAAAAGGCAGTTCTCCTCGACAATGCCCGGATTGTCCGACGCTTTCTCTCCTCGTCGCACTGACCTCCAGCCGACTGTGCTTCTGCTGGAGCAGCTCCTGCCACTTCGCCTAGCGCGAAGTGGTCAGAGTAGCCCAAATGTATACTTCCAAATAATAATAATAATATCTGGGACAAATCACACACGGTCATCTGGCCAAACTAGGATTCCCTGTATCTTGGGAACCAGAGACTGATATACATACACATATACTTTTAAATACATACATATATAGATATAATACACCCAGACTCAGAGCAAACAATTCTGCTCATCACAGAAAAGTTTGCCCTGTGTGGGGATCGAACCCACAGCTCTCGGATCATAGGTCAGGATCGCTAACCACTTAGCCACCGAGTCAGTCTAGGATTCAAAATCTAGGATTAGAGGTTAAAAGTCGCCAGAAATCGATCTGTGAGGGAATTATCTTCAAAAATATTCATTTAAGGTTAAACGTCAGTCACCCTATTTCATACAAATTTACCTCGGTTAAAACTATACAAATATACACAATATTTTTGATTTTATGTGTCCAACGTAAACTTTACAACCTTTTATTTTCGCCAAATGTATATAATTATATTATTTATTTCTGTAATATCATTAAAAACGGCAGTAAATTACCATAAATTGTACGCATGTAGTGGTGTATAATTCAGCACCACCTTTCTGAAATGACAGTAACTACAATCTCAACTAGTCTGATAAGCTTTGTTTAGCTGAGGATTTCGTTTTTAGCGCCATCTTGCATTTTGCTTGAGCATTACCAAAGTAGCAAATTTATTATAAAAACTTTTTAGTGTGAGTAATTTATGCTGGCAAACTTTTTTACATTCAGAAAAAAAGACGCTGTCATTCTCACGTCAAGGACATCTGACAGACGAAAATATTGTTTACCCAGCAAGGTCTAGTTGTGAGTTTCAGCTCGATATTAGTGACACACAGGCTGATATTTTTACTTATACAGGTTGTAAAAAGATCACTCCTGGAAATTTTAATTATGGGATCCACTCATGAAACTGAACAACTTTTCCGAATGAACCTTAAGAATGCTGAATACTTAAGACAATTTTTGGACACACAATACAAAATTATCTGGTTAGCTGACTATATTATATGAAAACTTCATTTTTATGCGAATTTTGTATGGGTTCCTTCAGATTAGCTTTACAGTTTCATAAATAGAACAGCCTGTTAAAGTTTCCGGAAATAAGGTGCATTCAAAAATTTTTTGACTCGTACCATGCCCCATTTAAAATTTTAACCGCCTCTGTAGCGTAGTGGCTTGTCCGCTTGCTTCACATCAGGAGGTCGCGGGTTCGATTCCCGGCGGGGTGTAACTTTGTGGATTCGGTTTGGTTGGTGGTAGGGCATTTTCTGAGCCCGCCTGGCATATGCCTCCATCTTATCTAAGTCTTGCCGCCAAACATCAACGTTAACAGCATTGATGTGTTTCGGCATGAAGATAAGGTAGCCAGTTCCCCACTGCGTTGGGGAATCTTGGTAAGCCCGCTTTCGTATTCGGCATTATCGTCACTTACCATCAGGTGAGATGATGCCAAGGGCTTACCAATTGAGGGTAAAAAAAATATGATATCTAACCAGGCAGGAGTCTTACATATTATATTAAGACTCCGCCGGGAATCGAACCCGCAACCTCCTGATGTGAAGCGAGCGACTAGACAACGAAGGCGGTTTTCCGGGAGTATTATTATTGTCTCGTTTTACAAAAAGTAAGTAGTTACCGGCAACCACGTGCGTGATACAACCCGAACCTTAGATATGTAGATTTTCATACGCGGTAAGTAAAATCCCGACTAGTCCAGTAAATAAAAGATTTAAGGTCGCATTAAAGACACCTGACTAAAATGGTTTGGAAATAAAAGAATTGGTGTTTTACTAAGCATTCGTGGTAATTTTGTGATTGTCGTTCAACCCTTAGAAATACCTAAAGACGCCTTTTAACTTCTATACGCCAAACAATAAATGCACTTTTGGGGAAAACTGAGATTTATAACTATAGTTACCTTATAAATATGGTACTTAAGTTGTCTCTAGTTTAAAGCAATAAATTCTTAATATTACGATATTTTTTATATTATTGCGTGAAAAATAATACTTACAAAATGGAGCCTTCGGAGATTTTTATGTTTTTTAAGTCTAATTATAAGGCTTGAACATGTGTTAAGTTTTCACCTAGGTGACTATTTCAGAACCCAGTTAAAAACGATTTTTTAAAGATTTCCGTAGTACACATTAAAGACACTACAAATATTTTCTTGGCTGTGCCGTAACACTAATATTATCTATTGGAAATCATCATCGTCCCTTGTACAAACAAAGAAGTTTCTTCTTAAAACGCATTTTAACTAAAATGTATTAGACATTATAATGATATTTCAAACGCCGAGAAGGTGCGTGAACTGCCACGTACGCATAGCCAGTGTGCGACAGAGACGGAGCTATTGGGTGCGAAAAAGACAAGTGCGCGGATAGCTAGATGGATAGTGCGAAACGCAAATGTGATAAAATGCACAATATGATAGGTAGGTAGTAGTTATTTAATAATAATTGTGTCATACTCATTGGATTGTGGGCATCCAAACGCACAGTGTTTTTTTTGCCCAAAAAAAGTGACATCTTCTTTTTTGTCGTTCATTCAATTTGGCTTTTCATAACAAATGCAAGAGTAAAACTCCCAGGAGTCCATTTTGTGTAGTTTATTTTTAAAAAAATCACAAAGTTTTGGTGACCTTGCTGTTAAAAATACGGAAATTAATTCATAGAAAAATAACTATTCACAATTTAGTATTATTTGTTTATCAGGTATATAAAGATAGTCTAGGCGCATATTATCCCCTTTTTATTAAATCAAACATGTTGGAAATTTCCTCAAAAAAAAATGTTGTCTAAATTTTAAATTTTATTTTTTTATATTGTTTCTAGGTCGAAGTAGAGGTTCTACCTAGGACAGATATATCTCCCACAAAATTACCACATTCTACTTCGGCGGAAGTTTGGTAAAATATATTTTTAAATACTAAGGTCAAAATTTTGGATTTAGGGTTGACACAATAAGATCATTTCCCTTTACCTTTTTTTTATATAAAATCAACTGTATTTAAAAAGTTTTAATTTGAAACATACTTGGATGCAGTAAACTATGGAACTGAACAACTTTTGCGCATCAACATTGCCGAAATTGCAAAAAAAAAATGGTCTTACAGACTTGCCAATTAACTGATTAAATAGGTATGAAACGCCCAAATATTTTTATTATTTCGGCAAAGTACTAAAACAAAAGTAGTGCAATTTCATGAGTAGAAATCCACCTTATTTATTTTGTTATATCTAAATAGTGAATCAAGAATTTGAATGGGAAACTGAAAAAAAAAATAATGGATCGGATTATTTCAGTATATTTGCTGTATTCTATCGCTATCTTTTCTTACTTTGTGATTCTATACTTTATTCTAACTAACCTCTCAAAAATTCAAAAGCACTTCTTAGCAAAGTGTTCAAAATTTCAAATGTGAAATTAATTTCTGACATGCTTCTAATTACGATAAAGTCTTCAACAAACCTACTTGCTGATTAATAGGAAGTACAAAATATGTTATCCGACAAAATATGATGATGAACTTATACGTACGTTAACATTCAGTCTGTTCAGTTATGCTTGATGACTTTTTATTTGCTGAAATAAAACGGAAAATTGCAGATGCTTCTTATGAAACTGAACAACTTGTCCCAACAAAACAAACAAGGGCAGAAATAAAACAGTTTTACTTCTCACACCAACTGTCAACAACTTAAAGAAAGTAAACGATTGACAAATATTTGTCAGTGATAAAAAAGTCACTTTGTATAATAGAAACAGATTTAACAGACACAAATAAAGGTGAAGCAAGCATTTGATTAATCTTTCAAAAAATAATCATCATCAGCCGAAAGACATCCACCGAGTCAAAAAATAATACTCAAGATATAAATAGAAAGGTCAAATTAGTGACAACCCTAAGAGATATTTTTGAAAATCATTTTTTCTAAACTGCCGCCGAAGTAGAGTGTAATAATTTTGTGGGTGATACATATTAGTATTAGGTATATATCTGTCCTAGGCAGAACCTCTACTTCGGCCTAGAAAAATAAAAATAAATAAATTTAAAAAATCAGAAAATATTTTTATATATATATATATTTTTTTTAGGAAATTACCAACATTTTTCATAAACTAAAAAGAGGATAGTATGCGTCTAAAATATCTTTATATATCCGTAAAATAATTAATACTTAGTTGTGAACAGTTTTTTTCCTATGAATTAATTTCCGTATTTTTACCATGAAGGTCACCAAAACTTTGTGATTTTTTTAAAAATAAACTAAACCAATTTGATTCCTGGGAGTTTTACTCTTGCGTTTGTTATAAAAAGCTTAACTGAATAAACAAATAAAAAAAAGATGTCACTTTTTTGGGGCAAAAAAAAACACTGTGAAACGTGATCATAGTACTACCGTCCTACTGATTTACCACATAGAGACCTACTGTAAATTCAATTTAAAAGAAGAAACTTTGTCCTATTGATTCGCCGAACATTTAACTCCAAAAATTATACATAATTATTATATTGTCATGACATGAGTGTCATTGCCATTTTTCCATGACTTTCCATGAGCCTGCCAAAGCAACCCCACTTCCAATGCCAGTGGGCCTGTTATTATGAAGTAAAAATAGGTAGGTATTTACGTTAAATTTCACGAAATAGATGCGACATATCGTCGTTGCGATTTACCGTAATTTTGGATCAAGAATCAAGACCTCAAACTTGGCATAGTTGTTCCTTAGGTAGTCTTAAGTGGAATAAGCCCGGGAGGCATCGGGAGGCATCACGGTGGCGGCGTTATTATACCGCAATAGCTGTCCACTTTGCTTTCGCTTGCCCTCTTGAAGCTCTCAGTAACTGACACGTTTCGCAACCCAGCATACGAGTCACATGACCACACCAACGTAATTTTCTTTGCTTAAGGTACGCCTCAATTCCGTATACGTTTGCACGGTGTAGAACCTTTGTATATCTTATATGGTTGGACCAGTCGATGTTCATGATATCACGGAGGCACTGCATGTGAAATCTATCGAGGCAGCGTATTTCTTTCCTATTAGACTGGTGGCGAAAATAATAAAAGTGCTCTATTTACCGAGTTTGTTTCTCTGGCTCCTATATAGCTACAACAATTATCAATATTTTCGTCTTAATTCGTAGATCATCAAATAACCAGTCATAAGAAAGGGGGAGGGGGGCCGACATAGCTATGACGAAACAAACGACCTTACGACAGGCCTTTTCTTAATATCTGTACCAAAATGAATCCATCGATCTATACCTGTCATAGCTCTATATAAACACTATGTCTCTCACGAATTGAGGAGGTTTGGAATTACTTTGGACATATACACAAAGATCTTAGTAGCTAATATCATGCGACCGGAAGAATGTAGGTCTACGTTTGCCAAAAACTGCTAAAGCTGAACTAATCTCAATGATCTCAGGGTCGAGGTCACATTTGAATGTTATTGCACTTCCCAAATACTTAAACTTCTCCACATGTTTCATGACATTCTAACCGAGATATATTTGGAGTTAGATTGTTCAGTTGTCTCCCAACATACATAACATCGATCTTACTTACACTGTCAGTACTCAATTTTTTTTTAATGACTCGTCAAAACTGGTCATCAGTTTTTGCAGAGATATAAGGGGATTCCGTTGTAAAACATAAGTCGTCCACGTACCTTATTGCTGTAACTATATGGCATACAACTTTGTTACGTGCCTTCATTCGGTCTAGGTTGAACAATTTACCGTCAGTTGTTAGTACGGACTACGGAAGTGTATAGATTCCTTTTGGGATGTTATGTGTGTGGCTCATAAAGTATGTTAACAACCCATTACGTCCCCACTGCAGAAGCACTGATCTCTTCCCATAACTCGGGAAGGTTAGGCCATACTCCACACACGGGGGCCAAGTCCGGATTGGTGGAGGTTGTGGGGCTAGTGGCCAACCCCAGTGTCAGAAAATTTCAAGCCGCCTATAAGAACTCCAACGTGGCTTAACGACTGCCATCTAGCGATAGCAGCCGGCACCAACGGCTTAGCGTGCCTTGCGAAGCATGGAAACGGTCGAGATAAATGCCACTAACAGTCATACCCATCCAGGTTATGACCGTGCCTGTAGTCAGTTAACCTTCGTGATCGACGCGACCACGCAAGCCGCACTGAGCCACGACCGCTTCTCATATAAAGTATATTTACTAAAATTAACATAAATTTGCTTAAATATATTACTGAACATAGCTTTTGGTCATACCCAATCATGGCAATTTAGTAGATCCTATCCATTGCTTTTATTAAACAATATAAGATAAGATAAATACTTTTTATTGCAAACAAGTCATTTATGGATCAGATTTGTAATCCAAAGTACCGACGGATTATTTGTTTTCGATGTAAATAATATTTTCCTTCACGATTATAAATAATTTAAGCACTTATATTGCATTTCTTAAGTTAAGTGAATTTGTAATTCTTTTTGAGAAATAAATATCTCAAACCGTGTATGGATCTTACAGCTCATAATTTTATTGTTGACATGATTTTTAATAGAAATTAAGTGTTAAAAAAATATGTGCTGAAGTGAGTTTCTTTTGGACTCAACGTTTCTTCTCGCTTCGCAAACATTTCCTGAAACGTTGAGTGTACAAATTCCGTGTGGTAAGGACTTTGTGCAAGATAGAAAAACTACTTTGTACTAGATAAATAACCATGTTTTTTAAATATGCTGTCCACGTTATTCGGATTTTATGAATTTGTTATATTTTTTTTTTGTGAAAGAACTTGAAAGAAGCCTTTGTTTAATCAGAAATGAATGAGTTTCCCTTGAATTATCCGAAAATGATATCACACTTGACCTAGTACATAAAGTTATGGACCTATAAGCTCGAAAGAGGAGCGCGACCGAATCAAACTTTCCTTGCCTCCTCTCGCCAATTTTGTGATGCCTCTCGATGCCAATAGTATAAGGAAGACTGTTTTATATGGGGGGATTAGTTAAAAAAGTGTCCAGCTGTAAGCAGTAAATAATAGTTCAAGAATCCATCAGAGTGGCGCTAATGTAGACAAGGATTATGAAATTAATATATGAAAAAAAAAAAATTTTCTTATTTTATGTTTTTTGTTTTAAAGTGCGTAATAACAGAGCGGATTCTTTCCTTGTTTTCTTCTCTGTTTCTAATAACTTTTCTCGCTTTCTTTAAAATTTACCCTTTTTAGGGTTTCGTAGTCAACGAGGAACTCTTATAGTTTCGCCATGTCCGTCTGTCTGTCCGCGGCTTAGCTCAGAGACTATTAGTACTCCAGAGCTGTAATTTGGTACGGATATACATATTAATCCTCATATACTTCCAGCCTCCCGAACAAGCCGGTTTCGGAAAAGGCTTCAGTACCATAGACCACATACATACGCTGTGGCAGATTATACAGAAGACCGATGAGTATAATCGACCACTAAGCTTGGCGTTTGTGGACTATGAGAAAGCCTTTGATTCGATCGAGACCTGGGCTGTATTGCAATCTCTCCTAACGGTGCCAGATCGAATATCAATACATCGAAGTTTTGAAGTGTTTGTATGAAAATGCCAGCATGAACGTCCTATGCTTAGTGTTTCCCTACGTGATTGAATCAGATATGAGGAGATACGTAGGAGAGCTAAAGTTACTAGCTCTCAGAATCGCTAGACTTAAGTGGCAGTGGGCAGGGCACATAGCTCGTAGAACAGATGCCCTTTGGGGCAGTAAAGTTCTTGAGTGGCGACCGCTGGATGCGAGCCGCGCATGACCGGTTGGTGTGGAAATCCTTGAGGGAGGCCTATGTCCAGCAGGGGACGTCTTTCGGCTGATGATGATGATGCATATTAATCACGCTGGCAAAGTGGTAAAATAAAACCATGGGCAAAAAATTTTTTATAGTACCTCCCCTATACGTGAAGTGGGGATGATTTTTTCTCTCGACTATCCCAGGGTGTGGGGTATCGTTGAATAGGTCTTTCAAAAATATTGTGGGTTTGCGAAACCTATTTTTCGATTCATGGATTCGTTTTCGAAATATTAAGCTTTAAATTGCAATTTTTTGTTAAAGTCATGTACCCCGCCCCCCCCACCAGCTAAATGGTTGTGAAAAAATTCACGCCAGTAGTATATTTAACGAAGTTAAAAGGAAAACTATCACAGCTAAGTAGGCTTTACAAGTTAACGAGTAAATAGTAGTCAGTTTTGTAAGACGGGAGGTTTTCCCCTTGGAGCAGTGTTTGTCGAAGTACTAAGAAACCTTACACTGCGCGTGGTCCGACACGCACTTGACCGCTTTTTATACAATAACACCGCCCTTACTTATCGCGTTTTGACGGACACTTTTGTACACAGAGACAGATCTCCTTACATGTACCCTCCATAGCCAATTTTTTTTCTAGCGATGGAAGCAATTATTTGTTCCAAATGAATTGGTATTCCTTTAATTATCCGATAATTATCACACTTGCCCCAGTACATATAGTTATGGAGATATAAGCTCGAAAGAAGAGCGTGGCCGAATCAAATTTTTCACGTCTTTCCTCGCCACCTTTGTGATGCCTCCCGATGCCTCCCGGGCTAATACTCAAGACCACCTAAAGAACAACTATATACCAAGTTTAAATCCTTGATAACACACACAAAACCCAATAGGTAGACACGTGACCGCGGATGATGCTAAGTGGAACATCAGGCAACTCCCATCTATGTCTTGTGAATAGTAAAAAAACGTGCCACACGAAAAGAAAAGAAAGAGAGAGAGAAACATTGATCCAAAATTAAAAACAGTTCTCATACAAATCCCCAGCTAAGCTAGACTAGAATAAAGAACTCGCGGGGTGGCACGGGCGCCGCGCATGCCGCATTCCCCCGCCCGCGCCCCCCGCTCAGCCCGCTCGCGAATTATAATTATTATTAGATTATTACAGAGAATGTGCAACAGATTGACCGGGGATTTTTCTTAGTCTTAGTTTTTAAAAAATATTACTATTACATTTCATAAAAATATTCGTAGTGTCTTTAATGTGCAAGGGTTAAAATCGAATAAAACTTAATAAAAAAATTAATAACGAAGTCACCTTGGAGATAATTCTCATGGTTATTGACAGTGGTTATGTACCCCCTAAGACAAAATATCACTCACCTTGCAGTATTTCTTTTCAAGTTATAAATTTTTAAATATAATATATTCAATATCTACTCAATGTTTTGATCTAGATCGGGGACAATTATAAATATAAATAAAACGTCTTATAAGAAGCCCTCATGTAAAAAATCACCAGTTTTCTATTTTTTGTTCACATTTAAATTTAATTTTGTTTCTTTAGGGGCTAATTACCGAAAAATTATCAAATACTCATAAGAGATTTTCATGAATTTTCATTTTGCAATTATTTAAGTAACATATTCTAAATTTTCACCCAAAGTGCATTAAATGTAACCTACTCCATACAAAAATTTGTAGATTGATTGGACTAGACAACAACATTCACATATCAAGTAAAAAGTCTTTACACGTCAATCTTTATAGACTCGACTATAAAAAGTTATGAATTCCCACCACGTAGCGCCAAGTTTTTTTTAAACACTGAATCGCTAGTTCTATAATCAGGTTATAGAATAATTTATTTCTCAAAAAAGTATAAACAGTTATTTATTCACTTACACAATATTTTTTGTCACCAAAATATATTCCTAAACATAGTCGTCTATGTACAAAAACCTCGTTTTATTCAAACTTACTTGTGAAACATGGTTATGTTAAATTTTTCCAAAGTATTTTGGCGCTTTCAATGTTTCCACAAGACAGGCATTCCAGGCTTCGAACGCAGTTTTCTTTTCACTTCAATTAAAGGCAAAAAACAGTATCACTCCCTGTCAGCACATGAAGTATAGGCAGCACTGTTGCTTTTTATGTTCTTGAAATTGTGACAAAATTGCAGCAACTTTAGGTTTTATTTTAAATTACTTACCTATATGAAAATTTTATTTTTAGAGACATTTTTTTAAATACGAAACTCATGATTTAATTCTATTACAAGACCAAAAAAGGAATAATGTTGTCCTTATTCTATGCTCTAACAGGGTGTGATACCGTTTCAGCCTCTAATGGGGGAGAAAAGAAAACCGCGTTTGAAACCTGGAATGTTTCTCCTCCAGCAACTCTCGGTTTCAAAATGCTGGCTTCAAAATCACTCACGTCCGGCTTAGTGAAGGTGGGAAATAGCCACAAATAATCAGTAGATACCGACATGGACTACTGCTGTGGCTGCTACCGCTTGTTTAGAGCTAATTCGGTGCAAATGCAGTTCAAATCACATTGTGGCTTTAGTTGTAAATGGAAAATACCCTTTCTAAGTTTTTTGCAGTATTACTGATATTGTGTCTTCAAACATGAAACGGCAAGAAGAGAGGATAGTTATCCAGGAAAATAAGATTAAACACAAAGAAACCATAAAACCTACCATAGTAACAGAAGCCCAGCTTTCTGTACCTCCGACCAATGGCGTGGATCCAAAAACCACCTTGCCACCAGCACAGCGGTCAAAGAGGAAACAGTTAAAAAGAAACAAACAAAGGTGACGGAGCCTAATAAAGAACGAAACACACCTGTTATCATGGATGTCACATCTAAATCAGCTGTTAATCCATCCAGCGCAGAAAGTGTTGTCGCCATTCCTCAGGATCAGGATAACAGTGGTATAGATCAAGACAAATCAAATGAAAACGAGGAGCCTTGAATAGAAGTTCCTAGGAAAAAGGGACTGTCATTACTTGGTAATGCTGGTCCTGATGTAACTTTTTTAAAGGCTGTGGCACCTCGTAGGCATATTCATCTACGGAACATGGACGAGACGAGATGTTGAGGCCTATTTACGACAGTTATGTCCCAATGATGCGTGTTCAGTTGAAGAAATCAAACCGAAAAGGGACTATAATCTTATAAACTGAGCGTGCCTGTTAATTCCTATGATCTATGTATTTCTCCGGATGTCTGGACGGTCAACGCGAGGGTCAAAGCTTGGAATACATTTCGAAGCCCAAAATGAACCCAGGAAACAACCTAGTGACCTGAACTCCAAGCGACAGACTGAGTGGTGCAGCGTACGCTCTGAGGAAACTGCGACCTCTTGTGTCTCCACAGATCCTAAGACAGGCTTACTTCGCTCATTTCCATTCTATTATGTCATATGGTATCATCCTATGGGGCGACTCAACGCACTCAAACCGAGTCTTCGTCCTGCAGAAGAGAGCAATTAGGGTTTTGTTAGGCACATCCTCAAGAGACACATGCAGGGAGCAGTTCAAATCACTGCGTATTATGCCGCTCTACTCATTGTACCTGTACGAGTTGTTGATGTTTGTCCGACGAAATCTGTCGACCTTCGATCGACGCACCACAGGAGGCAGACAGTTGCGTAACACCGGCCGGCTACAAGTAGTGCCACGACGAACAACACTTGCGAGCAAAAACCCTCGCGTTATCGGTCCAACATTATATGAGCGACTACCCGCGTTGATCAAGGATGAACACAATGACGAAACGTTTAGTCTCCAACTGAGAAACTTTTTGTTGGATAATGAATTCTATTCGGTTAATGAGTTTGTTATTAAGATGACTTAATTAATTTTCATTTTATTACTTTATTACAAGTTGTAATATTGACATGTATTTTAATTTGATATTCATATTTTGTTTGACATACATTTTGAAATGTACTTTATTTTTAAATTTGACATATTTAGATATATTTTTTATGTGTGACATTTTAAATTATCTTATTATTTATTTAATTATTGCCTTGACGATCATATTATCCTCTATTTTTGTAATATTGTATTATTGTAAACTTGACATTGATAATATGAAATAAATAAATCTAATCTAATTATGTTTCACATATCAAAACGTGCGAGACTTAAGGACCAAACTGAGCTATTGGAGGCAGAATCTGCTGATCTTGGACTCTGATGTGATTACTGTAACAGAATCTAATCTTAATGTCTCCATTGAGGATACCGAAATTGAAGACGGCAATAGGAATGTCTTGAGACAACTCCGAAACGAAGTTGGAGTACTTTTGGCTGCCAGAACGGGACTTACTTTGCAGCGTCTTCCTGATCTGGAAACAGATAGTGGAGAAGATTTGTGGTTGTCACTTGTAGTGGATAACGTAAAGTTTTGTATCTGTGTGGTGTACATCCCCCCCAATTCAACAGACAGTACATATTTAAGGTGGTTTCAAACAGTGGAAGATAAGATAGATAGTATGAATGGTATTGTCATTATAGTTGGAGACTTAAATCTGAATAATGCATCCTTGAGTGTAAGAAGTTATTTCTCTTATTTCACAAGTATTTGTAATCTTACTGAACATAACGGCGTCACAAACGCTCACGGCGGCAGGTTAGATGTAGTACTTGTCCAGACTTCGGTTAAATTAGTTGTAGTCCAGTAAATAAAAGATTTGAGGTCGCATTAAAGACACCTGACTAAAATGGTTTGGAAATAAAAGAATTGGTGTTTTACTAAGCATTCGTGGTAATTTTGTGATTGTAAGGGCGTTCAACCCTTAGAAATACCTAAAGACGCCTTTTAACTTGTATACGCCAAACAATAAATGCACTTTTGGGGAAAACTGAGATTTATAACTATAGTTACCTTATAAATATGGAACTTAAGTTGTCTCTAGTTTAAAGCAATAAATTCTTAATATTACGATATTTTTTATATTATTGCGTGAAAAATAATACTTACAAAATGGAGCCTTCGGAGATTTTTATGTTTTTTAAGTCTAATTGTAAGGCTTGAACATGTGTTAAGTTTTCACCTAGGTGACTATTTCAGAACCCAGTTAAAAACGATTTTTTAAAGATTTCTGTAGTACACATTAAAGACACTACAAATATTTTCTTGGCTGTGCCGTAACACTAATATTATCTATTGGAAATCATCATCGTCCCTTGTACAAACAAAGAAGTTTCTTCTTAAAACGCATTTTAACTAAAATGTATTTACATTATAATTATATTTCAAACGTCAGCTGCCACGTACGCATAGCCAGTGTGCGACAGAGACGGAGCTATTGGGTGCGAAAAAGACAAGTGCGCGGATAGCTAGATGGAAAGTGCAAAACGCAAATGTGATAAAATGCACAATATGATAGGTAGGTAGTAGTTATTTAATAATAATTGTGTCATACTCATGGATTGTGGGCATCCAAACGTGATCATAGTACTACCGTTCTACTGATTTACCACATAGATATACCTACTGCAAATTCAATTCAAAAGAAGAAACTTTGTCCTATTGATTCGCCGAACATTTAACTCCAAAAAATTATACATAATTATTATATTGTCATGACATGAGCTATGACAGGTATAGATCGATGGATTAATTTTGGTACAGATATTACGAAATAGCCTGTCGTAAGGTCGTTTGTTTCGTCATAGCTATTCGCCCCCCTTCCCCCTTTCTTATGACTGGCTATTTGATGATCTACGAATCAAGACGAAAATATTGAAAATTGTTTTAGCTATACAGGGTGTTAAAAAAAGTGCGTTTGAAATTTTAAGGGGTTACTCAGAATCAAGTATACAATCCAGGAAAAATATTGAAAAAATTCGCTCTTCAATTTTTTTTGCAGTTTTTCATACAAATTCTCGATTCACTATTTAGATTTAGTATGAGAATCTAAAAAAATAATTGAAGAGCCGTTTTTTTCAATATTTTTCCTGGGTTCTCTACTTGATTCTGAGTAACCCCTTAAAATTTCAAACGCACTTTTTTTAACACCCTGTATAGCTAAAACAATTTTCAATATTTTCGTCTTGATTCGTAGATCATCAAATAGCCAGTCATAAGAAAGGGGGAAGGGGGCGAATAGCTATGACGAAACAAACGACCTTACGACAGGCTATTTCGTAATATCTGTACCAAAATGAATCCATCGATCTATACCTGTCATAGCTCTATATAAACACTATGTCTCTCACGAATTGAGGAGGTTTGGAATTACTTTGGACATATACACCAAGATCTTAGTAGCTAATATCATGCGACCGGAAGAATGTAGGTCTACGTTTGCCAAAAACTGCTAAAGCTGAACCAATCCCAATGATCTCAGGGTCGAGGTCACATTTGAATGTTATTGCACTTCCCAAATACTTAAACTTCTCCACATGCTTCATAACATTCTAACCGAGATACATTTGGAGTTAGATTGTTCAGTTGTCTCCCATCATACATAACATCGATCTTACTTACACTGTCAGTACTCAATTTTTTTAATGACTCGTCAAAACTGGTCATCAGTTTTTGCAGAGATATTAGGGGATTCCGCTGTAAAACATAAGTCGTCCACGTACCTTATTGCTGTAACTATATGGCATAAAACTTTGTTACGTGCCTTCATTCGGTCTAGGTTGAAAAATTTACCGTCAGTTGTTAGTACGGACTACGGAAGTGTATAAAGATGCCTTTTGGGATGTTATGTGTGTGGCTCATAAAGTATGTTAACAACCCATTACGTCCCCACTGCAGAAGCACGGATCTCTTCCCATTACTCGGGAAGGTTAGGCCATACTCCACACACGGGGGCCAAGACCGGATTGGTGGAGGTTGTGGGGCTAGTGGCCAACCCCAGTGTAAGAATATTTCAAGCCGCCTATAAGGACTCCAACGTGGCTTAACGACTGCCATCTAGCGATAGCAGCCGGCACCAACGGCTTAACGTGCCTTGCGAAGCATGGAAACGGTCGAGATAAATGCCACTAACAGTCATACCCATCCAGGTAATGACCGTGTCTGTAGTCAGTTAACCTTCGTGATCGACGTGACCACGCAAGCCGCACTGAGCCACGACCGCTTCTCATATAAAGTATATTTACTAAAATTAACATAAATTTGCTTAAATATATTATTGAACATAGCTTTTGGTCATACCCAATCATGGCAATTTAGTAGATCCTATCCATTGCTTTTATTAAACAAGTCATTTATAGATCAGATTTGTATTCCAAAGTACCGACGGATTATTTGTTTTCGATGTAAATAATATTTTCCTTCACGATTATAAATAATTTAAGCACTTATATTGCATTTCTTAAGTTAAGTGAATTTGTAATTCTTTTCCGAAATAAATATCTCAAACCGTGTATGGATCTTACAGCTCATAATTTTATTGTTGACATAATTTTTAATAGAAATTAAGTGTTAAAAAAGTATGTGCTGAAGTGAGTTTCTTCTGGACTCAACGTTTCTTCTCGCTTCGCAAACATTTCCTGAAACGTTGAGTGTACAAATTCCGCGTGGTAAGGACTTTGTGCTAGATAGAAAAACTATTTTGTACTAGATAAATAACCATTTTTTTTAAATATGTTGTCCACGTTATTCGGATTTTATGAATCTGTTATATCTTTTTTAGTGAAAGAACTTGAAAGAAGCCTTTATTTAATCAGAAATGAATTAGTCTTCCTTGAAATATCCGAAAATGATATCTCACTTGACCTAGTACATAAAGTTATGGACGTATTAGCTCGAAAGAGGAGCGCGACCGAATCAAACTTTCCTTGCCTCTTCTCGCCACTTTTGTGATGCCTCTCGATGCCAATAATATAAGGAAGACTGTTTTATATGTGGGGATTAGTTAAAAAAGTGTCCAACTGTAAGCAGTAAATAATAGTTCAAGAATCCATCAGAGTGGAGCTAATGTAGACAAGGATTATGAAAATAATATATAAAAAAAATATTCTTTTTTTATGTTTTTTTTGTTTTAAAGTGCGTTATAACAAAGCGGATTCTTTCCTTGTTTTCTTCTCTGTTTCTAATAACTTTTCTCGCTTTCTTTAAAATTTACCCTTTTTAGGGTTCCGTAGTCAACGAGGAACCCTTATAGTTTCGCCATGTCCGTCTGTCTGTTCGCGGCTTAGCTCAGAGACTATTAGTACTCCAGAGCTGTAATTTGGTACGGATATGCATATTAATCCTTATATATTTCCAGCCTCCCGAACAAGCCGGTTTCCGAAAAGGCTTCAGTACCATAGACCACATACATACGCTTCGGCAGATTATACAGAAGACCGAAGAGTATAATCGACCACTAAGCTTGGCGTTTGTGGCCTTTGATTTGATCGAGACCTGGGCTGTATTGCAATCTCTCCTAACGGTGCCAGATCGATTATCGATACATCGAAGTTTTGAAGTGTTTGTATGAAAATGCCAGCATGTTGGTCCACCTCCAGGATCAGAATTCGAAACATATCCGGCTGCAGCGTGGGGTGAGACAAGGAGATGTTATATCTCCGAAACTGTTTACCGCTGCACTGGAAGATGTTTTCAAGCTTCTAGACTGGAAAGGACTCGGCATTAACATCAATGGCGAGTATATCACTCACCTTCGATTTGCTGACGATATCGTGATCATGGCTGAGACCTTGGAGGATCTAGGCGCAATGCTCAAAGGACTAAGTAGAGTCTCCCAACAAGTGGGTCTTAAAATGATACATGGATAAGACGAAAATCATGTCAAACATCCGTGTTACACCCACTCCTCTGAAGGTTGGAGACTCTACGCTCGAAGTTGTTGACGAATATACAGGGTGTAACAGAAGTGTGTGACAATACTTCAAGGTTGACTTTTACCCATCAAACTGAACAACTTTTGTTCTACAACTTTGTTGAAATCGCAAAAAAATTGTTGGACTTTTCATACAAACTTGGTTCGCCAGCTGATCGATTTGTATGAAAAGTCCAAAAAAAATTTTGCGATTTCAACAAAGTTGTAGAACAAAAGTTGTTCAGTTTGATGGGTAAAAGCCAACCTTGAAGTATTGTCACACACTTCTGTTATACCCTGTATATACCTGAGACAAACAGTCCAGTGAGGTAGGTCCAGCCTTGAGAAAGAGATCAGCCGTCGAATCCAACTTGGCTGGGCAGCGTTCGGGAAACTTCGCAATATCTTCACGTCCAAAATACTGCAGTGTCTCAAGACTAAAGTCCATGACCAGTGTGTGTTGCCAGTGATGACATATGGATCCGAGACATGGTCGCTTACTATGGACCTTATAAGAAGGCTTAAAGTCACTCAAAGGGCGATGGAACGTGCTACGCTTGGTGTTTCCCTACGTGATTGAATCAGATATGAGGAGATACGTAGGAGAACTAAAGTTACTAGCTCTTTTTTTTTTCTCTCGACTATCCCAGGGTGTGGGGTATCGTTGAATAGGTCTTTCAAAAATATTGTGGGTTTGCGAAACCTATTTTTCGAGTTACGACAGCTAAATGGTTATTTCTAGAAATGTGAAAAAATTCACGGCAGTAGTATATTTAACGAAGTTAAAAGGAAAACTATCACAGCTAAGTAGGCATTACAAGTTAACGAGTAGTAGTCAGTTTTGTAAGACGGGAGGTTTCCCCTTGAAGCAGTGTTTGTCGAAGTACTAAGAAACCCTACACTGCGCGTGGTCCGACACGCACTTGACCGCTTTTTATACAATAACACCACCCTTACTTAACGCGTTTTGACGGACACTTTTGTACACAGAGACAGATCTCCTTAAACGTACCCACCATAGCCAATTTTTTTTCTAGCGATGGAAGCAATTATTTGTTCCAAATGAATTGGTATTCCTTTAATTGTCCGATAATTATCACACTTGCCCCAGTACATATAGTTATGGAGATATAAGCTCGAGAGAAGAGCGCGGCCGAATCAAACTTTCCCCGTTTTCCCTCACCACCTTTGTGATGCCTCCCGATGCCTCCTGGGCTAACACTCAAGACCACCTAAAGAACAACTGTATACACACACAAAACCCAATAGGTAGACACGTGACCGCGGATGATGCTAAGTGGAACATTAGGCAACTGCCATCTATATCTTGTGAATAGTAAAAAAACGTGCCACACGAAAAGAAAAGAAAGAGAGAGAGAAACATTGATCCAAAATTAAAAAGAGTTCTCATACAAGATGTTGCACGAAATCCCCAGCTATAGCTTAGCTGAATAAAGAACTCGCGGGGTAGCGCGGGCGCCGCGGCCCGCGCATGCCGCATTCCCCCGCCCGCGCCCCCCGCTCAGCCCGCTCGCGAATTATAATTGTTATTAGATTATTACAGAAACTGTGCAACAGATTGACCGGGGATTTTTCTTAGTCTTAGTTTAAAAAAAATATTACTATTAGATTTCATGAAAATATTCGTAGTGTCTTTAATGTACAAGGGTTAAAATCGAATAAAACTTAATAAAAAAATAAATAACGAAGTCACCTTGGAGATAATTCTCATGGTTATTGACAGTGGTTATGTATCCCCTAAGACAAAATATCACTCACCTTGCAGTATTTCTTTTCAAGTTATAAATTTTTAAATATATTATATTCAATATCTACTCAATGTTTTGATCTCGATCGGGGACGATTATAAATATAAATAAAACGTCTTATAAGAAGCCCTCATGTAAAAAATCACCAGTTTTCTATTTTTTGTTCACATTTAAATTTAATTTTGTTTCTTTAGGGGCTAATTACCGAAAAATTATTAAATACTCATAAGAGATTTTCATGAATTTTCATTTTGCAATTATTTAAGTAACATAATATTCTAAATTTTCACCCAAAGTGCATTAAATGTAACCTACTCCATACAAAAATTCGTAGATTGACTGGACTATTCCTACTTAATTCTCTTACTGGTAGGAGCACAAGGACATACATGTCCTGATTCTACTACTGCCCACAAAGACAATGAGGAATAACATTAAAAATTTTATTCCTTCTGCTCCTATCGCAAAATATGTACTTATAGTAAAACAAGCTATTTTCACTTAAAAATACTTTTCTTGTTCTCCAATTAAAATTAATTTATCTCAATATCATCACAATAGATTAACTATAAAAAAGTCCCTTACTTTTACTTTACAAGCATTTCAGTACATAAAACTAACTTGTATTCTACATATATACAGGGTGTCCCAAAACTAAAGCGACAAATTTTGGCTGGTGATAGCTTTGATCAAGACCTATCAAAATAATGAAACATATGTTCAGCAAAATTTTTGGTTTTCGAGTTATAAGGTAAGTGCACCAATGAATCAACGGTTAAGGAACGTTGACAAGTTTTAAAATTATTTACGACTCTAAATTACTTTCTGAGCGGGACCAAATTAGTTCAGATATCTCCGAATTTTTTTATTTTTTTTATTTACAGTCATAGTTTTCTTCATGTGTTAACGCGAGCAAAGCCGCGAGCGGAAAATTAGTTAATTAATTATACGTTGGTCTAAATCAGCAAACTATAAAAAGTTGAACTAAAATCGTAGAACATACATAGGGTGATTTATCACCTCTTTTTCCATTGGCATACCTGAGTGCTGTATTAATGGACACCGTTTAATAATATTATATAGAATATATTATATTCCCATAGTTTGTTCTATATCAGATTACCAAAATACCAGATTCGATAATCTCTGTATTTATGGACACCTATATAAAATATTCCCATAGTTCGTTCTATATCAGATTACTATAATAAAATACCAGATACTAGATTCGATAATTTCGTGTCTTAGGCCAAGGAAAAATGAAAACAGTATGTGTACTCGTAGCAACATTTTATGACGAATGACTACTTTGACGAAAGTATGTTTGACTAAAGACGACTTTGACCAATAACTTTTCGTTTCATTTTGACGAAACACGATGTTGACGAAAAACGACTTTGTCCTATAACGACTTTGGCAAAAACTAGACTTTGACAAAAAACATCTTTGACCAACGTATAATAAGCCTATTTTATAAACACAACTAACTACTGAACTACAAGAACATATTATGTTACTTGCTGCTACGGAACCCTTCATGGGCGATCCGACTCGCACTTGTCCGCTTTTTTCAAGATGGCGGCGTTAGTTCCGGTCTTTCACCCAAAAGATCGTATACCTCATTCCAATCAAAAAAAAGCAAAAGGTAAACAAACGAAACATCCACCGATTTCGTCAAATTCCTCAAGAATCACACATTTTCTGCTAACACTGACACTGACACATGCTAATCGTAGGTCGTAACAATGAAGAATACCACCAATTTTTGTTTTTTATCTTAAAATATACTCTATTAAAAATAAAAAAATATGGTGAAAAATTTTTTTTGATACGTTTGATAGTTTCCGAGATACTGAATTATTTAGGTAGGCAAGTGACGCGGGGTCGTCGCACGCTGCTGTGACGTCACTCCACAACGGTCGCTCAGTGCGCGCCCCGCTCCCTACCTGTATGTATGAAGTTTGCGTTGAAAATTTTAAAAATGACGAATCCAAAAACTAGGAAATCATGCTCGTGTCAAAGTGCTTAAATACAACTACCAATATACCCGAAAAGTTATTGTTTACTGTTATATTTTTGAACCTTAAAGTCAAAAGAAATGGATGAAAAGTATGATCCACCCAGGCCCAAAGCCAAAAGTTGTGTCTATCACCTTCTCCTTATCTTATAACTTTTGCATAAACAGTAACGTCGTCGCCGTAGCTATTTCTAGCCAATCTAAAATAAAATAAATATGAGTTAACCGATACACATAAAAAAATAAAACCGGACAAGTGCGAGTCTGACTCGCACTTGTCCGAGTTTGATTCATCAAACCCATAATTGTGTGGGGTATCTATGGATAGGTCTTCAAAAATGATATTGAGGTTTCTAATATCATTTTCTTCTAAACTGAATAGTTTGCGTGAGAGACACTTCCAAAGTTGTAAAATGTGTGTCCCCCCCCCCCCCCCCCCGTAACTTCTAAAATAAGAGAATGATAAAACTAAAAAAAATATATGATGTACATTACCATGCAAACTTCCACCGAAAATTGGTTTGAACGATATCTAGTAAGTAGTTTTTTTTTAATACGTCATAAATCGTAAACCGTAATTTACCTTTCATTCAAGTTACAACGAACTACAAGAACTTTTATATTATGTTACTTGCTGCTACGGAACCCTTCATGGGCGAGTCCGACTCGCACTTGGCCGCTTTTTAATCATTGTGTCTCGGCGGCCGCGGTAAAGAAATCGGAGTTATTTGAGAAATAGTAGCCTAACTCGTCTATTTAAGGAATCATTAGATTTTTCAATCAATTTTTAAAACTGTCATCGAATATACTTGTAACACTACTGTAACACCGATTCACATAAAAAAAAACTCCAGTTAGAAATGTTATTGTGGGCGAACGTAGGGACCATCCGATAGCAATGTATGAAGAACACAGTACGGTGAGAGCGGCGAGTTGTGGTATGACGTCACGCGCGCTTGGCGCGCCCGAGCGAAGTATTTGAAAAAGGCGGAAACTAAAATTATCGTAACTTCAAAACTACTCGCTTGATTTAAATGAAACAAAAACAAGTGTATTTCTAGACATTTAGGCTACAAGGTTATAAAGTTTCAAGTGATTTAACGGACCCATTAACATTCTTCATTATTGCCTTTTCTAATAGATTTCACTAAATTATGATACGAAACTGGCATGAAAATACAATATTTCCAGTCTAACCTCAGATTGTTAGGTTATGTTTCAGTGACAAGACGTTACTGTTATCTGTAGAAAATAGTGATGAGGTTGTGTCAATCAATACTTTGAACGAACTAGTGAATGAATGAGTGAATGAGTGTTACGTGATAAGTGTCTGACGGTAGTGTGTGGCCTGTTTTTTATATTTTGGGCTATCATTGGTGGTGGTATAACTTTTTAGGCGTTCAGTAACGTTTTCTTGTTCTGTATTTTAAATGAATTTAATTTAAATATCCGTAACTTTTAAAATCCAAGATACATACTATATACATACATACATGCTATATTGTACTAGCAACACTGAATTTAAAAATTTCGCATGGTAGGACCTTTACATAACGTAAAAAAAAATAAGAACGTAGAAAAAAAATCTGCATGCAATACATTTGTATTTCACTCATGCTCCGTGTGAGATGTCGACAACGATATCGATATTTTTAGATATTAATCAACATTTAGTTCCAGTTCCTACCACTATGTTCACATTGTTTGCCGTTAGAAACTGCAAATAATATCCGTTAGTACGTTCGTCATTAGTCATTAGACAATGAACTGGTAACACTGAATTTCGTTCGTTCGTACCGTTACGCTCATTTCTTGCTTCGACTCTGTCAGGCACTGGCAACACTGAATTTCGTTCGACATACCGGTCTGCTCATTCGTTGCTTCGATTCCTTGTCATGCGCACGTGTGTTCTTTTGTGTTTGGATATTAACGACTTGGCTTTTGATATAAGTACACTGTTAACTTTGCGATTTGGATTGTGATTTTTCTTGGAACTGACGATTAACCGCTGCGCATTAAAGACTTTGATATTGCTCACGATTGGATTTGTGTTGACTACGTGCGACTCCTCATTGGATAAGTTTTTAAAATCCTTATTTGATTCTAACAGAATCAACTGACTACATGACTGAAGTTATTTTTATTAATTTACAGTGGTTCGAAATGAGTGATTCATCTAGTGATCTCGATCCCGGGTCTTAATAAGCTTTTCCTAGTTAGCATCACGAAAATCGTCAAAAATGACACCCATAACAATATTTTTTTATAAGTGCATATCCGCCATTTTGTAACCGAAAATTGTGAAATTTATTTTATATCTATTTGATCTCATTGGTGGTTCCGAACTCTGAAAACATAGTATCAAATAACTAAATTTTTAAACTCCTCGTTCGTTCATCCATTCATTCACTCATTCATATGTAAACTTGCACATCTCTAATGTAGTGTCATGGCCGATCACAAGTGTCAGTGTCAAACGATTGTTTACGTTTTGCTTTTTTTTATGAACGTTATCTCCTCGGGCCCATAGCTCAAAGAGGCTTCAGACCTGAAAAAACCCTTTGTACCTGAAAAATGATTTCTTATTTTGACACTCACAACATTTGTACCGCTGTCTGTGAGGAATGATTGACAAAAGAGTTTGGGCCATACGGCGCCATCTTGAAAATTTGTTTTTCCATTTTTTTGATAATTTGGCTTTTCTCCGACCAGATTTGAAGGCCTAACACGCGTTACATATAATTTGTAACGGGGCTGGTGTACTCAGTTTGTTTCTAGATTGTCTAGATTTTCTGTAATTAACCTCCAAAAAAAAGCCCGACGGGCTTTTTTTCCCATGCTAATTACAGAAAAACTAGGTACTCTACATACCAGTTTATTACATCAGCCCCGTTACATATGATATGTAACGCTAGTTAGCCCTTCAAATCTGCTCGGAAAAAGGCCTAATAATAAAAAAAAGGGAATAACATTTTTCAAGCGTTACTCCGTCGGGCCCATAAACTTTCATCGATAACTCCATAACGAGTGCGGTACAAATGATAAGAATGAAGTATTACTGAAATATTTTGCTGGTACAAAGGTTCTATGAACTTATTTTGTTAATATCTGCAGTAATTATGGAGAAATTCAAAGCGAAAGTTTGTATGTAGCTCACAAAATAGGGTGACAATGATTGTTAATGTTATTGGAATAGTACTGGTTAGTACTAAAATGTTAGGTAGGTAGGTAAAAATTATAACGAAATAATCACAGATAAATCAATCTAGGTACCTGCAGTAACCTTATTACCAAAAAAAATGAAATATTGTATTATAAATAAAATATTATCAAAAAAATATGCATCCATCGAAATTCTTGTTAAGAATTATTGGTTGTTCAACCCAATGGTCATAACAAAAGTTAGATAACGCTTGTTAACATAATAATACATAAATAATACGGTCATTATGTTAACAAAATAATAGAAAAAAAAAGTTATTTAGGTAACAAAATAAAATGAATGAGCGAAGGATTTGTTTGGTGGGGAACAATTTTAGGTTTTTATTTTAAATTTTTCATAAATGTCCTAGTTTGCAACTATAAATTTTAATGCATTTAATTAAGTTCCTGAGAGATGAAGAGAAATTGGGATTTTTGAAATTGTATTAGGTATTAGTTCACCATTTGTAAAATTAATTTATAAAATAGATGCCTTTACCAACTTATCACAGACTACTGAAAATGCTTGCCTAACTTATTTTTACTCTGGAGTGATTGCTATGGCTATGAATAATCGAAATTATGGTTCAATTTAGTAATAAGGGTCGGAACAGATACTTAACTATTAGTGTAATAAATACCTACTCCGAATCGGAACATCATAAGGTTACCATAGCCAAAATGCCTTAGAATAAACGGGATTATAAGTTTTATGTTTACATAAAACAATATTAAAACTGTACAGAATCTATTTGATGAGAGTCTTTTACTTAAAGTATTTTAAATGGTTTTATTATAAATAAAGTTACATAGTGGGGTTTTATACGTAATCCAATGTGTATGGGGAGGTAAAATTTGATGATTAAAGGAAATCACTTGGCACACGTATCTGTTAAGTAAATAGAAGCTGATTTAGCCCAGTAGCCACCCCTCACTCCCTGGCAGGTGATGAGGGAGGGCCGTACAAAGTCTCACTTTGGCGTGCTTTAGAAAAAAAACTATCTATTTGACCTATCATCTTGAACTTGGTGTCGTTTTCGAATAAACTGAGAATGTAGCTTTCATTTTTGGCATAATTTTTGTTCAATTTACTACATTTATTGTGAAAAAAAAAATAAGAAAATGAAAAAAATCTCCAAAAAATCTACTAGATTTTGCTTTAATATGCTATCGTTTAAAAAATATGCACTAGTGGCATAAATAAAAAATATTGGTAACACAAGATATTACAAGACCAAAAAAGAATTAATGTTGTCCATATTCTATGCTCTAACAGGGGTGATACCATTTCAGCCTCTAATGTAGGAGGAAAGAAAACCGCGTCGTAAGCCTGGAATGTTTCTCCTCCAGCAACTCTCCGTTTTAAAACGATGGGTTGTGGAGACTTTGAAGGGGCCAAAAAGATTTTGGAAAAATTTATCATAACCATGACAAGACAGTGCGCCTATGACAAGACAGTTTGAATAAAACGATATTTTTGTATTGTACATAGTTTTCTCTGTTTGGGTATAAAATTATTTTAAATTGATTTGTTTTTAATATGTTTAAGATACAGCTACTGCACCAGCTTAACCCATTGCAGGCGAGAATCATACTCTAAAAGATAAGGACAAATTAAAAAAAAACCATCATCGGAAGACAGTTTTCAACAACATCTTCTGAGAGCAGTATACCAGGGTGTCCACGTATGGGATCAGACATTAGTGCCCGTTCAAAATCTCTCACGTCCGGCTCAGTGAAAGTGGGAAATAGCTACAAATAATCAGTAGATGGACTACTGCTGTGGCTGCTACCGCTTGTTTAGAGCTAATTCGGTGCAAATGCAATTCAAACCACATTGTGGCGTTAAATACAACTGTCAAAAAAGACAAATAAACTGCCCCGAATTATGCCTTTGCAGTGGAAAATGTCGTTCTGAGGAATGAGCACTCAGCTAGAACAAAGGTATACTCGTTATTCATTAGTGATGGGGTTTCCGGCCTAATAAAATAGAAGCTTCCCTATTCTCAACTAGTTGTTGTGCAAGTGAGGTACTTATACATCTGGATTCTGGACAAAGGGATCGCCCACCCTTTAGGATACGGAGCAAAATATTTATGAGGGAACAGGAAAAGGACTGCAATATTTTTTTGAAACAAAAATAGCAGGTTCGATTTTTGATATTTTTAATTTTTTTTGTCTGACATATGTAACAAAAAATTTTTGGTTTTTGGACTTTTAACTTTTTTGTGCTATAAGTTTTGCTTGTTGCCACATTTCATGATTCTAGGTATACGGAAAGTACCCTATAGGTTTTGATTCCCATGCGAGTGTCCAAATATGCGGCATAAACGGTCGTATCTCTTGATTGACTCGGCACAGAAGTTTGATTTTTTCACATCTTCAAGGGATTGCAGTCCTGAGTATTTGATATAAATTTCAACTTGATACGTCTACGCGTTCCTGAGAAAAAGGGTCTTGACAGACGGACAGACAGACAGACAGACCGACGGACAGACGGATGGACGGACAACGAAGTTGTCCTATAAGGGTTCCTTTTTACCTTTTGAGGTACGTAACCCTAAAAATTAAAGATGCTATCAGAAATACATCGAAAAAAATCTTTAGAAAATATCTGATAATGAATGAAACTTTAAACATAGGTGACGTAAAAATAAAAATACTGAATGGTTTTGTCTCATATGCTTTAAAAAGAGAGATATGAGTGAAATTACATAAAAGGAGAAAACATATGATGCAAATTTTTAACCATTACTTATAAGTACTTTGGTAGATCAGCGGTTTTGGTGCGAGCCACTTACGTTTTGCTGCTTTTAGGTCCGGATTCGAATCTCACCCACGAATCTTTATAGTTTTTTGTCTTTTTATTTTCTGTGAACTTATGTAAATATTATGTAAATAAATAAAAATACTTAAAACTAATAAAAAATATGTTTTAACCTCTTTGTATATGTATTTTAATTATTATGTTTCTGACGATCATATTATACTCTGACATTTTAAATTTTATTATGAATATGACATTGATAATATGAAATAAAATAAATCTAAATCTAAATCTGCAGGGGCTTTTCTTAATGAACTCTTTCTATAAGAAAAAGCCCCAAAGAAGATGGACCTGGAAAAGCCCTGATACTGTGACCAAAAACAAAATAGATTTCATCTTGACTGACAAGAAGCACATATTCAGAGATGTCTCCGTGATCAACAGGTTTAATACCGGCAGCGATCACCGACTTCTCCGAGTCTGAATATCGATTACAAGCTAGAAAGAAGTCGTCTGATGAAATCTTCTCTTCGTCGTGATCAGTTTTAGGTCCTACTTGGTTCCGAGCGATTCCAACTGGAGCTGAAAAATAGCTTCGATGCTCTTACCCCATAAGTTGGCTTAGACGAGGACCTCAACAACGTGGTAAATACCATGAGGGCTGTGGGAGAAAAGTTCTGTAGAGTCAAGCATAAGGACATGAAATTAAAACTCGGATGAGACTTTGGAGCTTATGAGGAAAAGGCGAGAAAACACGACAGCCACTTCGGGAGGTGACAAAACTCTCTCAAAGCGGATACGTAAGCTGATTCAATGAGATCTTCGTCGTTTCAATGCTCTTCATATCGAAGAAGCTATAGAGAAGAATCGAGGAACTAAAGTTTTCGTTCAGCAGCTTGGGAGAAGTCATCTGACAAAACTTACAACATTCGACGGCAGAGTCGCTACCTCTAAGCCCGAGATCTTGTCCGAGATCGAAGATTTCTATAGTCGGTTATATGCTTCAAAAGCTTCCAGACCAGATCCCCATAACACGGAAGCCCGAGCCACGTTGACTTGCCACTTCACTGACGAGCTTCCCGATATCAGTCACGACGAGATCGAGTTAGCCCTCAGACAGCTTAAAAATGGAAAAGCCCCTGGAGAGGATGGAATAACTTCTGAGCTACTGAAAGCAGGTGGTAAGCCTGTAATCAGTAGGCTTCAGAATATATTCAATGTTGCTTTACAAAACGGGAGAACTCCAAAGGCGTGGAACAGAAGCATCGTGGTCCTGTTCTTTAAGAAAGGTGACAAAACTCTTCTAAAAGACTATAGACCGATATCACTTTTAAGCCATGTCTACAAGCTGTTCTCGAGGGTCATCACAAACCGACTCGCACGTAGGCTTGATGAATTCCAAACACCAGAGCAAGCTGGGTTTCGAGGAGGTTTTGTTTTGGCACTCTAGACCACATACACACAGTGAGGCAGATTACACAGAAGACAGAGGAGTATACCGACCGATATCGCTTTTAAGCCATGTCTACAAGCTGTTCTCGAGGGTCATCACAAACTGACTCGCACGTAGGCTTGATGAATTCCAAACACCAGAGCAAGCTGGGTTTCGAGGAGGTTTTGGCACTCTAGACACAGATTTTATAATACTAACGTACAGATACCTCATGTCATACAACGAAATGCGACTGCCGTAACTCGGGCTATTCTTCGGGCTATTTTTTTCACTCATTAAGAACTACCGTTACTAGCGACATCTAGGGCGCGGGCTTTAAATGAAGACATTCTGGTTGCTTACCTGTAACTTCATTTGCTTTTGTTGTTTTTTTTTTGCACATAACCTACTAGTATTATATTATCTGTGTTATTACTAAATAAAAATACATAATTTGAAATATGAAAAACAAAACGTAAACCACCCATTACGTTTTTTAATTGTATTGTATCAGCGCCATCTATTAATTCACGCTATAAACTGGTAGTGAACTAGTACGTGTCATTCCTCAACTCTGACAAGTTAAGACGAAAGTAGTTTTGATATGCATCGCCGTGATCAGATAATTTGTAGTAATTGATAATAAAGTGCATTATCAGCCTTTGTCATACTTTTTGGTTATTACAATAATCAAAACAATTATTTTTAGCAACTTTATGGGTTTTTTCTTCGTTTTGCATGAACTTCGATTACAAATCGATACTTGTCGTGCCATCTATTGACATTTTAATGAACTAATGTTTTCGTTGTATGCAATGAGACCCCGTGCTCTAGACCACATACACACAGTGAGGCAGATTACACAGAAGATAGAGGAGTATAATCAGCCCTTGTGTCTTGCATTTGTGGACTATGAGAAGGCCTTTGACTCCATCGAGACCTGGGCTGTAATGGAGTCCTTGCAGAGATGCCAAGTTGACTGGCGATACATCGAAGTGCTGAGATGTCTTTACGACGCCGCCACTATGGCCGTCCAAATACAGAATAGTCAATCAAAACCCATCCAATTGCATCGAGGAGTGAGACAGGGGGATGTCATATCCCCAAAACTGTTCACAAATGCGTTGGAAGACGTTTTCAAGACTATAGACTGGAAAGGACGAGGCATAAATGTCAATGGCGAACACATCTCACACCTTCGCTTTGCCGATGATATCGTCATAATGGCAGAATCGGAAAGAAAGGATATGGTGGATAGCCTTAATGCTGCTTCCCGACTGATTGGTCTCGGGATGAACTTGGACAAGACTAAAGTCATGTTCAATAATTACATCGTCCCGAGTCCGGTTATAGTCGAGGGTAAACCTCTCGAAGCTGTTCAAGAATATGTCTACCTCGGGCAAATCATGCAGTTAGGTAGAAACAACTTCGAGAGGGAGGCCAGTAGAATAATACAGCTAAGCTGGGCAGCATTCGGCAAGCTTCGTCACATATTCACGTCGCCAATACCACAATGCCTGAAGACAAAAGTCTTCAACCAGTGCGTCCTACCCGTGATGACATATGGCGCCGAAACGTGGACACTAACAGTGCAGTTAGTCCACAAGCTCAAAGTCACACAGCGTGCCACGGAGAGAGCCATGCTCGGAGTTTCTCTGCGCGACCGAATCCGAAATGAGGTTATTCGCCAGAGAACCAAAGTAATCGACATTGCTCAGAGAATTAGCACACTGAAGTGGCAATGGGCCGGACATATATGTCGAAGAACTGACAACCGGTGGACAAACAGAGTGCTACAGTGGAGACCGCGTTTGGGCAAACGTAGCGTGCGACGCCCCCGGCTAGGTGGAGCGATGATCTGCGCAAGGTTGCTGGTAACAGCTGGATGTGCGTGGCCGAAGATAGGTATAAGTGGCGTGCCTTAGGGGAGGCCTATGTCCAACAGTGGACTAATGCAGGCTGACGATGATGATAATAATAATAATATAATAATAATAGTTTATTTTCAAAAATGGATTAAGAACAATTAATTAGTAATCATAATTACAAAATGTGGCTTATTCTAAGTTCTTCAGAAATGCATGCAACACGTACCCATACTAAGTATAGTAATATACTTGTGTCATGGGCACGAGTTACGATCTCCCTCCGTGACATAGCCGTAATTTAGATGATATTGTTCTAGTAGAATAAGTTATACTTAACATTATTACAAAAACTACAAAGTTTATTATTACAAAATATTTGTTAGTTGAATCTCTGTCTGTGTGTGTGTGTGTGCGTGTGTGTGTGCGTGTGTGTGTGTGCGCGCGCGCGTGTGTGTGTGTGTGTGTGTGTGTGTGTGGGTGTGCGTGTGTGTGTATTTTATTGTCTACAAATATGATGATGTGACTCGCACTTGCAGCACGATCAGTATTTCGTGGTTTTCAGGTTCGTAGGTTAGGTAGGTACTTATTGTGATAGAAGTGGAAATGTGTTTGCTTTGTTAACCTAATATTTGTAATATATTTTCAGTGTCGTCATGCGACAACGTTTTGAGCCATTCCGTAAGTTTCATTTTACACTGGATTTTTGTTAGAGGGTAGATATCCAGGGTTTTGTTTATGTTATTATATAGTCTACTACCCTGAAAACAGAAGAATTTATTTATGAATACAGTTCTGTAGGATGTTAATTTACAGATATTGTAATGTCTTCGTTTTTTGCTTGTCTCTGAATCTGGGTCATAAGTTATTAAGGTATGTTGTTTTAAAACAGTGTGGAGAACGAAGAGCTTACTTATTGTTAAAACATCAGAGAGCTTTAACAATAAGAAAGCTCTTAGTCATGATGATGAACACCAGATAGCCGATTCAGCAGCATACTTTCGAACAGCTTGTAGATGTGAAAAAGGAGGGAAATTGGTCGGTAATTTTTAGGGTAATCACAGAATTTCCAAGGTTTTGGGATAGCGATTACTTTTGACTTTCTCCAGAATTTTGATATTTTTGCAGTCTCAAGACACTCGTTGAATAGTTGAAGTAACCACGAGATACCCACAGGGCCAACATGTTTAATTTGCTCAATAGATATTTTATCAAAACCTGAAGCCTTCCCGAGTTTGAGTGATTTAATTTCTGTTACAATATCACTAATACTAAAAGCGTAACATATGGATTCCTGTGACGGTGGGAAAGTAGCTTTGGGAATTTTGTTGAGTCGGTGATTTGGTTTGCCATTAATAAGTAATTGGTGAGCCACTTGGTGAGTCAGTCCAGTGAGTCAGTGACGAAATCGTGAGTTTTGAGACATTAATAAAATCTTAAGTATAATAGCTACGACATTCAAACTTTGTATGTTTAATGATTGTACTGATGGCATTCTATCTTGAAAAATTTAAATATTTAGCATCATCCAAAGCAAAGTTATAAGAGTTCAAAAAAACGACGAAGCGTTTCGAGAAAAGGTAGGTAGTGCCCTTGCGCTTCGCCTGGTTCGTCCAAAGCAAAGTTATGAGAGTTTAAAAAAACGACGAAGCGTTTCGAGAAAAGGTAGCTAGTGCCCTTGCGCTTCACTTGGCTCGTCTTGGCGGGGGTACTTCCGTGCCCCCAGATAAATTAAAAGTTAAAGGGGCTCCCCAACTAGAAACGTGTATTTTTGGCGTTTTTTGCTCGATCTTAATAATGGCAACAGGTAGACGCTTGAAATGCTCACAGAGTTTGTATTGCTATAGTCACTAATAAAATATAATAAAATGAAATTATATTTAAAAATTAAAGGGGGTCCCATACAAAAGACGTGTTTTTTGGAGTTTCTTGTTCGATGGTACGGAACCCTTTACGCGCGAGTCCGATTCGCACTTGGCCGGTTTTATTTTCTTTTTTTTTATCTCAGGTCACGGTAACCTTATAGAACACTCACATGATATCCTTTCTATTCTTAGTCATTCTAAATAATTTTGTGTCAAAAAGCTCGAATATAATGTTTTTTGTTTAATCAGCACCTTTAAGTCAAAAATAGTAATTCACTCAATGTTTGCTAGGAAAATGTACAAGTATTGTACATTTCTAAAATGGGCATGAAACAAGTTTTTTTAAAGCGCATATGAGACAAAACCATTCAGTATTTGTTTTTTACGTCGCCGATGTTTAAAGTTTCATTCATTATCAGATATTTTCTAAAGTTTTATTTCGATGTATTTCTGATAGCATCTTTAATTTTTAGGGTTACATACCTCAAATGGTAAAAAGGAACCCTTATAGGACAACTTCGTTGCCCGTCCATCCGTCTGTCCGTCGGTCTGTCTATCTGTCTGTCTGTCTGTCTGTCTGACAAGACCCTTTTTCTCAGGAACGCGTAGACGTATCAAGTTGAAATTTATATCAAATACTCAGGCCTGCAATCCCTTGAAGATGTGAAAAAATCAAACGTCTGAGCCGAGTCAATCATATTTGGACACTCGCATGGGAATCAAAACCTATAAGGTACTTTCCGTATACCTAGAATCATGAAATGTGGCAACAAGCAAAGCTTATAGCACAAAAAAGTGAAAAGTCCAAAAACCAAAAATTTTTAGTTACATATGTCAGACAAAAAAAATAAAAATATCAAAAATCGAAACTGCTATTTTTGTTTCAAAAAAATATTGCAGTCCTTTTCCTGTTCCCTCATAAATATTTTGCTCCGTATCCTAAAGGGTGGGCGATCCCTTTGTCCAGAATCCAGATGTATAAGTACCTCACTTGCACAAAAACTAGTTGAGAATAGGGAAGCTTCTATTTTAGGCGTAAAACACACTGCTCCGCTCACCGCGGCGAATTTCGGTGGAGCGGATTTAAACTTTGTACTGTAAAATGTTGATTTGTATACAAAAACCGCGGGGTACCACACACTGGCACCGCTTCTCCGCCCGGAGGCGCGATTCGCACAACGGATCCGCGCTCCCGGATGGCGACACGGTAAGATTCGCTGGGTACCACACACTGACGCCGCTTCTCCGTCCGGAGGCGCGATTCGCGCGCGATCCGCGCAAAAACGAAACAGAACTACTACTTCAGAACAAGGTCGGTAGGACAACAAATAGAGTCGTCTCTACTTTTTTTTTGTACTATGAGAACCAGAGACTGACAGAGTGTGTGGTACCTACTATTGCATAATAAATGTTATAATATGTGATTTACTCAATAATGTTATTATTTGTAACGAAATAATGTAATAATGAAATAACAATCCTAAGTAGGTATATGATGTTATATTTATATTACGTTATATACACTGACTTGTAACTTGTGTTATTAAATAAATGCTCGGGGAGCGGGAGGGGGTGAAGCTCGGGGTGCGGGGGATGAGGTAGGGAATTCTAAAATAATTACATACCCTGAAAACGAAAAATATTGTTAATGAACCAGATATGTGAATTGTTAGACTAAGGATTCAATAAAAAACCTCTTAGATTTTTTTTTATCTTTTGTTCCAACTACATGACGATCTTACATCAACTCCCTGAGCGAAGCCGGGCCCTCCAGCTAGTGAAAATATAGTTCACTTCGATGTTTTTCTAAGAATGTTTGCCGTAGTAAAAAATATTTTCGTTAAAAAATGAAGTAGACGCGACTTCACTATCAACTCTGTTCTAATCAAAACGCTGTGACGTGAAATGCCACAGAACACAAAGATAACAGTAAGTAAAGTACTCCTGCTACGCGAAAGTTGTTTAACGTGAAAAAAACGGGCAATTTGCGTTTATAATACTGATAATTTGCAAAGAAATATTAAGAAATTAATATATTTATTAATCAAACCCGTTTCGTTATTCTATAACATACATTTTGTTGCTTCGATTTACTGAGTTTGCTTGCTGTTTTTCCGTGATTGAATCTTTACGCTGTGGTTTTGCATACGCATAGGTCAAGTTAGACTGGACGGAAAACATAGTTATATGAAACCATCGCGACTTACCATTCAAGTTTGACCTAGCGATGGGCGTTTTAAAACGTAAATAGTTTCTGTAACTATGTATTGGTGCAATAACCGAAATACGGTATTCGGTATTACGAAAACTATGTATTTCCCGAAACTATTTATTGGGAACAACTGAGAAGCATGTTTCAAAACTCAAGTTATTGGAAGTCATGCATTATTTGACAAGAGTGTCCCTTTCTCACTTAGAAGATTTGCAAAAGACCGGCCTGCTATCAAGGAATAATTTCTCGTGCGGAAGTGTTTCAGAACACGTACGAGCAACGAAAAAACACAGGAGGACGTTCCAAGTCTACGTTCTGAAAGCAACGGTTCGGTCTGACAACAGGACGGACTATAGCAAATCACGCAAGTGTGAAAGGGACAGCAATACCGCATAATACCATGTTTACCACAATAACGCTATAACACCGATAACCACAGATAACTGGTAACGTAGAAATACCAATACCCTCCAATACCAGTATCGTTTTCTCGGTCGCCGATACATAGTTTTTAAAATAAATAGTTTCAAAACCCGTTATTGGGTACTGATAACCAGTTACGTTTCGGTATTGGAAAATCGCGTACCGACCCACCTCTAGTTTGACCTCTGTTGACAAAGATGTATACGTATATATAGGATAAAGTACTACCCTGCTTTTTGGAAGGAGTATTGTATGGAATTCAGTTTCTATACCTATTCTTGTTCTGAGCTTGTTACAAACAAAAACAACCCTTGTTACATACATACACGTTCGAATATTAGATAAACGTATGACGAAAATCGTCGTGCACCGCAACTTCGGACGGAAACCGCCCGGCGGCGGTGGCGCGGAATCCGCGCCTTCGTCGTGCACTGCAGCTTTCGACGAAATTCCGACGGAAACCGTCCGGTGGAGCGGATCGCTGCCGCATGCGAATTTCGTCGCTCCGCGCTCCCGTCCGAATTCCGCCTCAGTGTGATATCCGCGTTATTAGGCCGGAAACCCCATCACTAATGAATAACGAGTATACCTTTGTTCTAGCTGAGTGCTCATTCCTCAGAACGACATTTTTCACTGCAAAGGCATAATTCGGGGCAGTTTATTCGTCTTTTTTGACAGTTGTATTTAACGCCACAATGTGGTTTGAATTGCATTTGCACCGAATTAGCTCTAAACAAGCGATAGAAGCCACAGCAGTAGTCCATTTACTGATTATTTGTAGCTATTTCCCACTTTCACTGAGCCGGACGTGAGAGATTTTGAACGGGCACTAATGTCTGATCCCATACGTGGACACCCTGGTATACTGCTCTAAGAAGATATTGTTGAAAACTGTCTTCCGATGATGGATTTTTTTAATTTGTCCTTATCTTTTAGAGTACGATTCTCGCCTGCAATGGGTTAAGCTGGTGCAGTAGCTGGATCTTAAACATATTAAAAACAAATCAATTTAAAATAATTTTATACCCAAACAGAGAAATCTATGTACAATACAAAAATATCGTTTTATTCAAACTGTCTTGTCATAGGCGCACATGGTTATAATAAATTTTTCCAAATTTTTTTTTGGCGCTTTCAATGTCTCCACAACCCATCGTTTTAAAACCGAGAGTTGCTGGAGGAGAAACATTCCAGGCTTACGACGCGGTTTTCTTTCCTCCTCCATTAGAGGCTGAAATGGTATCACCTCCTGTTAGAGCATAGAATATGGACAACATTAATTCTTTTTTCGTCTTGTAATATCTTGTGTTACCAATATTTTTTATTTATGCCACTAGTGCATATTTTTTAAACGATAGCATATTAAAGCAAAATCTAGTAGATTTTTTGGAGAGTTTTTTCATTTTCTTATTTTTTTTTTCACAATAAATGTAGTAAATTGAACAAAAATTATGCCAAAAATGAAAGCTACATTCTCGGTTTATTCGAAAACGACACCAAGTTCAAGATGATAGGTCAAATAGATAGTTTTTTTTCTAAAGCACGCCAAAGTGAGACTTTGTACGGCCCTCCCTCATCACCTGCCAGGGAGTGAGGGGTGGCTACTGGGCTAAATCAGCTTCTATTTACTTAACATACACGTGTGCCAAGTGATTTCCTTTAATCATCAAATTTTACGTCCCCATACACATTGGATTACGTATAAAACCCCACTATGTTTAACTTTATTTATAATAAAACCATTTAAAATACTTTAAGTAAAAGACTCTCATCAAATAGATTCTGTACAGTTTTAATATTGTTTTATGTAAACATAAAACTTATAATCCCGTTTATCCTAAGGCATTTTGGCTATGGTAACCTTATGATGTTCCGATTCGGAGTAGGTATTTATTACACTAATAGTTAAGTATCTGTTCCGACCCTTATTACTAAATTGAACCATAATTTCGATTATTCATAGCCATAGCAATCACTCCAGAGTAAAAATAAGTTAGGCAAGCATTTTCAGTAGTCTGTGATAAGTTGGTAAAGGCATCTATTTTATAAATTAATTTTACAAATGGTGAACTAATACCTAATACAATTTCAAAAATCCCAATTTCTCTTCATCTCTCAGGAACTTAATTAAATGCATTAAAATTTATAGTTGCAAACTAGGACATTTATGAAAAATTTAAAATAAAAACCTAAAATTGTTCCCCACCAAACAAATCCTTCGCTCATTCATTTTATTTTGTTACCTAAATAACTTTTTTTTTTCTATTATTTTGTTAACAAAATGACCGTATTATTTATGTATTATTATGTTAACAAGCGTTATCTAACTTTTGTTATGACCATTGGGTCGAACAACCAATAATTCTTAACAAGAATTTCGATGGATGCATATTTTTTTGATAATATTTTATTTATAATACAATATTTCATTTTTTTGGTAATAAGGTTACTGCAGGTACCTAGATTGATTTATCTGTGATTATTTCGTTATAATTTTTACCTACCTAACATTTTAGTACTAACCAGTACTATTCCAATAACATTAACAATCATTGTCACCCTATTTTGTGAGCTACATACAAACTTTCGCTTTGAATTTCTCCATAATTACTGCAGATATTAACAAAATAAGTTCATAGAACCTTTGTACCAGCAAAATATTTCAGTAATACTTCATTCTTATCATTTGTACCGCACTCGTTATGGAGTTATCGATGAAAGTTTATGGGCCCGACGGAGTAACGCTTGAAAAATGTTATTCCCTTTTTTTTATTATTAGGCCTTTTTCCGAGCAGATTTGAAGGGCTAACTAGCGTTACATATCATATGTAACGGGGCTGATGTAATAAACTGGTATGTAGAGTACCTAGTTTTTCTGTAATTAGCATGGGAAAAAAAGCCCGTCGGGCTTTTTTTTGGAGGTTAATTACAGAAAATCTAGACAATCTAGAAACAAACTGAGTACACCAGCCCCGTTACAAATTATATGTAACGCGTGTTAGGCCTTCAAATCTGGTCGGAGAAAAGCCAAATTATCAAAAAAATGGAAAAACAAATTTTCAAGATGGCGCCGTATGGCCCAAACTCTTTTGTCAATCATTCCTCACAGACAGCGGTACAAATGTTGTGAGTGTCAAAATAAGAAATCATTTTTCAGGTACAAAGGGTTTTTTCAGGTCTGAAGCCTCTTTGAGCTATGGGCCCGAGGAGATAACGTTAATTTTTTTTTGATTGGAATGAACTATAGACATTTTTTTTTTTGTTTGGTTCTTTCCTGCTTTTGCAAGGAAAAGGCAAAGGCTTCTCTGGCCATACAGCCTATTCTTACGTAGTTTGCTCTTCTCTAAATATTTTTCTATTTCATTTGAGTTCTCATTTATCAATTTCTGTCGTCTTTAACTATTTCTCTATTCTTCAACAAAATGATAGCACTTTTGATGAAGATTTCATGGACTTCTTGAGAGCACTCGAAACACAGTCTACACACTTTTATTTCATTATCCTACATATTAGACACTTAAATGGCACTTTATTGAACAATACACTATCAATATTATGCATTAAAAACCACGATATCTATTTTTTCGGATAATAAAACAAAAATGACAAACTCTTGCCGCGAGTTCCCGCCAAAAAGTCCTGAACTATAGACAGACTGTAAATAATAAATAGAAACAAACTTATCTGTCAAACAAAACCAAGAAGCTTATAACAAAACTGAAGAAAACACTAAGATCGGAATGAAGACAAAAAGATGACCTTGAATATGCTGTGTCTTTCTTGTCAGGCCTTGCTGTCTCTTTCTAAGTACCCTAGTTAGAATGAGACAGCAAGATCTGTCAGAAAGAGACAGATGTTCAAGGTCATAATTTCGTCTTCACTTGTTTGTTCTGTTATGAACGTTATCTCCTCGGGCCCATAGCTCAAAGAGGCTTCAGACCTGGAAAAACCCTTTGTACCTGAAAAATGATTTCTTATTTTGACACTCACAACATTTGTAGCGCTGTCAGTGAGGAATGATTGACGAAAGAGTTTGGGCCATACGGCGCCATCTTGAAAATATGTTTTTCCATTTTTTTGATCATTTGGCTTTTCCCCGAGCGGATTTGAAGGGCTAACAGGCGTTATAATATAATAACTATAATTAGAACTAGATTTCTTATTCTATTTTTACGTGCATGATCAATTACGAAAACTCCTTTGGTTTTATAACTATAAATAATAAGTAAATTCAATAAAGATTAATGCATTTATTTGTTAATCTATATTTATTAATTCTTTTATTTTTTCTTTAGCATGTTTAGCCGCAACTCTGCCAGATTTAATTATAAATAAAATAAAATAAATAAATAAATCTTTATTTGGAACCATAAACATGAGGTAGATTATTAAGTGTACGATAAAGCAACATTAGTTAAAACTGTGTCGTTGCTCTTATCGCCCACCCCTGGGTACAGAGGCGTTCCAGTAGTTCTTAAGTTCACAAAACATTATAAATAAAGCAGTAATTATGGAGATTGGATACAAAGTATACAGCAGGTATGTACTAAATATTATTAGGTTAATTTAAGAGAAGTAGTAGTAGTGGATTTAATGCATTGTGTGTGTACGTGCGTACGTGCGCGTGTGTGTGTGTGTGCGCGCGTGTGTGTGTGTGTGTGTGTGTGTGTGTGTGTGTGTGTATTTGTAGTGTGTATGAAATGGAATCGTCAGTTTCCAATAATGCTTTCAGTTTCGTCATAAGTGAGAGTTTGGAGCCATTTTGTACATTTCATTTTACATTCACGAAGCGATAAGGGGTAAATATCTAGTTCACCATTTATTTTATTATACACTACAAACCAAACTACAGTTCCGGACACGTCTGTCGGCCCACCTAGCATTTTAAGTTTAATGATTTATATCTAAAAATAAATGTTAGGTGAAACAGAAAGCTTTTATGCAGTTTTGACGCCGGCAAATTAGCAATCTTTTTTTGTATGCCATTACATCCAAATTCAAACTCAGGATTAGCCTATAGACTATGGTCTATAGCTAGGTTTTATCTATGGGCTAATAACATTTTAAATCCTTGGTGTGCCGATATATGTGTCCGGAAGTGTATTTTACTTCAATCAGTCTGTTCTCGGTTACTTCACGGATTTTCAGTTGTACCCTGAGGTGAAACCAGTAACTAATGGTCGTACAATATTTTTTTAATAATATCTTATTTATAATACCAAACTTCCTTGGCTTCAGAATAAGGTAGCCACCTAGGTAGGTACCTAGCCTGATTTATCTGTGATTATTTCGTTATCATTTTAATCTACCTAACATTTTAGTATCGGTATTTCCAATAATATAAAATCATTTTAATTTAATTTTTATTTTGTATTAATCCATTGTGTGATAAACATTGACATTGAATTTAATATTATTAACTATTTCTATTATTTATTTTTTATTATTTTGACGATCACATTATACTTTGACATTTTTAATAAGCTATTATTGTAATTTGAAATAAATAAATCTAATCCAATCTAATCTATGACCACTGGGTCATATAACCAATAATTCTTAACAAGAATTTCGATGGACGCACATTTTTTGATAATATGTATTTTATTTATAATACAATATTTCATCTGTTTGGTAATAAGGTTACTGCAGGTACCTGGATTGATTTATTTGTGATTATTTCATTATAATTTTTACCTTTTTTTTGGAGGTTAATTACAGAAAAACTAGACAATCTAGGAACAAACTGAGTACACCAGCCCCGTTATATATGATATGTAACGCCTGTTAGCCCTTCAAATCCGCTCGGGGAAAAGCCAAATGATCAAAAAAATGGAAAAACATATTTTCAAGATAGCGCCGTAAGGCCCAAACTCTTTCGTCAATCATTCCTCACAGACAGCGGTACAAATGTTGTGAGTGTCAAAATAAGAAATCATTTTTCAGGTACAAAGGGTTTTTTCAGGTCTGAAGCCTCTTTGCCCGAGGAGATAACGTCAATTGTTCTGTTGTTTCCTCTAGTTTGGTTAAAAGCTTCTTGGTCAAAAGTCAAAACGAAGAAGCTTATAAACCAACTGGAGGAAACACTCTAAGATCGTACTGAAGACAACAAATTTGGCCTTGAAGCGCTTCACTTTGTTTGAAGGAACTGCTGTCTCATTCTAATTATTCTACTTAAAATGAGATAGCAGCTCCTTCAAAGAAAGTGAGAAACGCTTCAAGGCCAAATTTGTTGTCTTCAGTCCGATCTTAGAGAGTGTTTTCTCCAGTTTGGTTATAAGCTTCTTGCAGTTACTCTATGGCTTCTTGGTCAAAACATAACCTAAAATGCCTACACACTGCCTACACATAATACAACAAAGTCAACAAAGACTTGTGTTTTAAGTCTGTGCCCGCCTACTTGCCTAGAACAGCAAATTCGATTGCTGTGTTGTTTTTATCGATTCTATTCTGTGTTTATTATTATAGTAGAATCGTAAAATGGGGAGCGATGAAATACAATCAGAGGGAAAGCCTAGTATAGCAGGTGTGGTTGGCTCACCGACAACCCACTCTATATCAAGTACCATGACGAGGAATGGGGCAAACCAGAATATGACGATGTACGATTATTCGAAATGCTATGTTTGGAAGGTCAACAAGCAGGTTTATCTTGGTTAACAATTTTGAAGAAAAGAGAAAATTACAGAAAATTATTCTTTAATTTTGATCCACTCAAAATCATCCAGTTAACAGAGAATGACGTGAAAATCCTTCATGATAACCATGATATCATTAGACATAAAGGTAAAATTTATGCAATTATAAACAATTCTAGGTGCTTTCAGACTATGAGAAAAAAGAATGAAAACTTTTCAGAGTTCGTGTGGAGTTTTGTCAATCATAAACCCATAATTAATAGTTGGCGCAACAGTAGTGAAGTACCTTCGGAGACTGAGGTTTCAGTTGCTCTTTCAAAAGCTTTGAAGAAAAGAGGATTTAAATATGTGGGTCCCAAAATTACATACGCATTTATGCAGGCTTGTGGATTAGTAAATGATCATATCATAAATTGCATTAGTCATGAAGATAGAAGTTATTAGTTTCTTTCTTACTTGTGGATATGATCGAAATTCGAAGCTTATTAAACGATGTTATTAAACAATATTTTTTTTAACTTACTGTCAAAATGCCGTCAAATCCTGTGTCTAGACTAGAGATGTGCAATCTTATCTTCCCATACCCTATCTACCCGGGAGGGTATTTATAGGGTAGATTGGGTATTTGGGGGGTAGTTGCCATAGTCGCCACGCTTGGCATGGGGGTTGGTGATCTCAGTGTGGCGTGAGCCGAGATGGTACGCGGAAAAGACGCTGCTGCCCATGCTCCGGTTTATGGATCCCTTAGTCGCCTTTTACGACACCCACGGGAAGAGATGGGGTGGTGCTATGTGAATTACGGCTGAGCTTCTGAAAGCAGGTGGAGAACCGGTACTTATAGCTCTTCAGAAGCTATTCAATTCCGTCATGCTCGAGGGACGAACGCCGGGACGAACTAGGCACCGGGTGATGACGGAATTAAGGCTGAGTTTCTGAAAGCAGGTGGAGAACCGGTGCTTATTGCTCTTAAGAAGCTTATTCATTTCCGTCATTCTCGAGGGACAAACGCCTACAGCATGGCACAGAAGTGTGGTGGTGCTATTCTTCAAGACTCTGCTGAAGAATTACAGACCCATCTCACTCCTGAGCCATGTCTACAAGCTGTTTTCGAGAGTTATTACGAATCGTCTTGCACGCAGATTTGACGACTTCCAGCCTCCCGAACAAGCCGGTTTCCAAAAAGGCTTCAGTACCATAGACCACATACATACGCTGGGGCAGATTATACAGAAGACCGAAGAGTATAATCAGCCACTATGCTTGGCGTTTATGGACTATGAGAAAGCCTTTGATTCGATCGAGACTTGGACTGTGTTGCAGTCTCTCATATGGTGTCAAATTGATTATCGATACATCGAAGTGTTGAAGTGTTTGTATGAAAACGCCACCATGTCGGTCCACCCCCAGGATCAGAATTCGAAACCTATCCGGCTGCAGCGTGAGGTGAGACAGGGAGACGTAATATCTCCGAAACTGTTCACCGCTGCACTGGTAGACGTTTTCCAGCTTCTGGACTGGAGAGGACTCGGCATTAACATCAGTACATCACTCACCTTCGATTTGCTGACGATATCGTGATCGTGGCTGAGTGAGACCTTGGAGGACCTAGGGGCAATGCTCGAAGGACTTAGTAGAGTCTCCCAACAAGTGGGTCTTAAAATGAACATGGATAAGACGAAAATCATGTCAAACGTCCGTGTTACACCCACTCCTCTGAAGGTTGGAGTGGAGACTCTACACTCGAAGTTGTTGACGAATATGTATACCTGGGACAAACAGTCCAGTTAGGTAGGTTCAACTTCGAGAAAGAGATCAATCGTCGAATCCAACTCGGCTGGGCAGCGTTCGGGAAGCTTCGCAATATCTTCACGTCCAAAATACCGCAGTATCTCAAGACTAAAGTCTTTGACCAGTGTGTGTTGCCAGTGATGACATATGGATCTGAGACATGGTCGCTTACTAATGGGCCTCATAAGAAGGCTCTTAGTCACCCAAAGGGCGATGGAGCGTGCTATGCTTGGTGTTTCCCTACGTGATCGAATCAGAAATGAGGAGATACGTAGGAGAACTAAAGTTACCGACATAGCTCTCAGAATCGCTAGACGTAAGGGCACATAGCTCGTAGAACAGATGGCCATTTGGGGCAGTAAAGTTCTCGAATGGCGACCGCGCACCGGAAGACGCAGTGTGGGCAGGCCTCCGACTCGGTGGACCGACGACCTGGTAAAGGTTGCAGGAAGCCGCTGGATGCGAGCCGCACAGGACCGGTCGGTGTGGAAATCCTTAGGGGAGGCTTTTGTCCAGCAGTGCACGTCTTTCGGCTGATAGATAGATAGATTGGGTATTTATGGGAATATACCCAGTTATATACCCAATCGTTGGGTATATAAAACTAAATTGGCTTTTTAAAATAAAGTCTTAATTTTATATGCTTTTACTTAGTATTTTTGAAATTGGGTATGCTAAAAAAAAAACAATGTATTTTTTTAATTTTTTTTTCTGATAGTTTAGACCATTTGAAAAACTAATTTGATTATTTAATTTTTTAAGACTGTGGATATTTTTAAATAATTTTTTTTTATATTCAAGCCGTGATGACGTCACATGTTCACAAACTATGAAACGAACAGCCCAAATGTCTGACGATGAAATGAACAGGCCTTAATCTCGACTAACGCCCGTTCCAGAACAAGGCAAAATATACCTGAGATAGTCTGTCCCTTTTACACTTGAAAGATTTATAATAGTTTGTCCAGCTGTCAGGCAAAAAATTTACTTTCATGAAAGTGTTCCAGAACGCTTTCTAAAACGTCACCTGTCAAGTCAATTGTCATCTCGTTTGTTTATAATAAGGCCCGTTCCAGAACAAGGCAAAATATAACTGGATTCCGACCTCATGTAAGTTGGTTAACTCACGTGTTTTTGGTGATCATTGCTTTCTTTCCATTTTCACTTCGTTTTCTTTTGAGATTTTGTGTTGGTGGTGGTATTGTTTCCTGTTTTGGTGAGTGTTGAGTGTTTATTGTCCCGTAAATGGCCACAGATATGATGGAGGAAGATATTCCTCCTGATCCACCGGATATTATGAATGAGTCCCCTCCGCTGTTCAGTCCTGGGTCATCTCAAATCGTCAATCCTGTCTTACAACAGGATAAAAACCTAAATTCTCAGAACGGAGATGACAGTGATGGTCGTGGTAAAGTGCTTCGTGTCCCAAAGAGACGAATGGATCAAAGTGAGCCTACTACTGCACCCAAAAAAACGATAGTAAATCCAGAAGATTCACGTGCTAGTATCCAAACTGTTTACATCCATCCAAGTCTTGCTGAGGGTTCTCGTCTGTATGATGGAGAGGATAATGGGCCTTTTGTAGTCCACGTCAGCAAGGCTGAGTCAGATCCTGCAACTGGCTCCACTCTCCGCCCTATAAAGTTAGGCCTGCTTCTGTCCAAAAACAAAGTAGGTAACATTTCAAAAGATGGGATAAAAAATATAGGCAGAAACAAAATAAGTATTGAATTCACATCTCCAGATTCGGCCAATGCTTTTCTAAATCTCCCCTTCTTGGCATCGAACCACTTAACTGCGACTATCCCAACGTTCAATGTTACCCGCATGGGTATCATTCGTGGTGTCCCTACAGATTGGTCAATGACAGACCTGGTAGAAGCACTTGAATTGCCTGAGGGTTGTGGCAAAGTACTAAAGGCGAGAAGATTAAATAGGAAGAAGATTACTGATGGCAAAACAGAATGGGTACCCACTCAAACGGTTGTCCTTACTTTTGATGGTCAAATTCTACCCAAGCATGTATATGCATTCCACACTTCACTTCCAGTGGATCTGTACCAACTGCCGATAATCCAATGTCACAGTTGTTGCCGCTTTGGGCATATAAAATCCCAATGCCGTTCTAAACCCCGCTGCTACCGTTGTGCTCAGAGTCATACGGGTGATTCTTGTGAAGTTGAAGAGGCGCTATCAACATGCCTTTTCTGCTCTGGTCGCCATTTCGCCACCAACAAAGATTGCCCAGAACACTCACGCCAAAAGACTATCAAAATTACAATGGCAGAGAAAAATATCCCCTACTCCGAGGCATCTTCACAATTCCCACCTACCCGTAGGTCATATGCAGATGTGGCAAATACACTCTTCTCATCAGTAGACCAGTATGCCCCATTACCAAGCTCCTCCCAACCTAGCATACCTACCCAATCTAGGGGTTACAGAAAGACCATCCTTACTACACCCCGTCCTAGAGTGCCTTTATCCCCAGGTTATGATAGACAAGCACACTCTAACATTGTACGCTCTCCCCGGTCCTCAATACCTAATGGTTGTGTTTTGGAGAATTCTCGGTCGAGATTGATCTCGACTGATGCAAGCCCTTCAGGTGAAACCAACCATAATTCGATGTCTCCCAATGATAATTTAATTGACCTTCTACTCTCCCTTTTAACCAACATTTTACTCAAATATAACGATAGCCTACCGAACAATGTCCTAGAAAAACTATCTCAGATATCTCAACTGATCCCAAATAATAATGGTTCGGTCACAGTTCCTTCAGTGGAATTGTAGAAGTATCCGAACCAATAAGCATGAACTTCTTTACCTTTTACATAAATTTTCAATCCTTGTCGCTGCTATCTCGGAGACATGGCTGACCCCGAATTCCCGTTTCAGGGTTTCGGGTTATGCGTGTCTCCGGGATGACAGGGACGATGGATATGCTGGCTGTGCCCTTCTTATTAAAAAAACGTTGCCTTACTGTCATATTCCTCTTCCTCAACACAATAGTGAAATTAATGCAATTGCTGCTAAAGTTATGGGCATAAACTTTATTTCTCTCTATATTCCTCATCCTAATGCCAACCTTATCCCAGATCTCCAACGAATATTTTCCTCCGTTCCTTACCCCCTAATTATTTTAGGAGATTTTAATTCTCACCATTCCTCTTGGGGATCTTATTTCTGTGACTCTTTCTCCCCATTACTTTTAGATTTATTTGATGATATTAATGTATGTATCCTGAATAATGGATCACGTACTCATAGAACTTATCCTTCTCAAAATCCTCAATCTGCTATTGACCTATCTTTGTGTTCCCCAAATCTTTCGTCGCTTTTGGAATGGGAAACCTTATCTCTTACTCATGGTAGTGACCATTTTCCTATCATTATAAAAATGTCTAATTCTGTGCGTCCAACTTCCCCTCCAGAGCCTCTGCTCAAATATAAAACACAAAATGCTAAATGGTCGGAATTTTCTTCTAGTGTAGATTCTAGTCTCTCGCAGTTAGACTCAGACCCCTCTGCTGATATAATATTAAACTATCAAAATTTTGTAAACATTTTATTTCAGTCTGCTGACATACACATACCAAAGAAAAAACCTGCAGTTCAGAGGCTGACTTCCCCGCCTTGGTGGGATTCAGAATGTACGTCTATGGTTAATTTACGTAAGGAAACTGAGAAGATATATAACAACTCAATGACCCAGGAGAACTTCACTGAGTATCAAAGGGTCTCCGCCCGGGCTAGAAGGCTTTTCTCAAAAAAGAAGAAGCAAGGATGGAGGGACTTCTGTGAGAGCTTATCTCCCAGATGTCCTTCTTCCATTGTTTGGAGAAATGTCCGTAGGTTCCGCGGTGCCTATAACTCTGAAGATTCAATGGCCAATGATCCTGATTCTTGGCTGTATGACTTCTTTAATAAATTAGCCCCTCCATATGTCCCAAATATCTCCCAGTTCCCTTCTCATGATTGTCCCATTTCAACCGACAGATTTGACGAGCCGTTTTCTATGACTGAATTACATTGTACCTTAGATGGTCTCAGAGACTCTTCTCCGGGAGAGGACGGAATCCCCTTTTCATTTTTGACTCATTTAAATATCCCTGCAAAAAGACACTTTTTGAAAATCCTGAATTGTATTTTTGATTCTGGATGTATCCCAGATAATTGGAAATCCCAAATAGTGATCCCGATACTTAAACCTGGCAAAGATCCAAAAGATTCATCCTCCTATCGCCCAATTGCCTTGTCTTCTACTCTTGCGAAAATCATGGAACATCTAATAAAAAACAGACTTGAATGGTTTGTAGAGAATAGTAATATATTAGCTAAGTCACAGTTTGGTTTCCGCAAGGGTAAAAGTACAATGGATAGTCTTAGTATTTTTACTACGGATATCCGTTTAGCATTTTCTAAAAATGAGTATCTAGTTGGAGTATTTTTAGATATAGCTGGTGCATATGACAATGTCTCTCTTCCATTGCTCAGGCAAAAAATGCAACATCTGAACATTCCAGGAAAGATTGTACACTTTATATGCAATTTATTTATGGGAAGATCTATCAAAATTCGCCATAATGGCGCTCTTACTACAGCTAGATACATCTGGAAGGGTTTACCACAAGGATCCGTACTTTCTCCACTTCTTTATAGTATTTACACCTATGACTTGGAACATTCTGTTAACTCTTTTTCCAATATCTTACAATACGCTGATGATCTCGCCTTGTATTTTTCATCTAGCTCTATAGATGAAATTTCATCTCGACTCAACTCGGCCCTGTTTTATCTCAATCAATGGCTTGAGAATCATGAGCTGGATCTATCCATAGCAAAAAGTAATGTTATAATCTTTACAAGAAAGAGAAGTTCACCCTTAATTAACTTAATATGTAAAAATGAAATCATCCCTGTCCTTGATAAGGCAAAGTTCTTAGGAGTAATTTTGGATTCTAAGATGACTGGTGTTCCATATTTAAATTATATAACTCAAAAATGCGAAAAGAGCATTAATGTTTTGCGTGCCTTGTCTGGAGTATGGTGGGGCTCCCACCCATACTCCCAGAAATTACTATATAATGCTCTAATACGAAGCCACTTTGATTATGGAACATTTTTATTGGAACCCTGTAATAAGTCTGCTTTGGAAAAACTAAATTTAATTCAAACAAAATGCCTCCGCATAATATTAGGAGCTATGAAATCTTCCCCGAAAAATGCTTTACAAATTGAATGCGTAGACCCTCCTTTAGATCTACGAAGACAGTATTTGGCTGATCGATTTTTATTTAAGATTTGTCAATACTCTTCTCATCCTCTTTTGTCAAAACTAGAATCTTTATCTACCAAGGTATCTACAGTGGGATACTGGACCCATAAATCTCCACCAAAAATTTTGAATAGCTATAATAGGTTAAAGAATTTGCCATACCCCATCTTTCAGGTCTCTAAATGCCCTCTGTTTGAATATGACTATAATATTCTTGTCTTTAAACCGGATATTGTCCTGGATATTGGAATCTTTAAAGATGATCCCGGAGCAAATTCCTCTTTTAACAATATACTTGCTAATCGATGGGAAGATTATTTAGCCATGTACACTGATGCTTCAAAAACTACAAATCAGGGTGGTATTGGGGTGGCGATTTATGTTCCTCAAGTCAATGTTGTTCTACAATTCAAATGTCCCCCACAAGCTTCTGTCTTTACAGGAGAATCAGTAGCCATTTTGGAAGCAGTTTTATTTGCTGAATCCCACAATTTAAAAAAAACTGTAATTTTTTCTGACTCTAAAAGCTGTCTACAAGCTTTATTATGTAATCAATTTAAAAACAAAATCAGATCCCCTTTAATACTTCAAATTAAGAAAATATTATTAGCTTGTAAAAATAGAGACCAAAAAATTACACTAGTCTGGATTCCTGGGCACAGCGGTATCTTGGGTAACGAATGGGCCGACTCATGGGCAAAGAATGCCATTGAAACTGGTTGCTCTAACCACCTTCAGAATTTCTCTTCCGATCTTCTCTCTATTGCTTCATGTCATTTGAAACAAACATGGTCTAATCTATGGGATTCCTCCAGATTGTCGAAGGGCAAATATTATGGTTCCATCCAGCCGAGTATCCCCAGCAAGCCGTGGTTTTTCCGTCAACGTTCTTTCTCGAAACAAATCACTTCGACCATCTGTAGATTACGCCTCGGACACGCTGTCACTCCCTATCATCTCGCTAAAATAAGAGTTAAAGACAGCTCTCTCTGCGAATGTGGAATAGACGAGGGCTCTGCAGAGCACATTTTCTTTAACTGCCCCAGATATTCATTTTCCCTATATGATGTTCTCCCTTCTGAAATCCATCGCCCTATTAACTTTTCCGCTCTTTTGGCTATTAATAAACCTTTTGTTTTCAATTGTCTTGCAAAATATATGAAAATTTTTAACATTAAATTATAATAATCCTTTGTTTTTTTCCTAATGTTGTGTTATTTAATTTACATATCTATGTATTATATTATATTTGTGTTTGTTTTAGGTACTGGTGAATGTAGTATTTCTACTCTGCACTACATTTTCTCAAAAGTTACTCCAAAAAGTAGTATTTTATTTTATTTTACCGATCATGATCATTTTCACTGTGATTTTTCTTTTACATTGACATTGGCGGAATTATTGTGGCTTAAAACAATAAAAAGCCAAAAAAAAAAAAAAAAAAAAAAAAAAAAAAATATAACTGATATAGTCTGTCCCTTTTACACTTGAAATATTTATAATAGTTTATCGTGCTGTCAGGGTAAAAAAATACTCTCATGAAAGTGTTCTGGAACGCTTTATTAAACGTTAACTGTCAGGTTAATTGTCATTTCGTTTGTTTATAAACAACTCAAGGTAACACCAAAAAGTGTGCGAGCATGTGACGTCACAGGGATACAAATGAAGGTTATTGTCTTTTTTCGATTTTTATACTCAATCTTTTACTTTTTCGAGTGGGAAATAAAAAAATATGGCTTTAAATCAAAATATCTCGAAATGTTTTTTTTATTTTCATACCTTACAAAAAATTTAGCATACCCAATTCTGAAGTAAGTATCATCTACCTCAGTATCGAGAATACAGCAAAATTGATTATATTTCGAAGATACCATGGTTGAAGCGCAGGAACTGACTTATCATATCGATATGGCTGTTATTTATTAGTTTTGTGGGGTGCTGATTATGTTATAAAAAAACAACTGTTTTGGAATCCAAGGTTGCGGTCATGCTTTTAAAAAAAATATTAAAATGGGTGTAGTTAGTGTGGATTTCTAAGGTGCTGATTACGAAAATTTCATCCACTTTAGAACCTAAAATGGCGGAAATGTTCTTTTTCGAGTGTCTGATTATGAAAAATGACATCGGTTTTTTAATCCAAGATAGCGGCCATACATTTATAAAAAAATATCGTGCCATAAAAGTACAGGATGTTATGTTTTCGGATTTTAGCCGGTTCGATTCCTGGGTGTGTCAAGCGTATTTTCAAAAATCTTTATATGTAGTTGTGCTTCTTTTTAAAAATAAAGGAATATTTCCTTTGAGTAAAATTTGCTATCTCCAATATTTAAAATACTGTTCCTCCAGGTGTTGTAACAAAATTCCATCCTGTATACATGACCGTGAGAAAAGTAGGAAGCTCCCCGCACTCCCACCCGCGCCTCACCCCCTCGCATCCCGCTCCCCCCGCACCAAACTCCTCACCGCGCATCGGGCGCCTCACCAGCCCGCACCCCGTTTCCCCCCCGCATCCCGCACCCCACGCCTTACCCCGAACATTGCTCCTCAACTCCGCATCCCTTGCCTGCCCCCCGTTCCTCACCCCTCGCACTCCGCACCACACCACCCCGCACACCGCATCTCACCCCCCGAACGCGGCGCCTTTACCCTCCTCCCCGTTTTTTTTGTAATTTTCACACCACAAAATGACACCAACGATATTTTTCGAAAAGTGCATGGCCGCCATGTTGGATTTCATAATACATAATAGATGTCACTTTCTCAACTATGTATAAAATAACATCATACAACTCGGAAATTTAATATATCATACTCAAGACTTGTTATACAGATGTGAAAAAAAAACACTATTCAGATTTAGTATGGGGAACTGAAAATATGTACATGTAGTTCATTCCAATAAAAAAAGCAAAAGGTAAACAAACGTAGTATGCAGATGCCATTGACATGTGTCAGCTCCATAGTAATTTATGTTTTGCTTTTTTTTATTGGAATGAATGAACTATATAGGATGACTTTAAATTAGTTCTTGATACGAAAGGGTATGCATGTGCTCATGATAACAAACAACTTTCCCTAAGAAACCCATAGTCAAACGAAAAGAACTAATTTAAAGTCACCCTGTATATTTTTTAGGCTGTTATTTATTGTTACAAGTTACTGAATTACATAGATTAGATTTATTTATTTCATATTATCAATGTCAAGTTTACAATAATATTACAAAAATGTCAGAGGATAATATTCTGATAAGATTTACATAAGCAAATTATACAGCAATTCGCAATATCTTTACGTCCAAAATACCGCAGTCCCTCAAGACTAAAGTCTTTGACCAGTGTGTGTTGCCAGTGATGACATATGGATCCGAGACATGGTCGCTTACTATGGGCCTTATAAGAAGGCTCAAAGTCACCCAAAGGGCGATGGAGCGTGCTATGCTTGGTGTTTCCCTACGTGATCGAATCAGAAATGAGGAGATACGTAGGAGAACTAAAGTTACCGACATAGCTCTCAGAATCGCTAGACTTAAGTGGCAGTGGGCAGGGCACATAGCTCGTAGAACAGATGGCCGTTGGGGCAGTAAAGTTCTCGAATGGCGACCGCGCACCGGAAGGCGCAGTGTGGGCAGGCCCCCGACTCGGTGGACCGACGACCTGGTAAAGGTTGCAGGAAGCCGCTGGATGCGAGCCGCACAGGACCGGTCGGTGTGGAAATCCTTGGGGGACGCCTTTGTCCAGCAGTGGACGTCTTTCGGCTGATAGATAGATAGAAATTATACAGGGTGCTACAAAACTACCCCTAATGAATTAAGGGTAGTCATGTAAGTAGTCTACTGTAATATTGTTTTTTAACAAAACGTTAAATAAAAAATTTGCGAAAACTAATTACTTTTAATCATAAATAAGATTATCGACTATGTAGAACCATAGCACTATTGTATTCACCTGTCAGTTCATGATAGGAGTACAGATAGCAGCGCTATGATAGGCTGAGTTCATATGCCGCTGCGCTATGATTGGCGCGTTTGCGCGCGGGGTCATGACCGCGACCAGATGATCGCTAGAGCTGGAAATTTTTAAATATCATATCGATATTTTTGAAGAAATTCGATAGACGATTTCTCTGAAACGTGAACTGATGCAGCATAAAGTACCCAAAATTTAAAATGATTCACTGTCCACGCCGCCGTTTCAACCATTAGGGGTAGTTTTGTAACAGCCTGTAGAATTGACAGTTCTGAAGTGGAATTTACTACTATAATTTACTACTATTTAATTGAAGTGGAACGTTCCGCTAGCAGCCTCAGTGAAAAAACTCGATTTTCTCTGAAACTACGACAGAACTATTTAAATATTGGCATAATCAGAATATAAAAATCTGATCATGAGGATTCCAACTGCGGTCACGCACGCACGTCTTTTTCGCCATTTTGGTCAGGTCAGAGGTTTTGGTCGGTTGTGCGACCGTTTCGTCTGCACGACAGTTTTGGCTTTTTGAAGAGATAAGCCTTTTTCTTTCCTTGCTTGGAGCAAAAAAACTTATATTCTCTACTCTTTGGGAGCAAAGACAAGTGACAAGGACAGGCAGGACAATCTCTTTTCGTGTCGATTTGCCTTCGTGACCGGTCATTCCATTGAAGTGCATGCACGCTTTCGATCTGAAACGTGGAGATTCTAACCTTCATATAAAATAATCTTGTTAACGGACCTGAAAAACGAATCATGGCTGATCAGTCGGAAAGAACCTTCATTATGGTGAAACCTGATGGCGTCCAGCGCGGACTCGTCGGTCAAATCATCGACCGGTTTGAGAAGAAAGGTTTCAAGCTGGTGGCTCTAAAGTTTGTATGGCCATCCGAAGAACTTTTGAAGCAGCACTACAGTGACTTGGCATCTCGCCCGTTCTTCCCTGGTCTTGTCAAATACATGAGTTCCGGTCCAGTTGTCCCTATGGTCTGGGAAGGGCTAAATGTGGTGAAGACCGGCCGTCAAATGCTCGGTGCCACCAACCCCGCCGACTCTCAACCTGGCACCATTCGCGGAGATCTCTGCATCCAAGTTGGCCGCAATATAATCCACGGCTCCGACAGCGTTGAATCTGCTAAGAAAGAAATCTCCCTCTGGTTTACTGAGAAGGAAGTTGTTGGATGGACACCAGCAGCACAAAACTGGATTTACGAATAAATTAAACTTAAATTATAGTTATAAGTGTAACAATAAATTCCAGGCTTACTTCTTAATGCATAAATACATAGAAGTAATATGTAATAAACATATTTCATCTATTTATTTCAACTGTTTTATTTAATTTAATACTAATCAGTACAATTTTACAGTTAGACCAAAGATTGTAGGTACCTATGTAACATTCCACAAATTAATCCATATTAAAGATTTGTCAAAGAGAAGCATAGCAGTCAATGTGTTAAACTAAACTGATAGCAACCATAATTTTTTTTTGGAACTTACGGGATTTACATACTATTCTGTTCTCTAAGTGAATAGCTACTATCACAGCTTACCCTCGGAATGCTATACCTAACATACCACCCAAAAAGCTTATAACCAAACTGGAGAAACTCGTGTCATGTATGTACATAAATAAAATTAAACAAAATTTTTATTTTTCACTATTTGTAATATTATACTTCGTAATTAAAAAATATTAAGTCTAATACAAAAACATCACTGCATTTTCTGGATGAGTAGCACACTTACATGACATGTAAGACGTAACTTAATATTTTAAAATATTACCTACTATTACATTATTATTTATTAGGTAAGTATTGCATTAAAATAAGCATGTAAGTTCATCCCATCCATATTTAAAATATTTGCCAAAAAGTCCCAAGAGCTATTTAGTTTTATTAGCATTACACACAAACTTGTCTTGAAGACTTACACTTATTTTTAGGTCACTCATTGATGTATGGCATAATGACAGGATATATGCCTACACCACCAATTGTGGAAAACATACTTTATATCTTGGAAAATGCTTACTTCCCATAATACTCATCTGACATAGTTTGTGTGTCACCAGTCATAAAAATAACATTAATGTGGGCAAAAGCTACTTGCTTTATAAATAAGTCAAAGTACACATTATTGAATATACTAAAATATACTAGCGCCTGATCTATTTACAATTATGAAGATATGATACAACAGTTCTGATGAGGTTCTGATACTCAATCAAGATTTCAAAAAAATACAAATTATCTACCACAGCCAATTTAGAGATACTGGCAGCTGTTAGGCATAAATTTTCACAACAAAATACATAATATAAATAGGTAGGTAGGTAGTTAATATGAAATTAACAAGAAACCTGCCTTTTAATCCTGGGGAAATATTAGAATAATTATTAGAATAATGAAATAAACCCAACCTACCTACCACCTATTAAACGTTTCCAGCTATACATATATAGGGTGACTTTAAATTAGTTCTTGATACGAAAGGCCAGCATGTGCTCATGATAACAAACAACTTTCCCTAAGGAACCCATAGTCAAATTGCAAAAAAAAAATTTGGACTCTTCATATTAATTTGGCCAGTCAGTTGCTCGATTTGTATGGACGGTCCAAAAATTTTTTTGCGATTTGACTATGGGTTCCTTAGGGAAAGTTGTTTGTTATCATGAGCACATGCATAGCCTTTCAACTGACCGGCCAAATTAGTATGAAGAGTCCAACATTTTTTTTGCGATTTGACTATGGTTTCCTTAGGGAAAGTTGTTCGTTATCATGAGCACATGCATAGTCTTTCGTATCAAGAACTAATTTAAAGTCACCCTATATATGGTGACTTTAAATTAGTTCTCGATGAATTAGATACTTGAAGGGCTATGAATGTACTCATGATAACAAACAACTTTCCATAAGGAACCCATAGTCAAATCGCAAAAAAAATGTTGGACTCTCCATACAAATCGATCAACTGACCGGCCAAATTAGTATGAAGTCCAAAATTTTTTTTGCGATTTGACTATGGGTTCCTTAGGGAAAGTTGTTTGTTATCATGAGCACATGCATAGCCTTTCGTATCAAGAACTAATTTAAAGTCACCCTATATACAAGACCACTACTGTATGCAGTTTTAGTCTAGTTGTTAATTATGCACTCATTTTATTTGGGATATATAAATGAACTTTAAAATTAATGGTTGCACTTTAATTTCATATTTTTTTTAACGACATCTACATCATTTGCTTCAAAACTAGGAAGTCTCAATGTAAAGGAGAAAGGATCACCGCGATGCGGATCATTTTGGTTTAGAAGATTAATTATGATGGAACAGGCAAACCCCATCACTATTCATCATAGTCTTCGTAAGTTTGACATGAGAATCGCAGAATAAGAGACTCTGCTTACGCTGAGTACGCTGATTGTAATGCGCACATTCAAAAAAGTGTAAATAAATAAACATTAATTTTGTTCTGAAGAGCATAATTTTTATAGTTTAACCCATTAATTTGTTGCGACGAGCATTATTTTTTTTATAGTGCCTTAAATACATTTTTTGTTATTTCCATTAATTTTAAAGTGTGTTTACATACATCCCATCTTATTTTAATATACAAGTACAAAAAAGTACGTTTGAAATAAGGGGTGATTCAGAATCGACTGAAGGAAATTGTTTTTTCTTCCCATAGAAGAAAAAACAATTTGCAAAAAAAAAAAGATACACAGAATGTAAAAAAATTGGTGCAGACTAGGGCTTCTAGCTTCTAGTACACATACTGAAGAACTTTTGTTCCGCATTACTAAAATAGCAAATAAATAATTTTGTTTCCACACAAAAACGTCAATCTGCTAATCAAGTGGAAAAGTAAAATTATTTTTTGCGATTTTGTAACATGGATAAATGACATATAATTTTCTTCTTGTAATAAATAATATTCACTTGTTGGGAGGCTCTACTGAGGAGTCCAAAGATATTGATGAACGAAAAATATTTACGTCTATTGTGTCGGCTAGTAGACCCCAAAAAACGGGTCCTACACCTATTTTGTTACAACCTGTACATTGTTTACTGTACATCTTTCATTTTATAGAACACAAGGCAGATGTAAATCTAAAGGCTAAATTCTTTTACTACTTTTCCTATATTCTAGTCGATTCAGAATGTGGTATTTGACTACTGGTCGCCTGAGTTTAGTAAAACATTATTTTGTTCTCGAAATTTGACGTCATTGATGATTCCAAACAAATACTTCTGCTATTCTAAGAAAAATCCTTTTCAGGTGAACAATATATTATAATTTAATTTTTAATATTGTCAAATACCCTAACATCAACCGATATGATTGTTACATATCGGTGATATCTACCCATAGAAATTTCAAACAACTTCTTTACTACACTTGTATATTATGTTCATATCGCAATGTTGTTCAGCAACACACGCGAATAAAAACATGATTAAAATTACGCGCATTTACACACTTGTGCGAGTTCATGAACACTGGGTGTCGTCGGTGTCTTTCTCGTAAGACCTAATAATAATATCTGATTTAAATAAACCACCTTCCATATAAAATATGGATCAAACTGAAACCCCATATTTCTAGAGCGATCATCATTTATGCAATCTATTTAGGAAATCTTTTATGAAAGTATCAAACTATTGATGGGGGTGTGTTCAGAGAGATTGTTCAGAATGGTGCTCGCCTTCCACGGCTGGCTGTGAGTTCTGATCACTTGGCTGTCCCTGCTGCTCTTGCTGGTTCTGCTGTATCCTCGAAGGGAGAGGCACTGTTTGACCTGAGCAAAAAACAATCAAATAGAACAGGAAAAATTGATAATATGAAAGGGTGGCGAACTATGAAGTGTCGTAGGTTTCCCCTGCCAGGACAAACATTTGTGTGATAAGCAGTTTTGTTAGCACTGTCTTGGTGTTTAATAATATGTACGTATTTAATATGAGTCTGTGGTCACACAGCACAGGAAATTCTAGTTAGGAACCGGAAAATGTGTAATTTGCTTTTATCTGCAAGCTTTTGCCATTATCTCACCTGATGTTTCAGAATTTTCTTTTAAATCAGTATACAAAGAAAAAAATAAAGGTGTTATTATTAAAAACTAAAAAACCTTTATTTCAGGCAACAATGCTAAAAAAAATTGGGCTGTTTGGTATTGGCGCGTTTATTGTGTCAAGTGAATCACTATAAAACCGGTCTGTACCGTTGCATTAGTTACTCACCATATTTCTCGTGAATGCCCCTATGCCGTTTGAGTGCGAACCGGTCGGCGAATGCGGCAGTGCAAATGTCGCACTTGAAGGGCTTCTCCCCGGAGTGCACCTTGGCGTGGTTTTTCAGGTGAGCCGCTTGGCTGAACGCTGATCCACACGTTTCGCATCTAATGTTACAAGTATTAAAAATATTAAGCAGTCAATATGAGTCTTCTATTTAACACAAAATGAAAAATTACACAAATCTAAAGAATAAGGTGTGTGGCAGAATGAACACAAAAAGAATTTGCTCATCAAACTGGAAAAAAAACTGCTCACCTTAAACCAAGACATCGCAAGATTTACTTTAACAAAACTAAGAGGTGACTGACGACAGTAAATAAAATAGAATAGTAGATGAATGTGCAAAAAGAGATGTTAATATGGGGTAAATTTTTAAATATGATGATTCTGCAGTACTACTCACTTGTAAGGCTTCTCGCCAGTATGGATCCGTCGGTGATTCCATAAGGTCGCATGGCGTGCAAAACCCTTGTCGCATACCTGAGCAACAAAAATTGCATTTTAAGTCCATGTTAGGCTCAAACAGGACCAAAAGGGTGCCATTACATTGGCAATTCTTAATATGAAATTTTCCATCATTGTTAGCTCCATAATTTATCACAAGCTGGGAGACCGAGCGTCGCTCGTTCAATCGGAGTTTTTATAAACTAAGATAACTTGTTTAGTAGTACATATAAAATATATTTTCTATGAAACATTTTGCAGGGTGTTGATTTAGTCGGTAGTGGCCTTCTAAGGGACGAAAGGACAAGCAATATTTGTTCTGAAAATATCTATAATATTTTTTTATAATTTGATTCTATTGAAAAAAAAATACATGCATATTATTATTATTTTTTGTTGTTAAAAAAAAACAAAAAATATCCAATGATACGTAATATTAGAGAGTTGTTCATCATTTATTATGATATTAGTCAGTAATATCAATCGGTTTTGGCGACTTTTTAGAGATTTTCTTATTGCAAATGTTATCAGCGCCATCTAGTCGAGTTTAGAGAAAGCCGTGGGAAATTCCCTATTGTCAAACACGGGGCAGGGCGGCACAATCATCAGGTATGTAATTCACTTATATGGCGAAAGATGATGCTATTTGTCTCTAAAATACATATATTTTTTATCACTCTTTAGTCTTTTCATTTATTTACATAATATTTCCATAAGTTCACACGAAATTAAAAAAAATACAAAAAAACTGTAAAGTCTCGGGATTCGAATCCGGATCTTAAAGCAGCAAAACGTAAATGGCTCGCACCAAAACCGCTAGTCCACCAAAGTACTTAAAAGCGATATTTAAAAATAAGCATCATATGCGTTCTCCTTTTATGTAATTTCGCTCATATCTCCCTTAAATGAGTTTTCCGAAGATAATTCCTTCATAGATCGATTTCTGGTGATTTTTAACCCCTAATCCTAGATTTTCGTCAAAAGGTTTCAAGCCGTCGGGATCGAAATCGTCGGGACACTTAACACTAATAGTACTGGATCAGGTGACATAGTAAACAGGCTCACTCACTATGTATAAAAAGAACCTTGAAATGTATTCATTTACTTACTTCACAGACATAAGGTTTTTCTCCCGAATGAGTTCTCTCGTGATTCTTTAAATGCGGCGACTGAGAGAACTGCATACCGCATGTATTACATCTGCGAAATAAAAAAAAACTTGAATTACCACTTAACTAATAGATCTTGGAACACCTAAGTTGAAAATTTTATTTTTAATATAGCTACCTTTACAATAAGAAAGAGTCAACACCATCATAAAATAGACAAATAAGAACTTCCAAAAAATCTGGACAAGTGCGAGTCTAACTCGCGCAACGAGTTAAGCGAGTTGAGCGAACAATATTGAGAAATTTACCATCTTATTTGATGACCAAAGAGTCTATAGACTTATTTATAGACTTCAATAAGTTTTACTGTAATCTATAAACCAACACTATTTTCTGAACTTTTAAAATTTTTGACTCGCTAGTTTCAGAGATAAGGACTCCATATCTCTGAAACTACTGAGTGGAATTGTCAATTTTTGTCTATTTTCTTAATATAATTTTTAAACTATTTATTTTATATTATAAAAAATATATATTTGAGATCCTTACAAGCCCTTTCACATGATTATTTTACATGGTACATTAGGTAGATTCGGTTGGAGCATATTGGCAGTGACAGACAGACAGACACTCAAGTGATCCTATTAGGGATCCTTTTTCCTTTTGAAGTATGGGACCCTAAAAAAGGTTTTTATAGGATTTCATTTTTTATTGTTTATTGAAGTGATATACATATATTCACTGGACTTTTTTCGATAGATGGGACTGCATTAACTCCATTGACAGCCTATAAATTGGATTATTAAAAACGGTTCAATTCTTTTTAGTAAATTGACAGAAACAAAAACTAGCACAATTGGGAAGATGACTGGCAATAAACTTTCTAAAAACCTTTTTATCATAGTTCTGTTTTTCATCCTACCTTATTTTTTTTATCAAAAACATCATAAAATTAGTCGTTTAATGGCGCCGAAAACTATGACGTCACGTCTAGGTATTTCAAACATTCTTAGAACAAAATATCGTTTTTGATAGTCTACATACAATAATCCAAACAGGGGGGTAATTTTGGTTGTTGCTAAGATTGAACTTGTTGGTTTTTACATGTTTAGCATTGTAAATCATTACCTGTATGGCTTTTCACCAGTGTGTATTCTTGAATGATTCTTTAGGTAGACCGCTTTAGCAAATGCTATACCACAGATGCCACATTTGAAGTTCTTCTCTCCAGAATGCAGCTTCTTGTGTGACCAAAGTGACGAATATCGGGAAAAGGAACCACCACAAATGTTGCAATGGAAGGGTTTTTCAGCTGTAGATTGATTTAGCTTATTCTTGTTACCCCCTATGAAAATAATACCGGATCCATTGCAGTTCTGGCATTTTGTGACAGATGCTAGGTTTCTTTTTTTCACAGGATGGTGACCAGCCACTATAACAAATATGAATTATTTAAAATTTATTACAGACATCCACAATCTTTAACAGCGAGCCTACACTTGAACACATTCTTTAAAAAATGATTGAAATCTATGTGTATTAGACACTTACAAGGTTTCTGTTGCTGTGATTGTTGGTTTTGTTGAGTAGTTGCTAGTGGATCTGATGTGGCCTGCACTTCAAATTTTACATTGTCTTCTGAGGCGACAAATATTTGTGTGGTGTTCACTGTAAAATTAAAACTAAATTAATTCATATTTTTTTTAAATTATCATACTATTTTATCAATATCATATTAGTGGTTTTGGCAATGTAAACATTAACACAAAAAAAACATAATTTATCTACTTACTATTTCTTTGTTGGTCCACAGAGTCCTGTGCTATGCAGTTTTCGCATCTTATTAGCTTAGGTCCCTTCCTCTTGGGATTATTTGGTATTGGACCACCACATGTAATGCATTTTTGAACTTTGTCTACAATAACCGGTTTTGCTGAAACACAAAAGTAAATAGTGGTTATGATAGCATATGCAGAATTGGAAGATTACTCTTGGAGTTGTGATGTGGCTGATCTGCTTGTTTCCAGCTTGTCCTCACATTGCTGTTCTTCTGTCTCTGTTCTGCTCCTGCCCTTGTGCTATAACGCTAGCGACCATGATAAAATGATATGCTGACTTACTGTCCTGTACTTGTACATGGTGTTGCTGCTGGTCATTCGGATCTGATGAGAGAATCTGTATGTGTGGTGGCATGGACACATCATTGGCGCTGCTCACACCCGTAGCCACAACCGTAATGTTGTTATCTAAAATAATACATTGTGAACTCAGTTTTACTTGTCAATAAAATGCATTAACATATAAGGCCCTAAAATACCTGAAAAAAAAACTGTGTAAGTACTTTGCAGCCTTCTTTCTTATGAGGGCAGAACAGTGGCTTCTACTCATGTCACTTAAGAACTTTCCCCAAAGAACCTATACCTACTCAATTTGCAAATTTTTTTTGAACTTCCTATACAAAATTGGCAGTTCAGTTGATTAATTAGTATGGGGGCTCCAAACACTTTTTTCCAAATTGAATATAGGTAGGTTCCTTAGGGAAAGTTGTTCAATTACATGAGTAGAAGCCGTAGTATTTTTTTTTGAGGTATTTTAGAAGGACTCAAATTAACGTAAAATAGATTACAATACCTGTGTCTTGAGCATGTATCCTTTTATGAGCATTAAGTAAAGTAAGGTGCCCAAACATGAGCCCGCAGACATCACACTTGAAGCTAATATTTGATATAGTGTTCTGGATCCCATTTGGAGCAATTTGCATTTGATTGACCAGTGCATAGTTGTAGGAAAATGGTTGAGCGATGTAGCAAGTCTTGTCATCTGTTGTTGTCAACTGGGCAATATTCACCCCGCTGGTGACACCAGGTGTGCCCCCTGCTGCACTGGTGCCAATCTTGCCAATCATGTTGACATTGGTAGTGTAGCAAAAAGTTGGGACTTCCTAAAAATGATAAGTAATAATAGTAATAATATAATATATTTATTGAACGAAAACTTAATTGACAAGATAATGACTAAAAACTAAACATATTATTAGAGTACAGAAAACACATGTGCCTGAACTAGGTAAGTGAAACAATCTTTATTAGGTATATTCTTGAATTTTACATTACTGATGCTACCATAACTAGGGAATTCAATCTCGATCTCGCGAGATCTTGGCCATATGTACCGAGATTAATCTCGACCAAAAATCGGATGAGATCTCGCAAGATTAACGAGATTAATCCGACTGTGTTAAAGTGCCGAAAAAACTGAGAATTCACGTTTTCTTTGTGACAGTCATTGATTAAAAACATAACGAATTACAACAACATCTGTATGAAGCCAAGTCCAAGGAAGAAATACAGTATGTAGAAAAATTGCCCTACTGTCTGTAGTCCCTACCAACGCAGAAGCTGAAAGAGTATTTTCATGAATAATTTTTAAACTAATTATTTTAAAATTGAAAAATATATAGGTACTTCAGATCCTTACAATAACTCCTTCTATTTGAAATGGCACATGGTACAGTTTGCAAAACTTTTATTTTAAATGTTTTGCCCCCAAAACTGCCACCCACCCTCAAAATTCATTAGTTATAATGTTCTTGTTTGGGTCACAGTAGAAATCTGAATGTGTACCAAGATTTACTGGGAAACTTCATCACGCCAGTAGATTCAGAGCAAATTAACTGTGACAGACAGACAGACACACAAGTGATCCTTTTTTCCTTTTGAAATACGGAATCCTAAAAATTCACCAAGATTGGTGATTTTTTTTGGTTTGATCTTTTCAGTCTTGTGAGATCTTGACTTTGCCAAAATCTCGCGAGATTGCATTCTCTAACCATAACTGACCGACTGAGTAGGTTAATGTTTTAAGGTGCCTATTTTTCCAGTGCTATGCATACAGTCATATGCATGACACCATCATCATCTCAGGCCTTATAGGTAGGTACAGAAATTCAAATGGTTTAAGCATGCATGTTTTTCTTCATGCTAGCATAGTTTCTAAGCATATAAATATTAGGGGTCATGGATATTTGGCCCCAAACTAATGAACAAGGGCTTAAGGCAGCACTCCTATGTGGACCCCAACCGGACTTAGCATTCACAAATAATATTTTGTGGTCTAATTCAAACCAACAAATTGCCTAAATAGACCTAAAGGTCTGCAATCTGTTTAATGCTCAAGTATCATTAAGACGTCATGCAGTAAGTGGAATCATGTACCTGCTGTTCTTGAGTGGTATGCTGTTGGTGTGCATGGTTTTTCTGTTGTATGTTCTCCAGATTATTCGGGTTGTTAAGAATCTGATTAGGATGTTCCCTGTTCTGAAGAGTCGGCACGGATCCAGCTTGAACGGAGTTTGTGGTGAACATTATACAAAAATCACGTATGCATTCCAAGCACCTCCTGATTCAACTATATACTTTATACACCGAACTGCAATTGAAAAACAATAATACATTTTTTAAGCATCTTTTAGAACAAAAATCCAAAAGCGCGGCTAAAATGTAAATGAAAGAGAAGCCTTCAAAACAGCCGAGTGCGAAGGTAACGGGACATGATGTTCTTATCAGTCAGTTTACCTACCTACTCGAAAAGATCATTTGAAAACAGAGAATAGTCAATATACAAGTAAGAAAAGGATGACGGACTGTCTTTACATGTTGATGAAAAGCGACGCCATTGTACGTTTGAGAAAGACAGACGCCACGATCGGTAGGTGCAATTTATGGAACAGGTGGATTTTATGAAGGTGCTTGTCAACTCACAGCAGTTTTTTATTTTTCGGTTTTTCGGCAATCTCAAGATATCCAAATTAGTTAAAAGAATATATGAATCCGATTATTCTTTTTTCTATCTCTCTTTTGCGATTAACTCTCCATCTCACCAGTGGAACGAAATGGCGATACAAACAAAATGGCGATGAAGACTTAACTTTGATTGGTTTAAAAATTTAAACTTGCCATTTTTTTAAATCAAGATTGCCATATCAAAAAACAAAACTGCATATTAGTAGGTTGATTGTAGGCGTTAGGTAGGACGTAGGACAGGAGCATTTATGAACTAGGCATGGACTTACTATTCAAACTGGACTGAGCAGTTTGCAGGAAAAACGTGACGACAAAGATGTTCAACTAGATCCCTGCATCTCTTTCTAAGTAGGGTGACCAAACTATTGTACGTTTAGGGAGAAAGATTTAATATAATAATAAACCACCCGAAAAAGTAGTTTTCTTAATTTTGGAAGGTCCGTATCCTAGCTATACTATTGTAATAGCTATACTAAAGTAATGTTTACGGTGTGCGGACAAACCCTTATGGGTTTTTGCTGCACCGGTATTGTATTAGACATGGTGTTAAGAAAAGTAGTTTGATTTTTTGCCGATAGATGGTGTTAGGAGTATTTTAAAACGCGCTCTCGTTTGGTTTTTGTTTTTTGCTATGTCCTTTCATTGAGTTGAATTAAATTGAGTTTTCCGGTATCAATGTCTATTATTTCGCCTAAACATTGGTCCAATCGAGCCGACTGTTACGGACACAGTCTATCGCGTCGCGGGTTTTTCGAGTGAACACACGGGTAACTGTGCATGGATCGTGTACGCAAGGTTACTTGGAACAGAGCAACACCCCCACACGCACACTATCAAACTCCACCTGGATCTAATTTTGCAGTGATAATTATTATTAAGTTAAATTAAAAACTGAGTAAAAAGTTAAGTTGTGCAAGTGTGATATAAAAGTTGAGTTTAAAAATAAACATCTTGAGTTTAAAATAAAATTCAAAATAAGTGAAATAAACAAAATAAAAATACAAAATAATTATATGTTGTGATAAAGTGAAAACCCCATGGATAATTTCAAAGGACTTGGTTTGATGGTACACGTAAGTTATAAATATAAGTACACAGTGGACTAAAACTTCAATAGTTAGGACTTTGGTTTTAAACATTATCAGTCTATAGTGTAATTCTCTGGACTATTGAACTTTATTAACATTTGATAAATAGACATTTTTGTGTTGTGAATAATTTTGAGTAAATAATAAAACTTTTCGAAATGGATAATGTATATGAAGCACAGTTGCAATGTTTTGAACAAATCAGTAACTTTTGTTCCAACTATAAGAAAACTAGTAAAGATAAATTAACTAAGCCATACATAGAGACTAGATATGAAATCTTAGAAGCATATTGGAAAGAATTCCATTCTAGACATTCGAGTTTAACGGCAATTAAACGAAAGGAAAGAGAGGATTTAACATACTTCACAGAGGATAAATATAACATTTGCTTAGACCTATATTTGGATATAAAAACCAAAATGAAGACGCAACTTGAGCAGTTAGAGATGAAAAAACCATTGGTTGTATTAGAGTCGTCATCCCCACAGCCAATAGTTAGCACTAAGCTACCACCCATACAGTTGCCTTCTTTTGCCGGTGATTATAAAGAGTGGCTCTCGTTCAGAGACTTATACACATCACTTGTGCATGACAATCCAGCAATCTGTAGAGTCAACAAATGTCAATACTTGAAATCTAGTTTACAAGGAGATGCCGCTAATCTGGTTAAACAAATACAAGTGTCTGATGCTAACTATGATATAATTTGGGATATGTTGAACAAAAGATACAATAATAAGAGAAGTATAGTTAATGCCTACATTGGAAAATTGCTTAATCAAAAGAAAATAAATACAGAGTCACCTAAAGCTATCAGAGAATTACTAGATACTATACTGAATGTCTTGCTACTTTAAAAGGTTTGGACTTACCGACTGATCACTGGGATGACTTAGTAGTTTACACCATCATACAAAAGTTGGATCCTGAGTCACACAAGTTGTTCGAACAAAAGATGGAGTCGAATGATAAGTTACCAACCTGGAATGAGTTGTCAGAGTTTTTAGAGCACCGCTTCCGTACACTTGAAGTTATAAAGGTTAATTATAGTCCACACCCTAAAGTCGTACCAAATACCAAAAGTTTTGCCACTGGAGTTTCACCACAAATACAGCTGAAATGTTCATACTGTCAAGGAGAGCACTTGATTTACACATGCAAAGAGTTCTGTCAGTTAGACCTTACTAAGAAGAAAGATTTCGTTCAACGAAACTCACTTTGTTTTAACTGCTTGAGAAAAGGCCATTCTGGAAAAACGTGTTTACAGTCCACTACTTGTCGAATCTGTGGCCGAAAGCATCACTCATTGTTGCATGGATACGTTACTCCTGATACAGAAAGCACACTGCAAACCCATTCAGTAACTACAGAAGAAGTTAACATACAGGCGAACACCATTACACATACAACGGAAAATTCCATGAGTAACTGCCCTGTCATACTTACCACAGCGCTAGTTGATGTACGCTCAGAGAAAACTAATCACGTACATACACTGCGTGCACTTGTCGATCAAGGGTCGCAAGCATGTCTAATCACAGAGGAAGTTTGTCAACTGCTAGGATTTAAACGCACACCCATCAAGGGCAATGTCACTGGAGTTGGTTCTAATAAATCCATCACCAAGGCACAAGTAGAGTTCGACATCAAATCTAAGCACAACAAAGAGTATACACTAAGAGTAAATGCATATGTTCTGAGCTCTTTGACATCATGCCTACCCCAAAATACACATTCAGTAGACTGGCCGCAACTAGAACATATTGAGCTAGCTGATCCCACCTTTTATAAAACTGGAAAGATTGATCTCATTTTGGGCGCTGAAGTCTATGCTGAAATTCTGCAAGAAGGAATCCTGACACTAAAAACAGAGAACAACACACTACTTGCACAGAGAACTACATTGGGATGGTTGATATCAGGAAGAAACACAAACAGAGAAACAGAGTCACACAACCAAGTACACATTCAGCACATAAGAGTAGAGATAGATACACTCCTAAGAAGTTTCTGGGAGATAGAAGAGAACACAGAGAAAAGAGCTATGACAAACACAGAGATCAAATGTGAAAAGCATTTTGAAACAACACATACAAGAGAAGAGGACGGTCGCTATAGAGTAAGATTACCTTTCACGAACAATCCTCCAGACATCGGTGAATCATACACACTAGCCACAAAGAGGCTAGCTGCTATAGAGAGAAAATTCAAGAGACATCCAGAGTTAGAAACAAGATACAATGAGTTTATGAAAGACTATTTACATCAACAACACATGGAGACTGTAGAACCAGAAGAGATAAAGAAAGAAGATAACAAAGTGTGTTATTTACCACACCATGCTGTTGTGAACGAGCAACATATCACAACCAAACTACGAGTTGTCTTTGACAGTTCTGCTAAGACAAGTAATGAAAAGTCACTCAACGATAACTTGATGGTTGGGCCTGCCTTACAGAATGACCTGAGAGATGTTACCCTAAGATGGAGACGACACGAAGTAGTATTGGTAGGAGATATACGACAGATGTATCGACAAATAACAGTTGACCCCAGAGACAGAGATTACCTGAGAATACTATTTAAATTCAAAGGAGAAGAGACCAAACACTATAGGCTCACGACTGTAACCTATGGCACATCATGTGCACCGTATTTGGCTATAAAGACACTTAAACAGTTGGCAGAAGATGAGAGACAGAATTTCAGTGAGGAAGTTATAGAGACAGCACTACAAGACTTTTACATAGATGATCTGCTAACGGGCCAAAAAACGTTGAAAGAAGTTATAGAACTAAAGGAAGATTTGACAAAGCTGCTACAAAGAGGAGGTTTCCAACTACATAAGTGGGCTTCTAACCACCCTAATATAGAAGGAGCAGAACAAGACAATCGAAAAATATTAGGCATCACCTGGAATGGCTACACAGACAAGTTCGAACTAAAAGTAGAGCTCCCACCAGTCGGAAACAACATCACAAAGAGAACTGTCCTTTGCGACATCGCCAAAATCTATGATCCTGCTGGTTGCTTAGCACCTGTAGTTGTTGTCGCCAAAACCATGTTACAAAAGCTCTGGTTAATGAAGTTAGAATGGGACGAGACTTTACCTGAGGTTTTGATGCAAGAGTGGTTGAAGTACCGAAGAGAGTTGATTAGCATGCCAACCGTTGAGTTAGACAGATGGATTGGTATAAGGGAAGATACACAGAGAGTGGAAATCCATGGCTTCTGCGATGCCTCTACTGTGGAATACGCAGCAATCGTTTACTGCAGAGTGATCACAGCAGAGCAAGCTACGGTTATCATGCTCGAGGCGAAATCCAGAGTTGCTCCTGTCGAACAAATATCTCTGCCTCGATTAGAGCTGTGTGGCGCAGTGTTACTCGCCAAACTAATCCACAGAGTTCAGAGTGCACTGAGCATACCTACACACGACGTCTACGCGTGGACAGATGCAACTATTGTTCTCGCGTGGCTGCAACGTTCACCAAGCTACTGGGCTACCTTTGTAGCCAACAGAGTCACGGAAATCACCAACCTATTGGACAAAGAGAGATGGCATCACGTGACGTCTCAAGACAACCCAGCTGATGTTGCTTCACGTGGAATCTCTCCCGTGGAGCTGCCTGAACACGAGCTGTGGTGGAGAGGTCCCACCTGGCTGCGAGAGATGGGCGCTTTGCCTGTCAAAGAAGCTGAAAAAGAGGTAGAGTCTACAGAGTTAGAGAAAAAAGCGTCAGTGAATGTTATAGTGCACAGTGTAGTGAATGAAAATGCAAAAGTCAATAACAGTGATAAAAGTTCATTGAGTGATCAACATGATGATACCATTTTAAATAGATACTGTAAATTAAGTAAATTGATTCGTGTAATAGCACACATTCTGAGATTTGTTAACTGTGTTAAATATAAAATAAAAAACAAATGTAAATTTGATGTTCCTAAATATTTGACATCTGAAGAGTTACAAATGGCATTGCAAAGAGTTATAAAAATGTCACAAAGAGATAATTTTGAAAAGGAGATAGAAGTGATTAATGGAAAAGGTTCAATTGTAACTTTGAAGAAATTAGAAAATGGAAGTAAAATCATAAAATTGAATCCGTTTGTTGATAAAAATAACATATTGAGAGTTGGGGGTAGAATAGAGTTTGCTAATGTTAATAATGAGATGAAACATCCTGTAATATTATCGAATAATTGTATGTTGTCTAAACTGATTGTCAGAGAAGCTCATTACAAAACCTTACATGGGGGGGTAGAATTAATGTTAAACTATATTAGAACAAAATATCATATTATTGGTGTAAAACATCTTATAAAAAATTGTGTTCATAAATGTGTTACGTGTGTAAAACACGCAGGAAAAGTTGGCACTCAGTTGATGGGAAATCTGCCCAAAGATAGAGTTACTCCTCAGAGACCATTTAAAATTAGTGGAGTTGATTTTGCTGGTCCCATTACTATTAAATTGTTTAGTGGTCGTGGATCTAATAAAACGCAGAAAGCTTACATTGCTGTATTTATATGTACATGTGTAAAAGCAATACATCTTGAATTAGTAACCAGTTTAAACACTGAAGGATTTATGGCAGCATTTAGGCGTTTTACTGCTCGAAGAGGTCACTGTAGCAAATTAATTAGCGATCGTGGCACTAATTTTGTTGGAGCGAGTAAAGAGCTCAAAACTTTGTTTGATGTAAGCACAAGTAACTTGCCTTTAGAGATAGCTGAACTTTTCGCTCAAGATGGCACTGAGTGGCATTTTAACCCTGCTGGAGTGCCTCATATGGGTGGAATATGGGAGGCTGCCGTTAAGTCTACTAAATTTCATCTAAACCGTGTGTTAAATGATACAAAACTGACCTATGAAGAGTATTCTACTTTACTGTGTCAAGTAGAGTCTTGTTTGAACTCTCGTCCATTGAGTGCAATAAATGAGGATGATGGAACTTCGGTTGCATTGACGCCGGGACATTTTTTAATTGGGGAGACACCTATTGTAGTACCTGATAGAGATTTGGAGAATGTAAAGGTGCCATATTTGCAGAGATGGACATATTTGCAGCAGAAATTGCAATATTTTTGGCGTAAATGGAGTCAGGAGTATTTAGTAGAGCTGCAGAAGCGTAATAAATGGACAAGTGTTCAAGACAACCTTACTATTGGTAGTGTAGTGTTGATTAAAGATGAGCGTTTACCACCATCCAAGTGGCTTTTAGGTAAAATTGTCGACACGCACGCTGGTAATGATGGATTGATTAGAGTTGTCAGTATTAGATGTAAGAATACTGTTATTAAACGTCCAATTCATAAGCTCTGTTTGTTACCTACAGACGTTTAATTAATGTTTTATGATACTTGTTTTTGTGTTCTTATATCTTATTTTTGTATGTTTTGTATCTGAGAGTGCGTTATGTTCTTTAAAAGGCCTGTCGTCCTTTGGGGGGCGGAATGTTAAGAAAAGTAGTTTGATTTTTTGCCGATAGATGGCGTTAGGAGTATTTTAAAACGCGCTCTCGTTTGGTTTTTGTTTTTTGCTATGTCCTTTCATTGAGTTGAATTAAATTGAGTTTTCCAGTATCAATGTCTATTATTTCGCCTAAACACATGGTTTTGTATCTTATTGTTATTTTAATTAAAAAAAAAAATTCAAGATGACGTTAAGAATAATTAATCACGACTATAAATATTCTGATACGAATTTATTACAGATTTATGAAAAAGTATTTATTGAAGTATTTTTCACGCTATACTCCACACACGAGGGCCATGTCCGGATTAGTGGAGGTTGTGGGGCTAGTTGCCAACTTAGTGAAGAAAAAAAAAGAAAAAACAGCACCGTCTATTTTTCCAAATTTGTTTTTGTTTTCGGAAAACGGAAAACACAACTGAAGTAAAAAAAAAAAGTATGTGATTTTTATAAAGGCGTTATCTATCTATTGTCTATCAGCCGAAAGATGTCCACTGCTGAACAAAGGCCTCCCCCAAGGATTTCTACACCAACCGGTCCTGTGCGGCTCGCATCCAGCGGCTTCCCGCAATCTTCACTAGGTTGTCGGTCCACCGAGTCGGAGGCCTGCCGACACTGCGTCTTCCTGTGCGCGGTCGCCACTCGAGAACTTGACTGCCCCAAGGGCCACAAAGGCGTAAAGGCTATAAAGGCATTACCTAATAAACAATTTTACATTTTTGAGGTATTGTTAAGGTACGCAACCAGTAACTAAAAAATAAATTTCGTCCTAATTTCAGATATAAGCGATGTTAACGCAGGTGAAGCGATGGGCGGAATGCTAGTAGTACTTTGATTACTATGAAGGCTTTCTTACTTTATAAACATTTTATTATTTAAGTAAGGCTTTCGAATTGCGTAAATGGGTACTATTTACCGAACCGTGTATAGAAAACGAAGAATACATGTTTTTACTAAACAATTTTTTTTTTAAATTTTCAAACTTCAATATCTCCGAAAATACAGGGTGTAACATTCAAGGTGTGCAATATTTGTTGAAAAGATACAAGATACATGAACATCATCAAATTAATGATTAAAGTTAAATTGAATTAATTAATCTATTTTTTTCTGTATCATTTTAACGATTCTGTGGTATTAGAATACTGAACGTGTCTGCTCTGTGACGGGCGCACAGGCAGCTGCCTGTGCCGCTACGTAGTCGCGCGACCTTGAGCCGCGCCGTTGGGGGATTATAATCGAAAGTCGATAGAAAAAAGTTACCTATTCTGAAAGTCATTCGAAAATATATTTTTTTAAGATGTTTACTTTTTTAATGATTCGTAATCTATTTGAGAAGCTTAATCACCTCCATAAATATTGCACACCTTGAATGTTACACCCTGTATATCACTTTCAACAATTTATCAAAGAATATTTTCGATTTGTATTTTTATTATCCGTCGATTGCATCATATTTCTACATTGACCTTCAAAATTTTATTTTCCCATAGTGGGGCCCGGCTGGGTGACCGCCATGAAGTTTAGGTATGCCAGGCTTCATACAAATAGATATGTTAGATGCTCTTAAATTGATAAAATCAATACAATTCTACATTCATAATAAATTTTAACCAAACAAGGATTGGATAAATCCTGTCCCTCAATAAACATTAAACACCGGTGAGTGAGAACTATTTTCATCTATTTGATTACTATAAAAATAAAAACGTTTGTTCCAAATGTTCAAAATTAATAAATATAACACTGATATATCAATTATACTTATTAAAGGATTGACCTAAGGATATTTTTCTCTTCATAATACACTTGAAAAACCTGCGCTTGAAAAAAAACGATTTCTTTCACCTCAGAAAAAAAAAACATTTTTTACATCTCTAGGCCAACAACAACAATCATACAGCTTTATAAATCTTATTGTAGTCAAGGGTCAGCCTGTTTCATGAGTATTCTAATACTTCTTATACTTTATCATTTGTTATTTTAACAGATAATTAAAAAAAACATGTTCCTTTTATAACTTTAATTTTTTAAATCAATTACCGAATGAAATAGTTATATATTTCTACTTTCACACTCTATTGCTATCCACTTTCAGTCCTAGGTACTGTCTACACGTGGTTACCCTACTACTTGTGATCAGAGAATTCATCGTCAAAATTAGAAATACGTTAAACTATGAAAATATATTCCACAGTTAACATAACTCTCACTTTTGCAACCTTTTACACACCAAACTTTCAACATTTTTACACTTTTTTTCACATTTTACGAAAATATCACAGCCCGGACACTTCATACAAATTTCGCGCCATTTTCACTACATAGAACTTTGACACTTCTTCATGTCTGTACAGGTGTTTATGCATGAGTGTCTAGGGCTGCCTCACGGGCTGCCTATTGCCTACATTAAGGCTGCGTGGACATACAGCCTTGTCTTGAGGGATTTGTCTTTGGCAGGATTTTACTTTTTGGATCTGGCCGGGTATCCGATAATAAAATAGTTAGTGCCGGATAATTTAGTGGACAGAAATAATAACAAATACCATTGGAAGAAAATGTTTAAGCAAATTAAAGAAAGATTAACTGAATAATTAAAAAAAAACTGGAAATTCTGATGGAAATAAAACAGTTTTTCTGTCCGATTGGCATCAAGGGGATTCTTTCAGAGTTTTGTACCACAAAAAAGTAAAAGGATCACTCGTGGGTCTGTCTGTCCGTCCGTCTCGGTCACAGCCAATTTGCTGTGAATCTATCGGATCGATTGAATAAATTGAAACTTAGTACACAAAGAATAGATTAACCCAAACATGGATGTGTAACATAAATAAATTCCGAGGGCGGGCGGTTTATCGATCAAAGATTTATGGAAATGAAAGCATTTAATAAACAGAATTTCAGATTTTTTTTAACTTATCCATGAACATGAACTAATCAGCTGATACATTTTGGAAAGTCATATTGCAAATGAATATGTCCTTGAGGAAATTATTCTCAGTTTCACCTGCTAGTTACCACTATTTAAGTATTTCGAAATGTAGGTACAAAATAATCTGTTAAAATCTCCATAATCGTCACGTATTTTATGTAAAATAAAAGAACCGTGTAAATATATTCCATATTGATACCGTTGTCCCTATATTTTTTTGTATATTGATATTGTATTTAATTTATTGAAAAAAAATGTGTCATAAAATATACATTACAAAAATGGCTAATACATTAAATATTAGCAAAATCTTAAAGTCATTGTTTATAAATAAAGGATTATTTGTTGTTTTGATCAAGTTATGTGATGATTATGAAGATATTTACAGATTGTTTTGAAATGCCATTTTATTTATCTAGTTGAAATCTAATAGGGAGTTTTCAGATGACGTATGTCACACCGTTCAAAATTCTAAATAGATGGCGTTTCTAAGCTTTGGCAATGTATTTTTAAAAGCAGCGTAGAATTAACGGTATCAAAATAGATTTAATATAGTTGAAAATATTAGGTAATTGAATTAAATGAAACGATAAATTTACAACTTTGTCAAGTATGGATGACCTGGGTGCATTCCGGTTTCTCTAATATATAGGGTGACATTAAATTAGTCCTTGATACGAAAGGCCTTGGATGTGCTCATGATAACAAACAACTTTTCCTAAGGAACCCATAGTCAAATCGAAAGAAAATTTTGGACTCTCTATACAAATCGTTCAACTGAACGGCCAAATTAGTATGAAGAGTCCAATTTTTTTTTTAGATTTGACTACGAGTTCCTTAGGGAAAGTTGTTCGTTATCACGAGCACATGCATAGCGCTTCGAATCCAGAACTAATTTAAAGTCAGCATGTATGTAATTTCTTCTTCCGAACCAAAAATAAATAGATTTTAAAAATGTATTATGATTAAAATGCAATTTAGAACTCGGTATCATGTTAGACTTCTTTTAAGAAATACAAAAACAATACTGACAAGCTTTGTGCATCAAACATTATGAAAAGTATTTTTTGGGCCAAAATACAAAAAAAAAAATTAAAAGTAATCTTCGAAAGCTATTCATCATTATTATAATATTAATCAGTAATATCAATCAGTTTTGACGATTTTTTAGAGATATTTTTGTTTCCAATGTTGATCAGCGCCATCTAGTTGAGTTTAGAGAAAGGCGTGGAAAATTCCCTATCATCTAGTATGTAATATGTCCATGAGGAAATTATTCTCAGTTTCACCTGCTACTTACCACTATTTGGTATTTCGAAATGTAGGTACAAAATAATCTGTTAAAATCTCCATAATCGTCACGTATTTTGTCAAAATAAAAGAAAACCGTGTAAATCTGCCGCCACCTATTCGTGGTGTTACTTCTCTTGTTAAATTTAAAAAGCTATATCGGTCTTATCTTCTTCAAGAGCAATTAAAATTATAACCTCCGTCTACCTGTCCTTTCTCTTTTCCCTTTTCCCTATCCTTTCTCCTTCCCCGTCTTATTCCCTGTTCTATCCCCATACAGCTTACGTCTTTGCTGTTATGTATATGATCCGGGATGTCGCGATTACATCTGGTGTTTTGTTTGTTTGTTTCTTTCTTTTGTTTTATTTTGTTTTTTTTCTTTTGATTTTCCCCTTTGTTTTTTCTCTTTTGTTTTTTCCCTTTTATTTTGCTGTTTTTGTTGTTTCGGATTCACTTTTTGTTTTATATGTTTTGTTAATATATGTTTCTTTTATAGCCAATGTACTAGACATAAATTACTAAAATTTCAGATTATACGTACTATGTATATGGTCACACAGGAATTATATATCATTATTTTATTTTAGTTTGTATAATGTTTGCGCTGTTGGTGTGCGCATGTTCACTCTGCGCCCTGGCCCCGGTAGAATAACAGCGTTGCAGAACTTGCAACATCAAAGCTGAACCGGTGCCATTTCAATGCACAGTCACAGCCACGGTTTTTCTGTATTTTTGTTATTTATATAAATTTAGTATTTAAGTTTCTTTCTAACATATGTATTTTCTTTATATGCTGTGTGTTGAATAAAATGATTTATCTATCTATCTATCTATCTAAATATATTTCATATTGATACCGTCGTACCTATGTTTTTTTTTGTATTTTCAATAAGCCATTGATATTGTAAGTAATTTATTGAAAACAAATGTGTGATAAAATATACATTACAAAAATGGCTAATACATTAAATATTAGCAAAATCTTAAAGTTATTGTTTATAAATAAAGGACTGTTTGTTATTTTTATCAAAATATGTGATGATTATGACGATGTTTACAGATTGTTTTGAAATGCCATTTTATTTATCTAGTTACGCCTTCACTGGTACTGCAGATGTGCTGTTCTTGGAATGTTTCCAAAAGACTGTAATTATATTGCAGTCTTTTTGACAGACGTGAATATAAAATGACCAACTTTTAGAATATACATTTTAAATGAAGACAGGGCTGTATGTACATAGAAGCCTTTACGTCGTTCCAAGATTGCACTCTGACAGCAATCGTTTTTAACCCCCGACGCAAAAAGAGGGGTGTTATAAGTTTAACGTGTCTGTGTATCTGTGTATCTGTGTATCTGTCTGTGGTATCGTAGCTCCCAAACGGATGAACCGATTTTCGTTTTGTTTTTTTTATACCTTCTCTTTCACACTTAAGCGATTTATATTATGATATCCTGTTGTCAAAGTGAACGGTTGCGGTTAGACCGTACTCTCGGAACGCATACCACAAATAAATGTATTTAGTTAGCCAACCGTGTGCCAACCCTTGACTATTAGGTCACACATCGGTCACACAGGGGAGGTGAGATCGCCTTCAGAGAGCGGCAGAGAGTGTCCATACTGTATAAATATCCTTATACTGTGATTATAACCTACCATTCCGTAATTTTATTTTGTAATTGCAACTGTACGAGCGGGACACAGGGCTCTAGTTTGATCCTTTCTCTTGGCACGTTTTCTCTACTTGGGCACATTACAAGTATTATGTGTTTTATCTCTATGGGTTAGGGTTTAGTTTCCTATAGAAGGATTTTGAGAGTACTCAATCCAGTTTGAATAGTACGTCCATGGAACTAGGAGTTTGGGCAAAAACATATTATTAATATTAACATGCCACCCGCCCGCGCCCGCCCGACACGGGCAACACACGCACAAAACTAGCCGATGGAGGCGCTGATATCGTTTCATGGACGTATAGGTCGCGCCAAACTTGCGCCAAACTTTAAGATCGCTGAAGGGTACTGAGTGGGGGAAGTGTGCGTTCACTTGGAATCCTCATGCTCGAATTTTGATTATGTCAATATTTATCGTCTAATAGTGCCCAAAGGAAAAAATCGTATCGTAGTTTCAGAGAAAATCGAGTTTTTTACTGAGGCTGCTAGCGGAATTTTTCGCTAGCAGCCTCATCTCTGGAACCAAGGAACTACTTCGAAATTCGAGCATGAGGATTCTAAGTGAACGCACACTTCCCCCACTCAGTACCCTTCAGCGATCTTAAAGTTTGACGGGACCTGTACTATTCAAACTGTACTGAGCAATGAAAACGTGACGACAAAGAGCTACTAGAGCCCTGCATCTCTTTCTAAGTAGGGTGACCAAACTATTGTACGTTTAGGGAATAAGATCTTACTTACTTCTTCTTCTTATCGTGTGGTGTGGCACATTTAACCGTTCTATCCACAAGATATAGAAGGCGGTTGCATTTAGATTTACACCTACGTACGTGTGCAACGCGACGACGATGTGCAGGTTTCCTCTCGATGGTGTTTTCCTTCACCGTTAAAGCAGTCGGTATGAAAATGCACGTAAGTTTCGAAAAATTCATTGGTGCACTGGCCAGGATTTGAACCCATGACCTCTGGTTAGGAGCTCGAAGTCAATACCGCTTAGCCACCGACGCTCCCCCCCCCCGCTGCATCCCGGACGCGCGGTCAATATGTCAGTCCGCTAGCACACTGTCATGGCGGCGTCATTTGCGAATTACCTAATTTGCAAAAAAATAATCAGAAATGTAAAAAGACATAATCTTGAAAAAAATTAAATAACATTTTTTCCGTAATTTTTTCCAAAGTTTTTTTTTTCAGAGAACGGAAAACCCAACTCAGTAGTTTAAAACATCAAAAGGCGGTTTTATTCTAATTTTAATTGATAAAATCAATGAAATTTTACATTTATAATAAACTGGCTTCCGCCCGCGACTTCGTCCGCGTGGACATCAATTGAAAAAAAATGTTAAGATAGCGCCATCTAGGGATCGTCCATTAATCACGTGAGGCTCAAAAGGGGGGGAGGGGGTTCAGAAACATCACGAAATATCACAAGGGGGAGGGGTGGGGGGGTGTACTGAGATATCATGTGTATTTATTTTTTCGTTGAACACGCGATTTCTAGAGTAATTTCCAGCGTCGGACTGTTGTTGTTATGTTGTTTTTCTCTCTGGCGGATCTGGATCTCTGTCTGGAATTTTTTATCACGGTGCTTAATTTCCCAGAATTAAATTACATTATACCTGTATATTTTGTAGGTACCAAAAAAATACACGTGATTTTGGGTAGGCGGTGGGGGGTAGTCTAAAACCTCACCACGTATCACCAGGGGGGAGGGGGGGAGGGGTAAAAATTTGCTAAAAACATCACGTGATAAATGGACGGCCCCCTAGCGACGAAGTGGAAATTTTGAGTTTTTAAGCATTCCTACGGGAAAATCCAAAATCCGTTCAGTAGTTTCGGCGTGAAAGCGGAACAAACAAACAAACAAACTGACAAACAAATAAACAAACAAACATCCATACTTTCGCATTTATAATATTAGTGATTAGTGATGATGATGACGATGATTAATACGTCATAAATCGTAAACCGCAATTTACCTACAACGAACTACAAGAACTTTTATATTATGTTACTTGCTGCTACGGAATCATTCATGGGCGAGTCGGACTCGCACTTGACAGCTTTTTTTAAATATTGTAAGATGTTTCCCAAACTTTTAAAATGTCTGTGGCAAATTACAAAGTAGAAGCAAAAAAAAAAAAACATTTTCAGAAGTTTTCGGTCAATTTAGCAATTCAATTTTGCCCATAATATACATCCAGTAATATCATTCATAAACTGTTCTAGAAGAACCTACAATTTGCATCATACAAAAGGCGCGAGAGAAATGATTTATGAAACAAATACTACTTCGTGGAACATTTGTTTTTATTGAAAACTCTTTGGATCGATTTGAAAAAAAAAAATGTGGGGGATGCAACCCTCAAATCTCACCACCTAAGAATGACTACGGTCTTAGTCATGCCTTTTGTTGATTTCTAGAGGGGGGCAGGCCCCCATGACTGCCCCCCCCCCCCAGCTACGCCCATGCCGCGCGTCGTGAACAAATAAACATCGCTCATATCCTTGATACTCATCCTAGATCCACATCTGCGCTACGATTTACGTATCGCACGGTATCACGTGATATCTTACGATTAAGACAGTGTTTTTCAACCTTTTTTAATACCCGACTCCTTTACAGGTACAAAAATTCTTGCGACTCCCCTAGGGCTATAAACATACATTTTAGTATATTAGATTTTTTTCTTTAATTAGAAAATTATTTACTTATTAAGGTCTCCAAAATAGAACCACGTTTTGACAAATTGTTGAAAAAGAAACAGACCCAGCCATCTCAGTGAAATCGTATTTTTTCATTGCAGTGTAAAACCTATAACATTATTTTTACTTTTACCCGCGACCCCTTGAGAAAGGCTTCGCGACCCCTAGGTTGAAAAACACTGTCTTCTTGTATCACAGTTGTAGAACAAAAGTTGTTCAGTTTGATGGGTAAAAGCCCACCTTGAAGTATTATCACACCTTTCTGTTACACCTGTATATTGTATTATGTATATGATTATTACATATTTTTAATTATAAGTTATTCAATTTATGGTATTGTGTATTAGTTAAGTTAATGTTGTCTCTATCTTTTTTTTTGTACGATTACTCTGCTCCTGCTACTAATTTATGTCTCTTTTATATTTTTAAAGGTTGGCTGGAAGAGATCCCTTTAAGGGATTAGCCCGCCTTTGTGCACCTATATTATTCTTTTAATTTCTGTTATGTGATTTTATTGTACAATAAAGAGTTAACAAACAAACAAACAAACAAACTTCACAGTTGCTTCTATTCATGAAACTGAACAACTTTTCCCATGGAACGAATGGTCATTTCGCAGATCCCTTCGGTACTATTTATGTACTTTATTTTATAATTTACATAAGTAGTTACTATGACTTTGGTACATAAAGTGAGATACTAACAATCAGGGTTCGAAAATATCCGATATTTATAATAAATATCAAAATATCAGATATTTTTGATATATATCCGATATTTTCAATATCTTTGATATTTTTGATATTTATCAAAATTACATACTAATTTCAATTTCTTACTTTAATACATGATTTTCGAAATAGCTTAATTTAAAATGTAAGTTTATGTTTGATAATTTGAAGATTTTTATTAAAATAACATTCAAATTTTATACTCTGATATGTTTTTTCGAAATAACTGAATCTTAAATGTATATTTTATTTTTGCAAATTTGAAGATAGTTAATTAAACAAAACTCATTTATTTATTATTGTGATAATCATATCTTTATTCTTTGCATTTGGCACATTCATTCGTAAGAAGCAGCTCTTAGAAGCTAGGAAAATATAAATATCAATATTGATATACAGGGTTACAGGAAAAGTCGTACTGAATATTAAAACACGTTATTATTCAGGTCATTTCTGATGGATTTGATTCTATGATATAGTGTCCTAAACTTAACCGTTATGGAGATATTGAACTTTAAAAATTTTTTAAAAAATCCTTAATTTTTTGGCTTTTTTATCGATATTTTTGGGATGAGTGCTTCTAGGGTCCATTTTTTTGATGTAACTAGTTAGAAGGCATGTCAATTTATAAAAATGATCAACCAAAACTGAACCTACTGCTAACAGCTTAAAAATACTGCTTGACAACGGTTAGAATTACATAATTTTCATTAAGTGTTTTCAAATTTGAAGCTCTCTGTTTAAAAAAAAATGTATGAAACTTATTCTGCAAATAGTTTTAAAAACTTCTACGTCTCTTTAGCTATTCAAAAAGGTATAACACTTACTATTAAATAGGCAAAATATTGACCAAATAACAGTTAAGTTAGCAGAGGCTACATTTTTTTAACAACTCTTTAGTCCTTTTCAGCTCCAAACGAAGAGCAGTTTTCTTCTCAAAACTTTGTTTAAGGCATAACATATTGACATATTGACATGCCTTAATTCTTGTTAAACGACTCTTTAATTTACAGATTCTCATCGAATAATAAGATTAAAGGCCTTAGGGTGCATTTCCACTGATGCGGAGCGGAACTGAGCAGGGTGGAGAAGATCAGACAATAGTAGCAAGTGTTTCCACTGAAGCGTGACGGAGCTGAGTAGAGCAGAGTGGAGCGAAGTAGGGCGGAGCGGAGCGGGGCGGAGCTGAGCGGGACAGAGCGAAGGGAAGCGAAGCTGAGTGGTCTGGAGCTGCATGTGACCATTTTCTAGGTCTGCTCTGCTCCGCTCTACTCCATTCCGCCCTAATTTGCTCCACTCTGCTCTACTCTAATCCGCCCTACTTCGCTCCACTCTGCTCTACTCTGCTCCGCCCCGCTTTAGTGGAAACACTTGCTACTATTCTCTGATCTTCTCCGCCCGGCTCAGCCCCGCTCCGCATCAGTGGAAATGTACCCTAAGGCCTTTAGTCTTATTAATCGATGAGAATCTGTAAATTAAAGAGTCAATTAACAAGAATTAGGCCTTAAACAAAGTTTTGAGAAGAAAACTGCTCTTCGTTTGGAGCTGAAAAGGACTAAAGAGTTGTCAAAAAAATGTACCCCTGCTAACTTAACTGTTATTTGGTCAATATTTTGCCTATTTAATAGTAAGTGTATTACCTTTTTGAATAGCTAAAGAGACGTAGAAGTTTTTAAAACTATTTGCAGAATAAGTTCCATACATTTTTTTTTAAAACAGAGAGCTTCAAATTTAAAAACTCTTATTGAAAATTATTTAATTCTAATCGTTGTCAAGCAGTATTTTTAAGCTGTTAGTAGTAGGTTCAGTTTAGGTTAATCATTTTTATTAATTGACATGCTTTCTAACTAGTTACATCAAAAAAACGTACCCCAGAAGCACTAATCCCAAAAAAATCGACAAAAAATCCAAAAAATTGAGGATTTTTTAAAAATTTTTTAAAGTTCAATATCTCCATAACGGTTAAGTTTAGGACACTATATCATAGAATCAAATCCATCAGAAATCACCTGAATAATAACGTGTTTTAATATTCAGTACGACTTTTCCTGTAACCCTGTATATCAAGCATAAATATCAATTGATATATATCATGATATAAGTATATCCGATATATATCAATTGATATATATCATGCGAACCCTGCTAACAATGAAGTTATATGAGGTTGATGTTAAGTGGACCAGACACTATCAGTAATAATGACAGTATTTTCAAGTAATGACAATATACTGACAGTGTAGTGGTTGGAATGATGGTCTGACGCATACTAAACGATGGAATGTCAATATACTGATGTAAAAATACTGTCATTATTAATGATAAGTCCGGTCCGCTTTAGTAAAACAAGAAAATTAATAAAATTACTTAATTAAAAGAGCGAGTGTGTGTGTGTGTGTGCGGGTGTTTGTGTGGTGCGTTTTACCTGGTTTTACCGCCTCCGTGGTCTAGTGGCTAGTCCACTCGCTTCTCATCAGGAGGTCGCGGGTTCGATTCCCGGCGGGGTCCAACTTTGTAAGACTCGGTGGTAGGATGGTGGCGAGCTACCACCATCTTATGTACGTCTTGCCGCCATACATCAATGTTCACAGCATTGATGTGCTCCAATATGAAGATATAGCCAGTTCCCTATTGCGTTAGGGAATCTTACCCCCATCTTGGGTTGTTCCTGTTTGTCCCCGCGTGCTCCCCGTGTGCAAACACAACTGTTTTTGGAGAATTTTAAAGTTTCGTTTGTCCCCGAATTTTTTTTTATTATTATTTTCAATTCAAATTAAAAATACTCGTGTATTTTGACAAGAAAAATATAAAGGAATGGTAAATAAAGTCAGTTTTCGTTTTACTAATTATATTATTGACGTTGTTTTACTTCATGATTATTATTTTATGGTAGTTTTGATATTATTTAGAATAAGAAATGGTCAAAGAGCTGAATTGTTAATAGAAAAATTTTTCGGGGACAAACAAAACTTTAAAATTCCCGTACCTATGTCCCTACATAAAAATTCGGGGAGATACGAAACTAAAAGCAAGCACGCGGGGACAAACGGGAACAACCCTTTCTCGGCATCATCATTATTACACCCTCATCACCATCATCATCATTTGAAATCACTTCCCATCAGATGAGATGATGCCAAGGGCTTACCAAGATAAGAAACCTCTGTCACGAAAGTTTCAGACCAAATTGAAACACACTCTGATTGAATGTATGATTTTAATTTAAAATACTCTAGATTTAATATTAACACTACATACACGTGTACTAGTAAAGTAATCAAGTATAATTTGAGGATTGCATTCAGTTCTTTGTTCAACCAAAGTATTCACTATCGTGGACACTCTGTTACTCCAAATAGTACAGGTGTTCATTTTTATTTTCCCTTTGATAAGATTGTGTTCAGGACACCATATGTTTTTTATCTCTCCGCGGTTTAAACAATCTCGAAGTTTTTTTAGCATATGAACAACTAAAAAAGAGAGAGAATTGTTCTTCCAAAATAAATCGGGTAACTTATTTTTAATCTCCCATAAAAACACAGATTTAATGAAGTAACTTACTAATTGTTTGAAACCTTGTACATCTCGTAATAGTTTGATTAGTTTAACGGCACTTTTTAAATTATATTTATTCTTCATGTAATATTTTTCTTGAAATGGAAACGTTAATCTCCAACTAAAATCATCATTGGAAGGTTTTGGTACAACAAAGTAATCTTTTATATTTGTTGATTCCACATCTTCAAATAGAACTTGCGATCCAATAGGCTTTTTTGGTAGTTTGAATCAAAATGTAGGTACCAGGTCCACATCAATAACGCTGTTCGTTTAATTTCCTGTAATTATGGTAATCGTATTGGCAGGGCCGGAAATTTTTGTTGATATCAAAAATGTTTTTTTTCCCACCCGAAGAAGCCTTCGTGATCGTGAAACGTCCCGTGGAAGTGTGGCTAGTGCAGCGTCCACCACGCTCTGCATCCACGATCGGAACCTTTCTACCGAGAGACGATACTGGCTGTCGCACCACATTTTTGTTCTATCAAAACCTTTGTCTATCATTGCCTGAGTCGTAGATAATCTACGAAATTCTGCCGGCATCAAGATATGCGTAAAGTCATAACATGTCCTTCTAGCGTCTAAAACAATTTTATTATAGTTTACGGGCAGTTTCAAAATCACGTTAATGTCATATTCGTTAGGCAGCCCAACTCGTAATCCATCATAGTAACTCCCTAGGTAATCGAGCTTCGGTTTCATACTGGAAAACAGTTGGTCACAGTTCTGCATTATTCTGACAATTTCTTTCAAAACTGAATAAAGAATTGCGTTATTAACTCTTCTGTCTTTATCTTTAATTTTAACGTAATTACGATTTATTTCTTGAAATACATCTTCTGCTGTTTTTCTTTTCTTTACTTTTTGAAACTGCATTTTCCTGAAATTACCAAAGATCACAATATTGTTGTAGATTCAATGTTTTATTTATATCGCTCTAATACTAAAATACCTACACCGCATGTGGATATATGTAAATGTAAAAAAATAAAAACGACAGGCGTTTTGTATTTAGAGTAACGATCAGAAATACACAGGATGTAAGACAGAGGTAGATAGGAACCATTGCTGGGACTTGTATGATACTCATCCACCATACTGGCTGAATCACATGATCATCATACACCATATTATATCTACATGATATTTTCCCTAAGAGACAAGAGTGCCAAAACCGACTCCGTGGCCTAGTGGCTAATAGTACACTCACTTCACATGGTCGTCACAGGTTCGATTCCCAACGGGGTCCAACATTGTACTTGGTTTGGTTAGTGGTAGGGCACTATAAGCCTGTCATCAATGTTAATAAAAGCATTGATGTATTCCGGCATGGAAATAAGATTTGTAATTAATGAAAATAAATAAGTAGGTACTTCTTTTTATTTGCATTTTGATGAAGTTTTAGATCAGGGTAATGTTCAAAATTATTGTACATTTCCACATGATAAAGTGTCCACGTTTGCAATATAAAAATTTACTGCATATTTTTACAAGAACATAAATGGGCGTATACGGTGGATTTAAGATAATAATTCAAAACCCATTCATTCACAACAAAATGCATATTTTTTAAATAAAATATTTTGCTTTTTAACACCACTGTTTCCCTAAAGAAAATATTGTCTCAGAAGACGCGTGCGTTTTAAAAAAGTTAGACTTTTTTCTTTACCTCTTTCTGACAATTAAGTTCTACGGATTTTTTTCTGTCATGATTACATATTCATACATAAAAAAAAATCTTTAATTTAAATAAAATACCTTTTAAGAGTCTACGAATTTCGGGCGCTTTATAACCGACTTCATTAACCGACTTCAAAAAAAGGAGGAAGTTCTCAATTCGTCGGAATCTTTTTTTTTTTTATGTATGTTCACCGATTACTCCAAGACGCCTGTACCGATTTGAAAAATTCTTTTTTTGTTTAAAAGGGTTATACTTTCCCGTATAAATTTTATCGAAATCGATTCAGCGGTTTTTGAGAAAATCAACAAAAACATAGCAAAATTGGAGTTTTTTTTTTTTTTTTTTTTTTTATTATAAATTTGAGTGCGTTTGACTACATCTCACCTGATGGAAAGTGATGATGTAGTCGAGGATGGTACACGCAAGCTCAAATAATGCCTATTCACTCTCGCCTTGAAGATCCCCAGATTGTAGGAGTCCGGAAATACAGACGCAGGTAAGGAGTTCCACTCCTTCGCAGTTCGCATGATAAATGAGGAAGCATACCGCTTCGTGCGTAGGATTGGAATGTCAACTACAAAGGGATGAAAAGCCTCCCTGCGCCTGGTTGACCGAAGGTGGAATGGAGCTGGGGGAATGAGGTCGTGTAGTTCTTGAGCGCAATCTCCGAAATGAATTCGATAAAAAACCGATAAGGAGGCTACTTTGCGGCGATGCTCTAGGCTTTGGAGCTTATTTAAAACAAGCTCATCGTCACCTATTAGTCTCCTGGCGCGTCGGTCGATAGCATCCAAGGCTTCAAGCTGGTAGCGGGCCGAACCATCCCACAGGTGCGAACAGTACTCCACACGTGATCGGACCTGTGCTTGATAAAGTGTAAGAAGCTGTCCAGGTGTGAAGTACCGTCGCACCTTAGAGAGGATACCTAGCTTCATTGCAGCTACTTTAGCCTTAGACTCAATGTACCGACCGAAATTCAGGTTTGATGTTAAAGTCACGCCAAGGAGTTCGAGGTGGTCAGTTATCGGAATCGATTCATTTCGGAGAGTGGGAGTCAAGGTGAATGGACTCCTTTTGGCAGAAAAAAGACACGCCTGTGTCTTAGAGGCATTGAACCTAACGAGGTTTTTATCACCCCAATCAGACACTGCCTGAAGTGACAGGTTCATGCGCTCTATCATGGCCTCTCTGAGGGACTGCGTCTCAGCGTTGGTAGCTCGTGCACTAGATAGATATCTTTCTACAACTGTGCTATCATCTGCATACCCAATGATACCGGGTTTAAGCAGATCATTTATGTGCAGCAGAAATAGAGTTGCAGAAAGAACCGAACCCTGAGGTACCCCGGCATCGATAGCCAATAGGTCTGACGAGCAGCCATCAACGACCACCCGAATCGACCGTTCCCTCAGGAAATCGGTTACCCAGTTACACAAGCTGACAGGGAGCCCGTAAGAAGGAAGCTTGCCAATAAGGCTGGCGTGCCAGACTCTATCAAAAGTTGTTGCGATTGAAGTCGGTTGTTTTTAACGTATTCAGCGTGGTCAATTATATTGTCACGCGGATTTCTGCAGGCTGCCGCTCGCAACCTATCGTTTCATTACATGTTTTTAGGGCTCTTTTATTGTCATGCGTGGCACACGCACGCGGGTCGCTTTGGAAACGCCGCACGCATGCGGGCAGAAATCCGCATGACAATAAAACCGCTTCTTCATAATTGTAATTCATATTTGTAACACTCACAATTCGTAAAAATAATATTTTTTTAAATGCGGACACTATATGAGTACCTAATGAACCAAGAAATAAAGAAGAAGCACCTTTGAAGCGGACCAGACACTATCGATACTATAATAAAACAGTAGAAACCGCGTGTCTATACATTGAATATTTTTATCAAAAATAGTAAGGATAAAATAAGAGCAATAGAACACAAATAAACAAATTTAATTTTTTTTGTCTGTCTGTCTGTCTTTCTGTCTGTTCACGCTAATCTCCGAAACTACTGGATGGATTTTCATGCGGTCTTCTCGAGTAGATTAAGCTTAGTTTGAAGCATTATACAGTCTTTGTTTCATCGAAATCCAATGTCCAGAAAAAAAGTTGTTGCCCTTTAAAGATAATTTTAAATTCGGCGCTTGCCTGCCAAAAATTACATAGCAAATGGGTCGAAAGAATGGTCGGAAGCATAATTAACGTAGGCAAGTAATTAGAGATGGGTTTTTGCCCGGGCAGTTTTGAGTAAATGCCCAATAAACGTCCATTTATGCCCAATAAATGCCCAATTTGTATGGCGCAAATGGACGTTTATTGGGCATTTATTCAAAATGCCCAAAAATGCCCGGGCAAAACCCATCTATACAAGTAATCGATTATAATTTTAATTTTTACATAAATAAAACATCTAATTATTTAAGGTTCCGACCCTTCTTTCAACCTATTTGCTATGTAATATGTAGTATAGATGTATTTTTTGGCAGACGAGCGGCGAATTTATTACTATTTTTGGTAAAATTATGCAACATCTATATACTGTACACTGTAGACATGTCTATCGATAAAGAGACCAAAACAATTTAATTTGGAATTTTTGTCTGTGTGTCTGTTTTTTTTTTTTTTTTTTTTATGGCATAGGTGGCAAACGAGCAGACGGATCACCTGATGGTAAGCGATTACCGCCGCCCATAGACACCCGCAACACCAGAGGAGTCACAAGTGCGTTGCCGGCCTTTGATATGGGAGTACGCTCTTTTCTTGAAGGTTTGAATGTCGTATCGGTCCGGAAATACCGCAGGCGACAATTCATTCCATAGTTTGGTTGTGCGAGGCAGAAAGTTTCTAGTGAAACGCACAGTTGTGGACTGCCAACCATCTATGTGATGGGGATGAATATATTGTCGCGTAGAACGATGGCGAAAAGAGGCGGCAGGGATCAATCCGAACAATTCCACGGAGCACTCCCCATTGTACATGCGATAGAGAATGCAGAGCGAGGCTACATCTCTACGCAGCGCCAAGGAATCAAGCCGATCTGAGATATCCTGGCAGCCGACGATTCGAGTTGCTCTCCGTTGAATACGGTCCAGAGGGAGAAGCTGGTACTGGGGTGCCCCTGCCCAGAGATGAGAACAGTATTCCATGTGAGGCCGAACCTGCGCCTTATAAAGTTGCAGGCGATGGGCCGCAGTGAAATACCGTCTCGATCTATTGAGCACACCAAGCTTCTTCGAGGCTAATTTAGCCTTACCCTCTAGATGACCACGGAACTGGACTTCACTCGATATGTCGACACCAAGGATTCCGATACTAGCTGAGGCATTAAGGGGAGTGTCCTCAAAACGAGGTGATACGACAAATGGCATTTTCTTGGCAGTGAACGCGCAAACCTGTGTCTTAGTGGGGTTAAATTGGACCAAGTTAATCCGACCCCATTCTGAGACTTTCTTTAAAGAGTCCTCAATTTCTGACACAAGTTTGTTTCGGCTCTCGATGACGTTTTCCCGAGAAATGTTAGCACGGCCGGTATAAAAGGCATCACCTGTGCTGTCATCCGCATAACAATGAGTGCTGCTGATTTGCAGCATATCATTGATATGCAGAAGGAACAGTGTAGGCGAAAGCACACAGCCTTGAGGGACACCAGCATTCACAGACATAGAATCTGAGCATGCACCGTCGACTACGACCTTTATGCTTCTGTCTGCAAGAAAACTAGTGACCCATTTGCATAATTCCTCGGGAAGCCCATAAGAAGGAAGCTTCGCAAGAAGTGCTTTGTGCCAAACCCGATCGAAGGCCTTCGCTATGTCCAAACTAACCGCCAATGCTTCCCCCTTAGTTTCGATCGCCTGTGCCCAACGATGTGTCAGGTAGACAAGAAGATCACCAGCGGACCGGCCCTTACGGAAACCGTACTGTCGGTCGCTAAGCAGCTGGCGGTCCTCTAGATACCGAAGGAGCTGGCTATTGATAATGGACTCCATTATCTTTGAGAATAAGGGGGTTATGGCTATCGGCCTGTAGTTGGACGGATTCGAGCGGTCACCTTTTTTAGGGATCGGGTGCACCAAAGCTGTTTTCCATGACTTCGGGACTACGCCAGAAGAGTAGGAAAGCCGAAAAAGGCGCGTTAATACTGGAGCCAACTCTGGAGCACACACCTTCAACACGATGGGAGGGATTCCATCGGGCCCACTCGACTTATGAATGTCGAGGGAAAAAAGTGCTTTACGCACTGAGCGTTGGTGGAACCGGATATCCGGCATACAGCTCTTGCACCGCGGTATGGTCGGCGGCTCGTTTCCCCCGTCATCCAATGTCGAATTGGACGCAAAGAGTTTGCCTAGAAGATCGGCTTTCTCCTTTGCGTCGTGGGCCAATGAATCATTGCCCATGTGCAGTGGTGGAAATGATGGCGTGCAGAAATTCCCCTGGACAGCTTTGGCCAGAGACCAGAACGCACGAGTTCCCGAAGGAAGACGCTCTAGTCTCTCGCCAATTCTGCCTATGTGCGCCGACTTCTCCCTGGCAATGTCTCTTTTGAAGGACCTGGAGGCAAAGTTAAACTCCTTTTTCAATGCGCTGGTCTTTTCATCCCGTACCTTCGCTGCATTTGCCCAGGCTTGGTAACATTCCTGCTTCCGGCGAGAAGCCTTTTTGCAGGACCGACCAAACCAAGGCTGTGATTTGCCGCCAATGGGGACCACCGAGGATGGGATAAAAAGCTCCATACCCTGCAGCACCACATCAGCGACAGAATCAGCAGCGAAGTTAGGATCATCCGGCGTGAAGCAAATCTGCCCCCAAGGGTAGGACGCAAAGAAAGACCGCATCCCATCCCAATCTGCTGACTTGTAGTGCCACACACGACGGCGACAAGCAACTCGCGGTCGCGGCGGGCACGTGAGTGGCACCGTACTCCGGATCAGGCAGTGATCCGAAGAGCCGAGTGAAGCGTCAACGGATACTTGGTAGCCGTCCGGATGAGAAGTCAGCAGAAGGTCCAACAGTGAAGGTTCATGGTTCTCCACATCTGGGATTCGCGTGGGCGTAGTAACCAGTTGTGTCAAACCATATGCCAGGGCGAAGTCGTGAACAGATCTCCCCGCATGATCGGTTTTGCTAGAACCGAGCCATTCGGCGTGGTGGGCGTTAAAATCGCCGAGTACCACGATCTCAGCGGATGGGATCTGCTGCTGCACAGTATCTGCAGCCATTTGGACGTGCTCAATGAGTCGGTCAGTTTCGCCATCGCCGGTATGGGACCTATATAGGCACGAATAGACGCGGGGATGGTCATCGCCGTCTACACGTAGCCATATGGTGGAGAGGTCCCTACCTTCAAGGTTGCTGAGGCGGCGAGAACTGATATCGTCTCTGACGTACACGCACACTCCAGCCCTAGGCACAAAGGAGTGTTCCAGACCGTACCCAGGGTAGGAGAGGTACGATGTGTCCGCTGGAGACGATATCTGTGTCTCGGTCAAAAAAAGCAAGGCCGGCTTTGCTGTCTCAAGGTGGTGGTGTACAGCATTTAGGTTGGAATGTAAGCCCCTGATGTTGCAGAAGTCCACAGTCAGCGTGGCAGGGGGTGCCACAGTGTCTTTGCCCTTGCCTCGTGCAGTTGAAAGCGCGGTTTTGCCCCCCCCAGAGTACGACGAGGGGCGGCCTGGACATCCAGGCTCAGGGACGTTATGTTCTGAGCCTGGACGTCCAGGGAGGGATTCTCCAGCGCTCGCGCAGCTGGTACCCTCCTGGGGTAGCGAATTTGGGAACTGCGCTATCATTGGGGGGGGGGGGGAAGGGGTTGGGCCTCCGGTATCCTCACTAACTCGGCGAAACACAACGCAAGCGTTGCTTCACGCCGGTTTCCTGTGAGGCCGTGGTATCACTCCGGTCGAGCCGGCCCATACGTGCCGAAGCATGGCTCTCCCACGGTCTGTCTATCTGTCCGCGCATCACGCAAAAACGGCTGGGCCGATTTTGATGAAATTTCGTACGATTATACTACGTAACCAGGAGTAACATCTTAGGTACTTTTTATCCGGGGAAATTCAAGGGTTCCCGGAGGAATGCATAAAAACTTATTACTACAAAACTAAGAAGCTGATTTTATTGTAATTTGGATCAATGATACTTTATCATTATTACTAAACATCCAAACTTTTTCATCTCGGTTTCATGAAGGGTTCCCACAGGAAAACGACAACACCGTATCTCCACAATAACTCAAACTAAGTTATTGTGGAGATACGGTATTAAGATAAAACCTTAACTTTTTGAAAAGGCGTGTCGATTACGGTACTTTCGTATCATTCGATACATACTATTGGTCCTGGAAATTCAAAGGGATCCCGAGGGAAAAGCTGGAAACTGTATCTAAGTATTAAGGCACTCTTACACTCTTAGATTAGGCAAATCAAAGGTATATTCAGTTAACATTCTTGACCCGGAATTGTCAAGGGTGTCCCGAGGGAACTGACGATGACGGGATCCTCTTTTTCGATGAGATATGTCTATTTTGTTTTACGGTGTAGGTAGCTGTAGAATATCGAAAATATACGTATAACGTAGTGAAATAAGCAAAGCAAACTACATTTGTAAATGGTATTTTTAATTTCGTACCCAACTATTCAAGTGTAGGGCAATATGTATTTATCAAGTGGTGGTTACAGGGTGCTATAAAGGCGTAGGCATTCTACTGGACCTGTTCTTAATTTTTTTCTTTAACTACCTAATACAGGTTGTTAAAAAAAGTGCGTTTGAGATTTTAAGGGGTTGCTCAGAATCAAAATATACAGGAAAGTATTGAAAAAATCCGATCTGTAATTTTTTTACCCTTTACCATACAAATTCTTAATTCACTATTCTGATTTAAAAAGTTGTAGATACGATTTTTTCATATATTTTTCCTGTATTCTATACTAGATTCTGAATAACCCCTTAAAATCTCAAAAGCACTTTTTAACACCCTGTATAGGCGGCTGAAAAACTTCTTAAGCTGGAGTTGGCCATTAGCCTCACATCTTATCACTATCCAAACTTGGACCCTGTGTATGGAGAATGACCTAACCTTCCCTAACTATAAGAAGAGATCCATGCCCCAGTAGTGTTGATTGTGAATATAAATCCTATGCAATTGTATTTTCATTTTCTTTCTCTTTTTCTTCTTATTTTTTATTTTTATTTTTCCTGTTCTTATTTTTTCTTTTTATTTTTATTTTTCTTTCATTCGTTTTATTGTTTACTTAATTTTGTTATTTTCTTATTTCTAAAGAATAATTTACAAAACATATGAAGTATTGGTAAATCCATCATTTAGTATGCGTCAGACCAAAACCTGTACGTTTAAAAGGTACATGGGCATTTTTTACTAAAACCACTAATTTTTACTAACACCATACTGGGGGGTTATTGGGGGGGGGGTCATATTTTTATTTACCTGCACCTTTGTGGTATTTCAAATTTAACAGATAAAGTATTCAGATTACCTACATTTTTAAGAAGTTTTATATAAATGAACGCCCTCCTCTGTATGTTCCTCGAGTACTGTAATTAACGAAGTAGTAGTTCTATTTGCAAAATTTTTACTTTATTGAATTAAACACTTCAGATTTCCTGCATTTTTAGGAAGTTTTAGTTTAATTTTACACCCTCCTTTGTATTGTAGTATTCTTATTTATGATATACATACATTTAAGAAAGCGCGACCAACTTGTTTTGTGCATATGCATCTAGTAATATCGTTCACAAAACAGAAGAACCTACCCTGTTTACACAAAAGGGCGCGAGCGGAGCGAGCGCAAAAAATTTAAGGTGGAGGTTCATTATTATCGCCGCGCCTGTGGTACTAACTTATCTTTTGTATAAGTTCAAAAGGTACATATGAGGTCCAAATTACACATTACACAAATACACATGGAAGCTTAAAAAGGTAAAAATGTGTAAAATGTGTTAAATGTACGCAAACGGCAACACTGTGCAGACCTATATGGTTGATCTTTAGTCCCGACTTAAGACTGACGCTTTCGTATCTCGGCGTGGAGTTGCATCCATTGAGCGCTTGGTTGTTCAGAGCATAGTCGAAAACACCAGAGCACGCAGCAGGACCCATATGTGTGCTCGACAGATTGGACAGACGGAGTTTCCCTAAATGAATGTATACTAGAAGAGCTGCGGTGCCACAGGAATGGATACGTGTTGTTTGACGGACCACTAAAGCTTTGACATGACGACCACGACCATTTTGTTACGAGTGAACCAAACAAGAAGAAGAGGTAGGTCCGTCACCGAATCCGCGGACCTATCCTAAACTATCCTTCATGGAACTGATGGACGTAACTCCAACTGCAAGTCGGATCCAGATCCTTGTGTACGGATTCCGGTGGAGCGAATGGCTTAACGAAGTGGACGTAGACGCGATTGTATGGTCTGAGTTACAAAGCGAAGCCGGAACCGATTCTATGGAACTGGTAAGGAAAAATGTCTGGGTGAATGGAGTATTTGCAAAGAACTTTACAAAATGGCGCTTTTTGCCCTTTCGTCGTTTGTTTACTTTGTACCAATTGTAACGGCACACCTATGGATTTGGCATTTTCCTTATCAAATTAACTTGTTAAAACCGTTTCTAGGACACTGGTATGAGACGAAAGGCGTTTATGCAAATGGCGCCAGTCCCAAAAAAGTCACCAGTGCCAAAAAAGTCGCCAGTGCCAAAAAAGTCGCCGGTCCCAAAAAAGTCGCCAGTGCCAAAAAAGTCACCGGTCCCAAAAAAGGCACCAGTGCCTGATACTATATAAGGAGAGACGCAGCCGCGAGAAGTCAGTCAAGATTCGGACCTCAAAGGGGAAAGGCTGCCCGGACAAGCCACGATATAAGTCGCGATTAAGTGTCTAGTTGAGTTTAGTCGTGATAAATGATAATCGCGGATGGTGTCGAGTTCTTCCTAAAAATCTTTAGTGTCGGTATTAGAGAAAGTGATAAGTTTGTAAGTGAAAACAAAACCATAAGCAGAGCATAGGTGTTGCTGTGGGTATGTGCTTTTATTTTACTTGAGTGGGACCATAAGATTTAATACAGATCTTAAATTATTCAAAATCTATTTCCAGTTTAAATTACTATGTGTTAATTAATCTTTTATTTCAGCTTCAGGAATCCGATCTTAATTTATCGGCAATAATTATTGTCATACTGTTTCAGTCTTATAAGACGAAAGGAGCAGGTGATTTTATTACTGATTGGATATGGATTTGATTCTACCATTTTATGTGGCTATACTGTTTCAGTCTAGAAGACGAAAGGAACAGTTAGCCTTATGATTTTATTATGTCTGAGGCCGAAGTGCTTAATAGATATTTCATAAAATAAATGTTGAAGATTATTTGTTCTAGTCTAAGGACGAAAAGAACATATGATCAGATGGATTGATGATTAAAATTGTTTGTGTTAAGTATTGAATATATGGGCTCAGTTTAATAATGCAATGGCCAACCGTGAGATTGTACTGTTTCAGTCTTAAATACGAAAGAAACGGGTACTCTGGTGGTCACATTACATGTTCTGTTAAATCAGTTATTAATTTGCAGTAAATTATTTATGTACAAGAAGTACGAGTAATTGGTCATTTGTTTCAGTCCTAAAGGGACGAAAGAAACAAAAGATCTTTAGTGTGAAGTATGATACAATTTGCTAACCAGCATATCGGGTTCGATCCCCGTAAAGGGTATTTATAGGAATTGTTTCAGTCATCAGAAAATGTGACCTAAGAACCGAACCTATTATAGATACCGCATTTACCCAGGTTTAAGTTTATCAGGTATACCGATAACTGTTCAGGCTCAGCTGAGACTATTAAAGATGGTAGACAAAAACGTGTGCATTACCCGTTGATGTCTTTTGTATGAAAAGGCGGTAGCCGTACAATTAATAGATATAAACGAGACAGGTCTAGATACCGTGCTAAGTGGAGTATAGGTAGGCCTATGTTCCAATCGATGATGAGAATTAATTTATACATTACATAAATTTATTATTATTTTTATAATTTATTATGATTTATGCGGAATTAAACTGGAAAGATCGTAGTGAATATTTAGTCGAAAATAATAATATACTTAATGGTCTCGCTCATCTCATGCCTTATTATGATTTTATATTATGTGTGATTTATTTTTGTATTTTTGAACTGTGTGTTGTTTTCTATGATTTTAAATCGTATATTATAAGGTTATGTAAAAATAATAGGAATTTAGGTAGATAATATATCTGGTTTTATTGTGTGTTTGTTATTATTAATTAGAAATTTACTTTCGTATGCGTTAATAGTGATGTTTGGCGGAGAATTAAATAATGTTTTTCTAGGCTCGCCTTTGGTTATAGTAAATCCGGTTAAATTAAATAAATACTAGGCCGTTAATACCTTTAAAATAAATTAAATCATAAAATTCTAAACTGTGTTCTTAAAATATTTATAAAATTTAACTAAAATTATTTATTATAGAAACCTCTAACAAAATATTCGACCATCATTTTTATCTTCTTTATTTTTCATATGAAAACCATAATTTCTACCCACAATTTATTTATTTCAGTAAAACTGAACATATCATTGCAGAGTCAATGTTTTGCTTGGATTCAAAGAAATCTTACCACAAAAATGTAATACTACTCAAAGAAGTAACCTTAACTATACAGTTATTCAATCTTCATTCATCCTACGTTTTCTTCTGACTTCACCTGGCTCATAGCGAGTCGATTGCTGTTGTTCACTTACAGTACTGCGAAAAACTTACGCTGTTGTGCTGCTGTGAGCTGCAATCTGGGTAGATTATTTACTATCTGAAATATCTGTCATAGTGCAGTCTACTATTTATGTCTCAAAGAAGACTTAATCATTTCTACTGCCAAAGTGCAAATATTTAATTAATACCAAGCAGAACATGGACATTGTTCCTTTATTTATGTCTCAAAGAAGACCTTATTCATTTCTACTGCCAAAGTGCAGATATTTAATCAACACCAAACTGAACATGGACATTGTCCCTTTTATGATTTTAATTTCATCTGACCTTTGGTCTTATATCTGTTATAATTACAGAAACTGTACAGCACAGTGCATTAGTCGTAGAGAATCGACTCAAGTAGTAATACCTACTTTATATTTACTGGTATAATATACCAAATTATCTTACACAAATCATCTGAGTTCACCATATATCTGGGGCTCCTCAATCATATTATTTATATATCACTAACCGCGTTGCAATCCGTATTGCTAGCTTCATTTTGGGCGTATCCACGTCAACTTTCATGAAGCTTATATTTTAAACTTGTTCGGAATGGTTGGTATTAGACTGGTCGAGGACGAGGGGAGGTTATGGTGGATCCTCCCGCAACCCTTATAGGGTTGCGGCTTTCATAGTGATGTGTAGTTAGCCTATACATTGCTCGCTTAACTTTATAATTTTAAAACTGAATTTATAGACTTATAGCTTCATGAGAGTTCCAATATGCCTAAATTATGTCCTGTCTTTGTATATTTTCTTATAATTTATTTGTCGTTAAATTTATTAATTACTGTTCATTCGGTTAGTTAAAACAAAAGGTAGTTCAGTTTGGAGGGACTCTTTCATATTTAATAATTGCCTAATTATATAGTTTCTAAGACCTTTCAAAATTCAGTCACCATCAACACTCTAAAAGATTCAGGGTTACTTTAATCTCAACATAGGGTTCCCACTAGATGATCTGGCCAAACGTTTCATCGAATTTTATTAATTTATTTTATGGGTTATTTTCGTATCGGTATTAAGGTCTTTAAGTAGGTCGTTCTGGGGGGGTTCGTTACAATATGGTGCCGTAGTGACCAGGATAGGATAGTAATATCGCGGTGGCTATTTTAGCCACAATTTGGTGTCCGTGAAATGGAAAGATTGTTTGATGGTGACTTGTTGGAAGGTTTTAGTGGAACTATGGTTTACTTAACGGGGGGTTGAAGGTTTCAATAGGGTTATTTTTAAGAAAATTATCTTCAGGGTACCATTATAGAAATTACTTAATAACGTTACTAAGAAGTTGATAGATAGAAAGTAGTAGACATTTTATTTTTCACAAATTCCAATTACCTACAAGTTTTTACAATTATTTTTTTAGTTTATTTAGGTAATTACAATGGGGTCCCATTTTATTAGAAACTATTAGGGTATTTCAACTTGGGAGATAGAATAAAAATAATAATTCAATTATAATTTTTTTTATTACCTTGAGTATTAATAGTTGAAATAATTTATCACTATTTAGACACTAGGCACTAGATATTCACATTCTGTCTGAATCCTTTCATCCTGGAAAAATGATGAGTGGGTTAGAATTGTGCCAGTTTTATTACAGTAGCACATTAACCAACACAGCACAGTACGTGGGAGTTGTTCAAACAAATCAAAACAGTAAGATCTTCTTTTAATGTGTGGCACTGTTTGTCCTTTTTGTCACACGTAATAGACGTCAGTAGTTTGGTAGATTAGTGTGAGCGAATAATCTGATTCCTTTTCTTTCCTTCATTTTGAAGATACTCTGTATCAAAAGATACCTTTTGACCTCGGATTTCATTATTATACGAATATTCTGGCGAGCCATGTAGTTGAGGTAGTGCAATCACTTTGTAGAAGTATGTCTGTGGAAGAAAGGAGTGATTAGAATAAACTAATGGTCTGTTATGATATATGCAGATAGATAAATAGGAGATGGTTATTTATGTGGACGTAGTAGGTATGATGAGAAGTGAGAACCACATTATGTACGTCATGTAGGTATGAAAATTATATGACGTTATGTAAAAGTTGTTCAGTTGTTTAAGGCTAGTTTAATAAAATAATAAAAATATAGAACGGACAATAACCAGCGACACACAAAACTAGAATGTAATTCGTATAATTCCAGTTCAACTTTTCAAAGTGCACATGGGATACCTAGCTGGGGTTCTTGAAGTGAGATTTAAGTATATAACAACTGTGAACTTACCTTCTAAAAGTTTGTTTTTCCAACAATATTTTTAGAGTAAATACCTCCAAAGCAAAAGTGAAACAAATGTTTTCCGAATTTGTGTCCATTACTCCAGCGGAATGTTGTAGCTAATAAGAATGTGAGTATAATAAGGAATTAGAGCATCATTAGGACTAATTGTGCGCCAGCAGCGGAATTTGTGCGTCTTATAATTTCGGAGATATTCATTAAAAACCGATTCCGCCAGGGTCACGTTCCCCCAGCGGCATGATTTGGAAAAAGACGGTCTAGCTCATAACAAAGTACACGACTGAGTAGCTTTCGTCGTGTTATAAATGTGCGCAAATAGCGGAATTTGTGCATCTTACGGTTTTCGAATTATTCAAGATTCCGCTGCAGTAACGTTTTTGGGTTTTCTGTATCTCGAAAACGGCTGATAGAAGAAATTTCGAAAAAAAACACTAGTACACCTTAATTTGTGCGTAATTTGAGAAATGTTAGTTTTTTGAAAATTATGATATTTTTTTAGTAAGTAATTAATTTGTTTATAAAAATCAGGAAATTCTAATTTACAAGGAAACGAGTGAAGTTGCAATCGAATAAAGAGCACTCAAATATTCCTCTAGTAGACCCTAACAATATCTGCAATTGTGGATTGTATTATCCAGTCAATTAGTGAGATATACCATTTAATTACGAAATAAAGTTAGCGAAATTTTAAAGATTGAATTTAGTGCTCCCATAAGACTATAAAACATGAAATTTTACATAAAATTAGAGCGTCCTGCTAGCAAGCTTTCCTGTAAGTTTCAGCTTTGAATAACGTTGATTTAAAAAGATTTACCCAAAAGAAGAAAGAACGAACATCGAAAAGTCCGAAAATTGAAGAGCGATTTTTTTCAATATTTTTCCTGGTTTCTATACTTGATTCTGAGTAACCCCTTAAAATTTCAAACGCACTTTTTTTAACAACCTGTATTTCTGTCGCAGGTATCAACTGAGGTCCCGCCATCACTAAGTGATATAATTTAAGTTTTATAATATCAGTATAAATAATTTTACACCGATTTATGTCTTTCTTATCCTTTACAGAAGTCCTGCAATTTGTCAGGCTCCCTTTTTTGAAAAATCTGATTTCCTTAATTTTTCGCTTTGTCCAGATTACAAGGGAACTATCAGTCTTACAGTCTTCAGATTGTGCTTAAATAAAAGCTAAATAATTGCTCTATAACTTTCTTTTTAATAACTTTCCTCGTAGAATGAGTATTATAGCCGATATTCTGCTCGGAAGGCGGCAAAACTACAATTTCCAACTTTTTAGCGAAAATTGCCAATGTTTGAAGCACTGTATCTTGGGTTCTATTAGACCTACAGAGCTGCACCTGCACTTAAATTATAGAAAATTGTGTCTTCTTATAAGTGTGTATAATGACTTTTTCCGTAAGATGCACCTTTTAGAAGTTATAAGCCAAAATCTGAAAAAAGTCCGAAAATTTCGATGTTTTTGGAGCACCACGCAGTTAGCACAAGTCTTTCGAAGCTGAAAAATTAGTTTTACACTACTGTTATCAACCCTAACAACATACCAAAAAATCAGAACTATTGCAACCAATGCGACCTAACGCGATTTTTATGTCTACGATGACTGGCGTATAGTGTCAAGCAAAGAACAAGAAATATTTTAACTTGTCCATCTGATTCATGCATCACCCCACCTACCACGGATTTTACAACTCACCAACATTTTACGTGTTACAGCTTCAACATGTGTTCCTCAAAAAAAATATTTTTCAAGCTTTCACTAGAAAACTTCATACAAGTCTGATAATTTTGTAGGTTTTCTTAAATGGTATAATGGTATGCTTTTATAAAATCTTATGTTTCGTCTCCCTTTAGTAATGCCTAATATATTTAGTGGCCATAATTTACTAATTTTAGGTACATTTTGATTATTTAAGTTACACAACATTTCAATTTTGATCGTACTGAGTTATAAAATTTGAAGTCAAATTCATTTTTTTTGTCATATATGTGTTACAAGTTTTGATGCTGAGTAATAACTTGGTTGCTGAGCTGAATTAACCGACGCTTATATCGAAGATTAGTAGTGGCTGAGATAGTATTTTCAGATGCCCATTGATGGTGGCTGACTTAGTAATTTAGAGGACAATGTAGATTTATAGCGGCAAATAATGCTATTAAATAAGGGCCTGTTTAATTAGCAACCTAAGTAAAATTCCTATTTTATTAGATATGTCATGAGTTGATGAGATAAATCTTCCGGGATGAGGACACTCAGGTTATAACATAACTATTTTTTACATTTAAGCTCCATATTCCATTTAGAAAAAATATATAGGTATATTGATATAGGTGTTTTAGTTTCAATATATTTTTACAACTTGAACTTTTATCAACGATGCGACTGTGGCTGTGATGCAGTGTCTACTTCTTTTGCGTATATTTTATTTAGTTATGGATTCTTTTTTTTTGCATTTGGCGTAGTAATATAGGCTTTGATTTTGTCATTCTACGTAACTGGCATTCTGCGTAGGATTTTGCGAAAATTGCATTTGGCGTAAATATTTCACTTAGTGAAATTTTAATATTAAGTGTACAATCTTGAGTTGGCATTATGCGATAAATTAAGGCTTGGCGTTTTAGATAAGTATTTGAAACTGTGCATCGATTGAGTTCGGTTATTTTTTCACAAAATAAAATAGTTTTCCCTTTTCTGCTACAGAATTAAATATTTGAAAAAATGGAATTCGATTGTAAATTTGACTATATTTGAGAGGATTTCGGTAAAGTAGTTAATAATTAAATTAATAAATAATAGTGAAAATTTTTTTTGATCATGAAGCTTCCAGGGGGTAATATCGAAGTTGACAAGTTACAGTACTTAGTAGAGAGGAAAAAAAAAAGCGAAATAAAATTTGTTATTGTAGTTTTATTTTTACCTCAACCTTTGGTAGTAGGTTGGTAATAAGGTAAACGGTAATGTTTTGAAGGTAACGTTTTATAGGTAAAGGTAAAGGTCAGTAATTTTACTTACAGAGCCGTAAGTAGTTTACAAACAGGGTTTCGGAACGTGATCGCAAAGATGTTTCGCTATTGTTTTATGTAATGTATCAAGTTAATGATTTGTATAGGGATTAAATTTTAACTGGCCGGTTATAAGTTTGTTGATTATTCAGTTATGAAAAGCTAAGATTTGTGAATGTGTAATGTGATGTGAGATGATGGAGTGAGACTAGGTCTTGGGATTTTTTTTTTTGGGTTCCTGTATGAAGTGAAGAAGGATTGGCAAATGTTGTTAACTGGTCAGCTTTTTGGCATACGCTCCCAATCGTAATTATACAAGTAGCCTAACAACAAAATTTTATTAGTTTCATTATTTTTTATTAAGTTTGTTGTGTTAAGGCTAATACTCCACAAGAAGCTAGGATCTGAACTGATTACACTCTACATACTCCTGGTATGATTATTGTTGTGACTTGGGGGGAGTGTCGGTAAAGTTCTGGGATAATTGCCGGAGTAATATCTGTCTTGCCTACTATGTAGAACAGCTGAGGGTTTCCACAAGGGATAGTTAACATAATGGCCGTACTACTTCGCTGTGTCAGAAGACCTACCTGGCGCGACAGGGTTTGGACATTCTAGCTATTACTGCTGTATTCAGTATGTAGCTTTGACTCACAACCAGGGCCCCTTTCACTGGATGTTTGATGCTGGCAGAGGATGGTGCTTTTACATTCTGTCTTAGTCCATATTGTGCATTGCCAACGAGGCACAGCAAAAGAAATGCCAGGTTTAAACACACACTCACATAGGGATTCTAGTAAACTCCACTTAATTTTAATTTAAAGTTTATTACAATTTTAAGATTTTTATTTTTTTTAATAATTAACAAGCATTACATAATTTGATGGTGGAGAATGCTAAATTGGGTGAATATGCCAACAAGGAAAATTAAATTTATGAAAATTATCAGTTTTGGTATCTGAAAATTTTCAGGGGGTTGAATTGTAACGGCACACCTATGGATTTGGCATTTTCCTTATCAAATTAACTTGTTAAAACTGTTTCTAGGACACTGGTATGAGACGAAAGGCGTTTATGCAAATGGCGCCAGTCCCAAAAAAGTCACCAGTGCCAAAAAAGTCGCCAGTGCCAAAAAAGTCGCCGGTCCCAAAAAAGTCGCCAGTGCCAAAAAAGTCACCAGTGCCAAAAAAGTCACCGGTCCCAAAAAAGGCACCAGTGCCTGATACTATATAAGGAGAGACGCAGCCGCGAGAAGTCAGTCAAGATTCGGACCTCAAAGGGGAAAGGCTGCCCGGACAAGCCACGATATAAGTCGCGATTAAGTGTCTAGTTGAGTTTAGTCGTGATAAATGATAATCGCGGATGGTGTCGAGTTCTTCCTAAAAATCTTTAGTGTCGGTATTAGAGAAAGTGATAAGTTTGTAAGTGAAAACAAAACCATAAGCAGAGCATAGGTGTTGCTGTGGGTATGTGCTTTTATTTTACTTGAGTGGGACCATAAGATTTAATACAGATCTTAAATTATTCAAAATCTATTTCCAGTTTAAATTACTATGTGTTAATTAATCTTTTATTTCAGTTTCAGGAATCCGATCTTAATTTATCGGCAATAATTATTGTCATACTGTTTCAGTCTTATAAGACGAAAGGAGCAGGTGATTTTATTACTGATTGGATATGGATTTGATTCTACCATTTTATGTGGCTATACTGTTTCAGTCTAGAAGACGAAAGGAACAGTTAGCTTTATGATTTTATTATGTCTGAGGCCGAAGTGCTTAATAGATATTTCATAAAATAAATGTTGAAGATTATTTGTTCTAGTCTAAGGACGAAAAGAACATATGATCAGATGGATTGATGATTAAAATTGTATGTGTTAAGTATTGAATATATGGGCTCAGTTTAATAATGCAATGGCCAACCGTGAGATTGTACTGTTTCAGTCTTAAATACGAAAGAAACGGGTACTCTGGTGGTCACATTACATGTTCTGTTAAATCAGTTATTAATTTGCAGTAAATTATTTATGTACAAGAAGTACGAGTAATTGGTCATTTGTTTCAGTCCTAAAGGGACGAAAGAAACAAAAGATCTTTAGTGTGAAGTATGATACAATTTGCTAACCAGCATATCGGGTTCGATCCCCGTAAAGGGTATTTATAGGAATTGTTTCAGTCATCAGAAAATGTGACCTAAGAACCGAACCTATTATAGATACCGCATTTACCCAGGTTTAAGTTTATCAGGTATACCGATAACTGTTCAGGCTCAGCTGAGACTATTAAAGATGGTAGACAAAAACGTGTGCATTACCCGTTGATGTCTTTTGTATGAAAAGGCGGTAGCCGTACAATTAATAGATATAAACGAGACAGGTCTAGATACCGTGCTAAGTGGAGTATAGGTAGGCCTATGTTCCAATCGATGATGAGAATTAATTTATACATTACATAAATTTATTATTATTTTTATAATTTATTATGATTTATGCGGAATTAAACTGGAAAGATCGTAGTGAATATTTAGTCGAAAATAATAATATACTTAATGGTCTCGCTCATCTCATGCCTTATTATGATTTTATATTATGTGTGATTTATTTTTGTATTTTTGAACTGTGTGTTGTTTTCTGAAATGAAATGAAATGAAATAATATTTATTCGAAGTAGGTATCTCTGTACACTTTTCGAACGTCATATTTTTTCTACCTAATACGAAGTTCCTACCACTCGGAACTCGTATACCCAACGTTTCGGGAAGTGTTTGCGGAGAGAGAAGAAACGTCGGGCCCTAAAGAAACTCCCACCAACACATTTTTTAAAATAAAATTCTTATATGCTATTACATAATTCAGGTAAACAACAAAGATATAGTTAGCTTAGTTGCATACTATTACAAACGAATGTGAAAGGATCAACAAAAACATACAAGTACAATGTGCAAACAGGTAATTATTGTGACCAAACACCAATGACAAGAGCAGGCCAGTTCACATGGACAGCACCCGATCACGAGTATAACGCGGGAGTCAGCCATCGCTCCCCTCAACCATATTTGAGGGAAGGGAACGACCCGGCTCCCGATACGCCACCATCCGCACGAACATTTAAGCGAGCATGCACCACTCCATCTATGATTTTAAATCGTATATTATAAGGTTATGTAAAAATAATAGGAATTTAGGTAGATAATATATCTGGTTTTATTGTGTGTTTGTTATTATTAATTAGAAATTTACTTTCGTATGCGTTAATAGTGATGTTTGGCGGAGAATTAAATAATGTTTTTCTAGGCTCGCCTTTGGTTATAGTAAATCCGGTTAAATTAAATAAATACTAGGCCGTTAATACTTTTAAAATAAATTAAATCATAAATAAATTAAATCATAATCATAAGAATTAGGTATATAAGTTTGTATTCTTTATCACTATTTTATAATTGTTGTATCTTTGTTCTGTACACGTCTTTTCTGCCTTTTTCTTCAACTTTCACTGTCCAAGGTCTGCTGGAAGAAATTTCTTATAGAAATAAGCTGCACCTTTTGTATGTTCTTTCCTTCTTAATGTATATCTTTGTGTTTTCTGTGTACAATAAATTGTAAATAAATAATAAAATTCTAAACTTTGTTCTTAAAATATTTATAAAATTTAACTAAAATTATTTATTATAGAAACCTCTAACAAAATATTCGACCATCATTTTTATCTTCTTTATTTTTCATATGAAAACCATAATTTCTACCCACAATTTATTTATTTCAGTAAAACTGAACATATCATTGCAGAGTCAATGTTTTGCTTGGATTCAAAGAAATCTTACCACAAAAATTTAATACTACTCAAAGAAGTAACCTTAACTATACAGTTATTCAATCTTCATTCATCCTACGTTTTCTTCTGACTTCACCTGGCTCATAGCGAGTCGATTGCTGTTGTTCACTTACAGTACTGCGGAAAACGTACGCTGTTGTGCTGCTGTGAGCTGCAATCTGGGTGGATTATTTACTATCTGAAATATCTGTCATAGTGCAGGCTACTATTTATGTCTCAAAGAAGACTTAATCATTTCTACTGCCAAAGTGCAAATATTTAATTAATACCAAGCAGAACATGGACATTGTTCCTTTATTTATGTCTCAAAGAAGACCTTATTCATTTCTACTGCCAAAGTGCAGATATTTAATCAACACCAAACTGAACATGGACATTGTCCCTTTTATGATTTTAATTTCATCTGACCTTTGGTCTTATATCTGTTATAATTACAGAAACTGTACAGCACAGTGCATTAGTCGTAGAGAATCGACTCAAGTAGTAATACCTACTTTATATTTACTGGTATAATATACCAAATTATCTTACACAAATCATCTGAGTTCACCATATATCTGGGGCTCCTCAATCATACTATTTATATATCACTAACCGCGTTGCAATCCGTATTGCTAGCTTCATTTTGGGCGTATCCACGTCAACTTTCATGAAGCTTATATTTTAAACTTGTTCGGAATGGTTGGTATTAGACTGGTCGAGGACGAGGGGAGGTTATGGTGGATCCTCCCGCAACCCTTATAGGGTTGCGGCTTTCATAGTGATGTGTAGTTAGCCTATACATTGCTCGCTTAACTTTATAATTTTAAAACTGAATTTATAGACTTATAGCTTCATGAGAGTTCCAATATGCCTAAATTATGTCCTGTCTTTGTATATTTTCTTATAATTTATTTGTCGTTAAATTTATTAATTACTGTTCATTCGGTTAGTTAAAACAAAAGGTAGTTCAGTTTGGAGGGACTCTTTCATATTTAATAATTGCCTAATTATATAGTTTCTAAGACCTTTCAAAATTCAGTCACCATCAACACTCTAAAAGATTCAGGGTTACTTTAATCTCAACATAGGGTTCCCACTAGATGATCTGGCCAAACGTTTCATCGAATTTTATTGATTTATTTTATAGGTTATTTTCGTATCGGTATTAAGGTCTTTAAGTAGGTCGTTCTGGGGGGGTTCGTTACACTATTAGCTACAAATGAAGCCTGACTAAATAATAAATTCCGCTTGAAGTAAAGAAATATTTACTTCTTAAACAGCGAAAAAAAAGGTAGTCCCTAAAGTCTCAATAGGCGGCGTTGTTGAGACGTGTTTTTGTATTTCTGTATTTAGCGCTTGAGGCTAAAAAAGCGAAGATTTTTTACTTATTTTTATTTAACCCGAGATAAACTAGAATATTATCGAAATACCGGTAATTATCGGTAATGAATGGGTCTTAATACCGGTTTCGATAATGAGGTCATTATCGGAGGAATCTCAATACTGGTATTGATACCGCGGTAATGAAAATGGTGCATGCCCTATTAAGTGCCTATTTAGTGAAATAGTAATACCAACAGCACTAACTTATTTTTATTCTTTTTAAAAGAAAACGTGCTGTTTCATCAAATCTTTGTTTAGGATACAGTAGTAGGAAGTAGGTATACTTATTGGGTTACTTAGACTTATGTTAAAAAGTTAAACTTTGCCAAAATACTGTTTATTGCCACAACTTTATTTTTATAATACTGCTGATATTGTACTTCCCTGTGACACGAGCTTTATATTTGATTTTTGTTATTTTGTAACGACATTCATGTTTGTTATGTCATTCGTTTTTGTTTCTTTTTGGTGACTGTACGAATATTTTGAATATTACCCATGGATCAGTGTTGGTCTATTCCCGTTGTCCCCCACCATTACCCCACATTTTGTCCACCACTGTTGGAAATCGGAAAAATCCACTGCTTGCAATGTCCACCGATAGAGACAATCAATCATAAGTGGCGATGTTTTTTTTTATAGTTATGGACTATTCAAAAAAGTACTTCGGAGGACAATGGGTGCAATTCCCCCAAGTAACTGCGCCTGATACGGGAATCTTAGGTATACTCGCTATACATCTTTCGGAATTATCAGCACTTACCATCAGCTATCAGGCAGGAAAAATAATACCATAGGGCTTACAGTTAGTCTGGCTCGCGAAGGTTTTGTACATAGAATTTTGAGATATTTACCATCTTACTTTAAGACCAAACACTTATAAATAATTTCACTATCGGGAAGGTGTCCTTTACCTGGCAGCAGTGATCCGATATCCTGGCAGTGACGACGATGCAATAAGGTAACCTATAGTCCTACACAATATCTGAGTATAGCACGCTATAAGAACGAACCGAGAGACAGAATTATTTTTTTACAAACACAGTTTTTTTTTTTCAAGATGATGGTATTCAAACTGTTTAAATTCACGCATGCTCGCCCGTAGGAGCAGTATTTTTTTAATGATAAGTAAGTACTAACTCATAAGAAATATAACTGGCGCCATGCGAAATACTAGGTCTATGACTGAGACGCTATAAATGTGTTATGTGTTTAGTTCAGGGGAAATCCCTAAGCATGCAAAGCAATGAAGGATATTGCGTCAGGCGTTCATTTGGTTCGTTGTACCAAAAATTTATTTCCGCATATTATGATATGATATTTATGATTATTGATCAGATCACGCATTGAAGCTATAGGAAACAGGACAAACAAGTGAAGACGAAAAACATGACCTTGAACGTCTCTGTCCATTCTCGACGGGTCTTGCTGTCTCATTCTAATTAAGGTTTTTAGAATAAGACAACAAGACCCGTCGAGAAAGAAAGCATATTCAAGGTAATATTAATTTGATTAAATAAATAAATAATGTACCAGTTCACTGTATATTACTAACACTAGATTGTAAGTCCTAATTTAAGTTACTAACAATATTGATCCAAAGTTGGTCGAGAAATAAATAATAATAATAATATTTTTGTTAAGTTATACGAGAGTGTTTTCTCCAGTTTGGTTATAAGCACATAGATCACTGTTTCCTCAGATACAGTCTGACTACGATCTTTTGGCAGGTGGTGAAAGGCCGGAACTAACGCCGCCATCTTCAAAAAAACCGGCCAAGTGCGAGTCGGACTCGCGTACCGAGGGTTCCGCATAAATTCATAATCACACATGTCTTGAACTCTATACAGGGTGTAAAAAGACCACTCCCGGAAACTTAAAGGGGGGGTTCTAGGCACGCTACTGAATACGTTTATGTAAAAAAAACAGCAAAATTTGATGTCATTTTTGAAAAAAAAAAGTATTTTTTTATTATTTTTAATTACCTCTAAACGACATGAGAAACCGAATACAATTTATTTTTTTAAATAAAAATTTAAAATGAATAAAATAGCAAAAATCCGCAATGAAAACCAAAGAGAAACACTGTAAACTCGCCAGAAACGCACACAAGCGGCAGTATCAAGCGGGGACACGCGATTCAACGACACACACACACAAGCGGGGCGCGCGCGGGTCAACGACACAACACACATGGCTGCCACTCGTTCGGAAACTTAAAAAAATCAAAACTTACCATCTTAGCTACGTCTTCTTTCAGATCTTATGAGGTACGGCTCAAACTGAGCGCCCCCCATCTCAAGACAGAGGGAGCTGTACGCACAGTCTCCTCATGAAGGCGAGGCATCAGCGTTGGGTCTTCGGCGCAGTCCTCTCTCAGCCTATCAAATACCTTTCGTATTCTCCTTTTATTTCTTCTGCACTGTCGCAGGGCCTGTTAAACGGGGTTAAGTCAGGAGACCGCGGAGGCCAAGGCGTTTCACCAAATCTTCCGATCCAAAGTCCATGGAACATCTCATCTAATCTCCGACGCACTGACAGTAAAACATGAGGAGGAGCACCGTCATGCTGGAATCCGATGGATGATGTCGCGCAGGGTATCTCTCTCGATAGAGTTCTAAAGCAGCATCGGCGCATTTCCTTCTGTCATGCCATAGCACAAAACCATTTCTGCGTACTCTTGAGCGCTGTAGTAATAATTAACATACTCACGACGCGGGTGGTTAGCCATTTTACAGAAAATAAACACAAAAGTTGTCAACAAAAATCAAAACCAAATAATTCACAAAAACTACACAATTAAAAACACCAGAAACACTCAGCGATTTCAGCAAAAAAGTTATAATCATAACAAATACCTAATCATAATCAGAACGAAGCTATTTAGGTACAAAAAACTTTAAAGCCTACAGAAAAAATAAAGGAAACGTGCGCGACGGGAATTAGTTACTGAGAGCACAGGTCTAGCTCGGAGGAGAACGATCCACGAACTACCTAATTACTGTTACAAACAATGTTTTTTTACAAAAACATCAAAAAGAGCGGCCCGCTTTTGTGTGCGCGAAAGAACAGGATAGAACGATATTCAAATACGGTAGCAGAAAAGAGAAGACCAACCATTGATAGTTGCGCTTGAGCGCAAGCCGAGTTTTAACACACGCAACATGACTTGCCAGTCAGGGGTTGTCAACTTTTACGTCCGCTATTAATAAAATTTCGCTTTAAAATTAAATTAAGTACTGCGCTCGACCCGTACCACGTGACTGGAGACTGCCGCTGCCGAGACGTGAAGAATGGCACTGTAAATAAGTCGGGAACATAACACGGGTTCGTCGTCGGCTGGCAAAGTCCACGTTTGGGTGAGTAGAAACTAGAACCGCGTGCTTACACTCACAGCGTACTAGCAGGGAGCGGCTTTCACATCTGACATCACAATAAACCGGTCAGTATTGGAATAAGGTACTTCCCATACAAAACCACATTGTTTTGTTATGTGAAGTCTACTCTACATCACCCCCACCCCTATCACTTGCTACTAATTATCAATGTTTATTGATGATTTATGTTGAGATAATTATGACAATCCTGTGTATGTCAGATGGTAAAAAGGGATTCGCGAGAAAGTGTGCTGTGTGTGGCTGTACAATTTATTTTAAATAACAATAACATATCGTATCTAAAAAGTTAATAATTATAAAAAAATAAAAACATGCGGCACAACTTTGGGCCTGCGGCCCGTGTACCGCCGCGATTGGGCACCCCTGCAACGGCCAGGCGAAGTAGGCAACGTTGCCACGTTTCCGCGCTCGGCAGCGGCGGCGCCTCGTCGTTCCACAGTCGCGGCTCGCGAGCCGTGCAAGTAATACGTAAGATGCTGCCGCGCGATCGCGCGTCCCCCCGCGTCCCCCTTTCGGTGATCGTATTTTGTTTCGATAATTTCGTTTTTCGTAAATAGTTTTGTGTGTGTTTTATTAATTTTACTACGCCAAATAATTATGTCGGCTTAGTGTTCGTGGTAATGAAAATTGTGAATAGTGTGCACGATGGGTGTTGGATTAGTGAGAGGTGGTGTTGTACTTGCAGATACATAGCACTACAGAGTCCACAACAGTCTACCAGGTATTTCAGTCAGTCTACCAGGTAAGGTTTTACTAACAACTTTGTAGGCAAGACCCATAGTTGGTATGAAGTATTAAGCTTCTTTCTGACTGAGCCCTCCTATGCGCAACCCAACCAAAATGCTTTTTTTTGGGCTCAGGAAATTTTCGTCGATTGTTTTTTGTTTCCAACCCCGCCTTTTTACTGTTGCATCGTCTAGGGGCTACCAAGGGAAATAACTTTGGTCATGTGACCTTTTTATGTAGGATGCACCGTTTTTTTTTAAAAAAAATGTAACCAAAATCCAAAACTCTACTAAAAGTAGACTTAGGGGCACTTAGGGATTTAGCCATGATGACCCCCTATTCTGATGATGGATATGCGATAGATGGCCAAGTCCCTGGCCCATAGGGTCCCTAAGGGTACACTCCAAATGAGACTGATTGTATCGTATCTTATACCAACAACGGTGTTGGGAGCTGGGTCTGGATTTTTCGATAAGTTAACATTGTGTTATTTACCAACTTGCGAAGTGCAACAGCTGATCACAAAAACAAACCGCGGGGCGGGCGGGGGTGGGGGCGAAAGGACGCAACGACGACTACGAGATGCAAAAACGTTGCCTAGCTTAGTAGGCACGTACAACCACGGGCACACTCACACATTTGCGGCGGCATGCGGCAATGAATTTTTGCACGTACATTGCTTGCTTAAAAATGATCACATGTCTAAAAAAAGGTTTTTTTTAAAAACGTACATGGTGATTAAACTTCATATAGGGCGTACATAAACCCCGTGAAGTTTCCGGGAGAGGTCTTTTTACACCCTGTATTTTTTATATTAGGCCAGTTGTACAAGACATCGGAGGTCGCATTGGTTGCAACAGTTCTGATTTTTTGGTATGTTGTTAGGGTAGGTAACAGTAGTGTAAAACTAATTTTTCAGCTTCGAAAGAGTTGTGCTAACTGCGTGGTGCTCCAAAAACATCGAAATTTTCGGACTTTTTTCAGATTTTGGCTTATAACTTCTAAAAGGTGCATCTCACGGAAAAAGTCATTAGATACACTTATAAGAAGACACAATTTCATATAATTTAAGTGCAGTTGCAGCTCTGCAGGTCTAATAGAACCCAAGATACAGCACTTCAAACATTGGCAATTTTCGCTAAAAAGTTCGAAATTGTAGTTTTGTGGCCTTCCGAGCAGAATATCGGCTATAATACTCATTCTACGAGGAAAGTCATTAAAAAGAAAGTTATAGAGCAATTATTTAGCTTTAATTTAAGCACAAACTGAAGTTTGTAAGACTAATAGTTCCCTTGTAATCTGGACAAAGCGAAAAATTAAAGAAATCAGATTTTTTAAAAAAGGGAGCCTGACAAATTGCAGGACTTCTGTTAAGGATAAGAAAGACATAAATCGGCGTAAAATTATTTATACTGATATTATAAACCTTAAATATATCACTTAGTGATGGCGGGACCTCAGTTGATACCTGCGACAGAAATACAGGTTGTTAAAAAAAGTGCGTTTGAAATTTTAAGGGGTTACTCAGAATCAAGTATAGAAACCAGGAAAAATATTGAAAAAATTCGCTCTTCAATTTTTTTTGCAGTTTTTCATACAAATTCTCGATTCACTAACCCCTTAAAATTTCAAACGCACTTTTTTAACACCCTGTATACATGAAATACATATAGAACAAAATGTCAATTCATATTTATTATAATGAATTACAACGAAGGGGTAGGTATGTATTATTAGGTTTACCTTTAAGCACTTAGCGACGAAACAATCGTGTTCTTTTGGAAGGTCTAGGTGCATCTGACAGCTCTTCCTGGGGCCCCGGAGACTGCTCTGTTGCTTGTTGTAAAGGGGAAGTTTTCGAAGTCGTCCTCTTCATTCAACTCAGTCAAGGCTATGGACGGAGTGTTGAGGCAGGCAGGTCTTCCCCCTCCCCCCCGTCGTGCTGCCACCTTGTCGTTGGTGGGGGGGCTTGCGTGTCTTAATGATCTTCAAGGCTATGCCGGATAGGGTCACCGATACCGGACAGGCTTGAAGCGAGGGACCAGACGAAGCGCAGCACAGGAGGGAGCGCTTGAGGCTATCCTCAGGGATATGCCTCGCGCCCACCGCGGAGGAGTTCCCTTGGACCCTTGATGAAGGGTCCAATCAAGGGATGCTCGGGGGCGTCGATTTTATCGATGCCCCAGGCGGGTGCCGCCAGAGATTTTCATCTCTGCGCGGCGTCGGTTGGCGGCGGAGCCTACCATCTTATCCGCCGCAGGGGGTCGGGTTTCCTGGCCCCCATCGCTTCCAGACAGTAGACCGGGGGGTCTGCTGTCCACTGTGAGGAAGCAGTTGGAGGGTGCGCTCAGCGACCGAGTGCGCCCTGCCAAAGCGGGTGGGCGGATTTTTTCTGCCCTCCACGCAGCCGGGCCGCCTTCGGGTGGCAGTCGCCGGTGGGGGACTGGATGTAATGGCTCTGCCAGTTTCCCAGACCCCTGCCATACGGCGAAGCGGGAACGCCGTTGGGTTTTAGCCGGTAGGAGTCCGGCATAACCCGGTTGCTGCCCCCGAAGCGACTGGGTATCCATGACGGATTTCCCAACGTTAAAAAAAAAGGCAGGTCTTCCCCTGACAAAGGACACGTTTCATTTTGTGCCTGGACATGTACGTGGTACGAAAAATATAGGCTTTCTAGGAAAAATAATGAAAAAAATATTAGAAGCAGGGTTGCGTGGTTCAAGCATAATGTTTTGTCAACACTTTTTACAATATAAATGGTAACACTGAAGCTTGCAATAGTAGGTCACGTTCAGAAATTACGGCTTCGTCCACATATTCCTCAGATGTTTTCTCTGACTTTGATAGACTGAACACCCTTCTGTTCTGACTTCTGACATTGGTGTATGATTTTTAAAATCTGCTGATATGCCTTGCCTCTTTTACAGGCATAACAGCTGATGGTTTTCGAGTTACTTGTCGGACAACTAAATTATTAATTTCAATGGTATGTACAAAATCTAGTTTCTGAACGTAAAATGCTCAAAATTGCGCTCGCTTCGCCATGTTGGGTGATTTATGTGTTGCGATTGTTAAACCTGAGAAACTAGATGAACCTCGTAACGAAGGTAAATCGAAGGAAATGTACAATTAGAAAAGACTATGTTTCTAATGACTTATTTATGATGTTTAGTACACAGACCAGGTCCAAGCTCCATAGTCCCGTGAAACGTCTCCTTTGCAGAAAATTTCAGCCCTGTTGTCTTGCAGGACCATCTTGCTTTTCCACACCCATTCTTACACCTGCATGACAGGGATTTCATAAAAACTTGTTACAAATAGTTTAAATACACAGCCCAGGATAGACCTACGAATGGATTACCTTACTTGCATGACGTAATTTCAGCAGGGTTTTCGACGCTGATTTCTTCGTTGATGTCACTAGTGTCAGACCCGACTGGCTCCTTGAGGTGTTGTTGCAATTACTGAATGCATGAAATGATAACTGTACTCCAGGGGGGGATGAAAGCTCTTCTTAAATGAATAATGTTGATGAGAACTTCTCGCAATTGGCACTTTCCTGGAAAAAACTTTTTTTACGTTAGAGCCTAATCTGTTAAGAAGAGGATGTCGACCTCTGATGCTCTTTACCAGAATACACTGATAGATTAGGCTCCAACATATAAAATGTTTTTTCATTCATTCATTCAAGAAGAGCTTTCTTACCCCTCTGGAATACAGTTGTTCTTTTACGCATTTAGTGGTTGTGAAAACACCTCTAGGAGGCAGTAGGGACTGCCACTAGTGACTCAATGAAGAAACCAACGTCGGAATTCCTGTCATGCAAGTAAGGTAATCCATTCGTAGGTCTATCCTGGTCTATCCTGGGCTGTGTGTTTAAACTATTTGTAACAAGTTTTTATCAAATTCCTGTCATGCAGGTGTAAGAATGGGTGTGGAAAAGCAAGATGGTCCTGCAAGATAACAGGGCTGAAATTTTCTGCAAAGTTTGTCAGGGGAAGACCTGCCTGCCTCAACACTCCGTCCATAGCCTTGACTGAGTTGAATGAAGAGGACGACTTCGACGACCTGCCCTTTACAACAAGCAACAGAGCAGTCTCCGAAGCCCCAGGAAGAACTGTCAGATGAACCTAGACCTTTCAAAAGAACACGATTGTTTCGTCGCTAAGCACTTAAAGGTAAACCTAATATTACATACCTACCCCTTCGTTGTAATTCATTATAATAAATATGAATTGAGATTTTGTTCTATATTTCATGTATATTTCTGTCGCAGGTATCAACTGAGGTCCCGCCATCACTAAGTGATATAATTTAAGTTTTATAATATCAGTATAAATAATTTTACACCGATTTATGTCTTTCTTATCCTTTATAGAAGTCCTGCAATTTGTCAGGCTCCCTTTTATGAAAAATCTGATTTCCTTAATTTTTCGCTTTGTCCAGATTACAAGGGAACTATCAGTCTTACAGTCTTCAGATTGTGCTTAAATAAAAGCTAAATAATTGCTCTATAACTTTCTTTTTAATAACTTTCCTCGTAGAATGAGTATTATAGCCGATATTCTGCTTGGAAGGCGGCAAAACTACAATTTCCAACTTATTAGCGAAAATTGCTAATGTTTGAAGCACTGTATCTTGGGTTCTATTAGACCTACAGAGCTGCACCTGCACTTAAATTATAGAAAATTGTGTCTTCTTATAAGTGTGTATAATGACTTTTTCCGTAAGATGCACCTTTTAGAAGTTATAAGCCAAAATCTGAAAAAGTCCGAAAATTTCGATGTTTTTGGAGCACCACGCAGTTAGCACAAGTCTTTCGAAGCTGAAAAATTAGTTTTACACTACTGTTATCAACCCTAACAACATACCAAAAAATCATAACTATTGCAACCAATGCGACCTAACGAGATTTTTATGTCTACGATGACTGGCGTATATTTGAGTTGATTGGATGAAAGGTAATTTGCGGTTTACGATTTATGACGTATTAAAAAAAACTACCTACATACCAGATCTCGTTCAAACCAATTTTCGGTGGAAGTTTGCATGGTAATGTAGGTACATCATACATTTTTCCTAGTTTTATCATTCTCTTATTTTAGAAGTTACGGTTACACATTATACCACTTTGTGTCTCGCGCGCAAACTATTCGGTTTAGAAAAAAATGATTTTAGAAACCTCAATATAATTTTTGAAGACCTATCCATAGATACCCCACACGTATAGGTTTGATGAAAAAAATTTTGTGAGTTTCAGTTCTAAGTATGGGAAACCCCCAAAATTTATTGGTTTTTTTTTTCTATTTTTGTGTGAAAATCTTAATGCGGTTCACAGAATACATCTACTTACCAAGTTTCAACAGTATATAGTTTCGGAAAAAAGTGACTGTGACATACGGACGGACAGACAGACAGACATGACGAATCCATAAGGGTTCCGTTTTTTGCCATTTGGCTACGGAACCCTAAAAATGACACTTATTTGTATGAAGAAATGTCAGATTTGCGACTAAAGCTCCGCCCTGCCAAAGTCATCCATCTGCCAAAAGATCGAAGTCAGACTGTACTTTTACTTTACATTTAAGGAAGAGCGTTTGTTTAAAGTTGAAACGTCACGGAATTTACTAGCGCTCGAGGTTTTTAATTTATTTTTATTTAACTACAGAAGATACACAGACTTCCTTTTGTTTGCAAACATTACACCATAGGGTGGTATTTTAGCGAACATTGCAAGCATTGAGAATATCTTTGTATAGTTATAAATGGGAAAAGTGCTAAAAGTGGCCACTTTTCTGTCAGCATATCTTCTGTAGTTTAATAAAAATAATTAAAAAAACCACGACAACTAGTGAGCTCCGTAACGTTCCCCCTTAAATTAAAGTATGGTATTAAGAAGATGCTAGCTACATCTAGTGAGCACTGTGTAAATGATCAAATTGGAAAAATAACAATGTCAAATAAAAAAGTCGTCTGATACAAAAAAAGTATATTTCAGGTATCAAAAATTCAGGGTGTAAATCTACAGGTGCGTAAAACTTTAATCAGGGCTTCTACTACTGATTCTAATCAACTTTTATTGACATGCCGAATTGACCAATCAGATTACTCAAAATCTCCACTCCACTTCATTTCGTGCAGTACGATTGGTCAATTCGGCACGTCTCCGCTCCGCTCCGCCTCAGTGGAAACGCACCCTTAATCACCTCCTACTCCTGATTCTGATCAACTTTCCCCAAGTAATCCATAGTCAAATCGCAAAAAAATTTTTGAACTCTTCATACAAATTGATCAGCCGAGCGGCCAAATTAGTATGAAGAGTCAAAATTTTTTTGTGCGATTTGTCTATGGGTTCCTTGGGGAAAGATGCACGTCAACACCGTTAACATATTCAAGAATAAATTGAATAATACATACCAACATGTGAAAACCAAAAACAATAACTGGATACAGGCATTATTAGTTGTAGCAACTGCCTGCCTGCTAACCTACATGGTTATTTTTGGACCTCCCACCAAAACTTCACAGTGGCTTCCACTCATGAAACTGAACAACTTTCTCCAGTTAACCACCAATGGTCAATTCGCAAAAATTTTTTGGACCTTTCATACTAATTTGATCACGTGATCGGCCTATTTTGTATGGAGATAACCAAAATTTTTTTTTGCGAATGACCTTTGGTCAATGGGAAAGTTGCTCAGTTTCATAAGTAGAAGCCACTGTAAAGTTTTGGTGGGGGGTCCAAAAATAACCCTGTAGGTTAGCAGGCAGGCAGTTGGTACAACTGATAATGCCTGTATCCAGTTATTGTTTTTGGTCTTCACATGTTGCTATGTATTATTCAATTTATTCTTGAATATGTTGACGGTGTTGACGTGCAACTTTCCCCAAGGAACCTATAGTCAAACCGCACAAAAAAATTTTTACTCTTCATACTAATTTGGCCGCTCGGCTGATCAATTCGTATGAAGAGTTCAAAAATTTTTTTGCGATTTGACTATGGATTACTTGGAGAAAGTTGATCAGAATCAGGAGTAGGAGCTCTGATTAAGGGTGCGTTTCCACTGAGGCGGAGCGGAGCGGAGACGTGCCGAATTGACCAATCGTACTGCACGAAATGAAGTGGAGTGGAGGTTTTGAGTAATCTGATTGGTCAATTCGGCACGTCTTCGCTCCGCTCCAGTGAAAACGAACTCTAAAATTTGAAGCACCTGTTGTAGATTTACAATCTGTATACAGTTTAACTGGATAGATTGATCTTATTATTATTTTAATGGCACATCTTATATCACTAAAATCTTAAGTAGGAATTTATTGTATTTAGATATCTACATGTTGCATGTATACTATACCTATACAGGTGTTAAAAAAGTGCATTTGAGATTTTAAGGGGTGATTCAGAATCAAGTATAGAATACAGAAAAAGATATATTTTTTTCAATTTCCCATACTAGTGAATCAAGAATTTGTATAGGAAAATAAAAAAAATTGTTGATCGGATTTTTTAAATATTTTACCTGTATTCTATACTTGATTCTGAGTAACCCCTTAAAATCTTAAACGCACTTTTTTAACACCCTGTATACCTACGTCGAATCGTAAATATCTGTAATTCTAACTTAATCATACGAGTACATAAAACTTATCTAATAAATTAATAATTTCACTTAGTAAATTTAGAAAGAAAACAATATACAGTTTGTTGTTTTGGTCGACAACGAGTTTTTCAGGGGTATACATGATACTGATGCCAAAAAACATATAAAAATGGCACCTTAAATTTTCATAAGAAAATCTTAGAAAATACACTCCCGGACACATCTATCGGCCCGCCGTATTTTATGCTTTGATGGTCTCTAGCCAAAAATAAATGTTAGGTGGAGCAAAAAGTTTTAATGCAGTTTTAAAGCTGGCACATATTTTGTCTTTAAATGCTATTGTTATTTGGCTGGCATAGTCCGGGATTATCTTCAAGACGTGGGTATCGAAGTTATGGACTGGCCAGCAAGAAGCCCAGATATTAACCCAATCGAACACTTATGTTACAAGTTGAAAAGGCGTGTTCGAACTCACCAGCCGACTGCACAGACGATTCAGGAACTCAAAACTGTCATAGAAGAGGAATGGGAGATGATACCACAGAAATTCATAGAGAAACTGATTAACTCTATGCCTAATCGCGGGCTGTCGTAGATGCCTTTGGAGGCAATACAAGTTACTGAATAAAAAAATCTGAGACGAAACGTTTGTTTTCTTCAAATGTCTAGTGCATGTCTTATCCTTCATTAATGCACAATGCAATGTAACTCTTATTTTTTTAAGTATTCTGTATTCGAAATTAAAAAAATAACAATAGCATACAAAGACAAATTTAATGTGCCAGCTTTACAACTGCATTAAAACTTTTTGCTCCGCCTAACATTTATTTTTGGTTAGAAAACATCAAAGCTTAAAATGCAAAGTGGGCCGATAGATGTGTCCGGGAGTGTAACTAATTATGGTATCCTTGTTTCCGTGCGTACCTAACGTATTTCCCCAATAAATGGTTGCGTATTAACGAGGCGAGGTGTGCGGGGGTGCGCGAGGGGCCCCGACTGCGGCAGCGCCGCGCGGCGCGAGCAGTCTGCTGCATGCCGCCGCGTCGAACTTGCGTTTCTTTTTCTCAGCGATAGGAAGCGCCTCTGCGCGTAAACTTACACTACGGCTATGGCTTTGATCAGGAACAAGTCTTTATTCAACAGTCGTGAACTGAGCGATGTAGTATTACATTTCGTATGGTGTTAATCAAGTCGAGTGTGTGAAATTTGGAGTGACGTCGCGCCGCCGTAATGTGTTACGCAATAAAAAACATTATTTACAAACTCCGCAAATCGTGTTCCACCGAAAAAACATCCCATACTCGAGATAGAGCCCAAAGTAGACAAGAGTTCAAGGAAGAAGCTATCTTGGAATACTCCCGACAGCCGCGTTCATTGACCTTTTTGTAGGAAAAGTCGTGAATGAGCCGGCCGGCATTGACTGACTGCGTGCTCATGCGTTTTAATAATTTTAGGATTTGTATGTAATTTTTTCAATAGAATCAAATTATATAAAAAAATATTATACGTATATTCATAACAAGTATTTTTTGTCCTTTCAACCCTTAGAAGGCCGTTGTCGACCAAAACAACACCCTGTATATTTGATTTACTAATATTAAGTTGTTATAGTTATTAAATGCTCAGCTCACATATGTACTGAATGTTGGTACTTAAGACCAATTTATTAATTGGTACTTAAGTCGAATTTCACCTTCGGAATGAGTCGACGAATGTTTCAGAGATTTATTCTTATTAAAGATCTCCCTATTCCTATCCCTATATTCTTATTTAGAGAGTTAAAAACAGCGTTTGGAAACGAGCTATTTTGCATAGCTGAGACATACAACTCAGATTCAAAAGTTATTTTTGAAAATGTGGATTGTTAGCATATTGTTAGTCGCACTTGATGTTAAAAGTCATATTTATTAGTTAAATACATTCCATATTTTTCCTGTTACAAATTATGTAAACATACTGGTGTCCACCTTATCCCTTATGACAAGAATAACGTACACCTACCTGTACATTTCTATTTCAATACAGGATAAAAAAGTAATTTATTATTCCAAACAATATGTTGTATTTGCTCATAAATGCAAAAAAATAATATACTTAGATTGCTCAGAGAGCCTCTTAGGTCTCGTAAACACCCCTAAATACTTGAGTCAAGATGACCCACTTACGTGAAATCGAAACCTATTAGTACGAGAATTGTTACTGCGAACATTATACAGGGTGTAAAAAGACCACTCCCGGAAACTTAAAGGGGGGGTTCTAGGCACGCTACTGAATACGTTTATGTAAAAAAAACAGCAAAATTTGATGTCATTTTTGAAAAAAAAAAGTATTTTTTTATTATTTTTAATTACCTCTAAACGACATGAGAAACCGAATACAATTTATTTTTTTAAATAAAAATTTAAAATGAATAAAATAGCAAAAATCCGCAATGAAAACCAAAGAGAAACACTGTAAACTCGCCAGAAACGCACACAAGCGGCAGTATCAAGCGGGGACACGCGATTCAACGACACACACACACAAGCGGGGCGCGCGCGGGTCAACGACACAACACACATGGCTGCCACTCGTTCGGAAACTTAAAAAAATCAAAACTTACCATCTTAGCTACGTCTTCTTTCAGATCTTATGAGGTACGGCTCAAACTGAGCGCCCCCCATCTCAAGACAGAGGGAGCTGTACGCACAGTCTCCTCATGAAGGCGAGGCATCAGCGTTGGGTCTTCGGCGCAGTCCTCTCTCAGCCTATCAAATACCTTTCGTATTCTCCTTTTATTTCTTCTGCACTGTCGCAGGGCCTGTTAAACGGGGTTAAGTCAGGAGACCGCGGAGGCCAAGGCGTTTCACCAAATCTTCCGATCCAAAGTCCATGGAACATCTCATCTAATCTCCGACGCACTGACAGTAAAACATGAGGAGGAGCACCGTCATGCTGGAATCCGATGGATGATGTCGCGCAGGGTATCTCTCTCGATAGAGTTCTAAAGCAGCATCGGCGCATTTCCTTCTGTCATGCCATAGCACAAAACCATTTCTGCGTACTCTTGAGCGCTGTAGTAATAATTAACATACTCACGACGCGGGTGGTTAGCCATTTTACAGAAAATAAACACAAAAGTTGTCAACAAAAATCAAAACCAAATAATTCACAAAAACTACACAATTAAAAACACCAGAAACACTCAGCGATTTCAGCAAAAAAGTTATAATCATAACAAATACCTAATCATAATCAGAACGAAGCTATTTAGGTACAAAAAACTTTAAAGCCTACAGAAAAAATAAAGGAAACGTGCGCGACGGGAATTAGTTACTGAGAGCACAGGTCTAGCTCGGAGGAGAACGATCCACGAACTACCTAATTACTGTTACAAACAATGTTTTTTTACAAAAACATCAAAAAGAGCGGCCCGCTTTTGTGTGCGCGAAAGAACAGGATAGAACGATATTCAAACACGGTAGCAGAAAAGAGAAGACCAACCATTGATAGTTGCGCTTGAGCGCAAGCCGAGTTTTAACACACGCAACATGACTTGCCAGTCAGGGGTTGTCAACTTTTACGTCCGCTATTAATAAAATTTCGCTTTAAAATTAAATTAAGTACTGCGCTCGACCCGTACCACGTGACTGGAGACTGCCGCTGCCGAGACGTGAAGAATGGCACTGTAAATAAGTCGGGAACATAACACGGGTTCGTCGTCGGCTGGCAAAGTCCACGTTTGGGTGAGTAGAAACTAGAACCGCGTGCTTACACTCACAGCGTACTAGCAGGGAGCGGCTTTCACATCTGACATCACAATAAACCGGTCAGTATTGGAATAAGGTACTTCCCATACAAAACCACATTGTTTTGTTATGTGAAGTCTACTCTACATCACCCCCACCCCTATCACTTGCTACTAATTATCAATGTTTATTGATGATTTATGTTGAGATAATTATGACAATCCTGTGTATGTCAGATGGTAAAAAGGGATTCGCGAGAAAGTGTGCTGTGTGTGGCTGTACAATTTATTTTAAATAACAATAACATATCGTATCTAAAAAGTTAATAATTATAAAAAAATAAAAACATGCGGCACAACTTTGGGCCTGCGGCCCGTGTACCGCCGCGATTGGGCACCCCTGCAACGGCCAGGCGAAGTAGGCAACGTTGCCACGTTTCCGCGCTCGGCAGCGGCGGCGCCTCGTCGTTCCACAGTCGCGGCTCGCGAGCCGTGCAAGTAATACGTAAGATGCTGCCGCGCGATCGCGCGTCCCCCCGCGTCCCCCTTTCGGTGATCGTATTTTGTTTCGATAATTTCGTTTTTCGTAAATAGTTTTGTGTGTGTTTTATTAATTTTACTACGCCAAATAATTATGTCGGCTTAGTGTTCGTGGTAATGAAAATTGTGAATAGTGTGCACGATGGGTGTTGGATTAGTGAGAGGTGGTGTTGTACTTGCAGATACATAGCACTACAGAGTCCACAACAGTCTACCAGGTATTTCAGTCAGTCTACCAGGTAAGGTTTTACTAACAACTTTGTAGGCAAGACCCATAGTTGGTATGAAGTATTAAGCTTCTTTCTGACTGAGCCCTCCTATGCGCAACCCAACCAAAATGCTTTTTTTTGGGCTCAGGAAATTTTCGTCGATTGTTTTTTGTTTCCAACCCCGCCTTTTTACTGTTGCATCGTCTAGGGGCTACCAAGGGAAATAACTTTGGTCATGTGACCTTTTTATGTAGGATGCACCGTTTTTTTTTAAAAAAAATGTAACCAAAATCCAAAACTCTACTAAAAGTAGACTTAGGGGCACTTAGGGATTTAGCCATGATGACCCCCTATTCTGATGATGGATATGCGATAGATGGCCAAGTCCCTGGCCCATAGGGTCCCTAAGGGTACACTCCAAATGAGACTGATTGTATCGTATCTTATACCAACAACGGTGTTGGGAGCTGGGTCTGGATTTTTCGATAAGTTAACATTGTGTTATTTACCAACTTGCGAAGTGCAATAGCTGATCACAAAAACAAACCGCGGGGCGGGCGGGGGTGGGGGCGAAAGGACGCAACGACGACTACGAGATGCAAAAACGTTGCCTAGCTTAGTAGGCACGTACAACCACGGGCACACTCACACATTTGCGGCGGCATGCGGCAATGAATTTTTGCACGTACATTGCTTGCTTAAAAATGATCACATGTCTAAAAAAAGGTTTTTTTTAAAAACGTACATGGTGATTAAACTTCATATAGGGCGTACATAAACCCCGTGAAGTTTCCGGGAGAGGTCTTTTTACACCCTGTATATCGAAGGTTTATTAGTGCGATGTTTTATTGCTTCGAAGTTTTATTAGAGCGACGTTAGTGCGAAAGCTATTAGATCGACAACCATTACATCGATGTTACAAGCAGAGCTACGAGTATAAGCTGAAACTTCATATTTTAAGTAGCTTAATTTATGAAACCGAACAACTTTCCCCAAGGAACACGAATAGAGATGGGTTTTTGCCCGGGCATTTTTGGGCATTTTGAATAAATGCCTAATAAACGTCCATTTACGCCATACAAATTGTGCATTTATTGGGCGTAAATGGACGTTTATTGGGCATTTACTCAAAACTGCCCGGGCAAAAACCCATCTCTAAACACGAAAATACTTTTGGTTTCCCATACTTATCAACTTGAAGTTTTTTCGCCAAGGCACTATGGTTTCCTAGTTGTTCAGTTTTAGAACATCTTACCCCAAGGAACTCCTAGTCCATTTGCGATAAAACTTTTGGTTTCCCATACTTATCAACTTGAAAAAGGTTTTTCGCGAAGGGACTATGGGTTCCTTCTACAAGTTGATAAGTACGGGAAACGGTTTAATCGCAAATGGACTAGGAGTTTCTTGGGGAAAGTTGTTCTAAAACTGAAAACCTTTCCCCAATGAACCCATAGTCCCTTCCCTGTCAATATATCTATGAAAACATAATGTATGTCCGGAAAAACATCTTTTTTCGCTGAACTCTGACAGGCATAATTAATCTCAGAAGTAGAAATAAACTTGAAATTATATATACTAGGCTCAGTAAAGTCAGCAAGCCATTTCTGGGGCAATGTGTACGAATGTATAATAAAATACCGGAAGACATCCTAAACCTTACAGAAAATAAATTCAAAATGTATGTTAAAAAGACACTGCAGTAAAGCCTATTATAAGACTTCCGAATACCTAGATGATAAGAATGCGTGGATAAAAAGTGATTCTGCAACTAATGGACATAATAATGTACAATGACATTAAATGACTTTTAAAATATTTCTTTTACCAATAAAATATTGATTATTATGATTGATTAGACATGTATAAATTACATAACCATATGTATACTTAATATTTAGTAACTGAAATTGTAAGTGGTTGTATACATATTATGGAGGGTCTGGAGGGATTGAAGATTCATTAATTAATATATTTTCCCATTGACCGGAGCGGTGCATGCTCGCTTAAAAGTTAGTGCGGATGGTGGCGTATCGGGAGCCGGGTCGTTCCCTTCTCTCAAATATGGTTGAGGGGAGGGATGGCTGATTCTCGCGTTATACTCGTGATCGGGTGCTGTCCGTGTGAACTGGCCTGCTCTTGTAATTGGTGTTTGGACACAAAAATTACCTGTTTGTACATTGTACTTGTATGTTTTTGTTGATCCTTTCACATTCGTTTGTAATAGTATGCAACTAAGATAACTATATCTTTGTTGTTATCTTTGTAATAGTATGTAAGAATTTTATTTAAAAAAAATGTGTTGAAGGGAGTTTCTTTAGGGCCCGACGTTTCTTCTCTCTCCGCAAACACTTCCCGAAACGTTGGGTATACGAGTTCCGAGTGGTAGGAACTTCGTATTAGGTAGAAAAAAATATGACGTTCGAAAAGTGTACAGAGATACCTACTTCGAATAAATATTATTTCATTTCATTCATTTCATTTCAAATAAACTCTCCCAATAGTCTAGGCTTATATGTATGTATCCGAGGTAAAATTTTAAGAATAAAGGAAACCACTTGGTACACGTATAGGGCAGGTAAATAGAAGCTTATTTAGCCCGGTAACCACTCCCCCACCCCTTGGCAGGTGGGGAGGGGGGCGTTCAAAGTCTCACTTTGCCGCGCTTTGGAATAAAATTCATATCAGCTCTATTTGACCTATTATCTTGAACGTGGTATCGTTTTCGAATAAACCGAGAATGTAGCTTTCATTTATGGTATAATTGTTGAAATGAAATGAAAATATTTTATTCGAAGTAGGTAACAGTGTACACTTTTCGAACGTTATTCTTTTATCTACCTAACACGAGGTTCCTACCACTCGGAACTCGTATACCCACCGTTTCGGGAAGTGTTTGCGGAGTGAGAAGAAACGGCGGGCCCTAAAGAAACTCCCTCCAACACTTTTTTTTTAAAGTCTTATATTCTATTACATCTTAATGCTAGATAAATAAATGAATTATACAATGTCATGTCTGTAAATAAATATGCAAAAATAAGAATAAAGTAAGAAGAATAAAGAAAGAAAGGATTCAAAAGAGATAAAAGTAAAAATGATTTGTAGCTAATGACTAACAATTCAAAAACCAATGACAAGAGCAGGCCAGTTCACACGGACAGCACCCGATCACGAGTATAACGCGAGAGTCAGCCATCGCTCCCCTCAACCATATTTGAGGGAAGGGAACGACCCGGCTCCCGATACGCCACCTATTACATTTTTCAATCTATTACATTTATTGTGAAAAAATCTAAGAAAATAAAAAAAAAACCCCGAAAAATCTACTACATTCTGCTTTAATATGCTATCGTTTAAAAAATATGTACTATTGGCATAAACAAAAATTTTTGTAGAAAGCCAAACTAATCCAGATTATAAAAACATAAACAATAACGCATTTACTAAATAAAAATCTTCAGAAAAAAATCGTGAAAGTTACACGGCGCAAGGCATTCGTGAGCGTTTTACTCTGCCGCGCTTCAGTTAAACTATTATATTGGGCATCTTGAATTTTGTGTGGTTTTAGGATAAACTGAGGACGCGGCCTTCAGTATTTGAATGATATGTGATTTGTACCAAGCAAAAAGAATTAAAATTAATAAAAATCTTATCTGTATTATTTTTTTTAAAATACTATTTCTTGAAAAAAAAAAATTAACACTGTAAGAAAAAAAATAGATTTCGAAAGCCTTGTTAATGTAGAATAAAAAAGCAGCCAAGTGCGACTCGGATTCGCCCATGAAGGGTTCCGTAGCAGCAAGTAACATAATATAAAAGTTTTTGTAGTTCGTTGTAACTTGAATGAAAGGTAAATTGCGGTTTACGATTTATGACGTATTAAAAAAAACTACTTACTAGATATCGTTCAAATCAATTTTCGGTGGAAGTTTGCATGGTAATGTACATCATATATTTTTTTTTAGTTTTATCATTCTCTTATTTTAGAAGTTACGGGGGGGGGGGACACACATTTTACAACTTTGGAAGTGTCTCTCGCGCAAACTATTCAGTTTAGAAGAAAATGATATTAGAAACCTCAATATCATTTTTGAAGACCTATCCATAGATACCCCACACGTATGGGTTTGATGAAAAAAATTTTTTTGAGTTTCAGTTCTAAGTATGGGGAGCCCCCAAAATTTATTGTTTTTTTTCTATTTTTGTGTGAAAATCTTAATGCGGTTCACAAAATTCATCTACTTACCAAGTTTCAACAGTATAGTTCTTATAGTTTCGGACAAAAAGTGGCTGTGACATACGGACAGACAGACAGACAGACATGACGAATCCATAAGGGTTCCGTTTTTTGGCATTTGGCTACGAAACCCTAAAAATCAGAAACCTTTTAGCATTTATTATAAAACATATGTTAGAAAAAAAATCAGCGCGGCGGCTTTACTAATAAAGCCTGACTGTCCGTTTCCCGTTCCCTCATAAAATATTTTGCTCCGTATCCTAAAGGGTGGGTGATCCCTTAGTGCAGAATCCAGATTTGTACCTCAGTTGCCTTGTACAACTAGGTGAGAATAGGGAAGCTTCTATTATATAGGCCGGAAACCCCATGACGAATGAATACGTGTATATCTTTGTTCTAGCTGAGTGCTCATTCCTCAGAACGTAATTATCCAAAATGATTGATGATGATGAAATTAGTGAAAATGAAGACTGCGTCCCCGGTTTATCCTAAAACTACACAAAATTCAAGATAATAAATAAATCTATATATACAAGGAACTTGAAATTTTCCACAGAGTTACCTTATAGGACGGAGGCGAGCACTAAGGAAGGGTTTTTCAAAATTCACCCTCTAAGGGGGTGAAAAGGGGGTCCAAAGTAGATAAATCAACGCACAGGCCAAACCCCTGGATCTAGAGATTCCAAATTTGGCAAGTAAGTTCCTTGTAAGGTCTAGAGCTGCACCAAGAAAGGATTTTTCAAAACTAGGGTGAGTTTAGGAGGGAGGTGAAACAGGGTCCAAAGTAAATAAATCAACGCACAGGTCTAGAGATTTCAAATTTGGTGAGTAGGTTCCTTATGAGGTCTAGGGTTTTTCAATATTCACCCTCTAAGGGGGTGAAACAGGGCTCTAAAGTAGATAGATCAACGCACAGGCCAAACCCCTGGGTCTAGAGATTCCAAATTTGGTAATTAGGTTCCTTATAAGGTTTAGGGGTGCACTAAGAAAGGATTTTGCACAGAGTTGCCTTATATAACGGAGGCACCCGTAAGGAAGGGTTTTTAAAAATTCACCCCTTGAAGGGGTTAAAATAGGGGTGGAAATTTGCATGGGAAAGTCTCTCTCTTATCGTGCGGCACAATTTAACCGTCCTATCCACAAGGTATAGGCGGCGGTTGCCTGGTGTTGCACTTATCATCACCTTTAGTCACATGTAGGGCATTTAAGATTTACACCTACGGAACAAAATGGTAAAACATCGAAAAGTCAAAATATCAGAATGTCGAACCGTCGCAGTGTTTTTTTTGCCCAAAATAAGTGACATCTTTTTTTTTTTCGTTCATTCAATTTGGCTTTTCATAACAAATGTAAGAGTAAAACTCCCAGGAGTCCATTTTTTGTAGTTTATTTTTAAAAAAATCACAAAGTTTAGGTGACCTTGCTGTTAAAAATACGGAAATTAATTCATAGAAAAATAACTATTCACAATTTAGTATTATTTGTTTATCGGGTAAATAAAGATAGTCTAGGCGCATATTATCCCCTTTTTATTAAATCAAAAATGTTGGGAATTTCCTCAAAAAAAATGTTTTCTAAATTTTAAATTTTATTTTTTTATATTGTTTCTAGGTCGAAGTAGAGGTTCTGCCTAGGACAGATATATTCACCATATTTATATGTATCCCCCACAAAATTACCACATTCTACTTCGGCGGAGGTTTGGTAAAATATATTTTTATGTACTAAGGTCAAAATTTTGAATTTAGGGTTGACACAATAAGGTCATTTCCCTTTACCTTTTTTATATAAAATCAAGTGTATTTCAAAGGTTTTAATTTGAAATATACTTGGATGTAATAAACTAAGGAACTGAACAACTTTTGCGCATCAACATTGCCGAAATTGCAAAAAAAAAATGGTCTTACAGACTTGCCAATTAACTGATTAAATAGGTATGGAACGCCCGAATATTTTTGTTATTTCGGCAAAGTACTAAAACAAAAGTAGTGCAATTTCATGAGTAGAAATTCACCGTATTTATTTTGTTATATCTAAATAGTAAATCAAGAATTTGTATGGGAAACTGGAAAAAAATATGGATCGGATTATTTCAATATATTTGCTGTATTCTATCGCTATCTTTTCTTACTTTGTGATTCTATACTTTATTCTAACTAACCTCTCAAAAATTCAAAAGCACTTCTTAGCACAAAGTGTTCAAAATTTCAAGTGTGAAATTAATTTCTGAGAAGCTTCTAATTACGATAAAGTCTTCAGGAAATCTATATTAGACTCAATTAAAAAAATGGATTTCCGATACAAATCGACTTGCTGATTAATAGGAAGTACAAAATATGTTATCCGAGTTAATGATGAACTTACTGTTCAGTTTGCTTGATGACTTTTTATTTGCTGAAATAAAACGGAAAATTGCAGATGGTTCTTATGAAACTGAACAACTTGTCCCAACAAAACAAACAAGGGCAGAAATAAAACAGTTTTACTTCTCACACCAACTGTCAACAACTCAAAGAAAGTAAACGATTGACAAATATTTGTCAGTGATAAAAAAGTCACTTTGTATAATAGAAACATTTAACGGACACAAATAAATGTGAAGCAAGCATTTGATTAATCTTTCAAAGAATAATCATCATCAGCCGAAAGACGTCCACCGAGTCAAAAAATAATACTCATGATATAAATAGAAAGGTCAAATTAGTGACAACCCTAAGAGATATTTTTGAAAATCATTTTTTCTAAACTTCCGCCGAAGTAGAGTGTAATAATTTTGTGGGTGATACATATTAGTATTAGGTATATATCTGTCCTAGGCAGAACCTCTACTTCGGCCTAGAAAAATAAAAATAAATAAATTTAAAAAATCAGAAAATATTTTATTTTTTAAGGAAATTACCAACATTTTTCATAAACTAAAAAAGAGGATAGTATGCGTCTAAAATATCTTTATATATCCGTAAAATAATTAATACTTAGTTGTGAACAGTTTTTTTCCTATGAATTAATTTCCGTATTTTTACCATGAAGGTCACCAAAACTTTGTGTTTTTTTTTTTTTTAAATTAACTAAACAAGTGGTGATCACTTACCATCAGGTGACCCACTTGCTCGTTTGCCTTCCTTATCACATAAAAAAAAAAAAAAAAAAAACAAATTTGATTCCTGGGAGTTTTACTCTTGCGTTTGTTATAAAAAGCTTAACTGAATAAACAAATAAAAAAAGATGTCACTTTTTTGGGGCAAAAAAAAGACACTGTGCGTCGCAACAAAATGGGAAAAGGTCAATATGTCAGAAAGTCAACATGTCAAATCTTCTACATAACGTCTAAAATCTCCAGAAAACATCCCGGCTCTCTTTCTGATGCCCCCTTAGTTTCTCAAATCGCTACCCTTCGACAAAACCTTTCTGCTCTGAAATTCTTCTAATTACCGCTCCGCGGACAGTCCCTTTCCTTCCCTTTTTGACGTCTTCTCAAACTCCCTAGATGGCCCCCTTCGATGCATACTCGCCTCTCGGTTCAGTTATTTTTGAGATTAATCCCGGATGAATAAACAGACTTTACTATTTCAATATTTTATACATTATAATAGGATAGTGTAACCGCTTTTTAGTCTATGCGAGCGAAGCCGCGGGCACAAGCTAGTAATTAATAAAAATAAAAAAAAAAATAAAAAAAAATGTTATTTCGGATAACTATTTAAAATATTCATAGCAGGGTTAGTAAGACTTAAGATAGGTTAGTAACAGGACCCCCCCGTCGTCCCCCCGTCGTGCTGCCACCTTGTCGTTGGTGGGGGGGCTTGAGTGTCCTAATGACCTTCAAGGCTATGCCGGATAGGGTTACCCATACCGGACAGGCTTGAAGCGAGGGACCAGACGAAGCGCAGCACAAGGAGGGGCCCTCCATGTAATCCTCTGATCAGCAGAGGATACATGTGATGGGCCACGGGGTGGAGCTCCCCTTTTGGGGTGCTCGAAGGTGGGACCGTGGCGGAATGGGACTGCTGGTGGCGTTTGACACCGCGCCGCCGGCGTTCGTATCTGCCACGAGTGGGTAGGTTCCGCGCGAGAAGGGAGATCTGGTGATACGGAGCGCCACTCTCCCGATCCGTGGTCCCGATCCGAGGAGCCGCGCGAGATTCCATCGTCTCTGCGCGGCAGGAGTATATGAGCGTCACTTTGATGCTCGAGGTGGGACCGTGGTGGAGTGGGACTGCTGGTGGTTTGTCGCCCCGTCACCGGCCTTCCTAGCCACCACATCCGGGTGGGGACCGCGCGAGAAGGGAGATCTGGTGTCACTTGGCACCACTCTCCCGGTCCGCGGACCCTGGTCGGAGGAGCCGCGTATCATTTCTGCGCGGCAGGTGTAGGTCAGCGGCGGAGCCTAACATCCTATCCGCCGCAGGGCAGGGGTCACGGGTTACCCCAGCCCTTCCGGCCTCCGGGTGGCAGACGTGGGGACGTCTGTCGCCTGACGCTTTGAGGCCCGCGTTGGCAGGGCGCCCACTGGTGTTCTGGGCGTCTTTGCGGAGGAGGGACACGATAAGGTGGTGGGCCCTCGTGTCCCACGTGGTGGGCCCTGGCTTTGGTCGGGGCAGCCGTGGCTGGGTTGCAGCAGAATCGCGTTAGCGGGCCCTGCGATCCAGCATTCCCACGGCGGCGGTGGACACCCGGTGGGTTTTAGTCGGTAGGCCGCAGAGCGGGAGTCCGACATAACCCCCCAGGCTTCCCCAGGCCCGGGGGGTATGATTAAATCATTTCCCATCGAAAAAAAAAAAAAAAAAAAGGACCCCCCCGTCGTGCTGCCACCTTGTCGTGGTAGGGGAACTTGCGTGTCCTAATGACCTTCAAGGCTATGCCAGACAGAGTTACCCATACCGGACAGGCTTGGAGCGAGGGACCAGACGAAGCGCAGCACAAGGAGGGGGGGGCCCTCCGTGTAATCCTCTGATCAGCAGACAGCAGAGGATACATGTGATGGGCCACGGGGTGGAGGTTCCTTTTAGGGATGCTTGAAGGTGGGACCGTGGTGGAAAGGGATTGCTGGTGGTCGTTGCCGTCCCGTCACCGGCCTTCGTAGCCGCCACGTCCGGGACCGCGCGAGAATGGAGATCTGGTGTCACGTGGCGCCACTCTCCCGGTGGAGCCGCGCGAGACTCCGTCATCTCTGCGTGGCAGGAGTAGGTCAGCGGCGGAGCCTATCATTCTTTCCGCCGCAGGGCTGAGGTCCCGTCCGTACCCCAGCCCTTCAGGCCTCCGGGTGGCAGACGTGGGGACGTCTGTCGCCTGACGCTTAGAGGCCCGCGTAGGCAGGGCGCTCACTGGTGCCCTGAGCGTCATTGCGGAGGACGAGACACGACAAGGTGGTGGGCCCCGTGTCCCACGAGGTGGGTTCTGACTCTGATTGGGGCAGCCGTGATGGGCGGACCTCCGTGGTGGATCCGCCGTGGCTCGACTCCAGCCGATGAAGTGGACATCAGTGAGGTTTTAGTCGGTAGGAGCATCGAGTCCGAGCTGAGTCCAACATAACCAGGTGCTTTCCGCAGAGCCCTGATATGCGTAAATCCTCACGTTAATAAAAAAAAGTAGGTTAGTAACAGGACATTTAATGGCCCAATATAGGGTGCTTCTAAAATATATGCCACGGCTGAAATGGGAGAAAGTATCAAGTATAGTTGTCACGAAAATGAGAAATTCATGTCCAGAAATTGTTCTTTTTTTTCCATACAAAAAAATAACAATCATAAAAATAAATTGCTTTACTTTATTAAGCCATCCCGTAGTGTGTTGAATGAAAACTAGGCGCGCGGAAACTGCGTAAACACTCCGACGTTGCGGCTAGACATCAAACAAAGTCGGTCCTTGTGACATGCCGCACAAGGCTTTGATTTCTGTCGTTCGCACCCCTTTCGCATCACTCGCGCGGGGGCGAGGCGCGACCCGGCGGGGGCAAGCGGCGCTCGCGCCCTTCGTACAGTTCAGAGGTCAGTTCGCTATGCGCAGCAGCAGTGACGCGCAGTCGCGACGCGCAGTCGCGACGCGAATGTTTTGCACCACCCATGACCACCCCCGCCCGCGAGTGAGATAACCATGTCACCCAGACGTAGGTACATACAAATCAAGAGGTGGTGAAATGGTACTTTGCTACCGCGAGTGCAATAACATCCCTGCGCATGCCGTAAACAAAGTTATGGTGTAAGAGTCAGCCACCAGTGTTATGTCGTGTAAAAGATTGTAAATAAGGTGATGATACTCTTCTACCGCGAGTGCCGAATAACATCCCTGCGCATGCCGTAAACCTGCATGAGCAAAGGTTTGGTGTAAGAGTCAGCCACCAGTGTTGTGTGTGTTAATCTTGTAAATAACGTGATGATAATCTGCTACCGCGAGTGCAATAACATCCCTGCCTATGCCGTAAACCCGTATGAGCAGGTTTGGTGTGAGTCAGCCACCAGTGATACTTTACAGTACGTAATGTGACAGTCCAAAACCTGTCAAAGTGTGATAGTAAGTTTATCACCTTGTTACGTGAATAAGTTTTAATAATTGGTAAGATTGTTTATTCTGCTCTACATTCCATTTAAAGACAATCAGCTGATCACTAAAATAACCTGTCTAAAGCGACACGAGCGTGCGTTGCTTTCATTTAGCGAAATGACATCGAGTTCATTCATGATTTCATGGCGGAGCGTACGTACTTGACGGACCGTGTTATGCAAAATTAAATCAAGGTAAACAAAATTTGTTTAATCTCCCAAATCAATTTAAAGACTCCGGGGTACGATTTGTTTTTACTATTGTAATCTATATTCATGACTCTTACTCCTATTTCAGCCGTGGCATATATTTTGAAAGCACCTAATAGTTTAACTGAAGTGCGGCAGAGTAAAACGTTCACGTTTCAAGATTTATTATAGAAGTTTTTTTTTTTCGTAAACGCCATTGATATTTATGCTTTTTATATTTTGGCTTTCTACGAATATTTTTTTGTTTATGCCACTATTGCATATTTTTTAAACGATGACATATTGACGCAAAATCTAGTAGATGTTTTGGGTTTTTTTTTTTCATTTTCATAGATTTTTCACAATAAATGTAATGCATTGAACAAAAATTATGCCAAAAATTAAAGCTACATTCTCGGTTTATCCAAAAACGACATCAAATTCAAGATAATTGCTCAAAATATAGCCAATATAATAGTTTAACTGAAGCGCGGCAGAGTAAAACGTTCACGAATGCCTTGCGCCGTGAAACTTTTACGATTGTTTTCTGAAGATTTTTATTTAATAAATGCATTAATGTTTATGTTTTTATAATCTAGATCAGTTTGGCTTTCTACCAATATTTTTTGTTTATGCCAAATAGTGCATATTTTTTAAACGATAGCATATTGAAGCAGAATCTAGTAGATATTTTGGATTGTTTTTTTCATTTTCTTAGATTTTTTCACAATAAATGTAACAAATTGAACAAAAATTCTACTAAAAGTAAAAGCTACATTCTCGGTTTATTCGAAATGATACCACGTTCAAGATAATAGGTCAAATAGAGCTGATATGATTTTTATTCCAAAGCGCGGCAAAGTGAGACTTTGAACGCCCCCCCCCCCCCCCCCTGCCAGGGGATGGGGGGTGGCTACCGGGCTAATCGGGCAATTCTATTTACCTACCCTATACGTGTGCCAAGTAGTTTCCTTTAATCATAAAATTTGACCTCCCCATACATGGGATTACGTATAAAACCTTGATAAAACCCCACTATAAGTTGATAAGTATGGGAAACTAAAAGCTTTTTCGCGTTCCTTGGGGAAGTTTTTCAGTTTCATAAGTAAAGCTACTGTTAAAATATGAAGTTTTAGCTTATAGCTCTGCTCTAATTACAAAAATACATCGAAAAAGTTGTAACATCGATGTAACGGTTGTCGATCTAATAATAGCTTTGCACTAACGTTACATCGCTCTAATAACACTTTGAAGCAATAAAACATCGCACTAATAAACCTACGATACCGGATACCTATATAATTTTCGCAGTAACAAGTTTTGCACGAATAAGTTTCGATTTCACGTTGGGAATCGCGCCCACATCACAAACCGTCCGTCTAAACTAAACAAAAGCTTTACGAGTAGGTATTCATTGTTGCGGCGTTAATTTAAAAAGTTCCAATAAATATTTAGGATTATCCCAACGATTTCTTTTTATATTATTGATTATATTTGAAAATCTGTCACTGAGGTTTTGGCGATTCTTTTTGTTAATTTTATACTTCAAGAGATTGTGTCCAGGGCACCAGAAGTTTATAATCTCACCTTTTTTTAGACAATCTCTTACTCTTTCTAACATGTATATAAATAAATGGGTCAATGATTTCTGCCAGAATTCTTCATTATCATTGATTATTTGAGTTTGACATTCCCACAAAAATATTGTTTTTATAAGGTAGCTCACAAGTGGTTTCACTTTTTCAATATCACGCAATAGTTTTATAAGTTTTTGAGTACTTTTCATATAATATTTGCCTTTTAAAAATATTCTTTCTTGGAGAGGAAAATCTAATCTCCAAGTGTAATTATCAGGAGAAGGTTTTGGGACAGCATAATAATAAGTTGGAACTTTATCATTTTTGTAATAGTTCTGATTTATTTCATATACCTTGTTAAAAAGTACTTGTGATCTCTTTGGTACTAGTGGAAGATAGAATTTAAATGTAGATACTAAATCCACATTAATGATCTCACCAGTTTCAGTTGTGATTGTTATGTTATTGGCAGGACCACGTTGTCTAGCAGTTATGAAGTATTGTTTATTTCCCACTTTAAGTATTCTGCGACCATCATCACACAAATGAAGATGGGACAAGGCAGTATCTACAATGCCTTGCATCCAGGATAAGAATTTTCTTTTCGACAACTTTTTATTTTTGTTACACCACTTGTTTTGTGATAATTTAAATTCTGAAGGCAAGAATATGTATATGGTGTCAAAATATGCTCCTTCTAATTTTAGTTTTTTATAATTGACAGGCAGTTTTAGAACAACGTTAATATCATATTCATTAGGTGGACGAACTTTGATTTTGTCGTAATAGCTACCCAAATACTCAATTGTGGGTCGTAGTTTATAAAACAAGTCATCCCTTTTCATTAAATAAAGTAATACATTAAGAACACTACTAATTATACCATTATTACGTTTTCTATGTTTTTTATTAATTTTGACACAATTACGATTTATATGTTGCAATATGTGTTCCATGTTATGCTTTTTAATACTTCCAAGAATTTGTAAAGAAAAACCAACCTATTATTGATTTGTGGTCACTGGAGAATTAACACATTCAGTGGGGCCTTGTACTTTTGTAGTTTTGTCCAAATCTTTTTGTAGTTCACTTTTAAAAGTGTTAAGTGCATCTTGTACAGTCTTGAATCTAACTATTTCTACATCATCATTTTCTTGGGGCTCATCTTTAAATTTTTGCTCTGAAACAAGTAAAAAAATGCTCCTTACTTTTAGTTTCAAAGTTTGTTGTCAACCTATAGTGTTGTGCTATAGGTACACATCTCTTCCCACAACTTGGGTAAGGTCATACTCCACACATACCCAGCCTAAATTAGTGGGGGGTGTGGGGCAAGCAGCCAAGCCAACCCCAGAGTTAGAAGTTTAGCAAGCTGCCTATAAGGCGTCTCACATGCCTTAACATTAAGTGCTAGCAACTGGCACCACTGGCTTAACACGGCAAAAAGACAAGAGACAAACAGATTGTTTCACACACTCACTCAGCAGACTATTAGATATACAATGTTCTAGTTTTTACATATCATTAATATGTTTACTGCCACACAATTCTTTTTATAGCGGGGTAAGTTAAGTAGAAATTATAATAAACGTTACAAATAATTTCCGCCCGAACCGCTCCGCTGTGTGACTTGAACTTTAGAATAGGGATACCAAATATAAAGCCTGAGAGTAAATTGGAGTGGACTTATTAATTATATGTATTACACAAATAATACCGTAAAACGCTGCAACTTTGCCTCTCAGCTTCAACTTTGCCTAATCTATTAAAACTGACCTCATTTGATAACCTCCATTTATTTTCTACTTCTACTATTGGGAAAAACACTATGGTTTTTTTGGCAACTCATTTCATCATTTTTCGAAGTGATATCACTCCCCTGTTTTTATTTATCAGTTGTTGATGGTCACAAGAATAGAGCACTTTTTGAGTTGGGTGCAAAACTTTTGTTTTTTTTTTCTTAGAAAAATCGCGAATTGGATCTCTGCGAGTATTTAAGAGGTAAGCAGATATGCTCTTTCTACTGTTTTTAATTATTTGACTTGTAAATACAATCATATACGACTAGGGCGATGGTAGGCAATATTGCAACAGGTTTCTCGGCTACTAGTTGCACAACTTTGCCTAGGACTACGGTTGTCACTAGTTACCTAACTACAGTGACGCGTATGGAGGATTATGGTTTTTGAATTATAATATATATAATATCATTTATTTATCAAGTAACACAGACTCATCACATTCAATACAATTACACAGTTACAAAGTAGTCACATTACATAACATCATAAATTATAACACATTACATACCACATTAATTAAATCATTGAATTGAAGTAAAATTATTAAGTAAAACAATCAAATAAATAAATTAAAAATCTGTCAATTTACATTTTTATTCAAACTCCCACTGTGTGCAACGTGCAGCCCACAGCAATGGTTAATGTAGGGGCAGTCGAGCCTATCAGCTATCGCGGCCAGCATGCTGTTGCGGCTCCCCCGCACTCGCCTCACCAGTGACAATGCTCGCTTGCGCATCGTGGTGTAGAAACAGTCCACGCGTGCGCAGGCGAACATCGTCGACGCGCTGCAGTAGCGGGGGAGCCCCAGCAACATCCTAAACGCGTTGTTAAACTGGACGCGCAGGGCACCGTACGATCTTTGCGTATAGTCAGTCCACAGGTTGCAGGTGTAAAAGGAGGTGCAGTAAGCTCTAAAAAGAGTCACTTTCGCCTCCTCCGAACATCGTGCAAACCTTCGGATCACCATGTTCGCTCTGACCGACATATACTTTACTACTTACTAGTACATTATACTTTGAATATATTTTTTAAGATTAATGAATTTTAATTTCAGTTTGATGTTTTTTCCAATTATTTACAAGTATTATTATATTTAGATTAATTATAACTATTTGATTCATAACTAGATTTCCACCCGCTATTTCGTCCGCATTAGCTTCAAAATTAAGTCTTTACAAATTCCGGAGAACCTGGGTTATATTTAGTTTTCGATTATTTTATTTATTTTGTAGTTTTCATGACAAAAATTATAACTTTCATAATACTTTCAGTTATAAAAACAACCCATTTTTTTTCGGTGTCAAAAAGGACTTAATGTTTTTCTTAGTTTTTTTTAAGCAATATAGTAAATATTTATGAATTTTGTATTATTTTTGTATATTTGGAGCAACCCTAACTATGATAACAAGTTACTATGAAAATTATTCATTGAAACTATCTAGCTGTGCCCAACTTTGCCTACTAGCAAGAAAAAAAAATGCTTGTTTGTTTCAAGGCATACATAATATCTCGATGGTTATACACAGGTTTTGTTACATTAAAATAAAGAGCAGTTTTCAAACGCGGTACGTATTTATTCTGATAATCTGCTAGGCAAAGTTACACAATTTTACTACAACTTTGCCTACAACTTTGACGGTCTCTGAACGTAAATCTAACTACTGTTTTGGCGTTATGAACCTGTATAATTTTGGCGTACATCCTAAATTCGCATGTTAATTTAGAAATGAGCACAGATAACAAACGCTTTAAGAGAAAATTATAATAAACCTTAAATTTCGTGCAGAGTTGCAGCAGTTTACGGTAACTAAGTAGAAAAACTTTATTAAAAACATGTTTGAATAGGTCGATATCTTTTCTCATTAATTAATATGGCTTCTTAGTTAAGAGTTGTATATTAATAGAATTATTTAGCCAGTTCTCAAAGTTATAAAAGTCAAAAAAAGTAATTTTAGTCTTTTTCATAAAAAAAAAAATTACATGATGACGACTGTACACCGCAATGAAACGCGCCCTGCTAAAGTTCATTTCACAGATGTCCACTGTCAAGCGCGCGCTGTTGAAACGCGCGCTGTTCAACAGCGCTGCTAGGAGCGGATCTCTGAAACCAGTCTTAAGGGTGCGTTTCCACTAGGGCATGCAAATATTCGAAAATTTTGGTATTCGAATATTCGAATATTTTTGCCTGAGATATTCGAATATTCGAATATTATTCGAAAAGTTATAAAGTCAAATAAAATAGGGTTTTACGTGGTAGGACACCAATTTGCAATTAGATAAAATAGACTCATTAAAATTTCTAAAATCAATCATATTTATTTGCGACAACATGTTAAAAAATTATAAAATCAAACAACTACCTACTTCAAATAAAAGAAACAAGGTAATTAGTTTTAACTTAATAAACCCCATCTCTTCCCGTGGGTGTCGTAAAAGGCGGACTAAGGGATCCATAAACCGGAAGATGGGCAGCAGCGTCTTTTCCGCATACCATCTCGGCTCACGCCACACTGCGATCGCCAACCCGCATTCCAAGCGTGGCGATTACGGCAACTCCCCTCCATGGATATAAACCCTAAAAAACGGCCCCTAGTCCCCGGCAGCCCCGCTATTCCTGACTCCGGTAGCGGTCACGGTAACGGCGGGGCATGGGGTGCGAAGAATCTCCGGCAGAGGCCAGGCTACCAAAAACGAAGACCTTTGGCCCTGGCAACATACAACACGCGCACACTGCGAACAGACGAGAAACTCGCTGAACTGGAGGAGGAATTGAGCAGGCTACGGTGGGACATTGTAGGATTATGTGAAGTCCGAAGAGAGGGAGAGGACGCCATGATCCTTAAGTCCGGAAACCTGCTCTAGTTCCGGGAGGGCGACCATCTGTCCCAGGGTGGTGTCGGGTTTATTATCCACAAGTCCCTCGTTAACAACGTGGTCCAGGTCGAGAGTGTTTCGACGAGGGTAGCGTACCTTATACTCAGAATCACCAAACGGTATTCGCTGAAGGTCATATAGGTATATGCACCGGCCGCGGAACACCCCGACGACGAGGTGGAGGCTATGTATTAGGATATCTCCAGAGCCATACGTAGCTCCAGGACCCATTACACCGTTGTGATGGGGGACTTCAACGCGAAACTAGGCAAACGAAATGACAACGAGCTGAGAGTGGGGAAATTTGGATACGGAGAAAGGAATGAGCGGGGTAAGCTGCTGGCCAGCTTTTTGGAGAAGGAGGGCCTCTTTATGATGAACTCTTTCTTTGAAAAGCCAAAACAGGCCAAGTGGACATGGATGCATCCCAATGGTGTAGTAAAAAATGAGTTTGACTTCATCTTGTAGACAAAAAGGCAAATATTCAATGATGTCTCTGTGATCAACTCGCTGAAGACAGGAAACGATCACCGAATGGTAAGAGGCACATTGAACCTAAAAACAAAGCTGGAAAGATGTCGACTGATGAAGTCCACGCTCCGACCAGCGCCTATCCAACTCCAAAACCCCGAAAGCTTTCAGCTCGAGTTGCACAACCGCTTCGAATGCCTAGGAGAATGCGAAAATGTGGACAATTACAACGACAAGTTCGTGGAAATTGTCCAAACGGCTGGGAATTAAGCTTTCAAAACCAGACGTTCAAAAAGAACATCTCGTATCTCAAACCCCACCAGCAAGCTCATGGAGGAAAGACGAAGCCTGATTCTAAAATCCTCTGAAAATGCTTGTCAGTATCGGCGACTAAACAGACAGATCCCCAAGTCCTTGACCCGCGATATACGTCAGTTTAATACAAATCGTATTAAAGAGGCTATCGAGCGTAATAAAGGGTCAAAAGTATTCGCAAGGGATCTGTCTGCTGGTCAAAGCCAACTGACAAAGCTGAAGACCGAGGATGGAAGAGTCGTGTCGTCCAAGCCCGAGCTGTTGGAAGAGGTTGAGAAGTCCTACGGACAATTATACACGACTACACGCTTACCTGTCAGTAATCAAGCTGAAGACCCGAGAGCCAGATTGACCCGACACTATACCGAAGATATCCCAGATGTCAGCCTGTGCGAGATAAGAATGGCACTCAAACAACTTAAGAACAACAAGGCACCGGGTGATGATGGAATTACAGCTGAGCTTCTGAAAGCAGGTGGAGAACCGGTACTTATAGCTCTTCAGAAGCTATTCAATTCCGTCATGCTCGAGGGACGAACGCCTACAGCATGGCACAGGAGTGTGGTGGTGCTCTTCTTCAAGAAGGGTGATAAGACTCTGCTGAACAATTACAGACCCATCTCACTCCTGAGCCATGTCTACAAACTGTTTTCGAGAGTCATTACGAATCGTCTCGCACGCAGGTTTGATGACTTCCAGCCTCCCGAACAAGCCGGTTTCCGAAAAGGCTTCAGTACCATAGACCACATACATACGCTGCGGCAAATTATACAGAAGACCGAAGAGTATAATCGGCCACTATGCTTGGCGTTTGTGGACTATGAGAAAGCCTTTGATTCTATCGAGACCTGGGCTGTGTTGCAGTCTCTCCAACGGTGCCAAGTCGATTATCGATACATCGAAGTATTGAAGTGTTTGTATTAAAACGCCACCATGTCGGTCCACCTCCAAGATCAGAAATCAAAACCTATCCGGCTGCAGCGTGGGGTGAGACAGGGAGATGTTATATCTCCGAAACTGTTCACCGCTGCACTGGAAAATGTTTTCAAGCTTCTGGACTGGAGAGGACTCGGCATTAACATCAATGGCGAGTACATCACTCACCTTCGATTTGCTGACGATATCGTGATCATGGCTGAGACCTTGGAGGACCTAGGCGCGATGCTCGAAGGACTCAGTAAAGCCTCCCAACAAGTGGGTCTTAAAATGAACATGGATAAGACGAAAATCATGTTAAACGTCCGTGTTACACCCACTCCTCTGAAGGTTGGAGACTCTACACTTGAAGTTGTTGACCAGTATGTATACCTGGGATAAACAGTCCAGTTAGGTAGGTCCAACTTCGAGAAAGAGATCAATCGCCGAATCCAACTCGGCTGGGCAGCGTTCGGGAAGCTTCGCAATATCGTCACGTCCAAAATACCGCAGTGTCTCAAGACTAAAGTCTTTGACCAGTGTGTGTTGCCAGTGATGATATATGAATCCGAGACATGGTCGCTTACTATGGGCCTCATAAGAAGGCTCAAAGTCACCCAAAAGGTGATGGAGCGCGCTATGCTTTGTGTTTCTCTACGTGATCGAATCAGAAATGAGGAGATACGTAGGAAAACTAAAGTTACCGACATAGCTCTCAGAATCGCTAGACTTAAGTGGCAGTGGGCAGGGCACATAGCTCGTAGAACAGATGGCCGTTGGGGCAGTAAAGTTCTCGAGTGGCGACTGCGCACCGGAAGACGCAGTGTGGGCAGGCCTCCGACTCGGTGGACCGACGACCTGGTGAAGGTTGCGGGAAGCCGCTGGATGCGAGCCGCACAGGACCGGTCAGTGTGGAAATCCTTGGGGAAGGCCTTTGTCCAGCAGTGGACGTCTTTCGGCTGATAGATAGATAATAAACCTATCATTAATGAGATCATCAATTATCATTGATTATCTAAAATAAAGTAATGAAAACAAAATTAAACAATTTCTGTTAACTTGGCAGTAACCTAAATAGAAACAATCACTCTCTGAGATCACATACATAAAAATAGTCCTTATTGGAAAATATAACAAATGAAAATACTTTAACAAATTTAATCCAGGTAAATTAATATATGGCAGTTTGCCATTCTTCTTCCCGAATAACGGCGAGCGCTCACGCAGGAATCGCACGTTCCTTCTTTTGGGTGCGTTCACGCAAGATGCGTTTGATGAAATATGTTAAAAACATTTTTTTAGATTTTTTTAAAAATAATTGTAATACTGTCTTTCAATATTTAATGTGATGAAATAAATAAACTCGTTACCACTATGGATCAAATATTGTATAAAATTCGTTCAAATGTCTTTAAAAATAATCGAATATTCGAATATTCGTAAACATTATTCGAATATTAAAATGAGGCGAATATTCGAATTATTCGAATATTCGAATATTCGATTGCAGGCCCTAGTTTCCACTGAAGCGGAGCGGAGACGTACAAAAGTGACTAATTAGATTACACAAAATCTCAGCTCCACTTCATTTCAAGAAATATGATTGGTAAGTTCGACACGTCTGCGCTCCGCTCCAGTGGAAACGCACTCTCAATCAGTCAGTTGACATACACCGAGCTGTGTAGAACTACACTACGGAATCGTTATTCCATTCGACTTTATAAGGATATCCTGCCGCTCCTTAAAATAGTACTATGCTGTGTGCTAAATCCATTCGTTTTCTTGCCCGAGAAACCAACTCCATAGACCCAAACTATATAGACCATAGGCGCGTCGGCCGTCACCTATTATCCAGATATCGCAGTCACCGTCATATTTAACTTAAACTTTACAAAGAATATTTTGATGTGGGTATTCAAAAAGAGGAGCGAGACTATTTGAGCAAATGAGGCTAATACAACTTACGTGACCCTTCTTTGGGAGTTACATAAGCATGCTCCATACAAAGTAGTTTCCTTGTCTTTGTCAGGTATTTTAGATTCTTTTCTGGAAGCTGATCAAATAAAGTATCCAATGATTGTGGCGATGGGTCTTCTTCAAAAAACATATACGTCCCAAGGGGGTTTTTATATTCACCTGAAAAACAATATCAAGTTTCAAAACAAATATTTTAAGAGACCCAAACAAGTAGTTATTTACTTGTAAAAGACAGTTGAAGTACTGTGGTGCAGAGCGGTTAAAAATTGAGCAGTTGACTGCATCAAAAGAGTTTATGAAATACAAGCATTTTCCTGCAGCTTGCCCAAGTGGATATTTTTGTTTTTAGGACTGTTTTCGATAGAGCACAGTAATGTTTTTAGAAGATCCCCCTTTAACTAAATTCTGCAGTTAAGCTATATGCCAAATGAATTAAATTTTAAGTAGGAGGTCAATTAGGTAGTATTTATAAAAAATTCGTGAACTGTCTATTTTAGGTAGGTTTGCCAATTTGACGTTCACGATTTTAGGGTGAGCGGGGGGGGGGGCATGACCCCTATGATCCTCCCCTCGGACCGCGCTTACGCACTACCGTAAAACGCTGCAACTTTGCCTCTTAGCTTCAACTTTGCCTAATCTATTAAAACTGACCTCATTTGATAACCTCCATTTATTTTCTACTTATACTATTGGGAAAAACACAATGGTTCTTTAGGCAACTCATTTTTTAATTTTTCGAAGTGATAACACTCCCCTGTTTTTATTTATCCGTTGTCAATGGTCACAAGAATAGAGCACTTTTTTGAGTTGGGTGCAAAACTTTTGTTTTTTTTTCTTAGAAAAATCGCGAATGGGATCTCTATGTCTATGAGTATTTAAGAGGTAAGCAGATATGCTCTTTCTAATACTGTTTTTAATTATTTTACTTGTAAATATCATATATGAAAAAAATCATATATGACTAGAGCGATGGTAGGCAATATTGCAACATGTTTCTCGGATACTAGTTGCACAACTTTGCCTAGGACTAGGGTTGTCACTAGTTACCTAACTACAGTGACGCGTATGGAGGATTATGGTTTTTGAATTATACTTTGAATATATTTTTTTAAGATTAATGATCTTTAATATCAGTTTGATGTTTTTTCCAATTATTTACAAGTATTATTTTATTTTAATGAATTATAACTATTATAATAATTTGTAAATAACTTCAAAATTAAGTCTTTACAAATTCCGGAGAACCTAGGTTTTATTTATTTTTCGATTTTTTTATTTAGTTTTTAGTTTTCATGACTAAAATTATAAATTTCATAATACTTTCAGTTAAAAAATAACCCATATTTTTTTTCGGTGTCAAAAAGGACTTCATGTTTTCTTAGTTTTTTTTAAGCAAAAATGTTGGTGATAGAAATAAATGGACTGCATTTAAGGTAATATTTAGAGAATGAAGGCAAACATGAAAGATGGGTGAAAAGACAGTTTTAATAATAATAGACAGGCAATCACAAAGAAACAAAGCATTAGACAATAAAAAAGTATAAAAGAAACTATAAAACCAAAGAGTCTGCGACATCTGTACAGTAAATATTTATGAATTTTGTGTTATTTTTGTATATTTGGATACTAACTATGGTAACAAACTAGCTGTGCCCAACTTTGCCAACTAGCAAGAAAAAAAATTTTTTGTTTGTTTCAAGGCATACATAATATCTCGATTGTTAGACACAGGTATTGTTACATTAAAATTAAGACCAGTTTTCAAACACGGTACATATTTATTCTGATAATCTGCTAAGCAAAGTTGCACAATTTTACTACAACTTTGACGGTCTCCCGACGTAAACCTAACTACTGTTTTGGCATTATGAACCTGTAAAATGGCGTAAATCTTAACTTCGCGTGTTAATTTAGAAATGAGCACATATAACAAACACTTTAAGAGAAAATGATAAAAAACCTTAAATTTCGTGCAAAGTTGCAGCATTTTACGGTATGCACTACTTACGTACCTACAGCATTGGCGCGACTTCGCGTTACAGTGCGTAAGACAAAATCAAAGAAACCCAATTTCTTGGGTTATCTTAACATTCCTGAACTTTTTGTTTATGTAGATTATCTCAGTATGATGAACTTACTGAGACTGATGATGATGAGACTTAAAAACCACATATGAATGTTAAAACTAGTCCAGAGATTGATAAAACTGAATCGCGAGAATCAAGATGAATCCAAATGATAATCCATGATTCGAAGGATAATACACAATATGAATGCTTACTTACATTATTTATGATTAAGTCATCTGATCAGAAAGCAAGAATTGATTCGGCAACTTTTTTGCAAAGAGTGATACCATCCGATTGTCACAATTGTTCGCGGGTGGTAGGACCTTGTGCGAGGTCCGTCCGGATCGCTACCACCATCTTACTCGCTAATCCTGCCGCTAAGCAGCAGTGCTTGCACTGTTGTGTTCCGGTGTGGAGAGTAAAACAGCCGAGGAAATTACAGGCACAAGAGGCATTTCATCCTAGCCCTCTAGGTTGGCAACGCATCTGCAATCCCCTCCGGGGTTGCAGGTGTCTATGGGCAGTGGTGATCACTTACCATCAGGTGGCCCACTTGCTCGTTTGCCTTCCATATCACATAAAAAAAAAAAAAAAAAAAAAAACAAAATAGACACAGAAGGTCTGCTCAATACAAACCACTAAAATCCTAAGCATATACATGCTTATAGAAATATACGGTCGTTCGAGGCAAGGTCACGATCGCACAGTACGTGATCTTGCCTACAACGACCATATACGACTATAAGCATGTATATGCTTAGGATTTTTGTGAGCGTATTGAGCGGACCTTCTGTGTCTATTTTGTGACAAATGGATGGTATCACTCTTTGCAAAAAAGTTGCCGAGTCAATTCTTGCTTTCTGATCAGATGACTTAATCTTAAATAATGTGAGTAAGCATTCAGATTGTGTATTATCCTTCGAATCATGGATTATCATTTGGATTCATCTTGATTCTCGCGATTCAGTTTTATCAACAGTATTAAACCAACAATCACCTTTTTAAGATACTTGCAATATACATTTTTATGACTTATTTATTATTGAAATTAATAGAGAAATCCGACACATTGTTACCAGACTGATTTAGCATAGGATCCCATGTACGCACTTGAGTTTTACACTGGTGTCGATTCGGTTTAACAGTAGTAAACTTTTGAGTGTTCTTTTTCTTTCAGTATCAAAAACAACAAGGACAGGACACTTTAAGTTTAGTTGTGTCTAAAAAGTTAAACGTGAACACAATGAATCAACCCCATTATATTTATCTCTAATTAAAACAAACCATCTGCATAACTAGTACTTTACAATTTTAATCACTACGTAGTCCACACAAGCGCATTCCAACGAAAAAAATATGTTCTGTATTAGCATTTAGCATATGTAACTTAGCAGAACATCCTATACTGACGCAAACATGCTAAAAATAAAATATCCATAGTTACCTGTAAAAAAAGTATCATCTGTTTGAATAATTGGTTGTTTTTCCATTACACCCAATACGTGTATATTGCGATATGTTTCTATATTAACATTGTTTTGGAAATCTGCATATATTAGGATTTCTTCTTCAGAATCTGAATTAGCTCCAAACGCTTCCATTTATCTTCGGTCAACTTATGAACTTGTATGTATGACTATGATATATATAAGATAAGATAATCACTATGATGACAAAACAATGACGAAAAGCCGAAAGCCGAAAACCGCAAAGCCAAAGAGAATATAATCACTATTGCGCAAAGCACAGAGCTGTTTTTCTTTATTTTGGACTGTGAAGCAACTGTGAAGTGAGTTTGACCCTGACAGCAGGATAGCCTATTGTGAATCGTGTAAGTGTGAAAGAAACAGACTCTAATGTCACCCCCCCCCCATATCTCATCCCTGAATTCCAGCGCCGTAAAAAGTAAAAACATTAAAAAAAACCCTGAACGGGACCTTTTTATAGTATTTTTTACCCTGACAACAGGATAGACTATAGTTTGTGTGTGATGTGACTTGTGATTGTCAAAGAGAATATAATCACGTGACTATAGTAAATATTTTAAGTTTGAAACATGTTTGAAAGGAACAGACAGACTCTATCAGGCAAATCGGGCAAATCTTACACCTTGATTTTGGAACAGACCAAAACCACGATAAACCTTCCTTACTGTGGCAACCCTACCTAAATAAAAATATTCCAAAATAATCGACGTTCGGTTCGGGGTGCGCGTGTTGAAGTTGGTCTAAATCCACCCAGTTTAAATAATAAATCCAGTGATTTTTACTGCAAAAAATGTCGGATTGGGATACCGTTACGATATTACGCAAGAAACCACCTAAGGCGTCTGCATTGAAGACGGAACAAGCTGTAAATGCAGCACGCCGTCAAGGTTTACCAGTTGATACTACACAAAAGTATGGTGCCGGAACTAATAAACAACATGCTACTACAAAAAACACTGCTAAACTCGATAGAGAGACTGAAGAATTACGCCACGACAAAATACCACTCGATCTGGGAAAACTAATAATGCAAGGACGCCAGGCCAAGGGAATGAGTCAGAAAGATTTAGCTACGAAAATATGCGAGAAACCTCAAATTGTAAATGATTATGAAGCAGGACGTGGAATCCCAAATAACATTGTTCTTGGAAAGATAGAAAGAGCAATTGGAATAAAACTTCGCGGAAAGGAAAGAGGCCAACCACTTCAGCCTCCTGGAGGAAAGAAATAGCGGGTTCTCTGGGAGGCGAAGATTCAGTACCGATATTTGTTTATTGCATAATATTCTCATTTTGGGCGATAATATGTATGTATTTTTTTTGTTAAAAATTAAGCATTTACATTTTTCTTCTGGAATGTTCTAGCCATCTGTCTATATGTATTGCCACATGAAAAGAAAATGTTATGGAGTTTAGTGTTCGTGTTTACTTGTTGAGAAATATGGATGTGATACGCAATAAAACTAGATATTCCGTTAAAAAAATGATTTATTTCATTGTCTTAGCATACAAATACAAAAAGTGATATATTTAGGTAATAAAATAGATAGTTGATCACTGCCACTTACTGATGTGCCATGCCCGGGAATATTCCCGCAAGACAGAGACAGCGCTCTATATCACATATAGCGCCGTCCCTTGGGAATATTCCCATGGTAATATACCCAATATTTCCAAAGGACGGCGCTGCGCTATATGCAATATAGAGCGCTGTCTCTGTCTGAGGGAATATTCCCGGGAACGGCACATCCAAAGAGAATATAACACGTGTCCATTACTCCAGCGGAATGTTGTAGCTAATAAGAATGTGAGTATAATAGGGAATTAGAGCATCATTAGGACTAATTGTGCGCCAGCAGCGGAATTTGTGCGTCTTATAATTTCGGAGATATTCATTAAAAACCGATTCCGCCAGGGTCACGTTCCCCCAGCGGCATGATTTAGAAAAAGACGGTCTAGCTCATAACAAAGTACATGACTGAGTAGCTTTCGTCTTGTTATAAATGTGCGCAAATAGCGGAATTTGTGCATCTTACGGTTTTCGAATTATTCAAGATTCCGCTGCAGTAATGTTTTTGGGTTTTCTGTATCTCGAAAACGGCTGATAGAAGAAATTTTAAAAAAAAAACCACTAGTACACCTTAATTTGTGCGTAATTTGAGCAATGTTAGTTTTTTGAAAATTATGATATTTTTTTAGTAATTAATTTGTTTAGAAAAATCAGGAAATTCTAATTTACAAGGAAACGAGTGAAGTAGCAATCGAATAAAGAACACTCAAATATTCCTCTAGTAGACCCTAATAATATCTGCAATTGTGGATTGTATTATCCAGTCAATTAGTGAGATATACCATTTAATTACGAAATTAATTTAGCGAAATTTTAAAGATTGAATTCAGTGCTTCTATAAGACTATGAAACATGAAATTTTACATAAAATTAGAGCATCCTGCTAGCAAGCTGTCCTGGAAGTTTCAGCTTAGAATAACGTTGATTTAAAAAGATTTACCCTAAAGAAGAAAGAACGAACTTTTTCCCTATAACCTGACCAAATTAGAATGTATACGCGAAAGCGGCCGCGCCATACAAAAGGATAACCTTCTTAAATGAAAGGTATATTGAAGGAAGCTTTGTGAGTACAGTTGCGTGCAAATGTTTTATTGACGATTGTTTTCTTAGTACCTACGTGCTCGTATAGCGGCCGGGACGAAGTTATTATAAAAGATACTTGTAATAAGATTTCTAGATAGTAAGTATCTTATCTAAGTCTTGCCGCCAAACATAAATGTTAACAGCATGGATGTGTTCCGGCATGAAGATAGCCAGTTCCCCATTGCGTTGGGGATTCTTTGGTAAGCCCGCTTCCATCATCGGCGTCATCATTAATCAGGTGAGATGTTGCCAATGGCTAAAAACGGAGGATTAAAAAAAATCAACATTAAGTAGTGTTTAATTTATAGCATACTGATTAATAGTTCGAGAAGGTTAAAATAAAAATTAAAAAGAAGAATGAAACAATGAAGAGTTCTGAGAGAAGAAAGAAGAGATCTGCTAAAATCTGCCACACTACGTGGAACCCTGATATTTTGGATAATTATGTATATGGTTCACCTACATAAAATTAATAAACGGGAAATTCCCGTACTACCTTGTATGAAACAAAAGTTGCTATCTAAGAACCTAATTAAAATTATTTTCTAGTTAGCAAGTCATAAAAAAAATATATAACTTTTCTATTGCTATTTAAAAAAAGTATTTCCTTGAAAACTGCCAAAAACTTTTTTAAATCGTCAGCTTATTCTGCCTGAGTTAAAATTTAGTAGCCAAATCTGCCCAAATGGCAGAAATCTGCCACATGGACGGGTGCACATCTGGACGGGTTTCAAAAACACGGGAACTCGCGCGACGGGGGGAGCTCATCACCTACCCGTGCCCCGGGGGCTACCTGTGTGAGAAGCGCAGCTCAGTTCAAAGCGATAAGATAAACACTTTGATCAGAAATTAACAAAGCATTGATTTGATTATATCTGCTTTGCGAGAAATATACCTCAACACATAGATGTAATAAAGTACTAATTACTTCTATGCTATTCTATGGTATGTTCTATGGTACTAGGTAGAAAAAAATATTGACGATTTAAAAGCATGTGCAAAGCATCTACTTTTGTCGATGTTACCCGATTTTAGTTAATTTAAATACGACGCCAAATAATAAAACATATATTAACATCATATCAAAAAAAATTCTGCTTAATTGTCCAATTAGTTCTGGTTGTATGCTACCAATTTAGGAAGGTTATCCTTTTGTATGGCGCGGCCGCTTTCTCGTATATATTCTAATTTGGTCGGGTTATAGGGAAAAAGTTCGTTCTTTCTTCTTTTGGGTAAATATTTTTAAATCAACGTTATTCAAAGCTGAAACTTACAGGAAAGCTTGCTAGCAGGATGCTCTAATTTTATGTAAAATTTCATGTTTCATAGTCTTATAGAAGCACTGAATTCAATCTTTAAAATTTCGCTAAATTAATTTCGTAATTAAATGGTATATCTCACTAATTGACTGGATAATACAATCCACAATTGCAGATATTGTTAGGGTCTACTAGAGGAATATTTGAGTGCTCTTTATTCGATTGCAACTTCACTCGTTTCCTTGTAAATCAGAATTTCCTGATTTTCTAAACAAATTAATTACTAAAAAAATATCATAATTTTCAAAAAACTAACATTGCTCAAATTACGCACAAATTATGGTGTACTAGTGGTTTTTTTTTGAAATTTCTTCTATCAGCCGTTTTCGAGATACAGAAAACCCAAAAACGTTACTGCAGCGGAATCTTGAATAATTCGAAAACCGTAAGATGCACAAATTCCGCTATTTGCGCACATTTATAACACGACGAAAGCTTCTCAATCATGTACTTTGTTATGAGCTAGACCGTATTTTTCTAAATCATGCCACTGGGGGAACGTGACCCTGGCGGAATCGGTTTTTAATGAATATCTCCGAAATTATAAGACGCACAAATTCCGCTGCTGGCGCACAATTAGTCCTAATGATGCTCTAATTCCCTATTACAATCACATTCTTCTTAGCTACAACATTCCGCTGGCGTAATGGACACATATAACACTACGTTTTGGCACATCATCAGTACTGCCACTGCCATGAATCAAAGAGATTTTTTTTTGTTTTATTTTACCCCGAGATGGGGAAGGCAAAGGATCAGAGCCATACAGCCTAGTCTGTTGAAAATCTGTCTTATTTAAAGGCCAAAAGTAGAGATGGGTTTTTGCCCGGGCATTTATGGGCATTTTGAGTAAATGCCCAATATACGTCCTTTTAAGCCCACTAAATGCCCGAACACAGGGCATTTATTTTAATTGAAAATTTTCAACAATTATACCAGAATGGTTCGCTTAAATTACTTTTTAGTGTTTTAATTGTAAAGTAAAACTATAATTCAAAGTTTAAATATCTTGTCTTAGAAATGTCTAGATGATTTATTTAAAAAAAAACAATATGTGAACAACGAAATCTAACTTAAAATTTTAATTAAATATTTACAGAATGAATTAAACAGAAAACACTTTCGCAAAAATAAATCGTCGCGACACGGATCCCTAGTTTGTAGTGTTCGAGCGCACGCCGAAGAGCAGAAAGAGGAGGCGCGCTGGTCTTCATTGGTTTTATAGCCTCGCCGCTCGTAGCGCCCCCACTACTCGTCTGGCGCAGCCAACACGGCCTCTCCTGACGGAGCAGCGTCCCCGATGCTCGCTGAAGGTGGCCCTGGCTGTGGCTGCATCTCGCGTAAACAGGGCTCTTGCATCTCACCGCTTGGCCCTGGCTGTGGTTCTGAGGCTGTATCAAGGGTCGGTTCCTCGGCACCTGAGAAGCAAAATGCACGATATTAGACTTAACACAAACTACACATCTACTTTTAGTTGCGCAGGTACTTCAATGAGAAAAGAGTTACTATGCGCTTCAATAAGTAACGTATCAGCACGTAAGTTACGGAGGAAACAATTAGCTCACGATGCCACACAAGGCCTTACACGTGTTCAATTTACAAAAATCAATGCTGCACAAAGATTTTCTTAAGACCTAGGCCATGTCCGTTAAAAATGATGATACCCAACCCACTCGATGCTACACAAAGCCTTACACGAGCATATACGTTGCACTCGATGCTACACAAAGCCTTACACGAGTACACAACGCAGTGTCCTTATGTCAAAGCCATCCAGGCGTACATGTCGACACACACGGACATAGGTCTATTCCCAGTCACCACTATGCCACACAAGGCCTTACAAGGGTTTGTTCCAGGTCAACCTTTCACCCCATAAGCTAAATAAGACTCAAAAATATTTATTGAAAACGCATAGCGAACACCTTTCATACTAATGTACAGTCGACAGCACAACACACGTAAACGCAATACATGTGCCGCCGACCACACCTAGGGGCATAAAATAAACATTTAAGAGACAATTACATTCAAAGAAGACTGCACATGTATCCGGGGTCCACTCGCCACTCCAGGGCAGCATATACTCCGCAGCTGCTTGCGTACTCTTGCCGTACGAGCCGGCCACCAGGCGCAGTTCATAGCGGCCGTTGGGGAGAGCGTTGATGATGCGGTATGGACCCCGTATGCCGCTGTCAAGCTTATCAGTACTTTGTGAAGATTTTTTAACAAAAACCATATCGTTCACAGCGAAAACTCTAGGTGCTTTTCTGCTTTTATTGACGCAAGCATCCTGGTTCGCTTGATTTTGAGCCAACCGTTCCTCAGCCCTTTGCCTCCGCAGTTCACGCCAGGCCTCGCGATTCGGCGTATTGCCCTCAACGGTGATGTCTCTCACGAGAGCGTTAATAGTAGGGGTGGTCGTGTCGCAACCGATAAGTAAGTTGAGTGCCGAGCACTGCGTGGTTTTCTGTTTATTAACATTCAAAACTAACTGTAATTTCCAAAGTACATTAGACCATGACTCATTCTTATGATTTACATCTATTCTTACCATATTTAGAACTGTCCGACAGTACCGTTCTACTTGACCATTCTCTTGGTGCATTTCGGGCGTTATATAATGTATTTGAATACCGAAATTAGCTGACCATGCACCAAAATCGTTACTGTCGAACATTCTACCCCTGTCGCACACTATCAATCGAGGCGTGCCAAAAATCGAGATAGCGTTAGTAAACGCGCGTTTAAGCTCCGCACTTTCCTGTCTGTACATTGGGTACAGGAAACAGTACTTCGTAAACGCATCGATTAATATGAGAATGTACTTGTACCCATTTGACTCTGGCAGGGGTCCAAGTACATCCGCATGCACTGTATCGAAGGGAGCCGTGGGTTTGGTCCACGACACTATAGGCTGTAGCGGAGCGCGAGGCACCTTTTTGTATGCTAAACACACAACGCAGTGCGCTATGTATTTCTTGACGAACTGGCGCATGTTGGGGAACCAGAAATGTTTTAATATGAGATCGAGGACCTTTTCATTGCCAACATGTCCGTGTTCGTCATGAAACACACGCAACAGGCTTAACCTAAAGCCTTTTGGTACGTAACAGAGTAATCGCGACTCCTCTCCGATTGGGTTGTACTTATAGTACAAAAGGTTGTTTCGTATCACGTATCGCAAGCTATCTAACTCCCCGCGATTAAGTTTTTCGATCATAGTGACGATTTCGTCATCAGCAGTTTGTGCTACTTGAGCCCAGTTAAGCGGCTTCTTAGCTGCGCATAGGTTGACCGGGTTACGGCTGAGGTAGTCAGCATGTGGCATAAATTGTCCTTTCCGATATTCGATCGTAAAATTATAGTCCTGAAGGTACATCCACCAACGTGCCACCCTAGGTAGGAGATCTTTTTTACGTTGTGTCATTTTCAAGGCGTTGCAGTCTGTGACCACTTTAAATTGTTTTCCAACCAGATATTGACGAAAGTGCTGCAAGGCCTTGACTACAGCTAGAGTCTCTAGTTCGTAGGAATGGTACTTGGGTTCTGCACCTACAGTGACCTTACTAAAGTATGCTACCGCATGTCTGCGTCCGTCCTTTGTTATTTGCATTAATACTGCACCATAACCAAGCGAACTCGCGTCGCAGTGTACTTCGGTCTCAAGCGACGGATCAAAAATTAACAACGCAGGTTCGCTAGTTAAATATGAGATGACTGCTTGTCTCGCTCGCTCCTGCTCTTCTCCCCAATGGAATTTAACATCTTTCCGCGTCAGAGAAGCTATAGGAGAAACCAAAGTGGCATATCCCGGGATGTACCTCCTGAAGTAACCGGCCAGACCGAGGAGCTGCCTAACTTGCTTCACGTTTGTTGGAGTCGGAGACTTGGTTAGTGCATTAATTTTATGCTCGCTCGGCCGAACCTGACCGTTACTGATCGTTCTCCCGAGATACTCCACCTTGGTTGTAAGAAAAGAGCATTTTCGCAAGTTAATTGAAAACCCTGCTTGTGTTAAAGTTTCCAGAACAGAATCAAGCAAAGACAAGCCTTCCTCTACGGAGTTACTAAGCAACAACACGTCATCGATATAACACAGTACCTGACCCGCATCTATAAAGGACCTTAACGTATCCGACATAATCCGCTGATATACGACGGGCGCATTCGCAAGGCCGTAGGGCATCTTGACATATTCATAATGCCCCTCGGGCGTTACGAATGCAGTTCGGTGCACAGAATCCTCTGAAACTCTAATTTGGTGGAAACCGGTTACCATATCAAGCGCAGAAAAGTATTTACATTTTCCAAGTCTGTCGATGTGATCTTCGATCAAAGGGAGCGGGTATCGGTCTTTTATGGTAACACTGTTGAGAGCACGATAGTCGACAACCATCCTATCCGAACCGTCCTTCTTTTTCACCAACAGAACTGGACTCGCATAAGAGGACTCTGATTCACGAATTATGCCCTTCTCCTTTAAATCGTTAACTATCTTACGGACGCGCAGTTTTTCGTCGTGTGCTAATTTGTACAGTCTATAATGTACAGGTTCCTCACTAGTAACTCGAATGTGCATCTCGCCAGTTTTCACTGTAGTTGTCGCGGTTCCGCTAAGAAAGTACTCAGAATATTTGATAAGTACCGACGTTAATCGTTCCCTCTCATCACCACACAGCGGTGTATTAACTGAGCCGAGTTGCACACTTGGGTCACTATTTGTCACATTATTTACTATTGAAGCATTCCTAACTATGTGTTGGCTATTACCGGTTCGGATGTACGCAATACCTTCCCTATTTAACACATCCGTACCCACAAGTACAGGCACGCTGAGGTAATCGTGAGGCACAACATAAAAATCTACTTCTAATGTAACGTCCTTGAATTCGACGGGCAACGTCACAAAAGACTCTGAACGCATCTCGACACCACCCAGACCGCGTAATATTTGTACACTCTTATTCATTCGACACGAAAAATGCTTTACAAGATCGCCCGAAATCAAAGAAATACTTGAACCACTATCGATAAGTACATCAGTAGGTATGCCGCTAATCACTGCTGTAGTTACATCGCGTTTTGTACGCTCACAAATTGTTTCACGGCAAAAATTTACATTGGCTTTATTCCTTGATTCCGAACGCTCCTTTGCGAAACACTTTTCTTCGGTGTGGCCTAGTTTCTTACAAAATGTACACACGAGTTTCGGTGCAGATTTATTAGACTCGGGGGTAGACGCAGAATTATTTTTGTTGGTGTTATCGTTGTTAGATTCGGACTTGAAACGCTTGGGACAGAACCTGTGTTTATGGCCAGTCAAATTGCAATTATAACACCGCTGTCGTAAGTCCGTGTCAAGGGCGGGTCGTTTGCGGTCCCTATTAACGGATGAGTTTTTAGCGAACCGGTACTCACGTGACTGCGAGGCAATAGGTACACTTGCACTTTTAGATGAGGACAAAAAGGAGCTTGCGTTCGAACGATTTGGTTTTACGTAAATTGATAAGAACTCCACTATTGTTTCCGGCGTTAATTTTGCGTTTGTAGCGGCAGCTCGTATTTGTGGATCTTTTATACCGCGTACAATTATTGCACATAACAATTCGTCACTTAATCCTTTCACAATGCGTAATCGTAGTAAAGATTTACGCGCGTAGTCGGCGTAAGTGGAGTACTTATCAGATTCCGTACACATTACTTCAAAAAGGATGTTCGCGACGTCAACGCGACGTGGACACAATGCTTTGAGTTCTAATTTAAAATTAGACCAAGTGCGATTATCACTAGTCCACTCGCGCAACCAGGAACGTGCGTCACCCCTCAATGATAATCCAATCCGGGCTAGGCATTCTTTTTCATCCCACTGGTTTCGCGTGCGGGCACTATCTACCTCATCACACCACGCATTGACGTCGTGAATACTTGGATCAAAATCTGAGACATAGTAGTGGTTGGATCTCACCGGATTAATGGCCTTGAGCGCGTCGATGAGGCGCTCTGTGACGTCCGTCGACGCTGTGACCGATGACACGGGGCTCACAGCACTCGGAGCGCCGAATGCTCCCTCGCCACGTGGTTCGCTCGTCGCGACGGTAAGCGCTGGTGCGCTAGGGGCGAGCAGCGGTGGCGGCGATGCAAGTGACGCCACGTTTACGCTACCCGCGTCCGCAACGTTGGCGATCGCTGGCAGCGAGGCTTCTCTGGAGTGGGTGGTGGCGCGCTGCTCCAGCGTCGCCAGACGGTTGAGGATCGCGTCCATCGTTGCTGCTAGGCTACCTATATTAGGATGAGAAACGGGCGGAGGCGCGCGCTCTCGCGGTGCTGCACGTTTCCTGCTAGACATGGTGAAACCAGGAATGGCATTAAGCGGCCACTAAGGCTTCTGAATCCCACTTCTGATCTTAGAAATGTCTAGATGATTTATTTAAAAAAAAACAATATGTGAACAACGAAATCTAACTTAAAATTTTAATTAAATATTTACAGAATGAATTAAACAGAAAACACTTTCGCAAAAATAAATCGTCGCGACACGGATCCCTAGTTTGTAGTGTTCGAGCGCACGCCGAAGAGCAGAAAGAGGAGGCGCGCTGGTCTTCATTGGTTTTATAGCCTCGCCGCTCGTAGCGCCCCCACTACTCGTCTGGCGCAGCCAACACTTGTTTATAAACAACCACCTATTTTTAATCGATTAATTTGCCATTCTAAATACTAATAGCTATTTGTGCTAACAATTCAGTTTTTTATAAATTAGTAAGTAGTTTACTACATAGTACCTTTATTAACCACCTTTATTAACACACATTTATTAACCTCCCTAGCCTAGTGGCTTGTCCGCCCGCTTCACATTAGGATGTCGCGGGTTCGATTCCTGACAGGGTCCAACTTTGTAGGACTCGGTGGTAAGGTATTTTCTGAGCCCACCTGGCTAGATACCACCACCTTATGTAAGTTTTGCCGCCTAACATCAATGTTAACAGCATTGATGTGTTCCGGCATGAAGATAAGATAGCCAGTTCCCCATTGCGTTGGGGAATCTTGGTAAGCCCGCTTCAATCTTCGGCATCATCATCACTTGCCATTAGGTGAGATGATGCGAAGGGCTTATAGTCCAGTAAATAAAAGATTTGAGGTCGCATTAAAGACACCTGACTAAAATGGTTTGGAAATAAAAGAATTGGTGTTTTACTAAGCATTCGTGGTAATTTTGTGATTGTAAGGGCGTTCAACCCTTAGAAATACCTAAAGACGCCTTTTAACTTGTATACGCCAAACAATAAATGCACTTTTGGGGAAAACTGAGATTTATAACTATAGTTACCTTATAAATATGGTACTTAAGTTGTCTCTAGTTTAAAGCAATAAATTCTTAATATTACGATATTTTTTATATTATTGCGTGAAAAATAATACTTACAAAATGGAGCCTTCGGAGATTTTTATGTTTTTTAAGTCTAATTGTAAGGCTTGAACATGTGTTAAGTTTTCACCTAGGTGACTATTTCAGAACCCAATTAAAAACGATTTTTTAAAGATTTCTGTAGTACACATTAAAGACACTACAAATATTTTCTTGGCTGTGCCGTAACACTAATATTATCTATTGGAAATCATCATCGTCCCTTGTACAAACAAAGAAGTTTCTTCTTAAAACGCATTTTAACTAAAATGTATTAGACATTATAATTATATTTCAAACGCCGAGAAGGTGCGTCAGCTGCCACGTACGCATAGCCAGTGTGCGACAGAGACGGAGCTATTGGGTGCGAAAAAGACAAGTGCGCGGATAGCTAGATGGATAGTGCGAAACGCAAATGTGATAAAATGCACAATATGATAGGTAGGTAGTAGTTATTTAATAATAATTGTGTCATACTCATTGGATTGTGGGCATCCAAACGTGATCATAGTACTACCGTTCTACTGATTTACCACATAGATATACCTACTGCAAATTCAATTCAAAAGAAGAAACTTTGTCCTATCGATTCGCCGAACATTTAACTCCAAAAATTATACATAATTATTATATTGTCATGACATGAGTGTCATCGCCATTTTTCCATGACTTTCCATGAGCCTGCCAAAGCAACCCCACTTCCAATGCCAGTGGGCCTGTTCTTATGAAGTAAAAGTAGGTAGGTATTTACGCTAAATTTCACGAACTAGATGCGACATATCGTCGTTGCGATTTACCGTAATTTTGGATCAAGAATCAGGACTTCAAACTTGGCATAGTTGTTCCTTAGGTGGTCTTAAGTGGAATAAGCCCGGGAGGCATCGGGAGGCATCACGGTGGCGGCGTTATTATACCGCAATAGCTGTCCACTTTGCTTTCGCTTGCCCTCTTGAAGCTCTTAGTAACTGACACGTTTCGTAACCCAGCATACGAGTCACAAGACCACACCAACGTAATTTTCTACGCTTAAGGCATGCCTCAATTCCGTATACGTTTGCACGGTGTAGAACCTTTGCATATCTTATATGGTTGGACCAGTCGATGTTCATGATATCACGGAGGCACTGCATGTAAAATCTATCGAGGCAGCGTATTTCTTTCCTATTAGACTGGTGGCGAAAATAATAAAAGTGCTCTATTTACCGAGTTTATTTCTCTGGCTCCTATATAGCTACAACAATTATCAATATTTTCGTCTTGATTCGTAGATCATCAAATAGCCAGTCATAAGAAAGGGGGAGGGGGGCCGATATAACTAGGACGAAACAAACGACCTTACGACAGGCTATTTCGTAATATCTGTACTAAAATGAATCCATCGATCTATACCTGTCATAGCTCTATATAAACACTATGTCTCTCACGAATTTAGGAGGTTTGGAATTACTTTGGACATATACACCAAGATCTTAGTAGCTAATATCATGAATGTAGGTCTACGTTTGCCAAAAACTGCTAAAGCTGAACCAATCCCAATGATCTCAGGGTCGAGGTCACATTTGAATGTTATTGCACTTCCCAAATACTTAAACTTCTCCACATGCTTCATGACATTCTAACCGAGATACATTTGGAGTTATATTGTTCAGTTGTCTCCCAACATACATAACATCGATCTTACTTACACTGTCAGTACTAATTTTTTTTTAATGACTCGTCAAAACTGGTCATCAGTTTTTGCAGAGATATTAGGGGATTCCGCTGTAAAACATAAGTCGTCCACGTACCTTATTGCTGTAACTATATGGCATAAAACTTTGTTACGTGCCTTCATTCGGTCTAGGTTGAAAAATTTACCGTCAGTTGTTAGTACGGACTACGGAAGTGTATAAAGATGCCTTTTGGGATGTTATGTGTGTGGCTCATAAAGTATGTTAACAACCCATTACATCCCCACTGCAGAGGCACGGATCTCTTCCCATAACTCGGGAAGTTTAGGCCATACTCCACACACGGGGGCCAAGTCCGGATTGGTGGAGGTTGTGGGGCTAGTGGCCAACCCCAGTGTCAGAAAATTTCAAGCCGCCTAAGGACTCCAACGTGGCTTAACGACTGCCATCTAGCGATAGCAGCCGGCACCAACGGCTTAACGTACCTTGCGAAGCATTGAAACGGTCGAGATAAATGCCACTAACAGTCATACCCATCCAGGTTATGACCGTGTCTGTAGTCAGTTAACCTTCGTGATCGACGCGACCACGCAAGCCGCACTGAGCGACGACCGCTTCTCATATAAAGTATATTTACTAAAATTAACATAAATTTGCTTAAATATATTATTGAACATAGCTTTTGGTCATACCCAATCATGGCAATTTAGTAGATCCTATCCATTGCTTTTATTAAACAAGTCATTTATGGATCAGATTTGTATTCCAAAGTACCGACGGATTATTTGTTTTCGATGTAAATAATATTTTCCTTCACGATTATAAATAATTTAAACACTTATATTGTATTTCTTAAGTTAAGTGAATTTGTAATTCTTTTTGAGAAATAAATATCTCAAACCGTGTATGGATCTTACAGCTCATAATTTTATTGTTGACATGATTTTTAATAGAAATTAAGTGTTAAAAAAATATGTGCTGAAGTGAGTTTCTTCTGGACTCAACGTTTCTTCTCTCTTCGCAAACATTTCCTGAAACGTTGAGTGTACAAATTCCGCGTGGTAAGGACTTTGTGCTAGATAGAAAAAAAAATTGTACTAGATAAATAACCATTTTTTTTAAATATGTTGTCCACGTTATTCGGATTATATGAATTTGTTATATTTTTTTTAGTGAAAGAACTTGAAAGAAGTCTTTATTTAATCAGAAATGAATTAGTCTTCCTTGAATTATCCGAAAATGATATTATCACACTTGACCTAGTACATAAAGTTATGGACGTATTAGCTCGAAAGAGGAGCGCGACCGAATCAAACTTTCCTTGCCTCTCCTCGCCACTTTTGTGATGCCTCTCGATGCCAGTAGTATAAGGAAGACTGTTTTATATGGGGGGATTAGTTAAAAAAGTGTCCAACTGTAAGCAGTAAATAATAGTTCAAGAATCCATCAGAGTGGCGCTAATGTAGACAAGGATTATGAAAATAATATATGAAAAAAAAAATAATTCTTATTTTATGTTTTTTTGTTTTAAAGTGCGTTATAACAAAGCGGATTCTTTCCTTGTTTTCTTCTCTGTTTCTAATAACTTTTCTCGCTTTCTTTAAAATTTACCCTTTTTAGGGTTCCGTAGTCAACGAGGAACCCTTATAGTTTCGCCATGTGCATCTGTCTGTCCGCGGCTTAGCTCAGAGACTATTAGTACTCCAGAGCTGTAATTTGGCACGGATATGCATATTAATCCTTATATACTTCCAGCCTCCCGAACAAGCCGGTTTTCGAAAAGGCTTCAGTACCATAGACCACATACATACGCTTCGGCAGATTATACAGAAGACCGAAGAGTATAATTGACCACTAAGCTTGGCGTTTGTGGACTATGAGAAAGCCTTTGATTCGATCGAGACCTGGGCTGTATTGCAATCTCTCCTAACGGTGCCAGATCGATTATCGATACATCGAAGTTTTGAAGTGTTTGTATGAAAATGCCAGCATGTTGGTCCACCTCCAGGATCAGAATTCGAAACCTATCCGGCTGCAGCGTGGGGTGAGACAGTGAGACGTTATATCGCCGAAACTGTTCACCGCTGCACTGGAAGATGTTTTCAAGCTTCTGGACTGGAAAGGACTCGGCATTAACATCAATGGCGAGTACATCAATCACCTTCGATTTGCTGACGATATCGTGATCATGTCTGAGACCTTGGAGGATCTAGGCGCAATGCTCAAGGGACTAAGTAGAGTCTCCCAACAAGTGGGTCTTAAAATGATACATAGATAAGACGAAAATCATGTCAAACATCCGTGTTACACCCACTCCTCTGAAGGTTGGAGACTCTACGCTCGAAGTCGTTGACGAATATACAGGGTGTAACAGAAGTGTGTGACAATACTTCAAGGTTAAATTTTACCCATCAAACTGAACAACTTTTGTTCTACAACTTTGTTGAAATCGCAAAAAATTTTTTGGACTTTTCATACAAACTTGGTTCGCCAGCTGATCGATTTGTATGAAAACGCCAAAAAAAAATTTGCGATTTCAACAAAGTTGTAGAACAAAAGTTGTTCAGTTTGATGGGTAAAAGCCAACCTTGAAGTATTGTCACACACTTCTGTTACACCCTGTATATACCTGGGACAAACAGTCTAGTTAGGTAGGTCCAGCTTTGAGAAAGAGATCAGCCGTCGAATCCAACTTGGCTGGGCAGCGTTCGGGAAACTTCGCAATATCTTCACGTCCAAAATTCTGCAATGTCTCAAGACTAAAGTCCATGACCAGTGTGTGTTGCCAGTGATGATATATGGATCCGAGACATGGTCGCTTACTATGGACCTTATAAGAAGGCTTAAAGTCACTCAAAGGGCGATGGAACGTGCTACGCTTGGTGTTTCCCTACGTGATTGAATCAGATATGAGGAGATACGTAGGAGAACTAAAGTTACTAGCTCTTTTTGAATTTATTTTCTCTCGACTAAGTAGGCTTTCCAAGTTAACGAGTAGTAGTCAGTTTTGTAAGACGGGCGGTTTTTCCCTTGAAGCAGTGTTTGTCGAAGTACTAAGAAACCCTACACTGCGCGTGGTCCGACACACACTTGACCGCTTTTTATACAATAACACCACCCTTACTTAACGCGTTTTGACGGACACTTTTGTACACAGAGACAGATCTCCTTACATGTACCCTCCATAGCCAATTTTTTTTCTAGCGATGGAAGCAATTATTTGTTCCAAATGAATTGGTATTCCTTTAATTGTCCGATAATTATCACACTTGCCCCAGTACATATAGTTATGGAGATATAAACTCGAAAGAAGAGCGCGGCCGAATCAAACTTTCCCCGTTTTCCCTCGCCACCTTTGTGATGCCTCCCGATGCCTCCTGGGCTAACACTCAAGACCACCTAAAGAACAACTATATACCAAGTTTAAATCCTTGATAACACACACAAAACCCAATAGGTAGACACGTGACCGCGGATGATGCTAAGTGGAACATCAGGCAACTGCCATCTATAACTTGTGAATAGTAAAAAAACGTGCCACACGAAAAGAAAAGAAAGAGAGAGAGAAATATTGATCCAAAATTAAAAACAGTTCTCATACAAGATGTTGCATGAAATCCCCAGCTATAGCTTAGCTGAATAAAGAACTCGCGGGGTAGCGCGGGCGCCGCGCATGCCGCATTCCCCCGCCCGCGCCCCCCGCTCAGCCCGCTCGCGAATTATTATTGTTATTAGATTATTACAGAAACTGTGCAACAGATTGACCGGGGATTTTTCTTAGTCTTAGTTTTAAAAAAATATTACTATTAGATTTCATGAAAATATTCGTAGTGTCTTTAATGTGCAAGGGTTAAAATCGAATAAAACTTAATAAAAAAATAAATAACGAAGTCACCTTGGAGATAATTCTCATGGTTATTGACAGTGGTTATGTACCCCCTAAGACAAAATATCACTCACCTTGCAGTATTTCTTTTCAAGTTATAAATTTTTAAAAATATTATATTCAATATCTACTCAATGTTTTGATCTCGATCGGGGACGATTATAAATATAAATAAAACGTCTTATAAGAAGCCCTCATGTAAAAAATCACCAGTTTTCTATTTTTTGTTCACATTTAAATTTAATTTTGTTTCTTTAGGGGCTAATTACCGAAAAATTATCAAATACTCATAAGAGATTTTCATGAATTTTCATTTTGCAATTATTTAAGTAACATATTCTAAATTTTCACCCAAAGTGCATTAAATGTAACCTACTCCATACAAAAATTCGTAGATTGACTGGACTATTACTAAATGCGGCATAAAGGGCCGTATCTCTTGATTGCGTTGGCATAGAAGTTTAATTTTTTTATAGCTTCAAGGGATTGCAGGTCTGAGTATTTGATATTTTACCGGAAATGTATGAAATCTAGGAACTGTACATAAATCCTAGGAAATGTATGCAATTCCGAGCCTATTTAGGAAATATGTAAAATAATGTTTCTAAGATTATTTAATGCACACATTTAATTTCCTAGGAATTGTATACAAATCAACATTATACAGTGCAAAGTTTAAATCCGCTCTACCGCAATTCGTCGCGGTGAGCGGAGCAATGTGTTTTCCGCCTTAAATTATTTCTCAAGTTATCTTAGCTAATTTATCAAATAATAAATGCAGCCGCCTTAAATATTGTGAACTGGTCAAAATTTCCACTACTGAATAATCTACAATTGCTACCGTAGCTTATGTAGCCTACCGGTAGTCTACCTCATGATTTGGTAGACTATGGTAGATTTACAACTCTACTTACGATGTCGATACAAAGGTATATGATATATCAGTTGTATTGATACAATGAGTTGTGATACATTACAATACGGTATATCGATGTTACCGGAAATGTATGAAACCTAGGAATTTTACATAACTCCTAGGAAATATATGCAACTCCGAGTCTTCTTAGAAAATGTGTAAAATAATGTTTAAAAGATTCTTTAATGCACACATTTCTCAGAATCAGAATCTTATGAACAGTGTGAAATACGTCATCTGAAAACTATTCCTAGGAAATAAATATATTTCCTAGGAATAGGGAGTTTTCAGATGACGTATTTCAAACTGTTCATAAGATTCTCAATAGATGGCATTTTTAAGCTTTAGCAAAGTATTTTTAAAAGAAGCATAGAATTTACGGTAGCAAAATAGATTTCATATTGTTGAAAATATATATAAAAAGCCACCTGGACATAGATGACGGCTTCCTCTAAACTCAACTAGATGGCGCTGATCAAATTAGAAATATTTCACACTGTTCATAAGATTCTCAATAGATGGCGTTTTTAAGCTTTGGCAAAGTATTTTTAACAGAAGCATAGAATTTACGTTAGCAAAATAGATTTCATATTGTTGAAAATATATAAAAAGCCTGGACGTAGATGACGGCTTCCTCTAAACTCAACTAGATGGCGCTGATCAAATTAGAAATAAGAACAACCCCAACCCCCCCTCCCCCTCCCCATTCCCCCATCCCCCATCCCATTTCAAAGGTCGGCAACGCACTTGTGACTCCTCCGGTGTTGCGGGTGTTCATGGGCGGCGGTAATCGCTTACCATCAGGTGATCCGTCTGCTCGTTTGCCACCTATCACATAAAAAAAAATGAAAATATAAGAAAATCTCAAAAAAATCGTCAACCCTGATTGATATTACTGACTTATATCATAATAATGATAAATTGCTTTCAAAGATTACTTTTCATTGAATTTTTTTTTGTATTTTGATCCAAAAAATACTATTCATAATTTTTGATGCACAAAGCTTATCAGTATTGTTTTTGTATTTCTTAAAAGAATTCTAACATGATACCGAGTTATAAATTGCATTATAATCATAAAAATGTATTAAAAACATTTTATTTCTTAGGTTCAGAAGAAGAAATTACATATTACAGAGAAACCAGAACGCACCCAAGTCATCCATACTTGACAAAGTTGGAAAGGACACGTTTCATTTTGTGCCTGGACATGTACGTAGTACGAAAAATATAGAAAAATATAGGCTTTCTAGGAAAAATAATGAAAAAAATATTAAAAGCAGGGTTGCGTGGTTCAAGCATAATGTTTTGTCAGCACTTTTTACAATATAAATGGTAACACTGAAGCTTGCAATAGTAGGTCACGTTCAGAAATTACGGCTTCAACCACATATTCCTCAGATGCTTTCTCTGACTTTGATTGACTGAACACCCTACTGTTCTGACTTTTGACATTGGTGTACGATTTTTAAAATCTGCGGATATGCCTTGCCTCTTTTACAGGCGTAACAGCTGGTTTTCGAGTTACTTGTCGGACAACTAAATTATTAATTTCAATGGTATGTACAAAATCTAGTTTCTGAACGTAAAATGCTCAAAATTGCGCTCGCTTCGCCATGTTGGGTGATTTATGTGTTGCGATTGTTAAATCTGAGAAACTAGATGAATCTCGCAACGAAGGTAAATCGAAGGAAATGTACAATTAGAAAAGACTATGTTTCAAATAACTTATTTATGATGTTTAGTACACAGACCAGGTCCAAGCTCCATAGTCCCGTGAAACGTCTCCTTTATCGTTTCTGTTAATTCAATTAATAAGAATCTATATTCAGTTTGTTTTTTATATATTTTCAACAATATTAAATCTTTTTTGCTACCGTAAATTCTATGCTTCTTTTAAAAATACTTTGCCAAAGCTTAAAAACGCCATCTATTGAAAATCTTATGAACGGTGTGACATACGTCATCTGAAAACTCCCTTTTCCGAGAAAATACTAGGAAATATATAAATGATGATGAGAAATCGAGTGGGCTCCGCCAGAAAACTCCCTACGTCGCTGTCGCCCATTTTGCTCCGCTAGCACTCTCGCCCATCGCTCCACTTAGGACCTCCTGCGCGAGCTTCTGGCTCCGCGCTTTTAAAAACACTCTAGTTGTGTAACAGACAAGACCACGAGGATTCGAGGTACTCCGATTCGGATCTGCTACTCAACGTGAACCTAAATTAACTCAAGTGAAACCCCCACTTTTCATATTGGTAATGTCTTATTCTAATAGTCAAAATTATTTCCCAACCTAAGACACGGGCCCCGGGTGCCAAGCTTTAAGGGGGTGCCACGCGGGGAGCAATTGAAAAAAGTATATATCTCTGCACTGGTAGCGTGAAAAACATCATATTCAGTTGCTATACGACAAAAAACGGACAACAATTTTCGCGCTCGCTTCTCTCGCGCTTGTTTACTCACATGATTACAGTTTTAATTTAAGTCTTGCTTAATTAGTAATTCCTCATCTTAATTATGAAAAATATAATATGCAGATGCACTCCGAGGGGGAGGGGGGAGGGGGGTACACAATACATAACCGCCCCGGGTGCCATCCCATGCTACGCCGCCACTGCATACATGCAAAATGAATGCTTCGGCACAAAACACATAACACATCCGCTCAATACGCTTACAAAAATCCTAAGCATATACATGCTTATAGACGTATACGGTCGTTGTAGGCAAGATCACGTACTGTGCGGTCGTGACCTTGCCTCGAACGACCGTATATTTCTATAAGCATGTATATGCTTACGATTTTAGTGGTTTGTATTGAGCGGACCCTCTGTGTCTATTTTGTGGCTTACAGTCTTGGTCCGAGGGTACCCATTGTCCGTCGTCTGCTCAGCGGTGCTGCCAGATTGCACCCTCGGAACGCGGCACTGTATGCCAAGAACCCTTCGGATCGGACATTTTGAGCTAAGCTTAGAGATCGATGCGTTTCGATATTCTAAATACCAGACAAAAACTCCCGAGTGTCAATTATTTCTAGTTTTTGAGAAAAAAAAATCCAAAGTTGGTAGATATGTTCTATTTAGAAAATACAAAAAAATATTTTTTCCCGGAATAAACTATGCGTCCGTGAAGCTATTTACGTCAAATTATAGAGCGTTTAAAACAACATTTATTGATATGTACCGCTAGTCGAAAACGCAAGCGTTACGTGAAAAAAGATTTTTTTCCTTTTAACGGTTTTATTTTTTTAAAAATAATATTTGATGTTAGTAGCATCCAGAAATATACTCACAATGTAGAGAATTAAGTTGTGCATCGTCACAAAAAAACGCAACTGTTAATACTGTGGGATATCTATGTTAAGTTGATTCAACATTTTGACTAGCAATATTTTAATTAAGTTTTTGCTATGAAGATTAAATTAGGCGCAGTAAACAATATCAAAAATAATACATTATTGAGCAATCAAATAGAAAACTAAATAAATTAAATTACATACACATTAATTAAAAATAAATTAATTAATCAAAAAATAAATAATAAAACTACAATAAAAATTTTAATAAATCATTTTGATTAGCAAGTGTAAGTATACAGGGCGTTAACAAAATTGGTATAGGACCCGTTAACTGCGGATTCTACTCATCGTACTGAACAATTTTTGTTCTACGAGTTTGCTCAAATCGCAAAAAAAATGTGGAATCTCCATACAAAAATGACAAAACAGAATGAATGAGGAGTCCATAATTTTTTTTATGATTTGAGTAAGGTCATAGAACAAAACTTGTTCAGTACGATGAGTAGAATCCCTAGTCCTACACCAATTTTGTTCCTCCCTGTATAAAATTGGATGTAGAAGAAAAAACAATTACCTAATTAAGTTTATGCACATAACTCACACATAAACACCACTATTTTACGCAGGCATACGAAAATCAAAGACTTTGATTTTGTTTACTGCTCCTAATTGAATCTTCATAGCAAAAACTTATTTAAAATATTGCTAGTCAAAACGGTCAGTCAACTTAACATATTAACGAGTATCTCCGATATCCCACGGTATTAACAGTTGCGTTTTTTTGTGACGATGCACAACTTAATTCTCTACATTGTGAGTAGATTTCTGGATGCTACTAACATCAAATATTATTTTTAAAAAATAAAACCGTTAAAAGGAAAAAAATCTTTTTTTACGTTACGCTTGCGTTTTCGACTAGCGGTACATATCAATAAATGTTGTTTTAAACGCTCTATAATTTGACATAAATAGCTTCACGGACGCATAGTTTATTCCGGAAAAAAATATTTTTTTGTATTTTCTAAATAGAACATATCGACCAACTTTGGAATTTCTTTTCTCAAAAACTAGAAATAATTGACACTCGGGAGTTTTTGTCTGGTATTTAGAATATCGAAACGCATCGATCTCTAAGCTTAGCTCAAAATGTCCGATCCGAAGGGTTCTTGGCATACAGTGCGCGGCCTTGGTGTTGTTACCATAGAAAAAAATAAGATTTGACATTCGTATTTCGTTAATCTCGTTATAACCTCAAACTGTCAAGTCAAAGTTTATTTTTGATATTTTATGGAAATGCACACGATATTTTGATTTGATTTTGAATTTTGATTGAGTTCTTTTCCGCGAACGAACAGGAAGTTTTGCTTGTGCTGTGTTCTAAAAATTGTGTCATTCAATTTATATTTTATTTATGCATACTATAGACAATTAAATAAAAAATGTCTTTCTCTTTTGGATCCGGATCAACGACACAGAATACCGGATTTGGTGCATCTAAACGTAAGTATTTATAAAATAAACCATGTGATTGTTTCATGATTCATGATATTTCATACTATTCCATAGTATGGGGAACAGGCATTTTTATTTATTTATTTATATTTCAATATAGATAGTGAAATAAATATTTCAATTGATTTAGCTGAATTTGTGTCACAATTGTGACTGTTAAGGCCCTGTTCTAGAAGTAAGCTATGAATTACCTGACAAGAATCTGTCCTTTGTACACTTAAAATATTTACAATACAGTGGTGTAGCGTGGGTTTCAGTTTCAGCCATCTGTGGTGTTGGGGTGCTCTTAAGAGGGCTGCCTTATGCTGGCCAAATTTACTGCCGTAATGGTGTCGATTCGGTATATACAATTAAACTTATTTGATAGGACTAAACTTAATTTAAGATGAACGTTATCTCCTCGGGCCCATAGCTCAAAGAGGCTTCAGACCTGAAAAAACCCTTTGTACCTGAAAAATGATTTCTTATTTTGACACTCACAACATTTGTACCGCTGTCTGTGAGGAATGATTGACAAAAGAGTTTGGGCCATACGGCACCATCTTGAAAATTTGTTTTTCCATTTTTTTGATAATTTGGCTTTTCTCCGACCAGATTTGAAGGCCTAACACGCGTTACATATCATTTGTAACGGGGCTGGTGTACTCAGTTTGTTTCTAGATTGTCTAGATTTTCTGTAATTAACCTCCAAAAAAAAGCCCGACGGGCTTTTTTTTCCCATGCTAATTACAGAAAAACTAGGTACTCTACATACCAGTTTATTACATCAGCCCCGTTACATATGATATGTAACGCTAGTTAGCCCTTCAAATCTGCTCGGAAAAAGGCCTAATAATAAAAAAAGGGAATAACATTTTTCAAGCGTTACTACGTCGGGCCCATAAACTTTCATCGATAACTCCATAACGAGTGCGGTACAAATGATAAGAATGAAGTATTACTGAAATATTTTGCTGGTACAAAGGTTCTATGAACTTATTTTGTTAATATCTGCAGTAATTATGGAGAAATTCAAAGCGAAAGTTTGTATGTAGCTCACGAAATAGGGTGACAATGATTGTTAATGTTATTGGAATAGTACTGGTTAGTACTAAAATGTTAGGTAGGTAAAAATTATAACGAAATAATCACAGATAAATCAATCTAGGTACCTGCAGTAACCTTATTACCAAAAAAAAATGAAATATTGTATTATAAATAAAATATTATTAAAAAAATATGCATCCATCGAAATTCTTGTTAAGAATTATTGGTTGTTCGACCCAATGGTCATAACAAAAGTTAGATAATGCTTGTTAACATAATAATACATAAATAATACGGTCATTATGTTAACAAAATAATAGAAAAAAAAATAAGTTATTTAGGTAACAAAATAAAATGAATGAGCGAAGGATTTGTTAGGTGGGGAACAATTTTAGGTTTTTATACTACAAATTTTAACTATAAATTTTAATGCATTTAATTAAGTTCCTGAGAGATGAAGAGAAATTGGGATTTTTGAAATTGTATTAGGTATTAGTTCACCATTTGTAAAATTAATTTATAAAATAGATGCCTTTACCAACTTATCACAGACTACTGAAAATGCTTGCCTAACTTATTTTTACTCTGGAGTGATTGCTATGGCTATGAATAATCTAAATTATGGTTCAATTTAGTAATAAGGGTCGGAACAGATACTTAACTATTAGTGTAATAAATACCTACTCCGAATCGGAACACCATAAGGTTACCATAGCCAAAATGCCTTAGGATAAACGGGATTAAAACAATATTAAAACTGTACAGAATCTATTTGATGAGAGTCTTTTACTTAAAGTATTTTAAATGGTTTTATTATAAATAAAGTTAAACATAGTGGGGTTTTATACGTAATCCAATGTGTATGGGGAGGTAAAATTTGATGATTAAAGGAAATCACTTGGCACACGTGTATGTTAAGTAAATAGAAGCTGATTTAGCCCAGTAGCCACCCCTCACCCCCTGGCAGGTGATGAGGGAGGGCGTACAAAGTCTCACTTTGGCGTGCTTTAGAAAAAAACTATCTATTTGACCTATCATCTTGAACTTGGTGTCGTTTTCGAATAAACCGAGAATGTAGCTTTCATTTTTGGCATAATTTTTGTTCAATTTACTACATTTATTGTGAAAAAAAATAAGAAAATGAAAAAACTCTCCAAAAAATCTACTAGATTTTGCATTAATATGCTATCGTTTAAAAAATATGCACTAGTGGCATAAATAAAAAATATTGGTAACACAAGATATTACAAGACGAAAAAAGAATTAATGTTGTCCATATTCTATGCTCTAACAGGAGGTGATACCATTTCAGACTCTAATGGAGGAGGAAAGAAAACCGCGTCGTAAGCCTGGAATGTTTCTCCTCCAGCAACTCTCGGTTTTAAAACGATGGGTTGTGGAGACATTGAAAGCGCCAAAAAAAAAATTGGAAAAATTTATTATAATCATGTGCGCCTATGACAAGACAGTTTGAATAAAACGATATTTTTGTATTGTACATAGATTTCTCTGTTTGGGTATAAAATGATTTTAAATTGATTTGTTTTTAATATGTTTAAGATCCAGCTACTGCACCAGCTTAACCCATTGCAGGCGAGAATCGTACTCTAAAAGATAAGGACAAATTAAAAAAAATCCATCATCGGAAGACAGTTTTCAACAATATCTTCTGAGAGCAGTATACCAGGGTGTCCACGTATGGGATCAGACATTAGTGCCCGTTCAAAATCTCTCACGTCCGGCTCAGTGAAAGTGGGAAATAGCTACAAATAATCAGTAGATGGACTACTGCTGTGGCTGCTACCGCTTGTTTAGAGCTAATTCGGTGCAAATGCAATTCAAACCACATTGTGGCGTTAAATACAACTGTCAAAAAAGACAAATAAACTGCCCCGAATTATGCCTTTGCAGTGAAAAATGTCGTTCTGAGGAATGAGCACTCAGCTAGAACAAAGGTATACTCGTTATTCATTAGTGATGGGGTTTCCGGCCTAATAAAATAGAAGCTTCCCTATTCTCAACTAGTTGTTGTGCAAGTGAGGTACTTATACATCTGAATTCTGGACAAAGGGATCGCCCACCCTTTAGTATACGGAGCAAAATATTTATGAGGGAACAGGAAAAGGACTGCAATATTTTTTTGAAACAAAAATAGCAGGTTCGATTTTTGATATTTTTATTTTTTTTGTCTGACATATGTAACTAAAAATTTTTGGTTTTTGGACTTTTCATTTTTTTGTGCTATAAGCTTTGCTTGTTGCCACATTTCATGATTCTAGGTATACGGAAAGTACCTTATAGGTATTGATTCCCATGCGAGTGTCCAAATATGATTGACTCGGCACAGACGTTTGATTTTTTTACATCTTCAAGGGATTGCAGGCCTGAGTATTTGATATAAATTTCAACTCTATACGTCTACGCGTTCCTGAGAAAAATAGTCTTGTCAGACAGACAGACAGACAGATAGACAGACAGACAGATAGATAGACCGACGGACAGACGGACGGACGGGCAACGAAGTTGTCCTATAATGGTTCCTTTTTACCTTTTGAGGTATGTAACCCTAAAAATTAAAGATGCTATCAGAAATACATCGAAATAAAACTTTAGAAAATATCTGATAATGAATGAAACTTTAAACATCGGCGACGTAAAAAACAAATACTGAATGGTTTTGTCTCATATGCTTTAAAAAAAACTTGTTTTATGCCCATTTTAGAAATGTACAATACTTGTACATTTTCCTAGCAAACATTGAGTGAATTACTATTTTTGACTTAAAGGTGCTGATTAAAAAAAAAACATTATATTCGAGCTTTTTGACACAAAATTATTTAGAATGACTAAGAATAGAAAGGATATCATGTGAGTGTTCTATAAGGTTACCGTGACCTGAGATAAAAAAAAGAAAATAAAACCGGCCAAGTGCGAATCGGACTCGCGCGTAAAGGGTTCCGTACCATCGAACAAGAAACTCCAAAAAACACGTCTTTTGTATGGGGACCCCCTTTAATTTTTAAATATAATTTCATTTTATTATATTTTATTAGTGACTATAGCAATACAAACTCTGTGAGCATTTCAAGCGTCTACCTGTTGCCATTATTAAGATCGAGCAAAAAACGCCAAAAATACACGTTTCTAGTAGGGGAGCCCCTTTAACTTTTAATTTATCTGGGGGCACGGAAGTACCCCCGCCAAGACGAGCCAAGCGAAGCGCAAGGGCACTACCTACCTTTTCTCGAAACGCTTCGTCGTTTTTTTAAACTCTCATAACTTTGCTTTGGACGAGCCAGGCGAAGCGCAAGGGCACTACCTACCTTTTCTCGAAACGCTTCGTCGTTTTTTTGAACTCTTATAACTTTGCTTTGGATGATGCTAAATATTTAAATTTTTCAAGATAGAATGCCATCAGTACAATCATTAAACATACAAAGTTTGAATGTCGTAGCTATTATACTTAAGATTTTATTAATGTCTCAAAACTCACGATTTCGTCACTGACTCACTGGACTGACTCACCAAGTGGCTCACCAATTACTTATTAATGGCAAACCAAATCACCGACTCAACAAAATCCCCAAAGCTACTTTCCCACCGTCACAGGAATCCATATGTTACGCTTTTAGTATTAGTGATATTGTAACAGAAATTAAATCACTCAAACTCGGGAAGGCTTCAGGTTTTGATAAAATATCTATTGAGCAAATTAAACATGTTGGCCCTGTGGGTATCTCGTGGTTACTTCAACTATTCAACGAGTGTCTTGAGACTGCAAAAATATCCAAATTCTGGAGAAAGTCAAAAGTAATCGCTATCCCAAAACCTTGGAAATTCTGTGATTACCCTAAAAATTACCGACCAATTTCCCTCCTTTTTCACATCTACAAGCTGTTCGAAAGTATGCTGCTGAATCGGCTATCTGGTGTTCATCATCATCATCATCATCGTCAGCCTGCATTAGTCCACTGTTGGACATAGGCCTCCCCTAAGGCACGCCACTTATACCTATCTTCGGCCACGCGCATTCAGCTGTTACCAGCAACCTTGCGCAGATCATCGCTCCACCTAGCCGGGGGCGTCCCACGCCACGTTTGCCCAAACGCGGTCTCCACTGTAGCACTCTGTTTGTCCACCGGTTGTCAGTTCTTCGACATATATGTCCGGCCCATTGCCACTTCAGTGTGCTAATTCTCTGAGCAATGTCGATTACTTTGGTTCTCTGGCGAATAACCTCATTTCGGATTCGGTCGCACAGAGAAACTCCGAGCATGGCTCTCTCCATGGCACGCTGTGTGACTTTGAGCTTGTGGACTAACTGCACTGTTAGTGTCCACGTTTCGGCGCCATATGTCATCACGGGTAGGACGCACTGGTTGAAGACTTTTGTCTTCAGGCATTGTGGTATTGGCGACGTGAATATGTGACGAAGCTTGCCGAATGCTGCCCAGCTTAGCTGTATTCTTCTACTGGCCTCCCTCTCGAAGTTGTTTCTACCTAACTGCATGATTCGCCCGAGGTAGACATATTCTTGAACAGCTTCGAGAGGTTTACCCTCGACTATAACCGGACTCGGGACGATGTGTTTATTGAACATGACTTTAGTCTTGTCCAAGTTCATCCAGACCAATCAGTCGGGAAGCAGCATTAAGGCTATCCAGCATATCCTTTCTTTCCGATTCTGCCATTATGACGATATCATCGGCAAAGCGAAGGTGTGAGATGTGTTCGCCATTGACATTTATGCCTCGTCCTTTCCAGTCTATAGTCTTGAAAACGTCTTCCAACGCATTTGGGAACAGTTTTGGGGATATGACATCCCCCTGTCTCACTCCTCGATGCAATTGGATGGGTTTTGATTGACTATTCTGTATTTGGACGGCCATAGTGGCGGCGTCGTAAAGACATCTCAGCACTTCGATGTATCGCCAGTCAACTTGGCATCTCTGCAAGGACTCCATTACAGCCCAGGTCTCGATGGAGTCAAAGGCCTTCTCATATTCCACAAATGCAAGACACAAGGGCTGATTATACTCCTCTGTCTTCTGTGTAATCTGCCTCACTGTGTGTATGTGGTCTAGAGCACGGGGTCTCATTGCATACAACGAAAACCTTAGTTCATTAAAATGTCAATAGATGGCACGACAAGTATCGATTTGTAATCGAAGTTCATGCAAAACGAAGAAAAAACCCATAAAGTTGCTAAAAATAAGTGTTTTGATTATTGTAATAACCAAAAAGTATGACAAAGTCCGATAATGCACTTTATTATCAATTACTACAAATTATCTGATCACGGCGATGCATATCAAAACTACTTTCGTCTTAACTTGTCAGAGTTGAGGAATGACACGTACTAGTTCAGTACCAGTTTATAGCGTGAATTAATAGATGGCGCTGATAAAATACAATTAAAAAACGTAATGGGTGGTTTACGTTTTGTTTTTCATATTTCAAATTATGTATTTTTATTTAGTAATAACACAGATAATATAATACTAGTAGGTTATGTGCAAAAAAAATCAACAAAAGCAAATGAAGTTACAGGTAAGCAACCAGAATGTCTTCATTTATAGCCCGCGCCCTAAATGTCGCTAGTAACGGTAGTTCTTAATGAGTGAAAAAAATTGCCCGAAGAATAGCCCGAGTTAGGGCAGTCGCATTTCGTTGTATGACATGAGGTATCTGTACGTTAGTATTATAAAATCTGTGTCTAGAGTGCCAAAACCTCCTCGAAACCCAGCTTGCTCTGGTGTTTGGAATTCATCAAGCCTACGTGCGAGTCGGTTTGTGATGACCCTCGAGAACAGCTTGTAGACATGGCTTAAAAACGATATCGGTCGGTATACTCCTCTGTCTTCTGTGTAATCTGCCTCACTGTGTGTATGTGGTCTAGAGTGCCAAAACCTCCTCGAAACCCAGCTTGCTCTGGTGTTTGGAATTCATCAAGCCTACGTGCGAGTCGGTTTGTGATGACCCTCGAGAACAGCTTGTAGACATGGCTTAAAAGCGATATCGGTCTATAGTCTTTTAGAAGAGTTTTGTCACCTTTCTTAAAGAACAGGACCACGATGCTTCTGTTCCACGCCTTTGGAGTTCTCCCGTTTTGTAAAGCAACATTGAATATATTCTGAAGCCTACTGATTACAGGCTTACCACCTGCTTTCAGTAGCTCAGAAGTTATTCCATCCTCTCCAGGGGCTTTTCCATTTTTAAGCTGTCTGAGGGCTAACTCGATCTCGTCGTGACTGATATCGGGAAGCTCGTCAGTGAAGTGGCAAGTCAACGTGGCTCGGGCTTCCGTGTTATGGGGATCTGGTCTGGAAGCTTTTGAAGCATATAACCGACTACAGAAATCTTCGATCTCGGACAAGATCTCGGGCTTAGAGGTAGCGACTCTGCCGTCGAATGTTGTAAGTTTTGTCAGATGACTTCTCCCAAGCTGCTGAACGAAAACTTTAGTTCCTCGATTCTTCTCTATAGCTTCTTCGATATGAAGAGCATTGAAACGACGAAGATCTCATTGAATCAGCTTACGTATCCGCTTTGAGAGAGTTTTGTCATCTCCCGAAGTGGCTGTCGTGTTTTCTCGCCTTTTCCTCATAAGCTCCAAAGTCTCATCCGAGAGTTTTAATTTCCTGTCCTTATGCTTGACTCTACAGAACTTTTCTCCCACAGCCCTCATGGTATTTACCACGTTGTTGAGGTCCTCGTCTAAGCCAACTTATGGGGTAAGAGCATCGAAGTTATTTTTCAGCTCCAGTTGGAATCGCTCGGAACCAAGTAGGACCTAAAACTGATCAGGACGAATAGAAGATTTCATCAGACGACTTCTTTCTAGCTTGTAATCGATATTCAGACTCGGAGAAGTCGGTGATCGCTGCCGGTATTAAACCTGTTGATCACGGAGACATCTCTGAATATGTGCTTCTTGTCAGTCAAGATGAAATCTCTTTCGTTTTTGGTCACAGTATCAGGGCTTTTCCAGGTCCATCTTCTTTGGGGCTTTTCTTATAGAAAGAGTTCATTAAGAAAAGCCCCTGCAGATTTAGATTTAGATTTAGATTTATTTTATTTCATATTATCAATGTCATATTCATAATAAAATTTAAAATGTCAGAGTATAATATGATCGTCAGAAACATAATAGTTAAAATACAAATACAAAGGGGTTAAAAAATATTTTTTATTAGTTTTAAGTATTTTTATTTATTTACATAATATTTACATAAGTTCACAGAAAATAAAAAGACAAAAAAACTATAAAGATTCATGGGTGAGATTCGAATCCGGACCTAAAAGCAGCAAAACGTAAGAGGCTCGCACCAAAACCGCTGATCTACCAAAGTACTTATAAGTAATGGTTAAAAATTTGCATCATATGCTTTCTCCTTTTATGTAATTTCACTCATATCTCTCTTAAATGAATTTTTCCGAAGATAATTCCCTCATAGATCGATTTCTGGTGACTTTTAACCCCTAATCCTAGATTTTCGTCAAAAGGTTTCAAGCCGTTTTCCAAATCGTCGGGACACTTAACTCGTTTAATAGTATAGGATATAAGATATATTTTCTATGAAACATTTTGCAGGGTGTTGTTTGAGTCGGTAGTGGCCTTCTAAGGGACGAAAGGACAAGCAATATTTGTTCTGAAAATATCTATATTATTTTTTTATAATTTGATTTGTAGGTAACTCACCTACTTTCTATTTCACAATATTTATATATTTATATTTATATATTATTTACAAAATAATTATTTATTCAATATTATTTACATAAATATATTTATTATAATATATTATTATATTTTATATTGTGTACCAGATCGTTGTTATGATCCGTCTTTCTAACGATCGATTATGGTCAGTGTAAAACCGCCGCGCTGACCGGTCCCTATTGTCTTGTGTGTAGGGCATGCAAATATTCGAAAATTTTGGTATTCGAATATTCGAATATTTTTGCCTGAGATATTCGAATATTCGAATATTATTCGAAAAGTTATATAAAGTCAAATAAAATAGGATTTTACGTGGTAGGACACTATTTTGCAATTAGATAAAATAGACTCATTAAAATTTCTAAAATCAATCATATTTATTTGCGACATGTTAAAAAATTATGAAATCAAACAACTACCTACTTCAAATAAAAGAAACAAGGTAATTAGTTTTAACTTAATAAACCCCATCTCTTCCCGTGGGTGTCGTAAAAGGCGACTAAGGGATCCATAAACCGGAAGATGGGCAGCAGCGTCTTTTCCGCATACCATCTCGGCTCACGCCACACTGCGATCGCCAACCCGCATGCTAAGCGTGGCGATTACGGCAACTCCCCCCATGGATATAAACCCTAAAAAACAGCCCCATGTCCCCGGCAGCCCCGCTATTCCTGACTCCGGTAGCGGTCACGGTAACGGCGGGGCATGGGGTGCGAAGAATCTCCTGCAGAGGCCAGGCTACCAAAAACGAAGACCTTTGGCCCTGGCAACATACAACACGCGCACACTGCGAACAGACGAGAAACTCGCTGAACTGGAGGAGGAATTGAGCAGGCTACGGTGGGACATTGTAGGATTATGTGAAGTCCGAAGAGAGGGAGAGGACACCATGATCCTTAAGTCCGGAAACCTGCTCTATTTCCGGGAGGGCGACCATCTGTTCCAGGGTGGTGTCGGGTTTATTGTCCACAAGTCCCTCGTTAACAACGTGGTCCAGGTAGAGAGTGTTTCGACGAGTGTAGCGTACCTTATACTCAGAATCACCAAACGGTATTCGCTGAAGGTCATACAGGTATATGCACCGACCGCGGAACACCCCGACGACGAGGTGGAGGCTATGTATGAGGATATCTCCAGAGCCATACATAGCTCCAGGACCCATTACACCGTTGTGATGGGGGACTTCAACGCGAAACTAGGCAAACGAAGTGACAACGAGCTGAGAGTGGGGAAATCTGGATACGGAGAAAGGAATGCGCGGGGTCAGCTGCTGGCCGGCTTTATGGAGGAGGGCCTCTTTATGATGAACTCTTTCTTTGAAAAGCCAAAACAGGCCAAGTGGACATGGCTGCATCCCAATGATGAAGAAAAAAATGAGATTGACTTCATCTTGTCGACAAAAAGGCAAATATTCAATGATGTCTCTGTGATCAACTCGCTGAAGACAGGAAGCGATCACCGAACGGTAAGAGGCACATTGAATCTAAAAACAAAGCTGGAAAGATGTCGACTGATGAAGTCCAAGCTCCGACCAGCGCCTATCCAACTCCAAAACCCCGAAAGCTTTCAGCTCGAGTTGCACAACCGCTTCGAATGCCTAGGAGAATGCGAAAATGTGGACAATTACAACGATAAGTTCGTGGAAATTGTCCAAACGGCTGAGAATAAAGCTTTCAAAACTAGACGTTCAAAAAGAACATCTCGTATCTCAAACCCCACCAGCAAGCTCATGGAGGAAAGACGAAGCCTGATTCTAAAATCCTCTGAAGATGCTTGTCAGTATCGGCGACTAAACCGACAGATCCCCAAGTCCTTGACCCGCGATATACGTCAATTTAATACAAATCGTATTAAAGAGGCTATCGAGCGTAATAAAGGGTCAAAAGTATTCGCAAGGGATCTGTCTGCTGGTCAAAGTCAACTGACAAAGCTGAAGACCGAGGATGGAAGAGTCGTGTCGTCCAAGCCTGAGCTGTTTGAAGAGGTTGAGTAGTCCTACGGACAATTATACACGACTACACGCTTACCTGTCAGTAATCAAGCTGAAGACCCGAGAGCCAGATTGACCCGACACTATACCGAAGATATCCCAGATGTCAGCCTGTGCGAGAAAAGAATGGCTCTCAAACAACTTAAGAACAACAAGGCACCGGGTGATGATGGAATTACAGCTGAGCTTCTGAAAGCAGGTGGAGAACCGGTACTTATAGCTCTTCAGAAGCTATTCAATTCCGTCATGCTCGAGGGACGAACGCCTACACCATGGCACAGGAGTGTGGTGGTGCTCTTCTTCAAGAAGGGTGATAAGACTCTGCTGAACAATTACAGACCCATCTCACTCCTGAGCCATGTCTACAAGCTGTTTTCGAGAGTCATTACGAATCGTCTCGCACACAGGTTTGACGACTTCCAGCCTCCCGAACAAGCCGGTTTCCGAAAAGGCTTCAGTACCATAGACCACATACATACGCTGTGGCAGATTATACAGAAGACCGAAGAGTATAATCGGCCAATATGCTTGGCGTTTGTGGACTATGAGAAAGCCTTTGATTCCATCGAGACCTGGGCTGTGTTGCAGTCTCTCGAACGGTGCCAAATCAATTATCGATACATCGAAGTATTGAAGTGTTTGTATGAAAACGCCACCATGTCGGTCCACCTCCAGGATCAGAATTCAAAACCTATCCGGCTGCAGCGTGGGGTGAGACAGGGAGATGTTATATCTCCGAAACTGTTGACCGCTGCACTGGAAGATGTTTTCAAGCTTCTGGACTGGAGGACTCGGCATTAACATCAATGGCGAGTACATCACTCACCTTCGATTTGCTGACGATATCGTGATCATGGCTGAGACCTTGGAGGACCTAGGTGCGAAGCTCGAAGGACTCAGTAAAGCCTCCCAACAAGTGGGTCTTAAAATGAACATGGATAAGACGAAAATCATGTTAAACGTCCGTGTTACACCCACTCCTCTGAAGGTTGGAGATTCTACACTTGAAGTTGTTGACAAGTATGTACACCTGGGACAAACAGTCCAGTTAGGTAGGTCCAACTTCGAGAAAGAGATCAATCGCCGAATCCAACTCGGCTGGGCAGCGTTCGGGAAGCTTCGCAATATCGTCACGTCCAAAATACCGCAGTGTCTCAAGACTAAAGTCTTTGACCAGTGTGTGTTGCCAGTGATGACATATGAATCCGAGACATGGTCGCTTACTATGGGCCTCATAAGAAGGCTCAAAGTCACCCAAAGGGTGGAGCGCGCTACGCTTGGTGTTTCTCTACGTGATCGAATCAGAAATGAGGAGATACGTAGGAGAACTAAAGTTACCGACATTGCTCTCAGAATCGCTAGACTTAAGTGGCAGTGGGCAGGGCACATAGCTCGTAGAACCGATGGCCGTTGGGGCAGTAAAGTTCTCGAGTGGCGACCGCGCACCGGAAGACGCAGTGTGGGCAGGCCTCCGACTCGGTGGACCGACGACCTGGTGAAGGTTGCGGGAAGCCGCTGGATGCGAGCCGCACAGGACCGGTCAGTGTGGAAATCCTTGGGGAAGGCCTTTGTCCAGCAGTGGACGTCTTTCGGCTGATAGATAGATAATAAACCTATCATAAATGAGATCATCAATTATCATTGATTATCTAAAATAAAGTAATGAAAACAAAATTAAACAATTTCTGTTAACTTGGCAGTAACCTAAATAGAAACAATCACTCTCTGAGATCACATGCATAAAAGTAGTCCTTATTGGAAAATATAACAAATGAAAATACTTTAACAAATTTAAATATGGCAGTTTGCCATTCTTCTTTCCGAATAACGGCGAGCGCTCACGCAGGAATCGCACGATCCTTCTTTTGGGTGCGTTCACGCAAGATGTGTTTGATGAAATATGTTAAAAACATATTTTTAGATGTTTTTAAAAATAATTGTAATACTGTCTTTTAATATTTAATGTGATGAAATAAATAAACTCGTTACCACTATGGATCAAATATTGTATAAAATTCGTTTACTAGTCAGTTCAAATGTCTTTAAAAATAATCGAATATTCGAATATTCGTAAACATTATTCGAATATTAAAATGAGGCGAATATTCGAATTATTCGAATATTCGAATATTCGATTGCAGGCCCTACTTGTGTGACGTCGACGCGCTACCTGCGCACCGGCATCGCGCCGGCCGCCAGCCGCGCGCCCCACCAGTCGAGAACCTACTCTGACGCAAATCGCATGTCGCTTGAGCTAAGCCTTTGCCTATTGTTTTCGCTACGCTATTTAATATCTGTTCTTTCATATTTTCGTCGCTTATATTTCTACTGTGCCTCTTGGCTTTATTTCTATCAAAACTGTTCTTAGTGTCTGTGTAATTCTACTCCTTCTGTGCTTTGTGATTTTATGTGTTGGATCTGTTCGGACATTAAACGATCGAACGTAAGTTGAACTATTTTATTTAACCAACCAACCTGATCTGAAATACCGAAACATTCATCCAACTACATCTATACCTTCTATAGATTCTATTGAAAAAAATTCATGCAAATTATCCTTTTTTTTTGATAAAAAAAAACAGAAAAATATTCAATGTTACGTAATATTAGAAAGTTATTCATCATTTATTATGATATTAGTCAGTAATATCAATTAGTTTTGGCGACTTTTGAGAAATTTTCTTATTGCAAATGTTATCAGCGCCATCTAGTTTAGAGAAAGCCGTGAAAAATTCCCTATTGTCAAACAAGGGGCAAGACGGCACAATCATCATATATGGCGAAAGATGGCCCTATTTGTCTCTAAAATACAAAGAGGTTGAAATATATAATAAACTATTATTTATTTATTTTATATCACAAGGGGGGGGGGGTACTTAAATATCACGTGTATTTATTTTTTCGTTCAACGCGCGATTTCTAGAGTAATTTCTAAGCGTCGGACTGTTGTTGTTATGTTGTTTTTAACTCTTCCCAAGGTTCGAAACGGCTTCAGGTAGTCAAAAACCTGCAACCTAAACGTCAGTTTGAATTTTTTATCACAGTGCTTTAATTTCCAAAATTAAATTACATTACACCTGTATTTAAAGATAATATTTTGTATCAAAAAAATACACGTGATTTTGGGTAGGCGTGGGGAGGGTAGTCTAAAACCTCACCACGTATCACCAGGGGAGAGGGGGAGTCTAAAAAGTTGCTAAAAAATATCACATGATTAATGGACGACCCCCTTGTAGAACACACACATGATCTCCTTTCTATCCTTAATCATTCTAATTAATTTTATGTGAAAAATCTCGAATATAATGTTTTTCTTTTTAAATCAGCACCTTTATGTCAAAAATAGTAATTCACTCAATGTTTGCTAGAAAAATGTACAAGTATTGTACATTTCTAAAATGGGCATTAAACAAGATTTTTTTAAAGCATATGAGACAAAACCATTCAGTTTCGTTATTTGCGTTTCGTTATTCGTTAGTGCAAAAACTGTCAAAAACAAATTTTGACACAGACGAAACAAATGTTTTCTATAATAGGTTTTTCGGAATTATGTGTAAAGAATTTGATGAGATATTTAAAACTAAAATAGTCAGTATAAACGAAAAATTTAAGTTTAGTGATTGGGCTACTATAGGTATCTATAAAAGCAGGGAAACATTGTTCTCTCTTTACGAACAGAAGACATAAAATTTTGATTGTCATTTTATTGAATACGTAAAAAAGTACTCAAAAATTTTTAAAAATGTTTGTATAGCAGCAAAGTCAAACTTCCTGTCTAGAAAGATTCGAAATTCGGAAAATAAAATAAAAGCCGTATGGAATATTATAAACAAAGAAACGGGGAAAATCAAACCACGTGATAAAGAACATGCACTTCAAACTGATCGTGGTCTAATATCAAAAATTTCAGAAGTTGCAGAAGAATTTGAATCTTTTTTCACAAATATTTCAATCAAAACAACCGAGAGCCTTGACTCATCGCCGACTTTCGCTAAAAGACTTCTTATTGAGAATGTAGAACAGTGTCAAGAAGCATTTAAGTTTAGTGAAATCAATCCCCGTATAGTTATCAAAACGTTTAAGATGCTTAAACTTAAAAATACTGAAGATTTATGGGGCATGTCAGTTACTTTGTTCAAGTCTCTTATTGACACTATAGCTCCTTATCTTGCTCATCTTTTTAATATTTGCATAAAGAGTGGTGTATTTCCGGACCTCATGAAATTCAGTAAAGTTGTTCCCTTATTTAAGTCTGGAGAAAAAAATAATCCAAGTAATTATCGACCAGTTTCAGTGCTACCAGTACTAAGCAAAATTTTTGAGAAGATAATTCTTAGTCAAATGATGAGTCACTTCAATGTTAATAAACTGCTTCATAGTCTGCAGTTTGGATTCACTAAAGGGCGTTCTACAACCGACGCTGGAGTCGAACTGATAAGAAACATATACGATGCGTTCGAAAAATGTCAAAATGCTATAGGAGTCTTCTGCGATTTGTCAAAGGCTTTCGACTGCGTAGAACATAAGACCTTACTTGCCAAGTTGGAATATTACGGTATTAAAGATAACGCTTTAAAGCTATTAGAATCATATCTCATAAATAGAACCCAAAAGGTACAGATTAATGGTACAAAATCATCAGGCTCACGGGTTAAAATGGGTGTACCTCAAGGATCTATTTTAGGACCTTTCCTTTTTCTAGTTTACATAAACGACCTTCCATTCATGGTTGAATCACTATCGAAAATCGTGTTGTTTGCAGATGATACATCTTTACTTTTTAAAATTGACCGAAAAACTGACATGACTAACGAAGTAAACGACACTCTTTGTAAAGTGCACAATTGGTTCACCGTGAACAACTTAGTTTTGAATGCGAAAAAAACTAAATGTATAAATTTTACGTTGCCAAACGTTAAACATGTAAACAATAATGTATCGCTAGCTGGTAGTCTTTTAGAATTTGTACCGAACGCAGTTTGCCTGGGCATAACTGTAGATTCGAAACTTCAATGGGGTCCTCACATAGATACTTTAGCAGGAAGATTAAGCTCTGCTGCATATGCAAAATTAGGCTTTTAACAGACATAAACACAGCTAGGCTAGTGTACTTTAGTTACTTCCACAGCGTTATGTCGTATGGTATTCTCTTGTGGGGACATGCGGCTGATATAAATACAATTTTCGTGCTGCAAAAACGAGCTGTCCGTGCGATTTACGGAATGCGTTCGCGAGAGTCACTTAGAGATAAATTCAAAGAAATTAATATTTTGACTTTTCCCTGTCAATATATCTATGAAAACATAATGTATGTCCGGAAAAACTTGCATCTTTTTTCGCTGAACTCTGACTGGCATAATCGTAATCTCAGAAGTAGAAATAAACTTGAAATTGTATATACTAGGCTCAGTAAAGTCAGCAAGTCATTTCTGGGGCAATGTGTACGAATGTATAATAAAATACCGGAAGACATCCTAAACCTTACAGAAAATAAATTCAAAATGTATGTCAAAAAGACACTGTGCAGTAAAGCCTACTATAAGACTTCCGAATACCTAGATGATAAGAATGCGTGGATAAAAAGTGTTTCTGCAACTAAATGACATAATAATGTACAATGACATTAAATGACTTTTAAAATATTTCTTTTACCAATAAAATATTGATTATTATGATTGATTGGATATGTATAAATTACATAACCTTATGTATACTTAATATTTAGTAATTGAAATTGTAAGTGGTTGTATACATATTGTGGAGGGTCTGGAAGGATTGAAGATTCATTAATTAATATATTTTCCCATTGACCGGAGTGGTGCATGCTCGCTTAAATGTTCGTGCGGATGGTGGCGTATCGGGAGCCGGGTCGTTCCCTTCCCTCAAATATGGTTGAGGGGAGCGATGGCTGACTCCCGCGTTATACTCGTGATCGGGTGCTGTCCATGTGAACTGGCCTGCTCTTGTCATTGGTGTTTGGTCACAATAATTACCTATTTGCACATTGTACTTGTATGTTTTTGTTGATCCTTTCACATTCGTTTGTAATACATAGTATGCAACTAAGCTAACTATATCTTTGTTGTTTACCTGAATTATGTAATAGCATATAAGAATTTTATTTTAAAAAATGTGTTGGAGGGAGTTTCTTTAGGGCCCGACGTTTCTTCTCTCTCCGCAAACACTTCCCGAAACGTTGGGTATACGAGTTCCGAGTGGTAGGAACTTCGTATTAGGTAGAAAAAATATGACGTTCGAAAAGTGTACAGAGATACCTACTTCGAATAAATATTATTTCATTTCATTTCATTTCATTTCAGTATTTTTTTTTTACGTCGCCGATGTTTAAAGTTTCATTCATTATCAGATATTTTCTAAAGATTTTTTTCGATGCATTTCTGATAGCATCTTTAATTTTTAGGGTTACGTACCTCAAAAGGTAAAAAGGAACCCTTATAGGACAACTTCGTTGCCCGTCCATCCGTCTGTCCGTCGGTCTGTCTGTCTGTCTGTCCGTCTGTCAAGACCCTTTTTCTCAGGAACGCGTAGACGTATCAAGTTGAAATTTATATCAAATACTCAGGACTGCAATCCCTTGAAGATGTGAAAAAATCAAACTTCTGTGCCGAGTCAATCTCGAGATACGACCGTTTATGCCGCATATTTGGACACTCGCATGGGAATCAAAACCTATAGGGTACTTTCCGTATACCTAGAATCATGAAATGTGGCAACAAGCAAAACTTATAGCACAAAAAGTGAAAAGTCCGAAAACCAAAAATTTTTAGTTACATATGTCAGACAAAAAAAATTAAAAATATCAAAAATCGAACCTGCTATTTTTGTTTCAAAAAAATATTGCAGTCCTTTTCCTGTTCCCTTATAAATATTTTGCTCCGTATCCTAAAGGGTGGGCGATCCCTTTGTCCAGAATCCAGATGTATAAGTACCTCACTTGCACAACAACTAGTTGAGAATAGGGAAGCTTCTATTTTATTAGGCCGGAAACCCCATCACTAATGAATAACGAGTATACCTTTGTTCTAGCTGAGTGCTCATTCCTCAGAACGACATTTTCCACTGCAAAGGCATAATTCGGGGCAGTTTATTTGTCTTTTTTGACAGTTGTATTTAACGCCACAATGTGGTTTGAATTGCATTTGCACCGAATTAGCTCTAAACAAGCGGTAGCAGCCACAGCAGTAGTCCATCTACTGATTATTTGTAGCTATTTCCCACTTTCACTGAGCCGGACGTGAGAAATTTTGAACGGGCACTAATGTCTGATCCCATACGCGGACACCCTGGTATACTGCTCTCAGAAGATGTTGTTGAAAACTGTCTTCCGATGATGGATTTTTTTTAATTTGTCCTTATCTTTTAGAGTATGATTCTCGCCTGCAATGGGTTAAGCTGGTGCAGTAGCTGCAACTTAAACATATTAAAAACAAATCAATTTAAAATAATTTTATACCCAAACAGAGAAATCTATGTACAATACAAAAATATCGTTTTATTCAAACTGTCTTGTCATAGGCGCACATGGTTATGATAAATTTTTCCAAAATTTTTTTGGCCCCTTCAAAGTCTCCACAACCCATCGTTTTAAAACCGAGAGTTGCTGGAGGAGAAACATTCCAGGCTAACGACGCGGTTTTCTTTCCTCCTCCATTAGAGGCTGAAATGGTATCACCCCCTGTTAGAGCATAGAATATGGACAACATTAATTCTTTTTTGGTCTTGTAATATCTTGTGTTACCAATATTTTTTATTTATGCCACTAGTGCATACTTTTTAAACGATAGCATATTAAAGCAAAATCTATTTTCTTATTTTTTTTTCACAATAAATGTAATAAATTGAACAAAAATTATGCCAAAAATGAAAGCTACATTCTCGGTTTATTCGAAAACGACACCAAGTTCAAGATGATAGGTCAAATAGATAGTTTTTTTTCTAAAGCACGCCAAAGTGAGACTTTGTACGCCCTCCCTCATCACCTGCCAGGGGGTGAGGGGTGGCTACTGGGCTAAATCAGCTTCTATTTACTTAACATACACGTGTGCCAAGTGATTTCCTTTAATCATCAAATTTTACCTCCCCATACACATTGGATTACGTATAAAACCCCACTATGTTTAACTTTATTTATAATAAAACCATTTAAAATGCTTTAAGTAAAAGACTCTCATCAAATAGATTCTGTACAGTTTTAATATTGTTTTATGTAAACATAAAACTTATAATCCCGTTTATCCTAAGGCATTTTGGCTATAGTAACCTTATGATGTTCCGATTCGGAGTAGGTATTTATTACACTAATAGTTAAGTATCTGTTCCGACCCTTATTACTAAATTGAACCATAATTAGATTATTCATAGCCATAGCAATCACTCCAGAGTAAAAATAAGTTAGGCAAGCATTTTCAGTAGTCTGTGATAAGTTGGTAAAGGCATCTATTTTATAAATTAATTTTACAAATGGTGAACTAATACCTAATACAATTTCAAAAATCCCAATTTCTCTTCATCTCTCAGGAACTTAATTAAATGCATTAAAATTTATAGTTAAAATTTGTAGTATAAAAACCTAAAATTGTTCCCCACCTAACAAATCCTTCGCCCATTCATTTTATTTTGTTACCTAAATAACTAATTTTTTTTTCTATTATTTTGTTAACATAATGACCGTATTATTTATGTATTATTATGTTAACAAGCGTTATCTAACTTTTGTTATGACCATTGGGTCGAACAACCAATAATTCTTAACAAGAATTTCGATGGATGCATATTTTTTTGATAATATTTTATTTATAATACAATATTTCATTTTTTTTGGTAATAAGGTTACTGCAGGTACCTAGATTGATTTATCTGTGATTATTTCGTTATAATGTTTACCTACCTAACATTTTAGTACTAACCAGTACTATTCCAATAACATTAACAATCATTGTCACCCTATTTCGTGAGCTACATACAAACTTTCGCTTTGAATTTCTCCATAATTACTGCAGATATTAACAAAATAAGTTCATAGAACCTTTGTACCAGCAAAATATTTCAGTAATACTTCATTATTATCATTTGTACCGCACTCGTTATGGAGTTATCGATGAAAGTTTATGGGCCCGACGGAGTAACGCTTGAAAAATGTTATTCCCTTTTTTTATTATTAGGCCTTTTTCCGAGCAGATTTGAAGGGCTAACTAGCGTTACATATCATATGTAACGGGGCTGATGTAATAAACTGGTATGTAGAGTACCTAGTTTTTCTGTAATTAGCATGGGAAAAAAAGCCCGTCGGGCTTTTTTTTGGAGGTTAATTACAGAAAATCTAGACAATCTAGAAACAAACTGAGTACACCAGCCCCGTTACAAATGATATGTAACGCGTGTTAGGCCTTCAAATCTGGTCGGAGAAAAGCCAAATTATCAAAAAAATTTAAAAACAAATTTTCAAGATGGCGCCGTATGGCCCAAACTCTTTTGTCAATCATTCCTCACAGACAGCGGTACAAATGTTGTGAGTGTCAAAATAAGAAATCATTTTTCAGGTACAAAGGGTTTTTTCAGGTCTGAAGCCTCTTTGAGCTATGGGCCCGAGGAGATAACGTTAATAATTTAAGCATCCTGTCCTTGTCTTTTCGATTTAGAGGGAATAAGACAAAACACTAAAACTAAGTGTAGTTCTGTCAAATAAGTTTAATCGTGAAAACCAAATCGACACCATTGTATAGTGTACAAATAAAAAAGTCAAGTATGTATCGACGCTTGAAAGGAAAAGTTGACTAAGCTCCATATCGTCCTCATATAGGAGTGTAGTCGCACGACTAACACTCCTATCTCGTTTTTCTCAAGTTCTTAAAAACAATGGTATTTCAATTAGAAAAAGTCCAAACTCAAATCATCAAAAATCTGAGATAGGAGAGTTAGTCGTACGAGGGACGATATGTTGCTTAGTCAACTTTTCCTTTCAAGCATCGGTATGTTTTTTAACAAAGGCTCTGTTCACTCACACATACCACAGCAACAACCACACCACAACCACAATCACAACCACACCATAAGGACAACCATATAGGCAGGTGCTAATTTCCATGCATGCAAATGCATAGTTTAACAACACGGACTTTGCCACTGCGATGTGGAGTGGTTGTTGCTTGTGGTACATGTAAACAGATCCTTACACATTTATTATAAATGTTTTTTTAAACTCACTTGTAAAACAATACTCAAGAACCAAATTTGTCAATACTCATTAACCTACAGAGTTTATCTATCTATCCTATACTATTAAACGAGTTAGGTGTCCCGACGATTTCGAAAACGGCTTGAAACCTCTTGACGAAAATCAAGGAGGACGCATATGATGCTTATCTTTAACCATCGTTTGTAAATACTTTGGTAGACTAGCGGTTTTGTTGCGAGCCACTTAGGTTAAGCTTCTTTTAGGTCTGGATTCGAATCCCACCCATGAGACTATATAGTTTTTTTTGTCTTTTTATTTTTTATTTTGTGTGAACTTATGTAAATATTATGTAAATAATTAAAAAGACTAAAGAGTGATAAAAAAAATATTTTAACCTCTTTGTATTTTAGAGACAAATAGCACTATCTTTCGCCATATAAGTGAATTATATACCTGATGATTGTGCCGCCCTGCCCCGTGTTTGACAATAATTTTCCACGGCTTTCTCTAAACTCAACTAGATGGCGCTGATAACATTTACAGTAAGAAAATCTCAAAAAGTCGCCAAAACTGATTGATATTACTGACTAATATCATAATAAATGATGAACAACTTTCTAATATTACGTATCATTGAATATTTTTCTGTTTTTTTTATTAAAAAAAAAGAATAATATGCATGTATTTTTAATAGAATCAAATTATATAAAAATATCATAGATATTTTCAGAACAAATATTGCTTGTCCTTTCGTCCCTTAGAAGGCCACTAGCGGCTAAAACAACACCCTGCAAAATGTTTCATTGAAAATATATCTTATATTGTACTACTAAACAAGTTACCTTAGTTTATGTATAAAAACTCCGATTGAACGAGTGACGCTCGGTCTCCCAGCTAGTATATATAAAAGAAGAAACTGACTGACTGACTGACTGACATATCAATGGACAGCCCCAACTGCTGAGTCTAGAGATACCAAATTTGGCAAGTAGGTTCCTTATGAGGTCTAGGGGTGCACTAAGAAAGGATTTTTCAAAATTCACCCTCTCAGGGGGTGAAACGGGGGTCCAAAGTAGATAGATCAAAGCACAGGCCAAACCCCTGGGTCTAGAAACTTGAATTTTTGCACAGGGTTTCCTTATGAGGCATAGAGGTGCATTAAGAAAGGATTTTTAAAAATTCACCCTCTAAGGGTGTGAAACGGGGGTCCAAATTTGACATATAAACGCACAGGCCAAACACCTGGGTCTAGTGATACCAAATTTGGCAAGTAGGTTCCTTATGAGCCCTAGGCGTGCACTAAGAAAGGATTTTTAAAATTCATTTAGAGTTTTTATATCTGACAATCGTTACATTTAAGAAAATATTAGCTATGTATATCTTCAAAATGATATATATCTTTTGTATTTATAGATTCTACTACTTATCCGTTTTTTTGCAGCAACATTTTCATTTGGAAGTACAAACACGGCAACAACAAGTACTGCTGGCTTTGGGGGTTTTGGTACCAACACATCAACGTCAGGCTTCACTGGTTTTGGAACAGCAGCAACAAGCACAGGTATGTGACTAGAATATCCTCATCTGCATTGGACCATTGCATTTCATTTGAGTAAATGAAAGATTTGAGGTTGCATTAAATATCAATATTCTTGCAATATTACCTTTGAAGTTATAATTGTTCTTTGTATATAAATATAATATATCCAATATCTCATATCTATCAATATATCGATCTTGACTGGGGATTATTATTGATATAAATAAAACGTAAAGAATACATGTAAAAAATCACTAATTGTCCCTTTTTTGTTTACAATAAGTTTTTTTTACCCAATTATATTACTTCTTGCCTATTATATTTTTTTAATTATTCAACTGATATATTCTTAATTATCACTTAAAGTGTATTTATTGCAACCTCCTCCACATAAAAATTCTTAGATTGCCTGGTGGACTATTAAATTTAGATTTTCAGTTTCTGTAAATAATAAAACAAGTTGTACTAATCATCCAACCTCTAAAAAATAAAATGAAGGAATAACTTGTCCTTATAATTTGTCCTTTATATTATTTAGCAGCCACTCCATTCGGAGGCCTGGGCACCACACCTGCTTCATCTGCACCATCGCTTTTTGGCGGCACAGGCTTTGGGGCTACAGCTGCTAAACCTGCCACAGGTAATTTTCGTCTTATTCATGTTAACTTTAAGACCCACTTGTTGAATGACTACTGAGTCCATCGAGCATTGCGCCTAGGTCCTCCAAAGTCTTAGCCATGATCACGATATCGTCAGCAAATCGAAGGTGAGTGATGTACTCGCCATTGATGTTGATGCCGAGTCCTCTTCAGTCCAGAAGCTTGAAAACGTCTTCTAGTGCAGCGGTGAACAGTTTCGGAGATATAACGTCTCCCTGTCTCACCCCATGCTACAGCTGGATAGGTTTCGAATTCTGATCCTGGAGGTGGACCGACATGGTGGCGTTTTCATACAAACACTTAACACTTCGATGTGTATCGATAGTCAATTTGGCACCGTTGGAGAGACTGTAACACAGCCCAGGCTCGTTCGAATCAAAAGCTTTCTCATAGTCCACAAACGCCATTATACTCTTCGGTCTTCTGTATAATCTGCCGCAGCGTATGTATGTGGTCTATGGTACAGAAGCCTTTTCAGAAACCAGCTTGTTCGGGAGGCTGAAAGTCGCCAAACCTGCGTGCGAGACGATTCGTAATGTCTCTCGGCATGGCTTGTAGACATGGCTCAGGAGTGAGATGGGTCTGTAATTCTTTAGCCGAGTTTTATCACCCTTCTTGAAGAAGAGCACCACCATACTTCTGTGCCATGCTGTAGGCGTTTGCCCCTCGAGAATGACGGAAATGAATAGCTTCTGAAGAGCTATAAGCACCGGTTCTCCACCTGCTTTCAGAAACTCAGCCTTAATTCCGTCATCACCCGGTGCCTTGTTGTTCTTAAGCTGCATTCTAATCTCGCACAGGCTGATTCGATATAGTGTCGGGTCAATCCGGCTCTCGGATCTTCAGCCAGATTACTGACAGGTAAGCATGTAGTGGTGAATAATTGTCCGTAGAACTTCTCAACCTCTTTCGTGGAAGACACGATTCTGCCATCCTCGTTCTTCAGCTTTGTCAGTTGGCTTTGACCAGCAGACAGATCCCTTGCCAATACTTTTGACCTTTTATTGCGCTCGATAGCCTCTTTAATACAATTTGTATTAAAATGGCGTATATCGCGGGTCAAGCACTTGGAGATCTGTCTGTTTAGTCGCCGATATTGATTTCAGAATCAGGCTCCGTTTTTCCTCCATGAGCTTGCTGGTGAGGTCCGAGATCCGATATGTTTTTTTTAAGTCTTGTTTTGAAGGCCTTATTCCCAGCCGTTTGGACAATTTCCACAAACCTGTCGTATTCGATCACAATTTTACATTCTCCTAGGCATTCGAAGCGGTTGTGCAACTCGAGCTGAAAGCTCGGGGTTTTGGAGTTGTATAGGCAATGGTTGAAGCTTCATCAGTTGTCTTGAAAATGATTTGACATGGCTAACGAAGCACGGAAATGGTTACGAGATTAATGCGCCAATAAGAGTCAAGCTCATTATGGTTATGTATGACCTTTTCTGAAGTCAGTTTATCTGGGTGATCAACGTGACCACGCAAGTTACATAGTAGACCACCATAATTCCTATGAGAAATAGTTAGTCACGTTTTGTGGATTTTCTCAAATACGTTTTTATAAGGAAAAATGTTTTTTTATTTTACGGGACAAATATTTTGTGCGTGTGAGAAATATTTAAATAATAATATTATATACCCGTTTATACTATGTTACTTAACAGTTATTTGGGCGCTAGATGATTCATTTTATTTACTTACGAACGAACAACAGATACTAAAACCGCGCGTTTTATGCTACTCTGCCGAGCATCAAATGATGTTTTTTTTTTTCACTAAGTATTCATTAAACTATTCTGATGAAAGGATGGGTGTCAGTAACCTAACAAATATCCCCTAAAAATCACGCAAAAATTAATAATATCACAGAATCCTATTAATACGTTTTTTCAATACTAGACCATGTACTCCATGTGTCCACGATAATAATTTTCGTCTTTCATGATTATTCTCATTTATTTTTGTAAACTAAAATTGGGTATTACAGAGATTTTATAAAAAAATTATAGTTTAAACACATTTTTTTTATATCAGTGCAATCTCTCAACACCTTTTATTTTACATATATGTTGTAGCATATTGTGAGAAATAAAATAAATAAATATCAAAGTGTTGGTCCAGTGCGCTCATATGTTACACATATACACAAGTGATAACTGCCGAACGTCTATGAGTGAAATATAATCCCACTGGACCAACACTTTTATATTTGTGTGTGTTATTGTTTACAATATGCTTGAATATACATGGTTACAGGAAAAGTCGTACTGAATATTAAAACACGTTATTATTCAGGTGATTTCTGATGGATTTGATTCTATAATATGGTGTCCGAAACTTAACCATTATGGAGATATTGAACTTTAAAGATTTTTTTAAAAATCCTCAATTTTTTGGCTTTTTTGTCGATTTTTTTGGGATTAGTGCTTCTGGGGTACGTTTTTTTGATGTAACTAGTTAGAAAGCATGTCAATTAATAAAAATGATTAACCTCAACTGAACATACTACTAACAGCTTAAAAATACTGCTTGACAACGGTTAGAATTAAATAATTTTCAATAAGAGTTTAAATTTTAAGCTCTCTGTTTAAAAAAAATGTTTGGAACTTATTCTGCAAATCGTTTTAAAAACTTCTACGTCTCTTTAGCTATTCAAAAAGGTATAACACTTACTATTAAATAGGCAAAATATTGATCAATTAACGGTTAAGTTAGCAGAGGGTAAATTTTTTTGACAACTCTTTAGTCCTTTACAGCTCCAAACGAAGAGCAGTTTTCTTCTCAAAACTTTGTTTAAGGCCTTAATTCTTGTTAATCGACTCTTTAATTTACAGATATGACTAAAGGCCTTAGGGTGCATTTCCACTGATGCGGAGCGGGGCTGAGCAGGGCGGAGAAGATCAGAGAATAGTAGCAAGTGTTTCCACTGAAGCGGGACGGAGCTGAGTAGAGCAGAGTGGAGCGAAGTAGGGCGGATCAGAGTAGAGCAGAGTGGAGAGAATTAGGGCGGAATGGAGTGGAGCGGAGCAGAGCAGACCTAAAAAATATTCACAGCTCCAGACCACTCAGCTTCGCTTCGTCCCACTCAGCTCCGTCCCGCTCCGCTCCGCCCTACTTCGCTCCACTCTGCCCTACTTCGCTCCACTCTGCTCTACTCAGCTCCGTCCCGCTTCAGTGGAAACACTTTCTACTATTCTCTGATCTTCTCCGCCCTGCTCAGCCCCGCTCCGCATCAGTGGAAATGCACCCTAAGGCCTTTAGTCTTATTAATCGATGAGAATCTGTAAATTGAAGAGCCGATTAACAAGAATTAAGGCCTTAAACAAAGTTTTGAGAAGAAAACTGCTCTTTGTTTGGAGCTGTAAAGGACTAAAGAGTTGTCAAAAAAATGTAGCCTCTGCTAACTTAACTGATATTTGGTCAATATTTTGCCTATTTAATAGTAAGTGTTATACCTTTTTTAAAAACCAAAGAGACGTAAAAGTTTTTAAAAGTTTTGCAGAATAAGTTTCATACATTTTGTTTTAAACAGAGAGCCCCAAATTTAAATATACTTAATGAAAATTATTTAATTCTAACCGTTGTCAAGCAGTCTTTTTAAGCTGTTAGTAGTAGGTTCAGTTTTGGTTAATCATTTTTTTAAATTGACATGCCTTCTAACTAGTTACATCAAAAAAATGGACCCTAGAAGCACTAATCACAAAAAAAAATCGATAAAAAAGCCAAAAACTTTAGGATTTTTTAAAAAATCTTTAAAGTTCAATATCTCCATAACGGTTAGGTTTAGGACACTATATCATAGAATCAAATCCATCAGAAATGACCTGAATAATAACGTGTTTTAATATTCAGTACGACTTTTCCTGTAACCCTGTATATGTAAAAGAAAAAGTATTGGGAAATTGTGATGATACAAAAAATATATTTGTAAAAGCGAGATAAATCACGATCAGCAGTCATCACTTGTGTATGTATGTAACATATGAGAGCACTGGACCAACACTTTTATATTTATTTATATTATTTCTTACAATATGATACATCATATATGTAAAAAAAGGTGTTCGAAGATTGCGCTGACATAAAAAATAATTGTTAAAACTATAGTTTATAAAATCTCTGTAATACCCAATTTCAATTTATAAAAAAAAACGAGAATAATCATGAAATAGGAAAATTATTATCGTGGACACATGGAGTACATGGTCTAGTATTGAAAAAACGTATTAATAGGATTCTGTGATATTATCCATTTTTGCGTGATTTTTGGGGGATATTTGTTAGGTTACTAACACCCATCCTTTATATTTTTATAATCCTAAGAAGTGTGGCTTTCAGAATATATTTTTTTCATGCTCATATCAGAGACGATTAAAAATGATTCAACCCATTTCAATTTATAAAAAAAAACGAGAATAATCATGAAATAGGAAAATTATTATCGTGGACACATGGAGTACATGGTCTAGTATTGAAAAAACGTATTAATAGGATTCTGTGATATTATCCATTTTTGCGTGATTTTTGGGGGATATTTGTTAGGTTACTAACACCCATCCTTTATATTTTTATAATCCTAAGAAGTGTGGCTTTCAGAATATATTTTTTTCATGCTCATATCAGAGACGATTAAAAATGATTCAACCCATAAGTGGAAATAAGGTAGCCATGTTCTATACGTTTTATCAAATATTTCTTTTTTTATATGTACATGGAAAGTATTTTTTTTGTCACAGAAATGAATTCCTTATCCTTTAATCATACGAAAATGATATCTCACTTGCCCTAGTACCAATAGTTTTGGAGATATAAGCCCACAAATGGAGCGCGGCAGAAACAAACTTTCCCCCTCCGCCTGCCAAAATTTGTGCCTTTATTTGTGCAAAATTAGTTTTGGAAAATAATGCTTAGTTTCAAGGTAGTTTCAAATTTTTGGAAATTGAAAAACAGCTGATTGCTTTGCAATAACATGACTTAGAAGTTCACTAGTAATGTTAATGTCTGACTGCTGGGTAGCTAAACCATTTGGTGAAAATTTGTAAGGTAGGCTAAAGCGGTTTAAAAGTTATTCAGGGTTTTTCAAAACAAACGTAACCCTCCAGAGTCATATCAAAATACACGAGGTCTTCTTTAGTTTTAGAACTAATGAGTATGCAGAGAGTTAGAGTGTCTTTTAATTTATGTTTTTTGAAAATTTCACACCAAATTGCCTAATAGTTACTGAAATATATCAAAAAAAACGATTCCTCCTCGTATTAGCCGACCAAATTCGAGAGACACCGTAGAAGCGGTCTCCAGGAAGAAAGCAGTAACCTTCATAAATGAATAGGGTTATAAAGAGATTGAGTTGGTACACTCGCGTCCGAAATTGTTAGCGAATTTTTAAAACTAGATTAAACAATAATGAATAAAGAACATTAGATGTGTGTTTAACACCAATTCCGGAACGCTACCCTGACAGCAGGATAGCGTTATGGCAGGCGCCATAAGACAGAAAGAGATAGGAAGCGTAGGATGTGCTGCGGTCACATATTTCCTTCTAAGACAATACGAATGTATGGCTCCTGGACATTATATCGAACTTGTAGGATTTGTGGTGAGACACTTGCTATTGAGACTTTGTACGGATGTTTCGCAAATAAATATTTTAAGAGGTTTTCAGTATTTTCATAATTTCTCCAATCCAAACGCTACGGGCAGAAACAATGTGGATAAAAGTAGAAGTTCTCAAATCGCTTGATAAATACATGTATACATACTTATTACAAAATAAGAAGTACTTTCAAGTACATAAGTATTTGTTTACTTACAAACTTACGAACCCCATTTTTGATGTAAAATATAGAACCTCAGCGTTTCTTTTGTGTGGCTTGTGCCTTTCAGAAAAAGAATAAAACCACAACACATGAGAGAGTTGTTTTTATGTCTACTATTTTCTTCTTGGTTATTATTGTTGTTATTATTTATTGGCATTTGTTACAATTTTTTTGTATGTAGAAAATGTAACAATTTAAAATAAGTTTAAGAGAAGTTTAACCAAAATAACAGTCGTAAAACGTTAAAAATAATAAAAACGACTAAGAACTTTGGAAAGTCTTTTCAGTTACCTTACTTAGTAATGAAACGTAGTTAAATAATGATTATAACCACACAGAAATTCCTTAAAAACAGTAGCGTGCAGCCCATAGAGGCAGAAAAGCACTGATGCCTACCCTGGTAAATCTGCCAGTTTAGAAATATAAAAAAAATACGTATTTTATTATACTTCATTTTCATTTACCCTTTTGCCCTCTGTTTTATTAATGAATAACATAATAAAATGAACTCAACGACTCGCCAACGATGCCACCAAATGAAGATAGTGCTGCCGACTGATTTCATAAGCAGACAAGATTCTGCCTGTTTCGCCATTTTTTTTACAAACACAAGGACAGTATTTTATACGGTGTAACCACTATCGAAGTGTGTGAATATTTTTTTACTGGAATGGCGCGTTTGTTATCGAATTGATAAGCTCTGTTTGATTACAAGACCACGTTAGGAAGTCGAATAAGAAAGTAGAGCTAACAAGAAATTAGGTGGTATTACAATTTGCAGTGTATTTTTAATCGGACTGCAAGTATGTATGAAATGAATTTGGTCGGTTTGCCGATAAGTTGTTCTTCGTCGGTGGTCACCAATTTGCCGATATGTTGTAACCAATTTGGTGGTAAAGTTGAGTTGCCAGAGTTGTGAGGTAGATGAAGGTGGTTGCAGCTAGGTAATCATCTCGACGCCTGGTGGCGGAGCGGAGGACAGGATGTAGTGATTACTCCATGATTGCTGTTCAGGTACTGCTCGGATACTGCACATTTATTGGTATAAAGAAGAGTATTTATACAGATTATAACTGACGTTACACATATTAGTATGCTCTTTCCAAGCACGTTCGGAGATGTGATAATATGCAGATTTGTGGAATCTGCAAGGTTGCTACAGTCGGCTAATCATGATAATACGAGGAGGAATCGTTTTTTTGATATATTTCAGTAGCTAATATGCAATTTGGTGTGAAATTTTCAAAATACATAAATTAAAAGACACTAACTCTCTGCATACTCATTAGTTCTAAAACTAAAGAAGACCTCTTGTATTTTGACATCAAACTGAAGGGTTACGTTTATTTTGAAAAACACTGAATAACTATTAAACAGCTTTAGCCTACCTTACAAATTTTCACCAAATGGTTTAGCTACCCAGCAGTCAGACATCAACATTACTAGTACTAGTTTATTGCAAAGCAATCAGCTGTTTGACAATTTTCAAAAATGTGAAAGTTCCTTGAAACTAAGCATTATTTTCAAAAACTATTTTTGTACAAATAAGGCACAAATTGGTCTTGTTATATGCACAAAATTTCGAAACTGTGCGATAAGCAGTTTCTGAGGTACAGGATTTGGCCAAACGTAATTCCAGCAAAAACTCAAATAACTTCTAAACTACTGGACGCACAATTTTTTTATTTAGCGCACGTTCGATGGGCATTATTAGCTACATTTTAAAATAAATTTTATTTCACTACGACAAAAAAAAAAACAGAAAAAATTCTGCTGGAGTGACGTCATCCTAGCAGAATCTGTTTTTTGCGAATATTTAAAAAACGCGTGGACGCACAATTTTTTTATTTGGCGCACATTTCAACAAGATGACACTCTAAAACATAGCGTTGTCAAAATCCCATAATTCCACAACTTTTTTCTAGGAAGACGTACACCTTATCCATTACTGGTTTACTTTATGACTTCCTATTATGTACTCATTATTGTTCTTGTCCATTATCAGCACCCCCCCAACATCCATGTTACTAAACATTCTCATTTTAGAATATTTATCTTTAGCTTTAGCTTTAAGATGTTTATTTCATTTCCAAAGAGGCTTCGAGCTCCAATATTACGTCTTATAGACCGATTGCTGTTTTGTCAGTGTTTGGCAAGGTGTTTGAAAGTATAATTGACTCTCTCCTAAAAAGACAGATAGATCCATTGTTCAGTGATTGTCAGCATGGTTTCCGATCGGCAAGATCCACTACCACCAATCATGTAAATTTCACAGACTATGTATTAACGAAGCTAGATCTTAGACGCCAAGTAGACAACTGTCTACTTTGATTTTAGAAAGGCGTTTGATTTAGTCGATAATGACATTTTATTAGCCAAATGTGCCGAGTTCGGATTTAGCCCTAAACTTTTGAAATTTTTTGCTAGTTACCTTAAAAATAGAAGTTATAAAATAGAAGAAACCTTACTATACTCGATCAGGAGTTAGCCAGGGTAGCACATTAGGTCCGACACAATTTCTGATTATGATCAATGACTTGCCCGCAATAGTTCAGTATTCAAAATGTTTACTATTTGCGGATGATCTCAAACTCTACGTTGATGTAAAGGGGCCTGAAGAAAGTGCAGCGCTGCAGACCGATATCACTGCTGTGGAAGAATGGTCACGAGTGAATAGACTTGGATTTAATACATCCAAGTGCAAAGTGATCACCTTCGCTAGAGTCCAAACATACCAGGCTACTTACAGCATAGGTGAACAGCCGATCGATCGTGTGGAGGAGATTAAGGATTTAGGTTTGAATTTTAATTCGCAATTTACATTTGATGACCACGTTATGAAAATATGTAAAAAGGCAAACAGAACTCTAGGATTCATTATAAGAACGGTTTATCCATTCGCCGATTCCAAGGCGGCAATAATGCTCTACAATTCATATGTACGAAGCGTATTGGAATTTGCAGCAATCGTATGGGATCCACGCGAAACCAAATATAGTGACATGCTGGAAAAGATCCAGAAAAAATTGGCAAGATATGTCTACAAGAAGATGTACAATGTGTATCCTTATCTCTTCCCCACTATGTTCGTGTATGGAATGGTCGGTTTGGACAGCCTGTTGTTGAGGCGTAAACTACTGCTAATCCTGCATTATCATGCCGTACTGACTGGTGTTGTCGACAACTCGACGGTGGTGTCCCGAATGGGTTTGTACGCGCCCACCGCGAGGTCTATCGTCCTACTAAACAAATTGCTCGCACGACAGTCACATGCCGACATATTTAATGATAGCTCAGAAGTATTTCTTAAAGGTCTCGTCAGACAGCGGGCGGGGCGGGGCGTCGGCGTGGCGCTGGCGCGACGTGAGCAGTTGTAATGTACCATGGACTATGGACGATGTCACACAGAGCCGTCGAGCTCGGCGTGTCGCGTCACGCCCGCGCCGCGCCCGGCGGGAATACAACAAGAGCACGGCGGGGCGGGGCGCGAGCGCGGCGCGGGCGCGACGCCACGCGTTGTGTTCTATGAGTAGCCGTTGTAGTAGTCAGACAGACGGCTCGACGGGAGCACGTCACGCCCGGCGCAACGCAAGGCTTTTGTTTTGCAGAAAAGGTTGAAAAACTAATAGAAATTGTTCGAGGCCACATTTTTTGTACGATTTGGGTCATCCACAATACAAAAATGCTAGTCTTAAGTCTGCAATTTAGGATTCCATCGGAAGGGAACTGAATGAAAGTGGTGAGTAACACGCCGAGTCCGGCGGGTCGGCCGGCGCGAAGCTGGCGTGAATGTCACGCCCGCAGTGTGACATACACGCCACGTCGCCGTCGCGCCAGCGCCAAGCCGACGCCCCGCCACGCCCGCTGTCTGACCAGACCTTTAATTTGCTGTTTTGTTCCTTAATGAATTTTTAGAGACTAAAAGCAGTATTGTATTTTAGTGGTACCTTACCGAATTAGGTATGTAACCTAGCATATAAGTGTTTTGACTATTGCTGTGAACTTATATTGTAAATAAATAAATAAATAAAAAATTAAAAAAAAATTAACGCTTTCAGGTTTTGGTACTGGTGGTTTCGGCGCTAGTACATTTGGTGGAGGTACAACATTTGGCACTGGAGCACCAACATTTGGCACCAACACTCTTGGCTCCAACACATTCGGTGGCACTACTTTTGGAACCGGGTCAGCATTCGGAACTAAGCCAGCTACCACTGGTTTTGGCGGGTTTGGCTCTACACTTGGAACAACAAATACATTTGGACAGCAGCCTCAAGTCCAGCAGGTAGACTGTCGATTTCAAGATCGTTATTTTATTTTTTATTTTTTTATTTTATTAGAGACAGACAGTCACATACATAACAGTTAAAAAAGAAAATAGAAATACTTATAGACCTATAGCCTCCTTAAGTATAATATAACTGTAAAAACTAAAATTAGTGATAATTAAACAGTAAGTGTTAACAATCAAAAAATATAGTAGCAACTGTGTCTGCGTATAAGCAGCTAGTAAGAAATATGCACATGAAAAAAAAAGACACACGCTTGCAAAAATAGTTGATACATCAAAGTGAAGTGTAAAAAATATTTTATTCAAGGAAAGAGAAAAAAAGAAAGCTTACGTAACATGACTGGTGTCAGACAGTGCAGACATGATCATCTTCTTAAGTTGAGGTTGAGTACTATCTTCCAAATTTCAAATGTATTATGCAAGATTTAGGATCTAGATTAATAAATAGTAGTTAAATAGATTACTTGTACTGGTGCTGCTCCATGGACCTGTTTTATAGGGGTCCCGTACTATACAAAAAAACAATCTAAAATAAAACTATTGTATGTAAATAACATAATGTTATCCCATGTGACATCACGGTTAAATTATATCAAAGTATTTCGTTGATTAAGTATTATCCACAAGCCACAGATTCATCACATAAGATTCATCAGAAGATGCATCAAGTTTTATTTGCCAAATGTTATTCAGACTCATAATAAAGTAATATTAAATGGTAACGAATTAGATTTTGTTCCTAGTACAGTTTTTCTCGGCATAACTATACGTTACAGTGGGGCCCACATATTGCAACTCTAGCGGGGAGGCTTAGCTCGGCTGCCTACGACGTCAAGAAAATAAGGCAATTGACGGACGTAACAACTGCCAGATTAGTATATTTCAGTTACTTTCACAGTATGATGTCTTATGGCATTTTACTGTAGGGACACGCAGCAGACATTGAAACCATTTTCATTCTACAAAAAAGAGCAGTCCGAGCTATATACCAACTACGATCCCGAGAATCACTTCGAGATAGATTTAAGGAAATAAATATTCTAATCTTTGCCGGTCAGTTTATTAACGAAAATATCATGTACGTTCGTAAAAATCTAAACTTGTTCTTCAAAAATAGTGACAGTCATAACCGTAATTTGAGAAGTAAAAATAATCTTGACATAGCTTTCTCGAGGCTTAGTAAGGTGAAAAAATCATTTGTGGGGCAGTGTGTACGCTTTTATAACACAATTCCGAATGACGTGTGTGAACTACCAGAATGTAAATTTAAGAAACATATAAAACGCTGTATTTGTTCAAGAGGATACTATAAGACTGTAGATTATTTTAATGATAATGACATTTGGAATATTCCTCCAGCAAAATGATATGACTTTTATAAGAGTGCTTAATGTACCTACGTAAAGAAATAAATGATTTTGAATTTTGATTGTTACAATTTTCTCACACTGCTGGGGCAATACTAATGTGATAAATAATTAGGTAAATACATGCGGGACGCAGGCGGCTAAGACAAGTGTTACAAGTCGCTAAGTGGACTCATCATCAGCCAAAAGACTTCCACTGCTGAACAAAGGCCTCCTCCAAGATTTTACACAACATACCGGTCTTGCGTTGCCCGCTTAGTGGACTCATAAAACTCTAATCCCGTGTTGTTATACGAGCGCCACTTTTGCACCCGCTCACGAGTGTAACGCGAGAGTCATCATCATCAGCCGAAAGACGTCCACTGCTGGACAAAGGCCTCCCGTAAGTATTTCCACGCCGACCGGTCCTGTGCTGTTCGCATCCAGCGGCTTCCCGCAACCTTCACCAGGTCGTCGGTCCACCGAGTTGGACTGCGTCTTCCGGTACGCGGTCGCCACTCGAGAACTACTGCTCCAACGGCCATCTGTTCTACGAGCTATGTGCCCCGCGCACAGCCACTTAAGTTTAGCGATTCTGAGACCTATGTTGGTAACTTTAGTTCTCCTACGTATCTTCACGTTTATGACAACTATCCCCCAAATATGATTAGGAACCCAAAAACGCGAGATTCAGTCAGAGATAAATAGAGGTTGTGGTGTTTAGCAGCAGCAACAGGCGCAGGGTCCGCAGTCGGCGCAGGAAGCTCTCGTGGCCGCGGTGTTCAACTGCTGCGTGTTCGGCGACGAGCGCGACCAGGTGTTGGCCAAGTGGAATCTGCTGCAAGCGCAGTGGGGAACTGGTGAGACACCTGCCTTTACTATGTTATTGTTAATAATTTGGGGCGAAGTTTAGTTTAACTTTTTTTACCAATCAGTAGAATAATATTAAATCGATTTTTGCTTTGCACATATTTTCTCGCTAGGGTTGAGAGTTTCCCTCACTAATAACATATGAAAACCTGTAATTAGTAAAAAAAATGCGTGGTAAACTTCCTTACATCATTATCATGATCAGCCAAAAGACGTTCTCTGCTGGATAAAGACCTCCCTAAAGGATTTCCACGCTACGTCTTATGTTGCGCGGTCGCCACTCGAGAACTTTTCGGTCCCAGCGGCCATCTTTTCTACGAGCTATGTGCCCGCCTACTGCCACTTCAGTTTAGTGATTCTGTGAGCTATGTCGGTTACTTTAGCTCTCCTACGTATCTTCTCAATATCGATTCGATCACATGTAGAAACTCCGCGAGCATTGCATGCTCTATCGCCCTATCGGTGACCCCGAGCCGTGTACCATACAAACCAATCAGCTGCTCTATTTGTAGTTTTTTTTTTTGGGTTTTACTAAACTCGTTAAGTATGATTTGTTCAGTTTTTAAGGTAGAAGACTACCTTATTAAACTATTGCTACATCATTTTGTTACATCAAGTAGGTTTCGTTGTTTTGTGCTAACTGTGAAATTTATTTCAACAGGTAAAGCGTATTATAGTAGCAATGCACCGCCGTTAGAACTGAACGAGCAGAACCCGCTGTGCCGCTTCAAGGCGGTCGGCTACTCTCGGCTCAGCGGCTGCGAAGACGCAGAGGGCCATGTGGCGTTGCTATTCAACAAGACAGACCAGGAAATCAAGTGAGTTAACACAGATGCGCGAAAACCATCGAAAGTTTTGATATTATCTGATTATGAAAATGTTTGTGGTATTTTACTTCAAATTGAGGTTCGTGTATAAAGGTGGAGCTTAATTGAGTTTATTTTTGTATTATTTCAAACTCAAACTAAAAATGTTTTTTATTTAAGTAGATGCTGCTTTTAAATCGTCAATATTTTATTCACAGGAACAATCAACAAGCAATCACAACTTCTCTGTTCAGTCTTCTGGGGAACAAGCCAAACCTCGTAGTTAATATTGATTCTGTAAAGGCCGTATCTGAAAATAAATGCCAGGTTTGTTAATTTAGCTTATTATTGTCCAATATTTTTACCTTTATTTTTGCGAATCTTGGAGGTGATGTGGTTATCTCAAAATTTAATTAAAGCTTTACCTGTGGCAGTTGTAAGTATTAAATAATCTGTGGAATGACTCAAAAGAGACTATTGATATGAATGACGATTCCTACCTAAAATAGCGGAGTACCTAGTTCTCTTGTTATAAATGATAAATCTTTATTGCTTTGTTCTTAAACTAGCAAGCGGGAATTGGACTGGAGACAATCGCTGCCAAATTTCACTGCCCCATTCAAAAACATTGGGTGGGGTTAGTCACTGGAAAAATAAAATAATCAATTTTGTGATCTCTAAATTTACTTCAACTTCTAACGTAGATAATAAGCAAAAATCGTAACTAACTTTCTTATATTCTGCATAATTTTTTGTCTGAAATAAAGATTTTCTCTTTAACTCTTTTTTGGGTTCAATAAATATTTTTTTACATGACTTTACCTGACTGCCAGGTGGTAATCTACGTGTCGGACAAGGCGACGGGCGGGTCGCACGTGTCCGCGGAGAGCCTGGCCGCGTTCCTGAGCGCGGGGGCGGCGCGCGCGGCGCTGGCGGGCGCGGGGTGCGCGGCCGCCGCGCCCGTCGCGCGCCCCGCGCCCGCCGCGCTGGCGCAGTACCTGCTGCACCCGCCGCCCGGTGAGTGTGGACCCTACTCTTTTTTTACGATATTAAAAATTTGATTGCGTTTGACTACAACTCACCTGATAGAAAGTGACGATCGATGTAGTCGAGGATGGTACACGCAAACTCAAATACTGCCTATTCACTCTCGCCTTGAAGACTCCCAGATTCTCTCTGCAGACATTGTCACTGTCAGGTGCTAATTTCTGGCCGCGCTGTTGAACATGTGATATAAACGATTATGGTAGCACTTCACTCGTACGACGCGCTCGGGCTAGGGAATCGGCAAGTGGTGCCGAGCCGAGCGCAGCCTCTCCATATGTTCGTTAGTTCAGTTGCCGCTGAAACTTCGAAGATGCAGGTGGATTTGGAAATCGCTGCTGCGACAGCTTTGTGCGCGGTCGCTCATTATTAATATGTTAGTTCGTTCGGCGAATGCGAGCGTGTGGAGACCGCGCTCGCGTTCGTCGCTCGTTACTTTGATTTTGGGACGAAAAACCGTCACGAAAGCAAACGCAGATAAGGCAAGGCGAACGGACACGAAACGATCCGAGCGGATCTTCTTCATACTCGCGCTCGCCATCACTCCCCGAGCCTGACGTGCTAGCATTAAGGTCGTAGATGTGACACGTCAAACGCTTGTTTCAGTTTGATACACGCTATATTGACTTGTAATGTGCTTCTATGTAGCGCTTGCAAGGTGAAATAGAGGCATGAGCGGCGTGTTGCCTAAAAAAGTTATTGAATAATTCAAACGTTATCCTTTTGTACAGGTATGGACCTGCGGCTGTGGAAGCAAGCACAAGCTGACAATCCCGATCCTGAGAATTACATTCCAGTTCCTATTGTAGGATTTTCAGAGGTAATAATTTTTATTCTATGTATGTGTGTTGTCTTCGTTTACCATTAGAACATTAATTTATCATATTAAAATCTTTAATTGAAAAAAAAATGACAGTAACACAAATCGAGTTTAAGTTTTTTAACATTTGCCTTGTTTCCTTGCGTTCCAGATAAAGTTCCGCGCGCGGTGCCAAGCAGAGGAAGCGCGCCTGCAGGCGAGCTGGCTGCAGCGCGCGCGCGGCACGCTGGACTCGCTGCGCACGCGCCGCGCCGCCGCCGCCGCCGCGCTGGCGCAGCTGGCCGCGCGCCACCACGCGCTGCGCCACTCGCTCGCACAGGTCAGCTCGCACTCGCAGCGCGGTGTCAGTGCCGCGCGCCACCACGCGCTGCGCCACTCGCTCGCACAGGTCAGCTCGCACTCGCAGCGCGGTGTCAGTGCCGCGCGCCACCACGCGCTGCGCCACTCGCTCGCACAGGTCAGCTCGCACTCGCAGCGCGGTGTCAGTGCCGCGCGCCACCACGCGCTGCGCCACTCGCTCGCACAGGTCAGCTCGCACTCGCAGCGCGGTGTCAGTGCCGCGCGCCACCACGCGCTGCGCCACTCGCTCGCACAGGTCAGCTCGCACTCGCAGCGCGGTGTCAGTGCCGCGCGCCACCACGCGCTGCGCCACTCGCTCGCACAGGTCAGCTCGCACTCGCAGCGCGGTGTCAGTGCCGCGCGCCACCACGCGCTGCGCCACTCGCTCGCACAGGTCAGCTCGCACTCGCAGCGCGGTGTCAGTGCCGCGCGCCACCACGCGCTGCGCCACTCGCTCGCACAGGTCAGCTCGCACTCGCAGCGCGGTGTCAGTGCCGCGCGCCACCACGCGCTGCGCCACTCGCTCGCACAGGTCAGCTCGCACTCGCAGCGCGGTGTCAGTGCCGCGCGCCACCACGCGCTGCGCCACTCGCTCGCACAGGTCAGCTCGCACTCGCAGCGCGGTGTCAGTGCCGCGCGCCACCACGCGCTGCGCCACTCGCTCGCACAGGTCAGCTCGCACTCGCAGCGCGGTGTCAGTGCCGCGCGCCACCACGCGCTGCGCCACTCGCTCGCACAGGTCAGCTCGCACTCGCAGCGCGGTGTCAGTGCCGCGCCGCCGCCGCCGCCGCGCTGGTGCAGCTGCCCTCACATATATCTAATTATACTCACAGTAATGAACATATTACATTCGTAACTGTAACGCACGATTTTATAGGTTTATGAATCACTGAGCGTCCGTGTTCAGCGTCTACTTAAATAAAATGATTTTGATTTTTGATTTCCCTTTGACAGATAATAGCGCGGCAAGAAGTAGAGGGCCGCGTGGGGGCCCCCCTGAGCCCGGAAGAGGAGGCGCTGCGCGCGCGCCTCAACGAGTTGGCCGCCCAGCTCGCCGCGCCGCCGCTGTATAACGTGAGTTACACTTTAACTTCGGCCCATCACTCCCCAGTAGTGAGTAAGGTCATAAAAATTCTAACTTATAAACTCATAAGTAATTTCTTAATTTTTTTATTCATAAATTAACAATTTAAGTCTGTTTAAGAAAATTATTTCTTTGTTGTTTATAAACACCTGTAAAGTTAATTAATGAGACGCAAAATTGAAATACAGGGTGAGTTTAAATTAGTTCTTGATACGAAAGGGTATGCATGTGCTCATGATAACGAACAACTTTCCCTAAGGAACCCATAGTCAAATCGCAAAAAAAATTTTGGAGTCTCCATACAAATCGAGAAACTGACTGGCTAAATTAGTATGAAGAGTCCAAAATTTTTTTTGCGATTTGACTATTGGTTTCTTAGGGAAAGTTGTTTGTTATCATGAGCACATGCATACCCTTTCGTATCAAGAACTAATTTAAAGTCACCCTATATAAAAATATATATACAGGGTATAACATTCAAGGTGTGCAATATTTATTGAGAAGATGTATGAGCATTTATTTATTACGAATAATTTATAAAATTCATGATTAAAATTAAATTGAATTAATTAACCTATTTTTGCTGTACCAGTTTTTCTGTGGCATTAGAATACTGGACGTGTCTGCTCTGTGACGCCACGGGTCACTGCGCAGTCGCGTGACCTTGTCGGAGCCGCGCCGTTGGGGGATTATTATCGAAAGTCGATAGAAAAAAGTTACCTATTCTGAAAATCATTCGTTTTTTTTTTATATTAAATAAAAAGTACAAATCGTAACATGACCTGTCTGAGTCGACGCTCGGCCGACTGCTGACGTTATATGGGTTTACAGTGGAACCATGACTATCCTACTCCGAGGACATAAGAGTTTGGAAAACCGATTGATTCTGTATCTTATTTAAAATCAATATTGTATCTTTATTATAAAATCTGACTTACTGACAGACAAAGCACAGAACCATTGAATGTAAATCTTAAAAATTGGTAAATTTTTTCCTTGTACAATTGTACATCATCTATCCATAGAGAAACAAAGAGAAAGGATTCTTCAAATAAAGATCCGTAGGTGAAATGTTATTATTATTTTGTTGGTGGTGGCTGTCTAAACAGCGACACTTCGACCCAAAGGGATCTTTTGTGAGCCCCTAAGGCCGTCTTTCCTATCCCTAGTCAAAAATATGTTGCATTAATGCAGTGATTTCGCTGAAGGGTAGGTGCCTGTATTCCTCCGGCGTTGGGTAACTATTGCCAAGGAGGCACATACGCTTGTTAGTCAGAACAGAACAGAACAGAACAGAACAGAACAGGTGAAATAGGGTATTAAAGTTTGTATATTTTTTAATAGCCTGGGCAGTTCGACGGGCTGTTTACATTTGAAATCTGAAAAGACCAACCAATTATCGATAATCCTTCTTATGATTGAGGTCTTCTTTTAAAAAAAAAAAAAACATAAATGGGGGTTACATTGTGTCTTCAACTTCTAAGCCCTTGGCATTTTCTCACTATATTATCTTATCGCTTTTTGATCTATCTCGGAGCGTAGTTTCATCTGATATCAGTCGTCTGCGTGTTTTAAAGTTTACATTATCCGATAATACAATGTCGGAAGTAATACCAGTGATAGGCACGGTAAGGCCTGAAACGCAGTCCGCCTATTATTTAATCTACCATATCACCCCTGTATCATAGCTGATAACTGCCAGCCTTATCTTTCCTAAATTGCTCGAACTCGTAAGCCTAAACGCTTGGAATGGTTATTTATTATTTTTATTTTATATTTCGTAGTTGAAAACCAGATGGTATCGATCATGTAGATGTAAATGAATTTGATTTAGATCCTAACTTATATTCAATTTTGTCTCCTTAACCGTAACAGATAGCCAGTTTAAAATTATCACAGAATACGGGTTACTGTCGCTGCTATTATGAAAAATAAATAAAAAAAGGTAAAATAATTGCGTTAAACTAAATAGGGCGCAGTATGCGACAACTCCTTGGAATGGAAAATCAAATTCTAAACCGAAATGTTAACAATTTTTTTTTCTTCAAAACTTTGTTCAATATGTAGTAGCATGGCGGGGGGTTCCAAAAAACTTTCGAATCTTACTCGTGAATCGCTGGGTTTTCATTATACAGGATATAACTAAATAGGTGTAGGACCCGTAACTGAGCTTTACTCATAATATTGAATAACAAACCTAACCTGATGGTGAAATAGATTTTTTGCTGCGCGATTCAGTATTTTTTGATGACGATTAAATATTTAAAATTTTGAATTGAGAGTCGAAAACATTTTTTGCGGTTTTAATAAAATCATAAAAACAAAAAAAAAGTACAATATGGTGACGACTAGACCAGCCAACCAACCAAGACCAGCCAAGCCAGACCAAGGCAGACCAAGCCAGACCAACAGGTCCGCACCAATTTTTTTACACCTGTAGTTCTGATGCATATCACATGCGACCCACGAGTAAATTGCGTGCGCTGGATCCACGTGGCGTGCGCGAGTCATGTATGTATACCAATCTCACCGTCTGTTCAGACACTTTACCGTTATCATATCTGTTATCTCCAGACGGGGTGTTTACCAGTACCTGCGATTTGCATGCCTGACTGACCACATAGCTGATAGTCTTTTGATAAGCTCTCAAATTGCGCCTCAGATCTGTCTTAATGCTAAACTTAGACAATGACACATTATTTCAACATGTTTAATAATAAAGAACACTTGGTAGTTCTCTCTTTCTAGAACAATTTAGAGATTCGTATGTCTGATAAATATTTTACACGTTTATTTTCAAGAAAAATCGCAGGCCTATGTAGGAATAAGCATTTATTTGACTTTAATAGTTTACCATAATTATTACTTCTCTACTCTTCCTCTGTCATATGACAAGATTGCCGTGTGTATATCTTTAAAATTCAGTCTTCACTTAGGTCTTATCGTATCAGAAAATCTCGCGCCAGATACACTGTATCCTTATTACTAATCCATTTTACATTGTCTGCGATTGTATTGATAAGCTGGTTGTAACCAGTTTCAGGATGCAGAAGCACGTAAAGGTCACATGCTTTCTACGTGATAGATGGATGTTATACGGTGCTGGCTTTGATTATTTACAAATAATCAAAGGGTGCTGGTGCCGATAAAGATTTTGGTTTGGTACACCTAGTTGTCTAAAATCTAATTAATATACGCGAATAGATAACCGTATAACATACTACTAGGTGGAACCGCGAATAGTAGGTACGCGTAGGCTTACTTGTTCAGTTATCCTTACAAATTACCCCTTATGAGATGTCTTTTTTTTTTCAAAATAAAATAAAAAAGCGCTGATTGTTTGAAGGCGACAATTATTAAGTTGTTAATAAAGTTTCTGCATACTAACTTTCATACCTGTAGGTATGGAAATTGCAAATACATTCTTAGTGCATCTCTACGGTACCTACTCAAATGATGTTTACTTCCTCGAATCTCTAGTTCCAGCGGTTTACCTTGTCTCAGTCAGTCAGTCAGTCAGTCAGTTATCTACTGTACGGTTTTATGTTATATTGTTAGATACGTAGACGATTTCTTTGCAAACCTCGGTGTTACCATTTATACTATAAAAAGTGCTGACAAAACATTACGGTTGTACCACGTAATCCTGCTTTCAATTTTTTTTTTCCTTCTTTTTCCTAGAATGCCTATATTTTTCTATATTTTTTGTACTCTGCATAGTGTCCGTTTTTGGTACGCAAGGCGCAAACGGTTCGCGATCAGGAATATTTTTTTTGCAGGTCCCTCGGGACCTTCGTTGAGCTATGAATTTCACGCTATAAAAAGGCTATCATTTCCCATTCCGTCCGACTACTATTTCTGTGTATATCACGTCTATCCATCGTTATTCCATAGGGACGTGAAAGAAGGACTTTAGAACGCTCTATGATAAAAGGGTTGTAAATAGGTCATTGCAAACGAGATTAGATTACATTAAGCCCAAGCGGTGGTTTACCGTTGTCATAAATGCTCACTGGTTGTCACGAGTATATCAACTTTTATTCCCAACTTCCATGTATCAACCTTGTTACCACGTTGTATATAGGACGTTTCTCAATACAGCTATGAAAAAACAGGCAAACCACACAGGCGAAAAAACCCTAAAAGTTGGACAAAATAAAAATCTTCAAAGTACTCCGATGAGGTGAAAGCCCATCTTATCGGTTAATTAGATAAACAATGCATACAGGTCGCGTCAATCTTTAAGATCGCTGAAGGGTACTGACTGGGGGAAGTGTGCGTTCACTTGGAATCCTCATGCTCGAATTTTGATATTCTGATTATGCCAATATTTATTGTCTAATAGTGCCCAAAGGAAAGAAATGTGCTATCGTAGTTTCAGAGAAAATCGAGTTTTTCACTGAGGCTGCTAGCGGAGTGTTTCGCTGGCAGCCTCATCTCTGGAACCAAGGAACTACTTCGAAATTCGAGCATGAGGATTCTAAGTGAACGCACACTTCCCCCACTCAGTACCCTTCAGCGATCTTAAAGTTTGATGGGACCTGTACTAGTTGCGCGGGTAGTTCGAGCTATGAGTCATCCACACGTCTTGGTCACATTCCAAAGCAGGGTTCGGAAACCGGTTTTTTGAAAATACCGGTTTCGGTCATTGACCCCTATATCGAAATAATTTCGGTTAAGGTTTCGTTCAGGTTTCGGTTACCGGTATATTTAACCGGTTTAACCAAAACCGATATTTTTTCGTTCGAACGGAATTAACCGGTTAATTTGATGAATATGCGACGTTGTATGCATGTTTGCCGCGTGCAATCAATTGAAAGCGTGCGAGAAAGTGAGCAGAAGACTCGGGCAGTGGCACCCGCGCGACGCGCCTGTACTTGACTAAGTTTGGTTTTAACCGGTTAATTTAGTTCTTATTTCGGTTAGAAAACCGCTTCCTGATTAACCGATATTTTATTCAAATTTACCGGTTAAGCTGGAAACCGGTTTTAACCTGAACGGAATCGTTAACCGAAATTCGAACGAAATTAACCGGTATTTGTTAACCGGTTCCGAACCTTGTTCCAAAGTTCGACTTGTTCAACGGCGGATGTGTTTACGGCTCTCAGAGCAGTTACTTTAAGTGCTTACTGCTATCATTTGCTTTATGAAAGTTTTGCTTTTTGCGATGGATTTTCTTCCAGGAACTAATTAACTAGTTTTCAATATTTTTTTTTGATAGAAATGCTTGATTTTTTAAAATAAAATTAAATATTTCTAATATCTTGTTATTTTTTGCATAGTGTTTAACTTTACGTAGAGGAAAAGTACAACTTCCTGATAGATCCGGTTTTGATATAAGTAATTTAAGAATGTATTAAAGTATGTATTTATTACAATAAAGTATATTGAATTGAATTGAAACTCCAGACTCTGGTTTTTAATATACATCTATTATTTTATGCGACCGTATGCGACGACGCTTTATCAAAATTGTCATTTAAAAAAAATATTTCAGGAATTTAATTTAAAATATTGTTTAATATTGTTTTAGGGTCAACTGACGAGGAAGTGAGCTTTAGTAGCAATACTCTTACCGGCTTTATAGGGAAGAAACTTCCCGAAAGGAGTCAGATAAAATGTTATATCTGCTAAACAAAGTTCGAAGTACTCTGAAAGTGAATGAACTTTGCGAAAAATAAAAAACAAAAAAATAATGTCTTGTTTCCATTACTTATAGACACTTTATTTATACGATTCCTATGATAAAATCATGAATGTTTAACTTATGTCCGACTTTTATTGATTTTTCGCCTGCGTGGAAACTACAAAAATATATATGTAGTTAGAAATAAAAAATAAGGGCCAAGGCCTTACCAATTTAACGGAAAAAAGGACATCACAGGATGTAAATATTATATTAAACTTTCAAGCCACGTGTATACTGGAATGTTTTTAGAGTAACACTTTTAGCAACTGTATTTAAAGTAAATAAAATACACTTCAGTATTTATAATTCCATCTCGTCTGTTCAGGGGCGACTCAACGAGCTGCTGTGTGCGGTGCGACTGCAGCGCAGTGCTAGTGCAGGTGCGCCCCAGGAGCGCTACCACCTGGATCCAGGTAACATTATGCCAAAGAGGACACTTCATACAGCTACTGTAACGCCTTGATTACACGTAATGAGGACAGGCTCTCAGTCGAGTGCTCGGTAGGTATAAACACATCACCGAGTGCTCGGCCTATCAGCAGGGCGAGACAGCTACTCGGCTTCTGTTCTATTTACCAGACCGAGTATGGGACTCGCTGTCCCATTCGGCAATACTTTATATAATTTAAATAGGGGTTCTACTCATTAGCCTGAAGATGAATAACTTTTTGTTCACCGATTAGCAGATCAATTTTAATGAAAGTTCAGTTGATGTTTTTGTTAGACCTACGGCCTACGGTATTTCTGGAAGCGTTCTAACAGATAATATTCAGACTGAGGCATTTAAATGAAACGACACCTTTTGGAAAAGGGCAAGTTTTAATGACGTCGACATGAAAATGCTTCATCTTCATGCTTTTTAACCACCTCTGTGGTCTAGTGGCTAGTCAGCTCACTTCACATCAGAAGGTCGCGGGTTTAATTCCCGGCAGGGTCCAACTCTGTAGGACTCTGTTTGGTTGGTGGTAGGGTATTTTCTGAACCTTTCTAGCTACCACCATCTTATCTAAGTCTTGCCGCCAAAAATCATTGATAACAGCATTGATGTATTCCGGCATGAAGATAAGATAGCCAGTTCGCCATTGCGTTTGGGAATCTTGAGTAGTCGGCTGCCATGTTCGGCATCGTCATCTCTTACCATCAGGTGAGATGATGCCAAGGGCTGGTAAATTTTGAAGGTAAAAAAAATGGCTCTGTGATCTCCAAACTCAGGCTAATTGTACCAAAATTAAATAGGCTTAATCATCTTTTTCGTATCACTAGGTGCCCAAGAAGACTTGAAGCAGTTCCTAGCACTGCAGCAGCGCGGCATGGCGCACCTGATGGACACCGTGAAGGAAGACCTCGCGATACTGAACAACATCACCGAAGGCATGGCGCAGTTGGTCCGGTCGTAGAAAATGGTCTACTTGTTATAAGTACGTTGATAGGATTTCTGTTACAATTTTACTTTAAGTGCTTCGACGAGTGTAACGAGTAGGCAATAAGGTATCAGATCATAAGCGATAACTTTGAGACAGGGTATTAGAAGATAAAGTAGATATCCCTGGAGATAAATAATTATAAGGATCCCCAAAATTGTGGTTCAAAGTAAACTTGTAAGACAATGCTCAAGAAATTGTGACAGGCACAGATTTTGACTTATTTGCAAACTGAACAAATGTTAAATGGTAATTATTGTTTACGTTAAACTAAATCTCTTTGATTAGAGATACGTACAGATTTATTTTCAATATTTTTTACGGTCTCACGAAACTAGTAGAAAACGTATTTAATTTTGACGTAAATTGAAAACGTATCATACAACGTTTTATGATATACCTAACCAATTTTTTGTCTTTCTAGGTAATATTGAAATTTTAAAAATAGAAATTAGGAAGAAAGTAAACTAGTCACCTTACCTCTACAATAGTTAATAAAGTCTGAAGCAATGGTTATCGACTTCGATATAAAGGTCTCCACCTACCCCTGTCATTGGCGTTATCTCCCTTACGATCTATCACTATTACTCGTTACACGTTGTTTAATAAGTCTTAATTCAGTAATTTTTTAATAAGTCTTATTTCAATGTATCGTGAAATCAAGAATAGACTGAACAATTATCGTAATAAATTTGTAAAATAAATACAAATTCTTAATTGACTTTTTTTACCGTTACAGTAATAAAGGTAATAATGGACCTAGGTTTTCCTAAACAATTTTGCAATTTGTAAATAAAATAAAAAAGTTGTCTAAAAATAATTTATTCACAGTCTTGTATCATACTTATGTTTTAGTGCTTAAATCTAAGGGCAAGTCTGAACGCCTGACTAGTTCTTCAATCGGCTTGCATTCCAGTCGTTTGGAGCAAATAAGGTTTAATGGCTTCTCTTCTACAGGACTATAACTAACTGGAGCGTCCTTCATAAATGACGTTATTTGGTCTTCGTCCATTGTGACGTCACTGATTCTTGGTGTCTCATAGGTGTTATCATAGGTGAATACTTTTTCCGTGACCGTAGGCCTTAATATTGGGTCGCTGATGTGGTTAGCATAATAACTTCTATACGCATGCTCGTACATATGTGTATACTCGACGTATGACATCTCTTGAGCAGGTACTCGCGTAGAGTATATTTGTTCAAAGGGTCTTACGTAGCTGTTATGGTCCAATTGGATATATCTTACAGGAGACATTGACGATTCTGTTAATGGAACTAAAGAGCTGTAAGTCGTCACTGGGGAAGCGGATTTGTTAGGCGGTGTGTAAGTAAGGCGGTGTTGTAAAGGCGACAAAGGTTCCAAGCTTGTGAATCTTGGTGCTTCTATGTGGGGCGAGTACGAGCGGCGAGTATCTTCGTAAGCATCTCTTCGGGCCGCTTCCTCTGTGGTGAAGTGCTTGTAAGTCTTGACGTGTTTCCTGAGGCTGGAGGGGTCGGTGTAACGCTTGTTGCAACCGGGTACCTTGCAGCAATAGGGTTTGTCTACAGTGTGGGTTCTCGTGTGTTTGAACCGATCGCTTGAGTTTGAATAAGCTTTGCCGCATCCCTGTTGACAAACAACATGAAATTGTTATATTAAGTTCATAATAAATAGTCGTTTTCACTAAGTTTTCACTTACAATGTAATATATTTGTTTAATTATATTGCTTATATATTTTAATACTTCTTTTTATTAGTGTTTCGTTTGAAACAATTATAAGTTTGGTACATATTTACCTCATAAGGGCAGACGTAAGGCTTCTCTCCAGAGTGAGAGCGGAGGTGTATCTTCAGGTTTTCTGCTCGCGAAAAACTCTTTTGGCACTGGTTGCATGTGTGCGGGCGCTCGTTTGTGTGTGTGCGTACGTGAACCAACATCTTATATCTGTTAACAAAGAAAAACATCAGTTAAAAAGTGTTTACTATTCTTTATCACACAGCCAGTCTCGGTTTGTTATTGAAAACCACTACATGGTGATTAACTTTAGCTGACTTTAGATCTCCTATGACTTGATTAGGACTTTTTGATTTTTTACAAGCTCTTATTTTCAGTTTTGGAATTTGTGTTTCAGTATAGGTCGTTTTTCAGATGAGCTTAAAGGCTTATTTCTCTAATTTAGGTAATTACATAAACATTTTACAAATCTTTACCTAGCATTGAACCCCCTCAACGGTCTGGTGCATCCCTTCCATCCACAGTAGAACAGTCCATCGGCGTGAGCAATCGCATGTGTTCTCGCTACGTGCACAGAGAGGCGCGCCACGCCCGGGAACCGCGCACCGCAGCCGCGCCAACCGCACGCCGTCACTTCGCGCTCGCTCGAGTTGTCGCGCTCAGGGGAAGAACCACCCGACGACTCTTCGTCCTCCACCTGTAACGAGTCTTTGTTAAGTTGTCGGCAAGATATATATATATATATATATATTTTCATCCTGAAACTTGAAGTAGTAAATACAATTTGATCGTTTTGAGGTTTTTTATGTTTATTGAAACGTTAAAAAAGTTAAACTGCTAGTTATTATTTATGTAGGAATGTCAGAAGACGAGTACAACTATGTGTGAGTAGCAGCTCAGAGGAATATCCTTCCTCTGAGGTAGTAGTCAGACAGTTTTATAAGAAAATTAAAAAATAAAACAATGCGAAGTTAAATAATTTAAAAACATATTATTGTTATTAAAAATGTGCTCTATAAACCATGAAATTCAACTTAACACACCTGAGGCGGCAACGGTGGTAGAGCAATGGTACTGGCGAAGTAAGGAGCGAATCTCTCGGCCGGCAGCCATGGCCGCGCGCGGCACCCTCCGCCAGGTATTTCCGACTTCCAGTGTGGGAACACTAACATTTTCACGCTCTAAGGTGATTATCACGATAAAGCGCAGATTTTAGATAGTAATTGTTTGGTATTAGGAATAGTCCGCAGCCGGTGCGGTCAGATCGCGCTCGCAGCGGACAATGATGGCAGAGCGCGCGCTCACTACTTATAAAACGTCTCAACGTGACGAGCCACTGATAAGCGTAAGTCCCCCACGAACAAGTAGAGGTAATATTCAAAGTGAACCTTATTCACTGTTTTTTTACAGATATAAAGTATTATTTCTAATAGAGACTGAGTTTAATTCTATTTTTTGAAAATATCATCTTAAAAACAGAATTTTTAAGTTATGTATTTTCTAACTCCATGAGATCAGATTAGCGTGTTTAACCATAAACTTGCTTTTGTTTATTTAATATTACTCTAGTATTTTAAAGTCAGTAAGGTCCAAATTGCGATTTGCATAAACTCTGTGTGTATGCGTTGAGCGCATATTGTTTAGACGTTATCAGGAGCCGCTTGCCGCTTGCGATGTCCAGTTATTACCGGTGCGATAGTCTGCGGGTCAGCAGGCGGCCGATAGCCGGTGGTACGAAGCGACCCCTACTAGTTCTCCTTTGGCTCTTCAAGAAACTTCCAACTGACTAATCAGGCCGCAATAGGTAGTCTGTTACGTGATACGATTTGTATGTTTAGCTAACAAATAATAACGACCTTAAGGGACAAGTTACGAAGTGGTCGTTCAAGTCGACCGGGGGGGTTTTGTTACACATTCGACTATCTGTTGAAATCTAAAAATAGGATGCGGTTAACACCACAGGTAATCAAATTCTATATTGGATAATTCGACCGTTAACCAAAACGACAGTATAGATAAGGGGATTAGAGGACGAAGGTCTTTACCTATAAGCCGGATCTAGCTAAAATTATCAATGTCTAAGAACATGCTAAGCTTGATAAGATTGATTCTTGCGGATTTGTATTCGTGTGAAAATCAATATTAAACTTTTTTTTTTTAATATTCCCGCAATGAGATTTTTGTTAATCCTCGGGAAATTCCTCGTCTTAATCTCCAGATGACGGAATTTTTAACGGGGATTTTTACAAAGCATATGTTTCCTTGCTGCATATAAATTAGTCGAAGGGAATCTTTCAGTGTTTATTATTTGAAAAATAGAGACCCCAATAAAAGAAGCTTTATAGTGAAATCACCTATTTGTTGCTGGAACAAAACTGACATTATATTTTCGTGTACCTACTGATAAAATATGAAAATAATCGGCAAAAAAAAAAGATATAAAAAATAACCGATTCATTTTGGAAAAATATTAAAAATTGATTAATTTCTATTCTATTCACTTGAACATAAATATTGTTTCGTCTTTATATAAAAATATCAGTTTATAAAAAGAAATAGAAGAAAAAAGATAATAAAATATAAAAAAATAATTATTAATGTTAACAACCCATTACGTCCCTACTGCAGGGGCACGGGTCTCTTCCCATACATCGGGAAGGTAAGGCCATACTCCACACACGGGGCTAAGTCCGGTTTGGTGGAGGTTGTGGGGCTAGTGGCCAACCCCAGTGTCAGAAGTTTTCAAGGCGCTATAAGGCCTCCGACATGGCTTAACGACTGCCATCTAACTATAGCAGCCGACACCGACGACTTAACGTGCCTTGCGTGCGAAACACGGAAACGGTCGCGAGATGAATGTCACAGTCAAACCCATCCAGGTTATGATCGTGTCAGTTAACCTGCGTGATCGACACGACCACGCAAGCCGCACTGAGCCACGACCGAATAATAATAAATAAGAAAAAATATTTATAATTTTTATAATTTATAATAGATAATTCGAAAATATTGCAAAACATGTCAAAAATAGCATTTTGTGCGGCTATACAGGTGACCTAAAATTAGTTCTTGATAAACACTATGCATGTGCACATGATACATGTGGACTTTATAAACAAAATAAGGGCAAGTGCTATAAAATAGCAGTAAATTAAATGGGCAAAAACGAAAATTCTTATGGTTAGTCATATTTTTTAGTGTCAACAAGTAAAGTACCTACGAATGATATACATAGTTACTACTAACATGATTTTGGTTTAAATTTTATCGGCAGATTTACGCATGTGAGTATGTTTATGGATAGAGTAGATCTACGCTGTGCGAGTGTGTGTGCGCCCCCCTGTGGTCGGCGCGTGCGCCAGTTTCAGCCGGTTCCTTATCGCGGCTTGCTTGCTGTCTGTCTACGTCGTCGTCGGCTCACACAGTATGATATTAATGTATCCTAGTATGAAGTGCAAATAATAATCTTTATTGCTGCACATAAATACGGTTTAACTAAGCACCTAGATAGATGTATTTTTATTTTGCTGTCTGCACTACGCTAATTGAACTTTGTTCAAATAATGTCATTGTTTACTACACATTATTTCGCAGTAGTGGACGTTTGCATTGAACTGCGTGTTTTCGATTATTTTCTTCGGTTTACAGTTGAATTTTCGTTAACAGTTGAGTTTCATTGTGGTTTTGTTAACGTTTTCCGTCCACATTTTTAAAATGCTTTATAGCTGGGGACATGATTAGTGATTACTGAAGGTTTCGATTTATGGCAATAGTAAAGGTGCGTGTTTTATTATCTTTTATTCCATTATTGGTTGTAGGCGTTTACTCCCTTCATTGCTGTTCCAGTAATTAAGAAGGACCATTTTGCTAGTTTGCTACCTAGCGTGTTTACCCACTGCTGCTATCGGCTCCGGCGGGGGCAGGCCGACAGTTCATCGGGGCTGGCTCTTACCGGTTTTCACTTATCGTCCTCTCAGACAAACAACATCGTTCATATTTCATCATTACTTTTCTTTTAATGTTTATTGCATTGTCTGAATTATATTTCTGGAATTAAACGTTATTGTTTGTCCTGTTTTTGATGTAGCGGTCGATGGGTTGGCTAAGGCGATTGTCTGATTGCATTACGCGACTTACGACGCGACTTTCTTTGCTTAGTGCATTTGTTTATTTATATTAATAACAGATAAGCAAATTCATGGATACCATAGATTTCAGTTTTACCCAGTCGGTACAGGGTATCCCACAATAAAAAAAATGAAAAACAAAAAAATATTTTGCATAATATGTTTATCTATTATACGTATTAAACCAGGGACTTCAAAAAACCGGCCAAGTGCAAGTAGGACTCGCGCATGAAGGTTTCCGTACCATCGTACAAAAAAATCCAAGAAACACGTCTCTTGTATGGGGATGCCCTTTAATTTTTAAATATTATTTTATTTTTTAACGACTATAGCAATACAAAATCTGTGAGAATTTCAAGCGTGTACCTGTTGCCATTTTATTATGATCGAGGAAAAAATGCCAAAAACACAGGTTCCTAGTAGGGGGGGGGGCTCCCTTTAATTTATTTTTATTATTTGTTGTTATAGCGGCAACAGAAATACACACTGTGAAAATTTGAACTGCCTACATATTCATGAGATACAACCCGCTGACTGACAGACGGACGGACGGACAGTGGAGGCTTAGTAATAGGGTCCCGTCGTTGGCCTTTGGGTACGGAACCCTTTCTTCTCTGCTATGACTCAAGCTATCTTCAAAGCAATCTTTAGTATTCGCCAATAGCTATGTCGCAGTAGTTTTTTTAGAAATCTGTATTTTTTTGTCTAATAGTTCTTCGCTGATGACGATAAGCTATTATTGTAAACTTCAAAACTTTTTTATGTGCTTCTGCATCTATACAGTTTAAGTGTGTTATCGGTGGTTCTAGCAGTTCTAGTTCGTAGTGAACTTCGCCTCTGAAGGTCCGGGATCAAACTCTAGCCAATTCAAAAGTTGGTAAACATTACTTAAATATCGATTGCTTAAACCATAACGGTGAATTTTACCTCATGAAAATATCATGAGGTAACTTGCACATCAAACTTTTGGTGTACGAAGGTCTTATGTTGCAAATGTTCGTTCTTCGTGACCTCGGGTGTTGTCTAGTGCACCTCAGGTAACGCTAAGGTCACTATTAAGGTGATCAACTGATCATATATAATTATGTATATATCGCTAATTTAATACTTCTATCGTCCCCCCTGCTGGGGGCACGGGTTTCTTCCCATAATCGTCGAAGGTTAAGCCCTGCTACACACATGTGGGCCAAGAACGTACCTATTGGTGGAGGCTGTGGGGCTAGCGGCCAACCTTAGTGTCAGAATTTTTGTATTTACATTTGTATTTTATATTATGTATATCGCTAATTTAATACTTCTATCGTCCCCACTGCTGGGGGCACGGGTTTCTTCCCACAATCGCCGAAGGTTAAGCCTTGTTCCAGCACACATGTGGGCCAAGTACGTACCTATTGATGGAGGTTATGGGGCTAGCGGCCAACCTTAGTGTCAGAATTATTAAGCCGCTTAAAAGACCTGTGACATGGTTTTACGACTGTATCTAGTGATAGTAATCGGCAACAACGGCTTAACATGCCTCTAACAGTGCCACTAACATGCCATTAACAGTCAAACCCATTCAGGTTATGACTGTGTCTGTAGGCAGTTAACCTGCGTGATCGACGCGACCACGCGAGCTGAATTAAGCCACGACCGCTTCATAAATATACATACAACCGAGCAAAATATGAACTAAGAATATGCTTTTCATAAGTACACACGTAGCTTTTTAATTTTTGTGTACGTGATTTTTACTGTCTGGTAGGTATCGTAGCAGAGGGAATCCAATATTAATCCAGATTAGGCGTTTATTGCAAAATTCACCAGTCTATTACATCAATAAATCGCGTCTAGACTACTATCACGTCATTATCAGATGATCTCGTGTGATTGATAAGGTTAACCTTTAATTCCGTTATGATAAAAATATCGAATAAAGGTGACTTCGGCGTCTGACTGACGCGCGCGCGCGCGTGTAGGAGCCGATCGGTGCCATTAGGAACATTGGGCTGTTTCTAGATTTACAGCATACCTACAGAAGGTACTTTCAATCGATGAAAGCGAAATATGGTACATGATATTGATGAAACTCAACAACTTTATCAAAAGGCACCAAATGAAAATTTCATTACTACCTACAATATTTGTGGATAAAGTAAGAAACTTTGTGTGAAAAGCTGTTCTTTTGTCCTTATTATACACACAGCAAGGTGTAAAAAAAAAGTAGGACCCGTAAACTGGAACTTGTACTCATTATTCTGAACATCTTTTATTATTAAAGTTGATTGGTTGGTTTCTTGTTGGTTTGATCTGGATGCGAATTCCAATTTTTCATGATTTCACAGAAGTCAGAAAAAATATACTGTATTATGAGTAGATGCTCTCGTTAACGGGTTCTACTCCTTTTTGTTCTTTTTTGAAGCCTGTATAGGTTCCTCGGGGAAAGATGTTAAGTCTACCATCTTCCGTTTGCCTGTTTGAATTATTGAATCTGAATTATGTTTCTTACTACCATTATTAAATGCCGATTTATCCATATGAGTCGTTAAAACATCTCTCTTAATCAGTCTAGACAGTACAACATACTAAAGGTACATACAAGAATTATAAACGTTGTAACCGGTATAAACCAGACATCGGATCTAGTGTGTGTACACAGAGTCCACACTGGATAGTTGCTGATAACATGATAACTGATAAGCTATAATCCTTTGTCTGTACCCTACATGAAAATCACGCGATCACTCGGCAGCCGCGTGAAAATTATACCTAGGTATATTACCAAGAACCTTATATGTGCCTGACAACGATAACTTAAAATATTTCTCATAGTACTGTAATTTTTAGGGTTCCTTACCTGGTGCCAAGGATGGGAGGAGATCCTACTTACTAAGTCTTCTGTCGATCTGTCCGTCTCCTGTGTGTCTGGAGCTCGGTTTACATTGGGCAAGTGTTTAGCGAAGTAGGTAAGTACAGTGAGCAAAGACAGCGGTGTGAACCGATGGGACAGTTGCGAGTCAACTTGGCGTTCAAGTTGATCACATAGAACGACTTTCTATTTTTCGGGCAAGTAACACCCCCCGTGCGATGCTTGCCTCGCCACTTGGCGTAGTGTAAACGGTAAAATTAGTATGTACAGTGCATAAGTGATCGACTCCAAGACGTGTTTTGTTCGTTTGTAGTGTTCAGTTTTCAACAAAATGGCGGGAAAATGGTCCGATATCGCAACAATGCAGTTTGTGAATGATTATATAAGTCAGGAATGTCTATGGAACTGCAAAAGCCCGTTGTATAATAATCCATTTGCGCTCCCATATTCGTTTTGGTTTGCTTATTTCGTACAAAACTTCTTCTTCAGTCTGCTCAATAATAACGGAGAGAATTCTGCGTAATAGCGCACATATTTTTCGACGTGACCCGTCCATTTCGCCGGATAAATGCCACTTGACTGGCCGTAGTTTAAACAGTTACTGTCTAGGCTAACTACTCGCCACTGTACTTGAACTCGCCACTTCGCTAAAACGCTTGACCAATGTAAACCGGCCATACGTGTCCTACATTAAAATACAGGTGACTGGAAATGAGTCGTGGGAATTTTAAGGGGTGATAGAGGAGGTCAAAAGCAATCGATTTTATCCAAAACTTAAAACGTAACGTACGTAACTTAAACTAAAACTTAACTTTTATTGTTTGAGTTATGCTTTTTTTTGAGAAAAAGTACGACTATGGCTAAATCAAATGAAATAAAAAAAATCTACGTTTTTTTTGTTTTGTTTTCTTACAGATAACATACCTACTGACTACTCAAAAAAAAACTTATCAAAAAATTTTATTACATCACAAATTGATCAATTAAAATGAAAACGAATGGATTTATTTATTTTTTAGCACAGTCAAAACCCATCCAGGTTATGATCGTGTCTGTAGTCAGTTAACCTGCGTGATCGATGCAACGCACTAAGCCACGGCCGCTTCATTCATAGCTGTGGTTAGTTTCAGCCCAAAGGAAGAGTCATCAAAAGCAACAATATATACGAGTAGTTGGCGACCTGTGTAGCAGGCCTCCCCTCTTTTCCACCACTGTTCCTTGCCCTCGGCCATTCCCTGCCAACCGTTATGGAAGCGATTCAATCCGTCCCGCCATCTTCTTAAACTCGCCAACCTTGTGGTACCTATTCCGTGGCGACCACCTATCCATTTGGATGCATGCAGCAAACGTGTCTACCCAGTCTCATTTAAGTTTTATAAAGAACTTATTCGTTTTTTATAGTAGACGTGCGGTAGACTAAGTACCTACACGGATACATCAAATGTTAGATATGATGGGGGTTGTTTCATCATTGATTAGCAATGGGGAAGAAAACTGACAAAGCTCGCCGATAGAGGCGCTGATATCGCTTGACTCATACTAACTGTCAAAACGTATAGAAAAAACTGTTTACGTGAACTAAACTTAAGATTATTAAAAAATGCCGCGTTGTGTGGCGATTGGTTGCAATAATAATGGAAATCATTAATTAATAAAAGATTCTCGGATGAAGAAAACGTGGGAAAAGTTACGTTTTCAATTATGTACTTTTCAACTTCGCCTTTAATTGAGGAACAGTCCAAGTTGCATAGATTTTCCATTTAACAATTTTACAGAAAAACAACTAATTTATAACACCTCAATAATAAAAAATGCAGAACTAATTGACAGTTGTTATGAGTTAAGCGTTCGTAGCGCCATCTGCAAATAGCTTTGCGTTTTCTTCCCCATTGGTCATTTAATTTTTCTTTCTGAATTCGTTACCGAACTTATTTATAGAAACGTCAACTACAGGTGTGCTGCCGAATGGCATGAAAAGCAGAAAATGGTTGACGCTACTCGTTAAACTGAGTAACTTTCCCGAATTGAAATCTCTCTCTCTCTCTTATCGTGTGACATATTTAAAATTGAAATCTTTTTGATCAGTAAGAGCAAAAATGACTTGAATTTCCTTACAATTTGCAAATCAATAATTGACAATTAGTATGGAAAGTCTATTTTTTTTTCTTCGATTGTTATGGGCCTGGGGGCAAAGTTGTTTAGTCTCATAAGTAGTATAGGCAAATCATCATTTCACTTATTGACAAAAAAAATATTTGGCCCTGAAAAACTAGAAAGAAAAGAAACAGTAATAGACCAAAATCCAATGGCTATTAGGATGTTTGCGACTACCCCTTAGGAAGGAGGACTGAGCGCTCGTTTAGCATATTATCTATGGAGAATATATATCGTTTCCGTATAGTTTGCGGCCTTCTTTCTTGTGAGCGCAGATTTGACCATGAGTATCTTCGGGAAAATTGTTCAGTGTGATACATAGAACCCACAGTTAAATTTCGCCGGTCATTTTTATCGCCCTGTATGTATGCTACTTATGAAACTGAACAACTTTCCCATAGAACCTATACAATCTGAGCAAAAAACTTCCCATTCCAATTGTCAATAATTGAACAATCAGTTTGCAAGTTTTGTGTGGAATTTCAAAATGTTCTCTTGACTCGATTGTATAGGTTTTTTTGGGAAAGTTGTTTAGTTTCATGAGCAACATCTACCGCTGTCCAGCCAATTAAAGTCACCCTGTATTTATTTGCTAGATTCACTTACCATGATTTACTGGTCCTGTCTCTCACTTCGCCATTAATTTGATTAAACAATTAAAAAACTGTGGTAACAAAGCAGCTGCACCGATGGTGGCAGTCTTCACTGTGACGTAGTTTCCCGCCAAAACCCACAATGGCTTCAGCCCACCGCGACCACACGCAAACTCCAGAATAAAAACTCGAAAATAGCCGGCGCGGCGCGATAATAATGCCTCGGCAAAATTAAAATAGTTCATGGACGCATCGGGTCCGATCCAGTGACGTTTCTTGACACCCGTTAAGCACTCCCCCCAACAGAGTTTTCAGTATCGTCCCACCTATATTTACCGGGTTAAGCATTAACCTAGTTATTTGTACTGAGAGCGAACTTTTAGACAAGAACACTTTGAACTAGTGGCATAATTAATGTACCTGAAACAATTGAAACTCCGTGTCCCCAATTTTTTGAATAGGAAAAGATGGTGCGGCGCTGATGGTTATAGCATTCGACGATTTTTGAGTTGTTTGAGGATATGGCTGCTCGCTACAATCAGAACAGAGATCAGTACCTGTATTAAATTACAATACTAGCTTTTACCCGCGGCTTCTACCGTGGTGTGAACATAGTTTTTATGATTGGTAGGTAAAAGCTATCTTGTTATTACCCGCCCTTTACGTTGATAACGTTTCAGTTCAACGTGATGCTAAGTGCAACACCAGGCAACCGCCATTTACACTGTTAAATTGTTTCATTTGATAAGAAGATTATATTAATTATTTTATATGAATTAAGTATAGATTCGAGGTTCCTCTGGTAAAGCTGTTCAGTTTCGGAGTCGAAACCACGATTAATTATTTTTATGACATTTATTTCAGAAGGTCTCTATTCATATACAAAGTGATTTTTATGGCGTGTCAAATGTGAGAATTTTTGTTCTATCACTTTTACTCTCTATAAATATCGCTCATTATTATGGCCCATAAAATGTTAGTTTTAATATATTGTGGTCAGAAACACAATGACTATCGATTATCAGGACAGTCAGTGTTGTTAGTATAATGAATACGTATTATAGAAATCTCAACGTTATGACAAGGATGGTTTAGGATGATCGAGGAATATGGCTTGTATACAATTTCACTTTTTTTTTAATTAACGTTGTTTAGTACAATCTACGATTTTCGTATGGAGCAGGTTTTTTTTTTTCTTTATTGAACCTGGTTGCATTCGATGCATTTATTGTCTTTCTAATTTATAATGTTTCGAAGTCGCTTATTGTGGCTCCCGACATGGCTTAACGACTACCATCTAGTGATAGCAGCCGGCACCAACGGCTTAACGTGTTTGCGAAGCAACGGAAACGGACAAAATAAATGCTACTAACAGTGAAGTGAAACCCAGTCTGAATAGGCATTATTTGAGTTTGCGTGTACCATCCTCGACTACATCGTCACTTTCCATCAGGTGAGATGTAGTCAAACGCACTCAAATTTTTAATAAAAAAAAAAACAAAAAAAAATCTGTAGCCAGTTAACAAGCGTAATCGACGCGACTACGTAAGCCGCACTGAGCCACGATCAAATTATGTATTACTAGCTGGTGCCCGCGACTTCGTACGCGTTAGTGTTAGGGTTTTCCCAATAGTTCATATGTTTTGCTAAATTATTCTTTAGAAATAAGAAAATAACAAAATTAAGTAAACAATAGAACGACTGAAAGAAAAAGAAAAAAGAAAATGTAAAAGAAAAAATAAAAAAGAAGATAAGGAAAAAGAACAATAAAAAATAAGAACAAAGAGAGAAAGAAAATGAAAATGCATTGGATTTATATTCACAATCAATACTACTGGGGCATGGATCTCTTCTAATAGCTAGGGAAGGTTAGGACACAGGGTCCAAGTTTGGATAGTGGTAAGATGTAATGATGTTAGGTTATAGATGTTAGGTATAATTAGTTAACATTCTTGACCCGGAATTGTCAAGGGTGTCCCGAGGGAACTGACGGAATCCTCTGTTTCGATGAGATATGTTTACATTGTTTTACGGTGTAGGTAGCTGTAGAATATCGAAAATATACGTATAACGAAGTGAAATAAGCAAAGCAAACTACATTTGTAAATGGTATTTTTATTTCGTATCCAACTATTCAAGTGTACGGCAATATTTATCAAGTGGTGGTATACAGGATGTTATAAAGGCGTAGGCATTCTACTGGACCTGTTCTTAATTTTTTTCTTTAACTACCTAATACAGGGTGTTAAAAAGTGCGTTTGAGATTTTAAGGGGTTACTCAGAATCAAAATATACATCCTACGCCTACGCAATCAAATATACAGCCTACGCATTTATAACATCCTGTATACCACCACTTGATAAATATTGCCGTACACTTGAATAGTTGGATACGAAATAAAAATACCATTTACAAATGTAGTTTGCTTTGCTTATTACACTACGTTATACGTATATTTTCGATATTCTACAGCTACCTACACCGTAAAACAATGTAAACATAAATCTCATCGAAACAGAGGATTCCGTCAGTTCCCTCGGGACATCCTTGACAATTCCGGGTCAAGAATGTTAACTAATTATACCTCTGATTCGTCTAATCTAAGAGTGAATGTTTCACCTTAATACTTAGATACAGTTTCCAGCTTTTCCCTCGGAATCCCTTTGAATTTCTAGGACCAATAGTATGTATCGAATGATACGAAAATACCGTAATCGACACGCCTTTTCAAAAAGTTAAGGTTTTATCTTAATAAACTGAGTTATTGTGGAGATACGGTGTTGTCGTTTACTGTGGGAACCCTTCATGAAACCTAGATGAAAAGGTTTGGATGTTTAGTAGTTATGATAAAGTATCATTGTGCCAAATTACAATAAAATCGGCTTCGTAGTTTATGAGTAATAAGGCTTTTAAGAATTAAAGTTTTTATGCATTCCTTCGGGAACCCTTGAATTTCCCGGGACAAAAATTATCTAAGATGGTTTTCGGGGTACGCAGTATAATAGTACGAAGTTTCATCAAAATCGGCCCAGCCGTATTTGCGTGATGCGCGGACAGACAGACAGACAGACAAAAATTCCAAATTAAATTGTTTTCGTCTCTATATAGATAGACATGTCCCCTCCAGGTATTATTTTCAAAAAAATTCCATGTACAGGATTGGCCCCGTTACAGTTTTATTATATGTATAGATGTTACATATTTTTACCAACATAGTAATAAATTCGCCGCTCGTGTGCCCAAAATTACATCTATACTATTACATAGTAAATAGGTCGAAAGAAGGGTCGGAACCTTAAATAATTAGATGTTTTATTGTTTTATGTAAAAATGTTAAAATTAAAATTATAATCGATTGCCTACATGAATTAAGCTTCCGAACATTCTTTTGACCCATTTGCTATGTAATTTTTGGCAGGCGGTGAATTTAAAATTATCTTTAAAGGACGACAACTTTTTTTCTTGACATTGGATTTCGATGAAACAAAGACTATATAATGCTCCAAACTAAGCTTAATCTACTCGAGAAAACCGCATGAAAATCCGTCCAGTAATTTCGGAGATTAGCGTGAACAGACAGACAGACAGACAGACAGACAGACAGACAGACAGACAAAAAATTTTAAATTTGTTTATTTGTGTTCTATTACTCTTATTTTATCACCTCCTTACTATTTTTGGTAAAAATATTCAATGTACAGACACGCGGTTTCTACTGTTTTATTATAGTATAGAAGTTATCGATAAATCTAAAATATAACCTCCTCTCATTTGCATGGCATAGCTTACGGCCTTAGCATTGTGTCACGGAGTGGGTAAAACATGATTGGGTAATTTTGTGAGTGCAAATCATAATAGACAATAATAGTATCATAATAGGGATTGTGATTACAAAAATAAAGCATTTATTTTAAGAATCAGCACTTTATTTAAAATTTCCTTTCAGATAGAACAGAGTTTTTCAGCATAAAATGTTTACATTAGTGAAGTTTTCTGTAATTTAGGTGTACGTAATTTTAAGTTAGTTGGTTTGTGTAACTTTCTCAGTGGGTTCTATTTTGTATGGTGACAGTATTTTATGTTCGGTATCCAATGTTTGCTATGAACCTATGCTAACTTAGACTTAGTTTACGCGTTGAATTTATCCACCACCTTATAAGATTGAGGACTTTACTAAGTTTTCATCACACATGTTACGTCGTTGGAAGTCTTTTAAGTTGATAATAATTAAAATAGGAAATACCGAGTGCATTATGTGTCAAAGCGGCTTTACTGAAGTATTTTGTACCCAAGAGATTATTTTAAATATTGAGAAGAACCAAAACACAAGAACTGGTCCCCAGAATTATTCTAATAAGTACTTTTGCTTAAATACAACTGGTCATTTGTTTATAATTTCGTTGATCGAATACAAGATTGAGCTTTCAAACATATCACACGATTAAGTAGTCTTTCAAATAACTGTTGTATGTAAAAGTAAATTATTCTACTTAGGAATTAAAAATACTTAAGTAATAACACGAAATCATCCAGGAGTAGCCAAAAGAATAAGAATACTATATTAAATAAGTAAATTGAACGAATCTCACGTCGCTAATTGCTATAATATTACGAATATAAAAGCAATGCCTGTAATCCTAATGTACAATAAAATAAATGTCAAGAGTTTAATACCATTGTATAAAGTCTCGGGTCAAAGTATCTTTTTGATCTGAGAATAAGGTTAACTAATAAAAATACAATACATAGAAATTAAGTACTAAAAAACTGAAAATAATAATAAAGATAATCCAAATAGCATTCGTTCGTAAACAAATCAATGTCATGATAAAAAGAAATGCCAATCGTGGAATGATACTCGCCTCGCGTGGCTAAAGCTTTTATGTGATTTTTCATTGGGCAACATTGCACATCAAATATGATTTTAAACTTTCATTTATGTTTTAAGTACGTACAACATATTTAAGTACTTAATTATGTATACAGCAACATACTGAATTCGTTTTGATCTCCTACACATATAAGAACGGAACTGTGGGAGAGCAAACCAGAGCCTATTTGTGTGGTTCTCTTTTGTGGTTGGGGCGTCGTACTAGTCACGCGTAGGTTTCGCGGAACCGCTTCTGCAGGTGGTGGGCCGCGTTGAGCAGGCGGTGGTGCAGCGTGAGGTGCGGGTGCGGCAGCGCGGCGGGCGCGGGGGCCGCGGCGGCGCGCAGCGGCAGCGCCGGCAGCGCCGGCAGCGTGGCCTCGTCGTCGGGGTGGCAGAAGAACGCCACGCAGTGCCGGCCGCGGGCGCGGGCGTACGTGCCCGACGGTACCACCACTCTGTGCATCTGTAGGGAAATATAATTGAGATACATATATTATAACAAAAAACAGGATAGATTAGTGGGAATTATGTGAACGATGATGTGAGTATGAAAGGAGTAAGCACTGAGTTGACAGACAGAATGGAAGAAGACAAAAGTCCGAAAGTTAGACGATTTGCCATATAGACGGTATATATTCCGTGCAAGATATATTATAACCATGGTTCTACTAATATATATGTATGATAGGTACTTGAAAGTGGATACTGACTAGTGCTGGCAGTACGTTTGTAGTCCAAGCTGCCAGGAGTTCACCGGTCTGGACGAAGATGGCGCCAGGAAGATGTCCAACTGCTTGCCACTTGTCACTTCCATTCAACTTCACCTAAAAAGTGACACGTGGTTTTCACTTAAAGTATGGTAGAATTGTATTAGCGCAGGTAAATAATCTGTGTTTGTTATTAATAAAACTGTTTTCTATTTTTTCCTTTAGGATTATAATCCTTACTGGCTGGCTGGATGGCTGACTCTCGCGTTATACTCGTGATCGGGCGCTGTCCGTGTGAACTGGCCTATTCTTGTCATTGGTGTTTAATTAGTCATTAATACAACAGTGTGTATTTTGTCGATCTTTTACATTCTCTTGTAATGGTATGCAACTATATATACTTATAAATATGATCAGACCTGTTTACACAAATGATGTAACAGAATGTAAGCCTCTTATTTAAAAAATGTGTTAGAGGGAGATTCTTTGGGACCGACTTTTTTCTCTCTCCGCAAACATTTCCCGAAATGTTGGCTATACGAGTTCCAAGTGGTAGGAGCTTCGTATTAGGTAGAAAAAATATGTCGTTCGAAAAGTGTACATTGATACCTACTTCGAATAAATATTATTTTCATTTTCATTTACAGAAAGAAAAAATGTGTATCTATTTCGAGAGACACTTATTACATACATATAGTTCTGTTAATATGTACACGTAATGTAAATTACCAATAAATAACTATGAATTATGAGTTACTATTAAATACAGGAACCCCGTTACATTTTATAGATACCCATAAATTTTGACGAGTACTTACTTCAAGACCTCCCTCCGAGTCTTGCGCTAGGAGCGTAAAAGTCCCGTAGTCTGCGTGCGCGCCGCACCGCGTGTACACGTCGCCAATGTGCTCGCAGTAAGGGTTTTCGTCCTCTGGAGGCACCGGCGGGTAGTACAGCAGCCGCATTGTGGAGGGATTGGCCCCGTCACTTTTCAGCATGCCGTCATGGCAAGACAGGAGAGTCGCAGGCGGGACACCTGCAAATGGTTGGAATTTTAGAAAAGAATGTGTAAAGCATCTATGTGGCATCTACTTATTTAATAAAGACATTTGAGTTTAATATAATATTTACCTTGAATTCGTGGAGACTGTTAAAAGTTTGAGTAAAGTTAGAGGAATTGGCTAATTCACCCACGCCTACAACATAATAATTCACATTGATGTTTGGCGGCAAGACATAGATTAGATGGTGGTAGTTAGCCAGGCGGGCTTAGAAAATTCTCTACCACCAACCAAACCGAGCTCTACTAAGTTGGACCCCGACTGGAATCGAACCCACGACCTTCCGATGTGAAGCGAGCGAACTAGCCACTAGACCACGGAGGCGGTTTAAAAGAGGTAACGTACTCACCGAAGGCATAAGCAAGAGCTTGCAGCAGCACACGTGACAGGTTAGTCAGGTCCCGCGCGAGAGGCACCGCATGATTCATGAATTCCGGGACCTCTTCCTGCGCTGGCATGGCCGCTGCTGACAGCGTTGTGATGTTGAACGAGTGGCGTAGTTCCTGAAATATATCGTACAAGTTAAGTGTGTTTAAAATTCAGCATGTTGAGTTTATGAATTTTGTACTTAAGGGGAGAGACTTCAACGTTTGCATGTGTTGCAAATAATTCTACGGTCGACGGTCTACGAGACGAGATTATAATATTACAAGTAAAACCGGTATTCCGAATAATCGACGGTCTACGAGGTCTAAATATTATAGTATACCCAGGTAATCCGAAGACAGTTTTTCTTTTGGAAAGCGTGAACGTTACTATTTGCGTGAACCTAAAGTTTTTCTTATTTGTTTATTTCGGACATCATCCATCTGCTATTTAAGCGGTTACGTAAACCAGGACGGTTCTGTGTAAATACCGGTTGACTATTACCTACTACAAAATAATCATCTTCACCAGTATTTCTATAACAAAGTATCGGCTGCTTGAAAGCTTTAGATTTTATTTGCTTGCATAGAAAAGACATCAACGAGAGCATCACTGACGAAAATTCTCTACTTTTGCAAAAGTCGGACTTCCTGTTTATTTTAGGAGCGCATGATTTTCGTACAGGCAGTATTTAAACTATAGACGTCCGTTGATACACTGGCCTGGCTACGTTACGTACTGACAGCAACCGTTTTTTACCTTTCCTTTCGCATTTACGGGATTTACAGTAGGCTATCCTGTTTTCAGAGTGAACAATTGCTGTCAGAGTATACCCTCGGAACGCAACCCTGAAATTATTAAGTAATACGGGTAGGAAGCTACCTTCTTGGCGTTATCGAACTTCTCCATTCCCGGGCCTACGTAGCCGTGGTTGCTGACCGGGTTGCGCAGGTACTGCGCCTGGCAGACTTCCGGCAGTGCGCAGAAGTTGTCCAGGTCCGCGTATACTGCCTTCAGCTGAAAATTGATAAAAATACCTTTAATAATCACTTTAAGTTTAGGGAAGACTAGCTCAGTTTTAAATCGATAGTTGTTTTTCAGTCTGGAGTTGATGGTTTCTTGTGGGGGATGGACTTACGGTTACTGTTCAAATAGTATTTCATACGGTTATAGGTCGCGCGCAGCGCCCACAACATTGGTTTTTTAGTATATTAGCTTAAACAATGGTGGCCAATTTAGTATCGAAACAACTTATTTCATGAAGTTATTCATGATGACTAGAAGCACCGATTTATTAGACTTTACACTTTATATAATATACATGCTGATTGGTAGATATCTGCAAACCACTTTCTTTGGATTTTTCTTACAAATCGATGAGCTCGTGAGCCAAGTTTATATGAAGAGTCCACTTTTTTCGTATTGAGGTTTGTAAAACAGAAGTTGTTTAATCACGCCTTACAAACAAACCAATTTAATAAAATACAGAGTTGAAACATATCCTATGAATCTATGAATCTTACGACACCTCACTCTCCAGAATGTATCAAGCCGTTTTGGCGACAGGCGGGCGGTTAAAATGAAACCAACATACAAACATACACATACAAATAAAAAACATTACACTCCACTTGGGCTATTGGGTAAAAAAATCCTAGTTTAGGGCCAGATGATCGTGTGTCATTTGTCCTAGATATAATTATTTATTGAAAACTTGAAGACAAACCTTCTCTTCAGCGATCCCGTGGTTGACGAGCACAGCTAGTCCCTTCCCGTTGAGAGCCGCGAAGAGCTGCTGCCCGATGCGTCGCACCACCGACTTCATGGGAAACGCATCGGTTCCTGGAACGCGGTACAAACTGTTGATTATAATTATGTATTTGATTGAAGCATAAATTTTCTAAATAAGGTATAGACGTTTCCAGATATTTTAAGTTCTCGCGTTTTAAAATTTGTACACCTATTTCAGACTCAAATTTTCAGTATGAAAAGTTAAAAATACATATTTCAATATGTATAAGTTTTTTTCAATACATGGTTTTTCGCACGATTCTTCAATCGTGAAAAATGTTAATTTCTGGTATTATTCTTAGCGGTGAGAGCATATTTTTTTCGAATGATTTCTCTAGTTTTAGTTTTGCAGATGTTTTCTCAACATCACCGATCTATTAAGTTCAATTTTTGCATCAATTTTAGGCACTGTTAAGAGGTTGGATTAGGTTCCACATAAGATGTGACACCCAGCAACAGTTTGCGTAGCTAGAGTCGTGTTTGTCTCTATATATCAGTGCTATCTTTGCAGGTTTACTGCAATGAAAATCATTGGATGGATTCGATTTTTTTTTTTAATTTGTAGCTAAGGGAAAATCTTTGCTGGCATTGGTATATTTCATTCAACGTGGTTTTCAGTATTTTTCGAATGACGGGAAGAAACCAGAATAATGTAACACTCGATGTCTCTTGTAAAAAGTTTAAAATAAAAATTGTAAAGCAACCTCAAAGGATTTGCGGCCAATATACTACAACAATTATCCGATTACACTGAGAATGCCTGACGAGTAGTAGTGATATCAAATATTTCTAAATTCGGAAATCTATTTGAGTGTATTATTCAATTATTGATTTGATATAATATGTAGTACATTGTTCATCAAGGCGAGAAAGTGACCGATTACCAACGAGAGATGTAGTTTGATTTAGTTTGGCCTTAATACACTCGAGTTGGGAATTGCACTTTCTTCCGAGTGATACATAGTGCTTTATACTACACCTACATGTTTTTTTTTTTTCAAAATAATGATTGGAAAAAGCTAGTGGCCAGTATAATTTTGCGAACTTGGAGATAAAAACTTTTTGGCATTTTACATTTAGTTTACCGACATAGTCTTACCCAAAATTAAAAAAAAGCACGTTAGTAATGGATTTTCATACACTTTTCCCTCCCACTCAGCGCGTTTTATTCCCGCATATTTGTACGGTAGTAATGACGTACATTCTGCCTCAAATTCGATAAAGTATTGAGGTACTTTCTAAGTAGGTGTAGTATAAATTAAATTCCAAAACGGTGATTGCTTGTTGTTGTTGTACGTTCAGAAATTAATACGACTTCAAAGTAACAGAGAATACGTACTTATGCATATTTGTACAGTTTGCAAATATTTAATGTAGGCGGTTAGTACATATTTGTTATTTGGTCGTCTTGTTATATTTTGTCCGGATTTCAGGTTTATTAGTAAAATAATTAATAAGATTATTTTACGAAATAAAACCACAATTCTGCTTACTACCTTCGTGTGCTTGTCACTGGGTTATTTTCCTTTTAAACTCCGTAATGTACCTATATAACATATTGTAAAAAAGCAAACAAGTAGAGTCTGGCAAACGAAAGCGTAACCTGGAATTTTATTAAAAGTTTTTACATGGCAACAAAAAGAAGCTATCAGAGGCTGTCACTGTTGAATGTTACTATGACTGCTAATTATTGATACTTGTTAGCTGAATATTCATAATCATATTTATTATTTATTGTATTGTTGAGCGTAAGAAATGATATAATGATATTATTTGTAATGGCCATTCGTAAATGATAGATTTTATGGTAATTTCAGATTTTTCAGCGCAGAAATAAACTTCAGATTATCAAAATTAGTTTATGAAGTCTGAAGTTTATATTTATAGATAAACAAGATGTACAAGGAGTCAATCAATTATCAAATTGTAAAAAGCAATTTTTAAATTGTGATTTCAGCTAGTATACATATAATAATAAACATTTATCACACAAGTATTAAATAAGTTTTTCCTGTTATAGGTTGGTGATACCACATGAAGATTTTTTGAATTTGCCGCGCTTTCTCAGGTTACGCTTTCGTTTGCCAGACTCTATTTTCATAGGAAAGGTAACGTATAGGCATGTACAGTACAGAGGACTGAAAAGTGTTGGCACATGAACAGGCAGAGTGATGGTCAATTTAGAGTAAATCGTAATGTAGAGTAGATATATAGGTAGAATATACAGAGTGATTGGTAATTCGACGTGATCCTTCAAAGGGGTTATACTAGAGGTAATTTGCAACAAATTAAGAGTTAACCAGTGGTCAAAAATGTATGTTTACTGAGATATTACTGTTTTTAATTTTTTTTGAAAGGAGAATGCCACGGAAGTATGAAACGCTCGTACCATATTGCGTCTTGAAAAAACCTTCTGAATTGGATAGGGGATAACATATTTAATTATTATACGAAAAATTACTATCATAGCTACTGTAACTCCAGAGCTTTTTCACTTTCATTTTATGTTTTGAGGTTATTTTTAAGTACTTTATCTACGCTCAGGCGTACACGAAATTCTTAGTTTTAACCAATCATTTGATAGCTAGTTTTAGTTAATTATGGTATGGTTCAGTGATGCTAACGAGTAATATAAAGGACAAAATACAAACCGAACGCGGCACTGTATGTATATTGTAATGATAAAGTGCAGTCGACGAATAAAACGAAGTGCTTTAATATAGAAGAACGCTCACGCAAAAGCATCACTCACGCCTCGCACTCGTGCATGCAATTCCTAACGCATGCTTGGGCCTCCACACATACGCCTCAAGCACACACGTAGGTGCCTGTATCCAGCAGTGGACAGAGCAGGGCTAGCAACCGCTGGCATATTTCAGTAGAAGACTTAAGCCCAGCCAAACCACCTGGCCCGCCTACTACAGGGAGTTGTTGGCCGTGTACATTTTCGGCATATATTGGAGGCGCAACACTTCATCATATATATCGACCACAAACCACTACTGTACACGTTCTCACAACGTCGCTAAAAGTTGCCTCCCGCACAGCTGAACCAACTGACGATCATCTCGCAGTTTACTACGGAGATCGAGTACGTCAAAGGCGAATACAACATCGTAGCGGACGCGATTTCCCACGTCGAGTCGATTTCAGTTCTTCTCTCAAATTGGAACCGACGCTAATTGCAGGCACGAATAATACCATCGCGTGCAACGTGTCAACCGGGCGGCCGCTGCCAAACCTGCCGGCGGCGCTGCTGCGCGCCGCGCACGCGCGCCTGCACGCGCTGAGCGACCCCGGCGGCCGCGCCTCCGCGCACTTCGTCGCTGACCGTTACGTGCGCTCCGGCGTGGCGCGCGACTGTCAAACCTGGGCTGTCACTGCCTCCACTGCCAGCGACGCAAGGTGACCGCACCGCTCGGTGAATTTTCCCTCCCATCTGGGAGATTCAGCCATGTCCACCTCGAAATCGTCAGCCCCCTGCTGCACTCTGAGGGCTACACCTATTGTCTCCCGGCAATAAACCGGTTCTCGAGATGGCCCGAAGCGTGGCTCACGTCATCCATCACCGCCGAGGATGTTGGCGATACCTTCGTACGCGGCTGGATCGCGCGATTCGTCGTGCCCATCACGGTCACCGTCGATCAAGGCCGCCAGTTTGAGTCAGCGCTATTCAACTGATTCCTCGACCTAGGCGCTACCAAATGCGTACGAACTACCAGCTACCACCCGCAAGCGAATGGCATGGTGGAGCGCTTCGACCGCCATCTGAAGGCTGCACTCATGTGCCACCGAGAAACCTGCCACAGAACCCAACCTCTTGTGCTTCTTGGTATCAGATTGGCTCTCAAGGAGGACCTCAAATGCTCTGCTGCAGACCTCCTGTATGCTTACAGGGGAGCTCCTGGTACCTAGCGCTTTCACACAAAATGTAAGTGAGGACTTCGTGGCACACCTGGCCATGACCGACATGCGTCCCGAAGTCGTTCACTTTTAAGGACCTGGCAGACGCATCTCACGTTTTCCTTCGCGACGAACACTGTACACCGGCCCCTATAAAGTCCTCAGTCATTCTCTGAAGACTTTTACCTTAGATGTTTCACGTAATAAGGTACAGGTGAGCGTCGATTGGATCGAATGGAAGCCTGCACACATCGCTGCAGACCCCGAGCGAGGCGCGGTCTCACCGAGCGCACAGGCGCCCGCGACGCCCCCGGCCTCGCAATGCAACCAGATGTCCAGGTCCTACGTCTGTCCCACCAACAGCTCACTCTGCACCAAATCCTCCCACCGTCACACGATCAGGTCAGGGTTAGATTTAAGGATATTTTAGATTTGTGACCTAGTTTTAATATATTTTTTTAAATTATTGTTTCGTGTTCTCTAGTTTATAGTGTCTTGTATTTTATTCTATCATACAGCTACACTGTATTCCTTTAAGTGAGGGTGGGGAGGAGGGGGGATGTGGCGGCATACACTATTTGTATGAAAAAAATGTCAGATTTGCGACAAAAGCTGTCCTGTCAATGTCATCCACCTACCAAAAGATTGTAGTCAGACTGTAATTTGTGATTAACACTGCTTGAAACTTGACAAAACAATGAAACTATACTATACTAGGTATACTTTTTTAAATATCGTAAAGTGCAGCGGCGTAACATGACGTAACGGGGCGTGTGTGCGATGCCGATTTGCAACGTACTGTGTGGCATATGTGGATTTAAAAAAATGCTGCTCCGCAACGTGACTATGGCCCTACGTTACGTCCAAACAAAAATTCTTGTACGTCTGGCAACCCTGCGACGCACCAATGTGATCAAGAATCAAATCTATAAAACATCGTCTGATAGTCAATCTTACCAGGAGTTGAAGAAGAGGGCGCGGGTATAGGAAAATGGTGGTGTAATGCGAAGACATCTCTTAGATTAAGAAGAAGAAATATGTGGATGAAGCATAAAAATCTCGATACAACCATAATGTAGTTTCGGAACACATTTTATGAATCCAGGGCCGCGTTCCGAGGGTGCACTTGACAGCAACCGCTTTGTACCCTCTCTTTCACACTTAGGCAATTTATATTATGCTATCCTGTTGTCAGACTGAACGTTGGCTGTCAGCGTGTACAAAATGTAGGGGATATATCAAATTAAAATCTTTTTTCATACATTTCTTTCCTGCAGTGCGAATAGGTCTAGAAAAAATTAAGTATGCTTAATAAATTTAATTACGATTTTTGACAAATGTCTGGTTAAGACGCAACATGGTACGAAATCGGGCAATCTCCTTTTCTACCTTGTTACCAAAAACAATTAATTATGAAAAAAACATTATACTGTTTACATTCAATTAAAACTTTTTTAAAAGCTGAGAAATGAGTGCTCGCTTTGAAAAAAAAATCCTTGCCCAAAACTCACATAGTCTCAAAAATAAACGGTCTTAAGTTGCATACAAATATTATTTTGTATAAATTTTCCATAAGTAATCGAGTATTACTAGAAAAAAAATGTTGTGAACTTGGAGTACAAATTAATGACAAAAGTTACATGTTTCATAAGCTTTCTAAAAAGGTACAAATATTATCAACTTTTGTCCGGGATCGAAAAAAAACCAATAAACCAAACAAGTACCACATTTTTGCACGGTGTCGCCGGTCGCCCTCTCTTTTACTCGTGTCGTGCGTGAGCTTAATATGATTCGATAATTTGTAGCAATCTTCGCGACAGTTCGTGGACACGAACTCACACAGTTTCCAACCAGATGGTTATTTCATGCGTACAGAAAAGTCTCAGAATTCGTTAAATCGTTGATATCCTTGTTAATTGACTAAAAGTACGTTTAAACACTTTTAATTTCGATATGCGTGGTTTTGGGACGCTTCTTCAACACGAACATAGAAGCGGTCGTGGCTCAGTGTGACTTGCTTGGTCTCATCGATCACGCAGGTTAACTGACTACAGACACGGTCAAAACCTGCATGGGTTTTTACTGTTAGTGGCATTTATTTCGACCGTTTCCGTGCTTCGCAAGGCACATTAAGCCACTGGCACCGGCTGCTATCATTAGATGGCAGTCGTTAAGCCATGTCGGAGACATTAACAAGGATATTAACTATTATTTAACAAATACTGTGACTTTTCTGTCCGCACGAACTAACCATCTGGTTGGAAAATGTGTGAGTTCGTGTCCACGAACTGTCGCGAAGTTTGTTACAAATTATCGAATCATGTTAAGCTCACGAGTCACGCACGACACGAGTAAAAGAGAGGGCGGCACCGAGCAGGATATGTATGGAAAAAATTTGTTACTTGTTTGGTTTATTGATGTTTTTTTCGATCCCGTGCAAAAATTGATAACATTTGTACCTTTTTAGAAAGCTTATGAAACATGTAACTTTTGTCATTAATCTGTACGCCAAGTTTACTACATTTTTGTCTAGTAATACTCGATTACTTATGGAAAATTTATACAAAATAATATTTTTATGCAACTTAAGACCGTTTATTTTTGAGACTATGTAAGTTTTGGGCAAGGTTTTTTTTTTCAAAGCGTGTGCTCATTTTTCAGCTTTTAAAAAAGTATTAATTTAATGTTAACAGTGTAATGGTTTTTTCATAATTAATTGTTTTTGGTAACAAGGCAGAAAATTTCTAAAAAATCTAAAAACCGTAATATCTCAGTAACCATACATTTTTGACCCCTGGTTAACTGGACTTAATTTGTTGCAAATGATCTCTAGTATAACCCTTTTGAAGCAAGGTTCGGAACCGGTTAACAAATACCGGTTAATTTCGTTCGAATTTCGGTTAACGATTCCGTTCAGGTTAAAACCGGTTTCCAGCTTAACCGGTAAATTTGAATAAAATATCGGTTAATCAGGAAGCGGTTTTCTAACCGAAATAAGAACTAAATTAACCGGTTAAAACCAAACTTAGTCAAGTACAGGCGCGTCGCGCGGGTGCCACTGCCCGAGTCTTCTGCTCACTTTCTCGCACGCTTTCAATTGATTGCACGCGGCAAACATGCCTACAAAGTCGCATATTCTTTAAATTAACCGGTTAATTCCGTTCGAACGAAAAAATATCGGTTTTGGTTAAACCGGTTAAATAAACCGGTAACCGAAACCTGAACGAAACCTTAACCGAAATTATTTCGATATAGGGGTCAATGACCGAAACCGGTATTTTCAAAAAACCGGTTTCCGAACCCTGTTTTGAAGGATCACGTCGAATTACCAATCACCCTGTATACGCAGCGGTGGTGGTGAGAAAGTATTCTTTGAATGCGGTTAGGTAAGAAGGCAAAGTGGTTTGCGTAAGATGTAAGCGATCTGGGGACATACCTACATAAGCACAGCAATGAAAGATTTGTATGCATGCTTGTATCTGTTACGTCTACGAGAGGCGTTGCTTCGCTTCACTCACTTATAACACAAAGAATCTTATAGGTCTTACAGAATATCTACCTATACAGGGTGTAACAAAGGATCCGGTAACTGGAGCTTCTACTCCTCATACTGAAGGACCCGGTAACTGGAGCTTCTACTCTCTCATACTGAAGGACCCGGACCTCCCAATTTACGGAGTTCCACACTTATTTACACTCTGTATATGTACATAATTATTTCCAAACACCCTTCTCATAATCGGATTTTGGGTTATGTCTTAGGTATTTTTTGTAGGGAGGAAAAAAATACCGAAAATATTGTCTAGTCTTGCAGTAATAATTACAAGCTCAATGAATAAGTATCTATTGTACTCTGTTGAATGCCTACTAGGGATCTATGTTTTTACCGCCTTATTATTTTATGTTTATGTCATTTGAAATAAACATTATATTTCGTCGCTTCATTCTTCAGATATAATGAATTTATTTACCAGGTAGTCCCTTTAACCTACAGGCAACTTCGCACATTTTAAAAGTCACTCAATTGTTCGCTTTTTAAAATACTTATTTCGTTAGTTCCTAGTTTACGTCACAGCGCCACCATTATGTTTTCTCATTCCTTTTTCGTGCGCGGCAACAAGCACACGCACTCACCATGTCAAAGCGCTCCATCGATGAGCAGATCGAAAGATATTCCAAAAAGCTTCGAAAATTAAAAAAGCGAAAGGAAACTGAAAATGAAGGTACGTGAATCTATTACATTTGGTGTATTCAAAGTGAAATAATTAGAATTTAGTTCTGAGTTAATCGAACAAAACTGAATCATTTAACGTATTATGAATCGTAATATGAAACGACAATTACTTTAAATCTCTTGGAAACTTTTTATTCGGAATTGACTGCGAGTCAATTACGGAAACGGGGTTAGCTGCGAGCTAACCACGACTAACTATATACCTACTAATTACATGTGTATTATAAGTTAATACACATATCTGCATGTTTCATGCCTGCGAGGCATGAGGCAAAAGCATTCGTTATTTTTATTTTATTTTCTCGACTTGCCCTCATTTTTATCACATAAAATTTATTCCTAAATAACATGATAACTTGTTTTTAGGACTTGTCGAGGTACCTCTGTACGAGTCAGAACCGCAAATAGTACAAGAAGATCTTGCAATGGAAGAAAACCCGGCAGAGGAACTGTATAGTCAGCCGGATTATTTTTCCTCAACGAACCGAACATTTCGCCACAAAATATGTCAAATTTCGCGCAAGCACAAGACAAGCCGAACGATGACGCCGGCTACGCCGTTCCGGCGATCACGGTGGCAGTTCCAGAGGTGACGGCACCAGCGGTTGCGACCATGCCGCCAGCGACGGCGCAGGAAGCGCCCGCTACTGCCACGTCTACGACGACGGCACCTGCCGAGAAACCTTTGGATCTGGATCTACTGGCTGCTCTAGGTGAATCAACAACCGATACACCAGAGTTTGGTGACCCTATCCATGAAACCCTAGCGAAACTATGGCTTCCATTGTTGAAAAAAGGGCTATCAAAAGATGACCGTGAAAAAATTCAAAAATTGCATTTGATTCCCAACAACTGTAAATTATTGCAGTCACCTAAACTAAATGCTGAAATTTCAGCAGCTGTAGCCGAAGTTGTTCGCGGTCGCGATAAGAAGTTAGTCGGGTTTCAGCAGCAACTCGGTCTGGGAATTGCGGCAGTCAATCGAGCAATGGATGTCCTGCTTGACAGTGATAATAAGAAACAAGCCTTAAAGTACCTTAGTGACAGCTGTAGGCTATTATCAGACCTGCACTATACTTTTACTAAAGACAGGATCAAATTGATTACGCCTAGTCTCGAGAAAAATTTCTTACACGTCATTCAGGATGCGGAACGAGACAATACACTGTTTGGAGAAACGCTTTCTGAAAAAATCAAAGCAAGCAAGGCCATTGAGAAACAGGGTATGCAGATTAAAAAACCCTCAACTAACCAAAAGACGACGAATTCCCAAGCAACAACTAGTCGTTCTGGCCAGGGAAACTGGACAGGTCCCCCTCGGTACCCGTCGAACAGGGGGGGGCGAGGCGGCAAGCACAAGACAGCGCAGCCGGTCCGTCGGCCCTACAACGCGCCGCAAGCGAAACCTGCAGCGCCGAGCAAGCCTCGTGCGGGCACGGCGAGTCACCAGTAGCACAGGTACATGCTGGTCGCATAAGCTCATTCTATGACTGCTGGTTAAATATAACTAATAACAAGTTAGTATTATTGTGGATTAAAGAAGGATATACAATACCTTTTGCAAAAGTTGTAAGCCAACCTTTCATACCCTACAAAAATTGGAATCCAGACGAATGTCGTGAAATGTCAATCGCAATAAATAATTTGTTAGAATTAGGAGCCATTTCGCCTTGCGCACCAACTGACAACCAATACATATCAAGTATTTTCTTAACTCCAAAACCTAACGGTGATAAACGTTTCATCTTAAATTTAAAGTCTTTAAATAAATTTATTGCAAAAATTCATTTCAAGATGGAAGATCATAGAACCGCATCAAAATTAATACCAAAAGACGGATATCTTGCTACTATCGATTTAAAAGAAGCTTACCTTTTAATCCCTATATCCATTGAGGACAGAAAATACCTAAGGTTTCAGTTTCAAGCTCATGGTTGTAACGATTTGATTACTTATGAATTTAATGCTATGCCTTATGGGTTGTCAGTGGCGCCAAGGGCGTTTACCAAAATAATGAAAGAGGTTGTTACTCACCTACGCTCGCGCGGTTATAAATCCGTAATGTACTTAGATGACCTCCTCCTAATTGGTGATACATATGATGATTGCACAGATAATGTAAATGAAACCCTCAAACTCTTGCAGTGTTTAGGATTTGTAGTCAACTTTCGTAAAAGTTCATTGAAACCACAACAATATTGTAAATTTCTGGGGTTTAATTTTGACACAAGAAATTTAACACTGAGTTTACCAGATGATAAACGTAATAATATTATGCAGATCACCGGAAAATTCTCCAATTTACCTAAGTGTACTATACGAGAATATGCACAGCTTATAGGCGTCCTTATCGCGGCCTGCCCCGCCGTCAAGTACGGCTGGTTGTACACCAAAACTCTCGAGCGAGAGAAGTTTCTAGCATTGCAGAGATCTGGTGGTAATTATGAAGCCAAATTTACACTCCCAAATACAATACTGAACGATCTTTACTGGTGGTTAGAAAATATAACCCATGCATCAAGTCCTATGAGAACTATGGAATATAAGCATGAAATTTATTCTGATGCCTCCAGATCAGGATGGGGTGCAGTTTGTGGTGACCAAAAAATTAACGGCAGGTGGAAGGCTGCGGAAAGCTTGCATCACATAAATTATTTAGAGTTACTGGCTGTATTCCTAGGGTTAAAAAGCTTTGCTGACACTGAATCTAACTGCACAATATTACTGAGAGTAGATAATACTACGGCTATTAGTTACGTGAATCGTATGGGCGGCATACAGTTCCCGCATCTCAATGAACTAGCAAGGTCCATTTGGCAATGGTGCGAAAAGCGTAATATTTGGCTGTTTGCAAGTTACGTTAACACTAAAGATAATCGAGCTGACGAAGAGTCCAGAAAAGTTAACCCAGATACAGAATGGGAGCTGTCTAATCACGCATATAAGACTATTAAAAATACTTTTGGTATTCCAGAAATTGACCTCTTCGCTAGTCGAACCAATGCCAAATGCGACTTATTTGTGTCCTGGAAACAAGATCCGGATGCGGCCGCTGTCGATGCCTTTACTATAAATTGGAATTCCAAATATTTTTATGCTTTTCCGCCATTTAGTTTGTTACTTAAATGCTTGCGTAAAATATCAGACGAAGGTGCTAGTGGAATTTTAGTTTTACTGGCCTTCACAGCCTTGGTTCCCGTTGTTACAGGAACTACTAACGTCTGACATTATTTATTTTAGGCCAAATAAAAATCTCCTGAAATCCCATTTCAGGCAGCTACATCCGCTGCACGCCAGCCTTACCCTGGCGGCCGCGAGGCTCTGCGGACGGCGTTCACGCGCCGTGGCGCGCCGCCCGCTGCTGTCGACCTGATGATGGCCTCTATTGCTGACAATACTCTTAAACAGTATAGTGTGACCTTAAAGCTTTGGTGGGAATACTGTGAGTGTAATAACTTAGATGTTTATTCAGCTACAGAACCGTCCGTTTTGTCCTTTTTAGCTGAACAGTTTCATAAAGGTTGTTCTCATAATACTTTAAATTCACATCGCTCGGCCTTGTCCATGTTTCTAGGCAATCAAATGGGCTCTGAAGATTGCATAACACGTCTAATGAAGGGGGCTTTTAAATTAAAACCTTCTCGTCCAAAGTATATTTCTACGTGGAACCCGCAGACAGTTCTTAACCACATATCGTCTTGGTATCCAAATTCAGAATTGTCTATGGAAAAAATAACAAAAAAGCTTTCTATTCTGTTAGCACTTTGTACAGCCCACCGTGTACAAACGTTATCTTTAATAAAACTTAAAAATATTACAGTATCCGAAAACGGAGTTAGAATTGCTATCACAGATATAATAAAAACCTCAGGACCTGGCCGAGACCAACCTATTCTTTACTTGCCATTCTTCCAGGAAGACCGAAGAATCTGCCCTGCTACGGCCCTCAAAGACTATATTTTCGTGACAGAAAATTTGAGAACCGATAGAGAAGGGCCTCTTTTATTGACTCACAAGCGTCCCCACAGAGCTGCAACTAGTCAGTCGATAAGTAGGTGGATAAAACAGGTACTGTCTGAGAGCGGCATAGATGTGACGACGTTTAGTGCACACAGCACTCGACACGCGGCCACCTCGGCGGCCCACGCGCACGGCCTGAGTCTGGACGTAATCAGACGAACCGCGGGATGGACTAGTACGTCCATGGTATTCGCGCGTTTTTATAATAGGCCTATAATTAGCGAAAATAATTTTGCAAGAACCGTTTGTTTACCTACGAGACCGGTATAGATGCATTATCTTGTTGATTAATTTATACTAATATTGTAATTTCTATATTAATGCATAAGTATATGTTTAAGTACTTACATTTTTTGTTTTGAGAAAGATACTCAATTTTTGTTTATTTTACATACTTACCTAAGTTTATATAAATCCGAAATGTATTTGGATTACACATCAAATATACTTAACATTAAATGAATAAATATGACTTTTATTCATTTTGAATACACATAATAACAAAACTTCCTTCTCTAAAAATCTACCTGGTAAATAAATTCATTATATCTGAAGAATGAAGCGACGAAATATAATATATGATCAAACGAACTTAACAAGTGAAGTTCGATCGATATTATATGAGTCGCTTCATTCGAAGATATAATGATCATCACCCGCCCTCCCATGAGTTATTCAACTATGATCCCTGAACTTCATAGAAAGTTTTGTTATGTACTTACCTCTAAAGAAAATGAGAAAACATAATGGTGGCGCTGTGACGTAAACTAGGAACTAACGAAATAAGTATTTTAAAAAGCGAACAATTGAGTGACTTTTAAAATGTGCGAAGTTGCCTGTAGGTTAAAGGGACTACCTGGTAAATAAATTCATTATATCTTCGAATGAAGCGACTCATATAATATCGATCGAACTTCACTTGTTAAGTTCGTTTGATCATATATTATTTGAGACTTTTTCAGATCTAAAGTTTTCAAAACAATTTTCAAAAGTGGAAATTTATTTTTTTTACTATTTAATAACTTAGTAGACATTTTGTAGATAAAAGAAAGATAGCAATAACATAATTTATTGCCGTCATACAGTTATGAAATTACAATAATGTATACATATGTAATCAATTTTAGTATTTTATGATTTATTAATAACACTTGGCATTGGTAATAACGTCAAACATCTATCTATAACATTCCAATATTTTTGTTAATCGGTACCCATATCGATATTATTTGCGAGTGAATATGACATTACGTATAAGAATACACACACGTGTAAATGTACTTACCTATTGTGTAAGTGCTGGAATTGACACATCTGTGGCCCGAATTATGAGAGAAAAACAAGAATACGAGTATGTTCTTGTGTAATTAGCACTTAAAATTAAAATAATTGAATATCCATAACAAATTAACCTGGCGAGTTAAGTTAAATTTTCCCGTTATTCAAACACAGGAACATTGCAAATGAAATGAACGGGAATTGAAAAATGAACTTAAACCGTAGTAGGGTGGTAGACCACATTTTTTGCCGACTGTACTTACGTAAAAAAAAGGCATGTAACCGATATTATAAAAGTTTAAGAGAAAGCGTTTTATTACAATAGGTATTCCGTAATGTAGTGTATCGTCCCATTATAATAGGTTTTTCAGTTTTCAATCAAATGTAGGTAAAAACGTACCATGAATAAATTCTGCGATAACGGACAATACGGAAGTATTAAGTAATAGCACAGGTAATAGCTTTTTTTCGCGCGAATTCCATTTTTGTACACTGGCCCACAGAGATATCTGAACCCCTACTAAAGCTATTCGTGATACATGGAGTATTACCTACGGCGAGGTTCAGATATCTTTGTGGCTGTCTGTACTAACTACTTTAAACGCTTCGTTCGGTACTCGCGAGCGTTTTCCGAATAAAACTATATCGCATATTGTTCCCCGTCCTTACAGTCATATCGATTTAGAAGTTGCAGTGTAAAATGCTGAAATTAATGGTGGTGAATGTTTCTTTGATCCCTCGGGAACTATGTACTTTTCTGTGGAAATATAATTAAGTTCTCTATCCTTTTTTCAAATTGAATCGATTGAAAAGTTTTAGCAATACATAAATACAAGCGTTGCTTTGCCAAGTTCAGGAAATGCGATATTTTTTCGGAAATAAATATCTATGTCACTTCCCGTCAACTATCTCTGTACAAAAAAACCGACCAAGTGCGAGTCGGACTCGCGCACCGAGGGTTCCGTATAAATTCATAATCAGTAATCACACATGTCTTGAACTCTATATTTTTTTATATTTGAGTTGATTGGATGAAAGGTAATTTGCGGTTTACGATTTATGACGTATTAAAAAAAAACTACTTACTAGATCTCGTTCAAACCAATTTTCGGTGGACTTTTGGATGGTAATGTACATCATATATTTTTTCTAGTTTTATCATTCTCCTATTTTAGAAGTTACAGGGGGGACACACATTTTACCACTTTGGAAGTGTCTCTCGCGCAAACTATTCGGTTTAGAAAAAAAAAATATTTGAAACTTCAATATCATTTTTGAAGACCTATCCATAGATACCCCACACGTATAGGTTTGTTGAAAAACAATTTTTGAGTTTCAGTTCTAAGTATGGGGAACCCCCAAAATTTATTGTTTTTTTTTCTATTTTTGTGTGAAAATCTTAATGCGGTTCACAGAATACATCTACTTACCAAGTTTCAACAGTATAGTTTTTATAGTTTCAGAAAAAAGTGCTGTGACATACGGACGGACAGACAGACAGACAGACATGACGAATCCATAAGGGTTCCGTTTTTTGCCATTTGGCTACGGAACCCTAAAAATGTACCTATCTTTATAATTATTTTAAATTTTTTCATGAGAATCGAAAAAAGTTAACCATAGTATGTATTTGATAATACAGATAACTAACACGAAACTGGTTGCTTAAGTATATATTTCTTTAAATATAATGTATAAAAGTGTATTTATATTATAATTATGTAAAATATTATTCAAAAAGTTTTTAATGTAGTTATTGGTATCCAAACTTATAGATTCCTCTAACTAAAGGTTTCCATCGGCTTCTTATCCAAGGCATTAAGTATACTGTGCCCAAGGTTAGTTACCTAATGTACCGTTAGGTTAAGTCGTAAAACCTTGCAGGTAAAGGTTAATGAGTCTATAAAATGATGATATTATGTTTTTCTACTGTCCCGCAACATGCACAGGTTAAACACACGGACTCGAGTTCCCGTCTACGTGATTAAACGACATATATGTAGATGTAATTACTACCTATATAAATCATCAGTCAGAAGCGTCCACTGCTGAGCAAAGGACTTCTCGACTATTGTACTGATATTAAATCGAAAATAGACACGAACATTGAACATGGTAGTTAACATCAAAAATAAATTATGAGCTTTATTTACTGTCAAAATATTTGGTTTGTTTTCCATCCAATATATCTATTATGTCCATTAATGGAGCTGAACAACCATAACTTCACGGCACGTCATGGTATTTCAAATATTTTTAGAACAAAATCAATAAACCTTTTAAGTTAGTTATTACGTGGTGTTAAAAAGTGTGTTTGAAATTTTAAGGAGTTACAACCACTACAACCAAGTATAGAATACAGGAAAAATATTTACCTACAATTTTATTTCAGTTTTCCATACTAAATCTGAATAGTGAATCAAGAATTTGTATGGGAAACTAAAAAAAATTTTTGATATATTTTTTCAGTTATATAGAAATGGGTGCAGAAAAAATATATACTAAACAATTCCAACTTTAGTATATATTTTTTCTGCACCTATTCTATATTTGATTTTGAGTAAGTAACCCTCTTAAAATTTTAAACGCACTTTTTTAACACTGTATAAAAAGTTATTTCATCGAAATGACTTAGATGAGAATTTAACCGGTTGTATTCAAATGACTATTAGTAGTAATCTACCCTAATTGTAATTTAAACAAATGTGTTTCTTCTTTATGCATTTTAAACAAAATCGACAGTTTTTATAGCTCTAATGCTATTTTCTTATTAATTACAAAACAAAAATCTAACTCGGACAGTCAGGAAGCTATGGAGTCTACGGAGCATCACTACCGTGGTAATTAATTTTCCTCCGCTTTGCGAAACTTTTAGACGTTTGCATAAATGAGTAGGTAATTTTACAAATTTTCATTGTCCTATAGCTATTGTGAGAAGAATGTTGCAGCAAAACCTTTGCACGTGTATCGCTCAACGTGATCTCTTATCGTTGTGCGGCGGAGTCACCTGCCCGAGTGTTCAACAAACGTAGACTTATTTGCAATGAAACAAAAATCTTATAAACTTCCGTGTGCTATTAAAGGACTGTTTATAGTTTTATACAAACGACGAATATTGTCTATTCGATGTTTCGATTGTGTGTTGCGATCGCGTGAATCTTAGGACCTCGCTGTCTGTCTAAGGCATACTTATTCATTCAATGTGGACAATATCCAGGTAAACGGCTACAGACTCGTCATATACTTGCAATAACAGGATGACAAGCTTTTTCGGAAATAATTATTACTAATATTTAAGTAAAAGAAAAAGTAAAGATATAATTAAAAGTAAAAACAAATTTCCCTCCCTCTAAGAAAGAGGTGGTACTTAAATAATTATGGTTTTGACATCAAGTTCAAGTTCGTGCAAACGGCTAGTCTAGATATTTTGCGGTTTTCATTCAAAAATACTTCATACACCGCTCACCACAAGGCGGGGAAAAACGGGCAGTTATATTTTATTAAATAAAAATAAGTTTGATTTTTTTTTATAGCACTCATACAAATAAGAAGAAATATTATGTTGTCCGGAGAAAATCCCCTGACATGAAAAAAAAAAAAAAAGTTTAGTTATTAAGATTGTAGCAATACCGCGCTGCCATAACATGCAATTTGATAACAGCAAAACATTTTCCACTTTCTTTTGGCATAAACATATGGCATAAGGGTGTTCCCATCCTTGTAGGACACACCGCCAATAGCTCGCTTCAGCGCGTGGAAGCAACCGTTATACTGGGGCTCAAGTTGGGAGAATAGGCAAGTGAAGCTTTCGTTCAATTTGGTTTTCTTCAATCCAGGCCTTTATGGAGGCACTATGATGAGATTGAGCATTGTCATCGAGAAGCCCAACAGTGTGCTCGCGTTCACCATGCCAATGTTTCATGAGGTTTTTCAGGAATCCAAGATATGGTACCTGTTCCACAGTTTTCTATTCAGCCAGAATTTCGAAATTACAACTCGCTTTGATATCAATTGTTAATATCATCATCACTTTAGGTCCATACTTTTTGACTGTGATACTGGACTTTGCTTCTTTCCTTTCTCAACCCATTGTTTAGCCTGATCTTTTTACGATTGAGACCCAGATCGACAACCTAATAGAACAGACACAATAAAATTCGATGAATAATTAATTATATCACCTGTTTTCTTGGCCCATTCCTTTACAACAAAATTAATTATATCCTTAAAATTGTATTTATGAGTAAATACGAGTGTAAGCAAAAACTTATTATATGGTTATTACAGCTAAAATATGAGGACACTGAAAACCTTATTTACAGTTAATCTCATAAAACACACACACACACACACACACACACACTTTCATTTCATTTTTATTGTTGTATTTTAATCTCTTCTTTTTGTACACATAAAAATATATACATTTATTTCTTTCTTTTTTCGTTCATATATTTCATTATAAGTGACATATTTTAATGTTATTTGTCTTGTATCAACTCCGTAGGGTGGGGGCCTGGTGACCCGAAACACAGACTTTTAAAAGTCTAGCTCAGGCATCAGTCCACCACGTCTCCTGTAGTTATACAAAACTTATAATATGTAACCTGAGTTTATAATGATGTGGTGAGAAAATAAACGGATATTTTATTTATTTATTATTTTTATTATAATTTCCTTTGGTTATACTAGGATGAATTAAAATGACGGACGTTTAAGGTGAATGTAAAGACGTAACTGGACAACTTTCTGCAGAGAAAATAATAGGTTTGTCATTCTTATATGAAAAGTCTACAAATAGAGAATTACATATTTTTCAAATTTACACGTCCAATTTTATGAGTTTTTAAAAGAGTTTTCAAATGATAAAACCACTAATTTTTTCAAATAATTTTAAAAATAATAAATTATGTTCTATAAAAATTTTCAAGGCTGTATGAAGGAAACTAACTTTAAAAAGACCTAACGCTCTATCATTCATCGTCAAAAAATATATACCGAAAACTATGGATAAAAAAGTAGCTAATTATTGCAAAAACTAAAAATGTTATAAAATGTTAAAATATTATTTATTGAATATACACACATAAGACACTAATAAAAATTAAGGTAACTTTTCACCTTTTTTTGGGGTAGTTGTTCAGTTTGTCTTCCTTAAATACGTTCATTGTCTTACCAGTCAGCCTGTCTGTATAGTAAGTTAAAAAAAGGTTAGTTGACTTGTTGTTGTACTTAAAATACGTGCTCAGTCGACCGTTAACGAGAATTCGATATTTTTATCTTTGCATGCGTCACAAGAAATCAACTTGTTACCTCATAAAAACTGTATTATGGGAAGTTCATTTGGTTTACGAATTCAACAAATAGAGAAAATAATTTGTTTAGTTCTACGACTTTGCTACACCTTTCTGTTACAACCCCTGCCCCTTTTGAGTATAAAGTTCCTCGTCCCCGTTAGGATATACCTAATATACCTACCTACCTACTTAATTAATAGGCTGTCAGTAGTCGCACAGAGCGTCATAAGTTCATAACTCATAACTTTTGCATTTTTGAAAATAGTTTGAATGCAGGACCCGTTAACTGGAGAATCTGTTCAGCATACTGAAGAACTTTTGTGTTACGACTTTACTACAATCACAAAAATTTTTTTTGGACTTTTCATACAAATCGACCAGCCGATATGCAAATAAATGTAAGGAGTCTTTTTTGCGATTTTAACAGTGTCTCAGAAAGGGCCTACATCTATTTTGTAATAATAACCTCTAGATCTTAATTTAATAATTTAAATTCAAGGAACATATGAACTTAGTACGTTATTTTTAAATCTGCTGTTTTGCCATATCGAGGCGTATATGTAAAGATGTTAATTTTTTTCGAGTGTAACCCCCTCATGTTCATCACGAGACTTGTTTTTTTAATGTTAGTACGCAACCATTACGTACCCATCACATTTAGTTGGGTTCTTTTTACAATTAATTTATTCATGGTTTGTACAGAACACTAGAGGTGTTTCGTAAAACCAACGTAAAGTGCTCTGCTGAATTAATCTGACTGTTCCATATGAGGTCATTTTGGAGGATATTTTATTTTTCCTTGACTTCCCAGAAAGTGGACTTTTTGTCACTGGGGTCCGTTCCAAAATCAGTTAAAACCTTTATATCAGTGCAGTGTTTCAAGAACTTTATCATATCGCCTTGCCTAAATCAATCTTGTGTTTATATTTTCATTTTGACAGGTTAATCTTGTTTGTTTGCCACTGCTTGAATCTTATCAACTGGCGGGATCGACCCGTTCACTTTATAAATAGTATATATACTTCATTCATACTATTGATAATACTGTTGTATGCACCTTATCATGCACTTCTTAACATTACCTCACGATGTAAAATTCACAAAAGCCATCAAAACAATCAAATAAATATACATATACATATGGTTCATTCCAATCAAAAAAAAGCAAAAGGTAAACAAACATAGTATGCGGACTTTTTGGCGGGAACTCGTAGCAAGGGTTTGTCAGTTTTGTTTTATTATCCGAAAAAATAGATATCGTGGTTTTTAATGCATAATATTGATAGTGTATTATTCAATAAAGTGCCATTTAAGTGTCTAATATGTAGGATAATGAAATAAAAGTGTGTAGACTGAGTTTCAAGTGCTCTCAAGAAGTCCATGAAATCTTCATCAAAAGTGCTATCATTTTGCTGAAGAATAGGCTAGTTGACTAACAAAGAGTAAGAATTTGAAAATAAAATGAAGATGAAATGAAGAAAATAATACTGAAGACGTAAACTTTGAAACTAAAAAGAAAAAACATAACTAAAGACGAGGCGGTATGGCCATGGAGCCTTAGCCTGCTCAACAAGGGCAAAAAAGAAAAAAAAAAGTATGCAGATGACATTGACATGTGTCAGATCCATAGTAAGTTTGTTTACGTTTTGCTTTTTTTTGATTGGAATGAACCATATGTATATGTATATTTATTTGATTGTTTTGATGGCTTTTGTGAATTTTACATCGTGAGGTAATGTTAAGAAGTGCATGATAAGGTGCATACAACAGTATTATCAATAGTACGCAGGATAGGTACTTGCCTAGAACAATTTTTATATTATTAACTTAACTATCTACCTACTTAAAATGAGTATTGCCACAACAATCTACATAAAGATCAGCTCGTACGTTCATGAAAGATCTGAAAGAACTTTTGTTCGGTATCTGCGAGTGGGTGGCGGTAATTGCGATAGGGGACGAACAGAATTCAAAGGACACAGCGGAAAGTACTGTTTCTGAGCCGCCTTATGTAACTTCTAAGTACCTAGGTGGCGCACAGAGGACACCTCAAACAAACATCCAGAGTCACTGAGTAGTTAATTATTCCGCCTGTCCCCCGCTCACGATGTTTGACATTTCAACAACGAGTTTCTTCTAGTGGCCGTAGCTAATAATAGACATACATACTTACATGCAAAGCGACAGAAGAGACGTGTCCGCTATAGCAGACCACGACAGAACCAAAAGAAATGTTTTGCATTTCTCTTCTCTCGATAAGGTACAGTCTAACTAAACTCATTTAACAAAAGAGGTGTGTTTAGTTAGATTTAGACTGACTCATAGGCAACATTTGAAAGAACATCTTAACGTCACACGAAATTAAATAGGTACGGTAGACTATAAATTATTTAGCGGATTAGACTGTAACTTTTTTAAATTAATTATTCGTAAATAGTAAGGTTTTCGTTTTGGACTTGTATGCGTTGCGTGTTCATCCATATAGGTGAACATATAAAATGTAAGGTTACGTTAACTAAAGATGGCGTCCGCACAGTTGGTCTACGGGACTCTCCCCATACCTCAAAAACTTTGACCATACTTCACATCGGGTTAAATATACTTGGCAAAAAGTAGATTGCAAAAACAGGAACAAGTTATCTTAGATCACTGTTTTTAAAGACATAAATTGCAAAAAACTTGTCTCGATTTAAAACAGTTGATACGTATTTATAAACATCTGACATTTATTTTAATTTTACATAATAATCACAAAAAGTCCAAAGCAGTCTATTTTAAAACTTTCATAGCAATAGTTTTTGTGGGTTCATGAAATAAATAGCCAAGGTGAAACAGCAAGGATAGAAAGTGAAATCTCATTGAAACAGTGGAATTGCCATTCACCGATCACAGAATGTGACCCGTAGAGGCAATTTGGTGTTTAAGTTGTAAGTTACGTGCGATATTGGATTTGAACACGACTTGATCAATAATAAAGTTATACGGGCCAAATTATAATGTAGGTTTGGGGCTGGGCTCAAATGCATTGAAACGTATATCATGGCTACATTTCCTTTGGTTTTGGCCTTGCGAATGCGAGGATATAGGAACTAGGACTTTCCTTATAGCTGACCAAGTCTCTTTCCTCATTTACAATGGCTATCAGGCAGTCCGGTTCGCCTGCGCAACTTCGTGTTTTGAGTTTGCTACAGAAGCCGTGACCGGACCGTTAGCAAGACTAACGGTCATAAGTCTGTCTACATCTCTACATTATTTGTGTGCAAGTTATTTTTCTTCTGGCGAGTTTCATCATTGCCGTGCAGTTTTTGCAGATATTGATCGCAAATATACATATAGGTAGATATTAACTATTAATTATCAGTTAAATTATTACTGTTGTAAAATTGTTATTGACTGACTCGGTGAATCACAATCAGTGGTTATAGTGTTCCTGACTATCCCCACCCGGGGCAAACATTTTTCTGTGACAGAATAGCACTGTATCTGGGTGTATTACGATATGTGTATGTATTTAAATGTATATGTATATTAGTCTCTGGTTCCCATAATACAGGGAATCCTAGTTTGGGGCCAGATGACCGTGTGTGATTTGTCCCGAATATTATTTTTATTAATTTATTATTATTTTATCTATATGAAATTGCCGTTTCAGTAATGAGTTTTACGAAAAAATTTATCCCTTCATCTAGTGGCGATTAAGAAACAAGAAATTACACGTAAACACCTTCAAAGATTTCTGAGAAACCAAATCAACAAAAGTTCTACTTTTCCCGTTTAGTAATATTATTGCAACTAATAAAAATTTCCGTTCCGGTGGCTCACTGACCAGAAGTTCATCTGCAGGGGCGTTGAGGTCGGGGCATAGGGGATCATGGGCGGTGTTGCAACACCCGAAGTAAATGGCTCGGGTACCGTGACAGTATCCAGCATCCAACCGGGTCCTGTCTTGAGGGTACGTGGGAGTCACAGCCTCCGGTTCCGAGGTCGTTTACTGGACCCTGCCTCACCGGAACGGAAATTTTTAGCAGCCCCGGAGACCATTCATCTGGGGACGCGGCAGCCCTCGGCCATTTTTCCCCAATGCCACTGAGGTCTGCCCAAGACACCAGTGGCCACGAAGATAGGACAGGGAGTGTAGGTGGCTTGTGCAGTCTGGAGGGACGGAGGGGAAGAAAAGTAGAGCCAACAAGTATACCAGCAACGAGTCAGCATGAGGAAGATATATACTATACTTGGTGTGTAATAAATACAGGGAAGGAGAGGTCGAAAAAACGCAACGATTCAATCAACCCAAATATAAAAATTCAAGACATGTGTTCAACCCTCGGTGCGCGAGTGTCCGACTCGCACTTGGCCGATTTTTTGTCTTTCAAACAGGATATTCATTATGAATGAGGCCATTTATTATGATATATCATCTCAACAGCAGCGTATTTTTCTGTCGACAGTTTAAACACATAAACAATTTGTGTAACTGTTGTATGACTGTATGTGTCTTGTATTAATTTAGAAGATTAAGTTACATTATATATATATATTAACTATATAGTAAGTACCGTTTCATTCAAACACATTTGTCTAGCTAGACAGATAGTATCCATTAAATACCATTGTTTTAAGCATTTATGTTATTTATTTTACAATAATATGTATCAGTAAAGATGTAGATTATTATGTAGAATGTAGATTCTTAAATAAATAATATGCTATTGTTAGCTAAGCTTTATTAACAACCTCCATTGCTGGTGCACGGGTATCTTTCTATTATATGTATAACCATACTATCTCTAATATAAAAACTCTAAGTCTAATTATAAAATGTATACTGGTAGTGCGAAGCAGCAGTACCACGGCTAATAAATAAAGGATACTTACTTATTATACCTATCATAAATGGTTTACGTAAAAATGGTAATTAATTCAATCAAAAGTGGTAAACTTGTTGGCACTGACAAAAAGGCAGAACACAAGGCAGGCAATGTGTATACAGATGGTATGCAGCAGACAATAGAGTGCACGTCACTGGGATCGCCAGCATTGTTGCATGCTGCTGCTAACGTCATAGGAAGGACGTGTTGGCATTCTACTGGCGGGTTGGTGTCACATAGAACGAAGAATCTTTGAGTATTCTCCCTCATCGGTGCTTTAGGGCCTGCGCAGAAGAGGGACTTTCCGCGGGGTACTTTTTGTCCATCAATAAATATATCCCTTATAATATAAACTAGCTGGAAGACCGAGCGTCGCTCGTTCAATCGGAGTTTTTATAAACTAAGATAATTTGTTTAGTAGTACATATAAGATATATTTTCTATAAAACATTTTGCAGGGTGTCGTTTTAGTCGGTAGTGGCCTTCTAAGTGACGAAAGGATAAGCAATATTTGTTCTGAAAATATTTATTATACTTTTTTATAATTTGATTCTATTAAAAAAATGCATGCAAATTATCCTTTTTTTTGATAAAAAAAACAGAAAAATATTCAATGATACGTACCTAATATTAGAAAGTCGTTCATCATTTATTATGATATTAGTCAGTAATATCAATCAGTTTTGACGACTTTTTAGAGATTTTCTTATTGCAAATGTTATCAGCGCCATCTAATTGAGTTTAGGGAAAGCCGTGGAAAATTCCCTATTGTCAAACACGGAGAAGGGCGGCACAATCATCAGGTATGTAATTTACTTAAATGGCGAAAGATCTCTAAAATACAAAGAGGTAAAAATATATATTTTTTTATCACTCTTAAGTCTTTTTATTTATTTACATAAGTTCACATAAAATATAAAATAAAAATGACAAAACTATAAAGTCTCATGGGTGGGATTCGAATCCGGACCTAAAAGCAGCAAAACGTAAGTGGCTCGCACCAAAATCGACAGTCTACCAAAGTACTTATAAGCGATAGTTAAAAATAAGTATCAGATGCGTTCTCCTTTTATGTAATTTCGCTCATATCTCCCTTAAATGAACTTTTTCGAAGATAATTCCCGCATAGATCAATTTCTGGTGATTTTTAACCCCTAATCCTAGATTTTCGTCAAAAGGTTTCAAGCCGTTATCGAAATCGTCGGGACACTTAACTCGTTTAATAGTATAGGATAGGATATAAACTTTCGAATAATGCACACAAAGGTCTAAAAGTACCCCACAGTTTATAAGGGATCTATTGTATATTGATGGACAAAATAGTAGGTACCCCGCGGATAGTCCCTCGTCTGCGCAGGCCCTTAAAGGTTGCCAAAAAAATTACTGACTATCACGTTGGTATAAAGGGAATCCCGGACCTGATCACCTGAGCCCGGATTTTGTATTGTACGTATTACATAATATTATCCATTGTATTTTATAAAACCCAAAACATTTCGCACGACTTTTAGATTATTTGGGTAGATACGGCGAATCTGCCAACATCGCAGCTTTGTGCATAATAGTGCATATACAAGGAAGTTTGTCTCTATAGAGCCTTTTATGCTTTGTAATGTCATAAATATTCTGTGCGTATGGGGAAATAATGTCTGGTATAGTTCATTCCAATCAAAAAAAAGCAAAAGGTAAACAAACGTAGTATGCAGATGACATTGACATGTGTCAGTTCCATAGTAAGTTTGTTTACGTTTTGCTTTTTTTTGATTGGAATGAACTATAGGTGCTTAGGTGTGATATGTGACCTATTCATTTTACCACAAAATGTAGGTGATACATGCAAGGCGGGTATAGAAGAATAGGAAAGGACGTGATTTTAACTTGACACATTAAACATCATAGGTATTATACTTAACTATAAAGTGTCTCTAGGTCCTGCACTCCAGCCAGTAGTTTAAATAATAATAATAATAACAACATAACAAGACATAACCAAGCAGCCAGGATTCTGCATCAAGAGATCGCTCTAAAGTATGGCTTCATAGCTCGGCGGTTGCCATATTACAAGTACAGTCGGAGTCGGTTCTCGAAAACGACCGCGCCAAGCTCTACTGGGACCGAGACATCATCACGGACAGGTCTATTGATCATAATAGACCAGATATCGTGTTGATGGATCGGACGCAGTCAAGGGTGTTTTTGGTGGATATCACTATTCCACACGATGAAAACCTCTGTCAAGCCGATGCCGACAAGAGGTTGCGGTCCCTTAATCTGGAGCACGAGGTTACGGATATGTGGCAAGTGCAATCCACTGAAATCATTCCTGTAGTCCTGTCCGTAAATGGTTTGATCCCAGCTGACTTGGATCGTAACCTTAGACAGCTGGGACTTCGAGTCAAACCGATAATAGCGGCTATGCAAAAGGCAGTCCTCCTCGACAATGCCCGGATTGTTCGACGCTTTCTCTCCTCGTCGCACTGACCTCCAGCCGACTGTGCTTCTGCTGGAGCAGCTCCTGCCACTTCGCCTAGCGCGAAGTGGTCAGAGTAGCCCAAATGTATACTTCCAAATAATAATAATAATATCTGGGACAAATCACACACGGTCATCTGGCCCCAAACTAGGATTCCCTGTATCTTGGAGACTGATATACATACACATATAATTTTAAATACATACATATATAGATATAATACACCCAGACTCAGAGCAAACAATTCTGCTCATCACAGAAAAGTTTGCCTGTGTGGGGATCGAACCCACGACTCTCGGATCAGAGGTCAGGATCGCTAACCACTTAGCCACCGAGTCAGTCGAAATTAGATACTTCTTTAATTTACAGTGGACATTATTAGCTGGCAAGGTTAAACACGAATGTAAAACTCTACTTAAGTAACTCTAGTATGTACGACCAGACAATTCTAAATAATTATATATAGTTCTGTATGACACATTTTTAAGTGTGTACGCAAACTGATAAACAAACCTCAACAAAGTACTTAAATGCGTTTTAGCAAACAAAAAAAAACACAAGTATAAACGCAGACTCTGTGAGTAGAAGCGGATATTACTTTGCGTTGTAAAAACTACATTATAAAATTAACCATGGGTCAGGGACGTATTTTAGATTTTCACGCCCTGGGCGAATATGATCACGAATATGACAGCCAAAGGAAACAACAGTAAAACAGAATTAAGTATAGTAATAAATAGTGAAACGAATTTATAAACTGATTACGATGAGCGACAATGCGACATTTGTTCTGAAAAATCATCAAAATCAAGTGCGTTCGTTAAATCAGCCTTAAATCCTCAATGTTGAGGATTGCTTAATAATTGGGTCATTTCTCATTCATGTGGGAATGCATATAATTTTTATTTTTTTTCAACACTGAAAATGAGCTGTGATCAACTCGATGAAGAAAAGAAGCGATCACCTAATGGTAAGAGGCACATTGAATCTTTTTAGACAAGCTGAAAAGATGTGGACTAATGAAGCCCACGCTCCGACCAGCGCTTATCCAGCTCCAAAACCTCGATAATTTTCAGCTCGATTTGCAAAACCGCTTCGAAGGGCTAGCAGATTGCGAAAATGTGGACGATTACTACGACAGGTTCAAGGAAGTTGTCCAAACGACCGGAAATAAATAAGGCTTTCAAAACCAGCCGTTCAAAAAACATCTCGAATCACACCAGCAAGCTCATAGAGGAAAGATGGAGCCTGATTATGAAATCCTCTGTAGATGCTTGTCAGTATCGGTGACTAAACAGACAGGTCTCTAAGTCCTTGGTTCGCGATATACACCAATTTAATACTAATGGTATTAAAGAGGCTATCGAGCGCAATAAAGGGTCAAAAGTATTCGCAAGAGACCTGTCTGCTGGTCAAAGCCAACTGACAAAACTGAAGACTGAGGATGGCAGAATCGTGACGAACGACCCTGAGCTGTTAGAAGAGGTCGAGAAATTCTACGGACACTTAAACACGACCACACGCTTACCTGTCAGTAATCTGGCTGAAGACCCGAGAGCCAAATTGACCCGACACATACAGAAGAAATCCCAAACGTCAGCCTGTGCGAGATTAGAATGGCTCCCAAAAAGCTTAAGAACAACGAGGCACCGGGTGATGATGGAATTACGACTGAGGTTCCGAAAGCAGGTGGAGAACCGGTACTTATAGGTCTTCAGAGGATGTTTAATTCCGTTATGCTCGAGGGACGAACGCCTAAAGCATGGCACAGGAGTGTGGTTACAACAGAGACAAATGGTTACACTCTGTCCAACGGTGCCAAATCGACTGTCGATATATCGAAGTATTGGAGCACCTGTATGAAAACGCCACCATGTCGGTCCACCTCCAGGATCAGAATTCCAAACTGGGTGCAGCGTGGGGTGACACAGGGAGATGTTACATATATCCCCAAAATTCTTCACCGCTGCCCTGAAATACGTTTTCAAGCTTCTGGACTGGAGAGGACTTGGTATTAATATCAACGCCGAGTACATATCTCACCTTCGATTCGCTGTTGATATCGTGATCATGGCTGAGACCTTCGAGGACTTAGGCACAATTGAATGCCCAATGGACTAGAGCCTCCCAACAAGTGGGTCTCAAAATGAACAGGACGAAAATTATGTAAAATATCCGCCCACTCCTCTGAATGTTGGAGACTCTACACTCGACGAATATGTATACCTGGGACAAACAGTCCAGCTCTAGCTAGCTAGCAGGTTTCAATTAGAGAACGAGATCAATACTTATCGAGACTCCCGCGCCCGTGTAAATTGTCGCAGTCAGCTAATGAAAGAATTAGAGTTGTTGGAGAACTGGGCGGGCCGCCCCGGGCGTTCGCCCGAATGACCCTATGGAGAATACGTCCCTGCCATGGGTTGACTTTCAACTGGCGAACCAATTGGTTCGCCAGTTGATCGATTTGTATGAAAAGTCCAAAAAAAATTTGCGATTTGAACAAAGTTGTAGAACAAAAGTTGTTCAGTTTGATGGGTAAAAGCCAACCTTGAAGTATTATCACACCTTTCTGTTACACCCGGTATACCTATTATGGATAGAATGTATGTGTAATATGATGCCTACTTTGTGAAAAACTAACAATAAAAAAAATTTAATGACTATAATCACTAAACCGATTTTCACCAAATATACTTAACTATCACCGCGATGAAACTTGGTTTCAACTGGACAAAAAATCGCATTTAAATTGGTCCATCTGTTTCATAGCTAAAGTGCCAGTCAGACAAACAGGCTTTAAAATTAAATAACACTTTTCTTTTGTGTCGGATCCGGGTCTAAATATTATAAAATAAAATCATCGTTGCTGGAACGTAAGGAATAATATTACATTTTCCTTGAGTGAGCATTTTTCTAGTCGCGTGCGCAAGTTTTTCCAATGCCAGGTGTACTGAGTTGATTTGTAATGAGTAGGTACTTCCTCTTGCAAGTCTGTAATAATTTACTTGAAAATTACAAGTAGATAGACAGATGCTCATTGAATATAATGATAATGACTCTTAAATTTTGCATTGGGTAATGAACGCTATATGAGCTCATTTTACATCTCGTGAATTCATTGTAAAACCATGTGTGCTGTTCTCGTCTGGCTAATAAACAAGGAAGTTACTATGACTAAAATCTGGCTAAACCTTCCTTGTACTAAAATTAATGTATGCCTTGTCCTTCTGAAATACCTAAAAAAATGTAACAGTGGATTTTACTAAAGCCTAAAAATGCTTTGTGAATTGAGTATTGGTTCTTCGAGGATAGTTGTTCAGACTCAAGAGTAGAAGCCACGGTTTTTTTGTACTCCAGAAGCCAATTAAAGTCGCATATTTCGTGCCTCCGAAGTATGCTGTGTCGATGATGGATGGGTCTGACGATTCAATTAAACCAGTATACCTACTAAAACAGTGATATAGATTGATCTTAAGAGATTAACGAACTTGAGATGTAGGTGAACTTTATAGTTTCGATGAGACTTCTATTTATACTGTCTGTTAGAGGTGCTTAGATAACTATACAAAAATTTTAAGCGTGAAAACATCTAATTAGAATTGGTCGCGTGGATAGCGGTTTCCATAACACGCACGCGAAGTATGGCATTGGCATACCACAAGACAAAAGGGAAGTTCCTTAAACTCATCATCAGATATAAAGGGATTGCGTTCAGGAATATTCTGAAGTATGGGATGGGAACTCCATTTTCCGGTATTTTATTTTTTATCCGCTGTTGCAGGATTACAGTAGTTGAGAGCTTGTGTTGGTTGCATTTGTCATGGAGGCATGTAAGTTATACGAGACAGGCAGGAGTACGTTATATAAATTTGGCGTTGCTTTTCAATATTTCTCTACTGACGCAAGCTCTGACTAAATTGAATAGCTGATTCGATAACAATTTGTTTTGCATCGCATTCGAATGTTTGATTAATCTTATCATATTTTCAGTAACGTAACCTTGAAAAGCAAAATGATAAACCACAAAAATATATTTTTATTAAATTGTATAAATTCCTTCAACATCGTGCATGATGGCGTCATGTTGCTTTGTTCCTACTAGACGGGTTAGTCAAGCTTACGGGAGTTAAATACATGCTTGATTTGCATTTGATTTAAAATATGTATGTATAGCTATTTCCTACTAGTTAGGTAATTTGAGGATGAAAACGGCTAGTGGTCGACTTGCATTTCTCGATGTCGTCGTGGAGTGTGCATTCGGCGTGCGGCGTCTCATCGCATTATGTCCTTTTCTCGAAATGTCCTTTTCTCAATGTCTGATTAAGTTAATATCAAACTTCGTCCCACTCTTAACTTCTATAAGCAACGGTTTGACCTACATCCCACATTTTGCAGCTGAGTGAAGTCTGTGAGTCTGTGTAGATCAGTGGGTGATTTCGTTAATCAGGGTTACCCCTTATAAATTTTACAAGTCCTGACAAAAATGTCACAAAACAATAAATACCATGCATGCGAAGCGTAAGTAATAACGAGAGGAATTTTTGATTCGTTTAATGCGAAACCTAAACAACCATTCATTTTTTATACATCTAAAGTCATAAATCCAGATATGTTCCGACCGATTTGGACGAAAGGTAACCCTAGTTAAGATACTAAGTTAGTGATTACAAATCTTCATAATGTTCTATGCCTTCTTTGTTCTAGGTACTTCCTGCACGATCGCAAGACGGTTTTAATTTTTTTTTACACATACACTGACTCATTTAAAACCACTGTGCATGTATTGTGCTGATGTGCCCACTGAGATTAGTAACACTAAATTGAGTGTTTATAATGTGTAATAACTTGAGAATTTTATACCGATTCCTGTTTTACTAAGTCGTTTCATAGCTCATTAGTCAGTCTGAGGGGGAATGGTTGAATCGCGTCTTGGGATCAAGCGGGGTCTTTGAACTTGTTGAGAGAAAGATAGACGGTGTTTGAATGACAACAGCTGGCGCAGACAGGCAGGGACAGCGCTGTCTCGGGTCGGGATTCGGCGCAGCGCAGGTAGCGGAGTAGCTCCCTCGTCTTTTGTCCTTGGGGAACTTTTGATTATTATTCAAAAAAAATTAGTCGAAAATGTAATAATGAAGTTTGTTTTTATTTTTAGTTTTGACTGTAGGTTTTTTTTAATGCCGAGTTGCTTAGTTACGTGTGTGGAGTAGGTGTTAGACGTGGGTGTTGCTCACCTATGTGAGCCAGGTCGATGATGGGGATCTCGCAGCGCGCCAGCAGAGTCTCCTCCGGCGGGGCCGCCATGTTGCTCAGCATTGCAGTCACACTCGCGGGCGCAGGCGCAGGTTGCAGCACACACGTTCAGTCGAAGGCTTATCGACCGACTTCCACAATAATTAGCAATTAGCGATCGCGACACCGAACGATAATAAAGGAATACTATAGATAAGCACTTAGGGAACCGTACCGAAAAACCTATCGTTAAAGTTTATTGAAGTTATGAATGGTCTTTTGATTACCCCTGGTATAGAATCGTTCAGAACTCATTTGAATAACCTTGTAGTTCCTGCTTGTTGCGTTCTGGGACCTGACGTAGCAGCAATAAGCTATACTGACTTGACACATTAAAAATTGGTTTCAGTCGCTCTCACAGTAAGTAACGAGTAGTAGAAAACGTCCCGCGTGCGACGACGACGGCGCCGCGCCCCCCCGGCCCACAGCCGCGATTTCCGAATGTCTCTCTTGTAGCGAACTGGCTCACCGCGCGATGAGCGTTACCCGGGCGACCTTTTTGGGCTCTCACTTGTATATCATCGCGTAAACTTTCGCAATCGAGTGTCGTGTTGAAACGGCTCTGCCTCGAGCGACGCGACAGCAGCAGCGTGGAGAAAGCGAGCGGAGCGATGAGCGTGCGGGTCGGCCAGTGTCCCGAGCGAGACTGCGGCGCGGGGCGCGGGCGCCACTGCCACTGACTCACGCCGCACGTCACGCCGCACGTCACGCCGCTCGCCTTCTCCGAGTGCACCTCACTTCTCGACGCTGTACTCCTGTTCCGCCACTTGGCCACTGTGTGCTGCTTGAACAATTATACCACTATCTCATATAACTCTGCTATTCATAGGCTCAATTCAAAATAATATATGTTATAGCTTCCTACATCACAAAGATAGTAACGCAATGGAGAAACAAAACGATATATTTGTTTTGAATATGTGGCTATTATCACACTCAATTATATATTTTTATTCTTAGTTTTTTGCTATTTGAAAAGTGGTAGGCCCTAGTATATTGAATATTTTAAATGTCCATTATCTCATAAGTTATCAAATTATCAGGTTCATAAACAGATAATAATAATTCATTACTTTGTTTGCTACCTGTCATCATTTCATACAACAGTTATAAAGATAGTGAATGAATTCATTAACATTCAAGTACACAAAGGGGTTTATTAAACTGACAATAAACAGAAAGAGGTATTAAAATTATCAACTTTAGGATTGTTTTATAAAAATAAGCTGTAATATTTTATTCAAATACTTAAACGTGAGATTGTTTTATTTTTATTTATATGTATAGAGGATTGAATTAATTTACAGTAGGTCGTGGAGGTGCGGGTTACTTGAGGCAGCGCTCGAAGTAGGAGGAGCCGACGTAGCCGCCGCGCATAGCTCGCTGCACGTGCTGCTCGAACAGCCGTCGATTGCTCTGCAGGTCGTCGGCCGCCTCTTTGTTCAGGGGGTCTTCGGGGTTGGGCTCCTGAGGAAAGTTATACTCGTGTATTAAATGCATAAATCAAAGATAAAGTAATCAATAGCTTATAATAGAATGGTGTGATACAGTAATTTTAATGAAAGTAAAGCCAATAACAGATTATCCTACAGTACAAAATTCTATGTGCAGACTATATCTAAATCAAGTACATTTGACAAAAAATAAGTGATATAAAAATATAATATAAAATATACATATGTATTACACATATGCAATGCAGGTGCGTTATTATCGTTGTAACTGTTTTACATTACCTATCAGAACTACTAAAAAGGAATATGATGTAAAATTATGATTCAAAATCAGTCTAAAACTTAGACAAAATTTTAATAAAATTGTCATTAATTTTTAGACCTAGGTCTCATTCATATGTAAAAATAAGAAATACCTACTCCATCATGACTAAATTTTAAGTGACCTACTCTGTTCCACATCCAAGATATTAGCTCAAATAATAGTTGTCAGAAAATGAATCATTTGAGTGTCTAATAAACACTGAATGAATGAAATAAAGCAGAAAAACAATTGAAATCATGTTTAGCATATCTATTTAGCAGGATGCAGAGATTCAAAATCCCAGAATTTGGTATAATTTTCTCATTTGAGTGAGTAAATCTAAATTGATGGAAAATGTGATCTTAATTTGTCTGAATATACTCAACTTTTTATTTAAAGAAGTCATGATGTAGTTTTGACAAACAAGGTACAAAGAAAGAAAAACTACTCCCTTCTCTCCTTATAACAGTTCCTATTACAAAAATCGGGATACTAATGCCGGAAAGGAGTATTTTCCGCACTCCCAGGCTCTACTTACCAAGAATAAATATTGCAATCCATAAACTATGGAGTTGACGGTGAGCACAGGCTTCCAGTCTTCTCGCAGGATGTTGAGGCAAACATTGCCCTCTAAGTCTATATTAGGATGGTACACAGCTGTTTCACATTTTACTTTAGGAGGCTCGTGAGGATAATTTGGTCCTACCTGTTAAAAAAGAGGTACAACTTTTAAAAAATATTAAAATTTCATGATGAGTGGCCCTAAGGTAAAGAAGGAACCAAAGATAATAGAGCTCTCAGCCAGAACGTAGATATTTGATAAAAACAAATCACCTTTAAAAGGTATTAAAAAGAAGTGAGAATGCTAGTTAGGGAAATTCTGTGTTTCTTATTTAATTATGTACAAAGACAAATTTTTTTTTGAGACTAAGAAGAAAGAAATGAGGATTCTTATTCTTTATGGTGTCGGTTTAGTGCAGATTGGTGAGAGAAGTTAAGCATGTATAAATGCACTGTCAACTTTGGAATCAATCTCTCTCTATTGAGAATTTGAAACATTTCTTTTTCAATATTGTTCATCATCATCTCATCTGATTTGAACATACAACTAATTTGTTCTACTGTATTGCCTAAATTCATCAGTCGAATCACTTATGTCAGTGACATAAAGTACATTATCCCTTACTTATTTTAAAGTCAGCGGTATCATTATGGCATAGCTATGACCATGCAGGTATGACTCTTCATGATGCGACCGACCAATTATGGCATAAAAATAGCAAATATTTCATGGCATCTCACCAAAAACCAATACAGATTGAGGAGGGTATTCTAAAAATTCAATGAATTTTAGTGTAGTAGTTATTTTTAATTAATAAAAGTCATAGGCACATACATGCTTGGTGCTCTTATTTATGGTGGAACAAGATAAACCGACCTAATCTATCCTACTTCAGCGTTTGGCAAAGCACATTGTGCCACTTTGGCTTTAAGTGCACTATGACAAACTTTACCTTAAAACTAAATACAAATCTTCCTCCTCTGTAAAATCCTTCATCGGGACATATTACTAATTTGAAATTGAGCAGATCATCAGGATCTGGGAATTCTGTACTGCAGGTCTTAGGTAGATTCAACTCATTCAAATCTGAAACAAACGACGAGATGTCACATACAGATGCTACACAGAGATTAACTAAATACTCAGACTGAAAAAATTAATAATAGGTCATCTTGGACTAAGATTCCAGCTTCCAGGATCACATTTAACATTATTTAAGTAATATTTATTTTGAGTAAGAATGAATTATTAGAATTATTAACCACACTTATATAAATTAATATTCAAAGTATGAAAATCTGAGTAGATATACAATGGAGCTTACAAAATCTTTACAGTTTACAAGAAGACTTACCTTTTGTGATTCGCAATTGTGCCGCTGAAGCTTTTTTTTGTGAACCACCTGCTCTGGCTGTGCCTTCTTCATCCTTTTTTTGTTGTTTGAGTGAAAATAGTTTTATCATTGTCCTAATCTAATCGATAGAAATATGAAAATTATTTCAATAAAATTACAATTTGGGAGCCTATTTTGACAGATGTTTTTTTAAACATGTGTATAGTAGTGTGTGTTGCCAGGTGAGTCTATGTTCCTTGGTGTTGCCCAGAACAATATTACATAGTATTTTCGTCTTGGAGGAATTAGAACATTATCGTCCACCTTGGAGGATTTAGACCTGGAGTAGCCTTTACAGGTGTTTCCCCTCTGCCAAAGGTAAGAGTGTCAAAAAAAAAACATGCGCGTTTATATACCCAACTTCGCAGCAGTATTTTCACAGTGCTACACGAAACTTCTTACCGAGATGAGCTCCAGTAAAAATTGCATTTAGTGTAATATTTCATTGCAAAGAAATTTGAAACGTCAATTTCGGAAAAGGATAGTGTTACCTTTCAACAAAAAGTAAAAGTTATGGAATAAATCTATCCAATTCTTCATAATTTAGAAATGTCTCAAAACTTAAATTCAAATTTCCCGCCCTTAGTCAAAATTAGTCTCGTGGGGACTACGTCTTCTACTTGAATTTGATTGGATTTCCTGCTTAGTCTCGTGGGGAGTGCGTCTTCATGTCGAAGATTGGATGATTAAAATGACCCTTATAGTTATAGCTACTGATGTGCCATGCCCGGGAATATTCCCGCAAGACAGAGACAGCGCTCTGTATTACATATAGCGCCGTCCCTTGGGAATATTCCCATGGGAATATACCCAATATTCCCAAAGGACGGCGCGATATGCAATATAGAGCGCTGTCTCTGTCTAAGGGAATATTTCCGGTAACGGCACATCAGTAGTTATAGCACATTCCTCACGTGTGCGTTCACTTAGAATCCTCATGATCGAATTTTGATATTCTGGCTATGCCAAAGGAAAATTAGTGCTGTCGTAGTTTCAGAGGAAATCGAGTTTTTCAGTGAGGCTGCTAGTAGAGCATCAGTGTTTGTAAGATCTATGTATTAGTAACCTCACCCTCCGCAAAAATTGGTAGAAGTTCGACAATCGACAAGTTATTCAATACCTACTCCAGTTCTAAATCTAAATCCTTCGAGTCGTCCACCCTTCGCTTCGTTCGTCCACCTTCTTTAACTTGTAGAGACTGTTTGTTGTATACCCAACTTCACAGCGGTATTTCCACAATGCTACACGGAACTTCTAGCCCAGATTAGCCCCAGTAAAAATGGCATTTAGTGCTGCAGTATTTCTTTGCAAAAATAAGTCCAAAATCAATTTTGGTAAAAGATCGTGAAAGATTCACCAGAAAGTAAAAATTATGCAATAAATCTATTCAGTTCTTGATAATTTAGAAAGTTCTAAAACTTAAATTCAAACACGCATTAGTCTCGCTCGTGGGGAGTGCGCTGCGGTTTTTACCCGAAAGCTTGTGCCTACTCCAGTTCTAATTCCTCCAAGAATCAGAATATTTAAATACTATAATAATCTATGATGAGGCTTCTAACATCACGCTCACGTTGTAGTTCTTTTTTTTGTAATGTTTTTACGGCTCTGGATACAGAGTCTGAGCCGTTGTAGTTTACTTGTCAGGTGTTGCCAGTAATAAAACAAAAACCTACAATGACAAATTTCGTGATTTCAAATATTCATTGATTTGGAGTCAAAGAAAAGTAATATGTATTTTAATTTTCTTCGTACAAATATTTAAATATAGATAACTGTTTTCTAAAAACCATTGTTATATATATTGGTGTGGTATTTTTTAGATCAACGCTGGCGGCATCTCGTGCGCACCGTGATAACGGGGCAGGCGGTAAAAATGGCCATTAGGGGCCGTCCATTAATCACGTGATGTTTTTTTACAACTTTTTAGACCATCCCTCCCCCCTAGTGATACGTGGTGAGGTATTAGACTATCCCCCACCCCCTACCCAAAATCACGTGTATTTTTTGGCACAAAATATTATCTTTAAATACAGTATAATGTAATTTAATTCTGGAAAATTAAGCACCATGATAAAGATTTCCAAATAGACATGAAGGTTGCAGGTTGTTTTTGACTGTCTGAAGCCGTTTCGCACCATGGGATGTTAGTTGGATGATGGAGTTAAAAACAACATAACAGCAACAGTTCGACGTTTGGAAATTACTCTAGAAATCGCGCGTTCGACGAAAAAATAAATACACGTGTTATCTCAGTACACCTCCCCTCCCCCGTTGTGATATTTCGTGATTTTTTCTAAACCCCCTCCCCCCTTTTGAGCCTCACGTGATTAATGGACGACCCCTTACGGTGCGTTCTAAGGCGTCTAAGGAACTATTGGTCTGAGGCAAAGAGTAAAGTAACTATAGAGCGTTTCAACAAATAGTTCCTATGCCGTTATGTTGGCAGCAATGTTTTCCACACACATTACGAAGAACTCAGACACACTACATAGAACTCAGACACACACTACATAGAACGCAGACACACACTAACAAAATCGGTAGAAGCGTCTTCGCGTGTGATGTCGTTGATAGACAGGGGAGCCAACATAACGGCATAGGAACTATTTGTTGAAACGCTCTCTATACCAAAAGTCTGAGGTTCAGACGTTTGCGTTCAAAGCTACATTCAACGAGCACAAGCACGGGCACAAGCATGTGAATAGGCTGTTCGTGCATGTGCTTGTGCTTGCCGCTGATCGGATCGACTGTCGGTTTTTGAAACAGATCAAAGGTTGAATGTGCTTGTGTGCCTGTTCACATGCTCGGTCGCGTTACTAACTTTTATACAGGGTGTTGTTTTTGTCGACAACGGCCTTCTAAGTATAAAAAATACTTGTTCTGAAAATATCTATAATATTTTTTTTATAAATTAATTCTACTGAAAAAATGACCTAGAAATTTTCCTAAAATTATCAAAACGCATGTTCGCGCAGTCAGTCAATGACGGCCGGCTCATTCACGAATTTTCCTACAAAAAGGTCAATGACACTTACATGAACCTGTCGGGAGAAGTATTCCAAGATATTATATTATACTTCTTCCTTGAACTCTTGTCTACTTTGGGCTCTTTCTCGAGCATGGGATGTTTTTTCGGTAGAACACGATTTGCGGAGTTTGTAAATAATGTTTTTATTGCGTAACACATTACGGCGGCGCGACGTCACTCCAAATAACTTCAAATCTCACACACTCGACTTGATTTACACCACACGAAAAACATTTCGATAGTCGTGAACTGAGCGATGTATTAACAACTACATCGCTCAGTTCACGACTATTGAATAAAGACTTGTCCCTGATCATAGCCGTAGCGTAAGTTCACGCGCAGAGGCGCTTGCTCTCGCTGAGAAAAAGGAACGCGAGTTCGGTGCGGAGGCATGCAGCAGACTGCCCGCGCCGCGCCGCCCGCGGCGCTGCAGCAGTCGGGGGCCCTCGCGTACCCCCGCGCACCTCGCCTCGTTGCTAGGCAACCATTCATTGTTAAAATACGTTACGCACGGAAACAAGGATACCATAATTAATTATTTTCTAAGATTTACTTATGAAAATTTAAGGTGCCATTTTTATATTTTTTTTGGCATCAGTATCATTTATACTATCAACCCTAAAAAGCTCGTTGTCGACCAAAACAACACCCTGTATATATTTAAATAATTTTAAAATTAGGAACTTTTATCATCCACCACCGTATTTTCTGAACTTTTCGGTTCGTCGTCGATCATTTTGTATTTTATTTCAATTGAAATAAATCAAACCCAAAGTAGTGATGAAACAAGTACAAGTTAACAATTACAATTTCAATTACAATTATTGTAATTGGTTTATATTGGTTCTTTTTTTTTTTTAATAAGTGCCTGGAGTTTTAAAAAACAATACTGTAAGTACGTGACCTAAAACATGGCATAAAATAATAACCTGTCAAAACGTAATGCATGTTTTATGTCGTCTAACTTCAGAATTTTTTAGTATGGAAAATCAAATTTAACTAGATTTTTATTCAAAAAACAAAGAGACATAGAAATAGTGCCTAAATAGTGCTTCTGACGTGCAAAATAAAATTGTGTGCTTGAATAAAATCCAAGATATAAAGGTAGAATGCAGTCTATCCTTTGTGATAAAGTTACTACTATTAAAAAAAAAAAAAAAGGCGGTTTAATAAAGGAAAAAGTCCGAAAACCATAAATTCTTCGTTACATCAGAAAAAAAAACCGACCAAGTGCGAGTCGGACTCATGCATCGAGGGTTCCGTATAAATTCATATTCACACATGTCTTGAACTCTATATCAAATACTCGACTTGGGTAATAACTCGCCCGCTTACAAAACTGGTCCGCGGCCCAGTTAACCATTTCAGAATTCACTAGTGGTCAAATGGTCCGAAGTAATTTTAAATTGCAGCCCAAATAATACTCTATAATGGAGAACACAAAAGGGTTCAAATGTAACAGTGAAATATACCTTACATCAAAGCATAGACCACGTACGTTACATTAGTTTTTATTTCACGTAAATCCATACAGTATTACCGAAGTTACCACTGCGAGATGTTTAGACCACTTTTTAAATTTCCGAGATTACACGCGCTCGCTGCGTGACGTCACGGCTCCCGTGGTTCCTCTCGCGCGCTGTCCGTCATAGTGAAACTCATACAAATCACGCCATGCGCGCGAGTATTGATTTAATGTTGTGTTCTAAATAATACGTGTTTATTATCTAAATAGAACTTTGTTAAGTGCTTATCGTTTAAACGTCCATCTTAACTATATAAACATCTTTACTATAATAAGTTATACGCCATGGAAGTAGGATTTCAGAAAGGCCAGTCAGACAATTTGCCAAGAGTGGATAGCTTGATGGTGGCACAATATTTTATTAAAAATAAAGATTTTAGGGCTGCTGAAATTCGTGAAGTAAAAATGAAAAGGGTATCTTATTAAGATAATTTGTTTTATAACATTTATAGGTTACTTAATGATATGAAAATATTTTATTCGAAGTAGATACCAGTGGACACTTCAAACGTCATTCTTTTATCTGCCTAATATGAACTTCTTAAAAATATATGTACTTACATGATACCTACGCCTACTAACTTGAATGTGGTATTAATTTCATGGAGTAGAGAAATATATATATGTGCTATATATAATAAAAATAATGCTGTAACAATAATATCTTCAAGTTTTGTAGTAAGTAATTCATGATTTTGTAACGCTTTGTTAGTAGGAACCTAACCTACGAATATACATTTTCTAGTACTAGGTATCCTAAATATAAAACATGAAACCAGATCTGTTCATTCAATAATAGATATTTACGAAATGATAATAAATGATCTTCACAACAGAACGCAACAGTTTTAGGTCCTATTGAATCTCGTCTTCTAATAACTGTCATCCACTTCTTTCTGGATTTTAGATCCTTCGGCACGTAAAAAAACAGCTTTTCCGGTGTACAGCTTTTACAGTGGAATTAAAACACTGAGGCACGACACAGTATTTATTATTAATTTTAGTAGATATCTAGATGCGCTCGCAAGCGCAAGTGACCAGCCAGGGAACGAATGGGCACACCTCGCCTGCCCGCCCGCCGCCGGCCGGTGAGAGGAGCCGTGACGTCACCACGCGAACGAGAGCTGTCCGCGTTTTTAAATAATTTCGAATGAAAATACGCACTTTGATTTTAATTATCTCAGCCATTTTTAAAGATAGAAAAAAGTAAAGACACAGTTGTTCTTGTATTTTTAGTAGATTTTTTTGGCATTTGTAGAAAAAAACGTTTGTCTTCTTCATGCTAGGGGTAAGTGGTCCCACTATTGTGAATACATTGATGGATGGATGGAGGGTATGAAATGTAGAAACGTGTTTTGATAGAGCGTTGATTAAGTCATGAATGAAATAGAAACATCGATGAAATGTAGAGGTGTGTTTTGGTAGAGCGATGATAGTCGTGGATAAATGGACAGACTTGGTTAGGTAGAGTGATGAGATAAACAGGTTGTAATGTAGAGATGTATTTTAGAAGAGAGACGTGTTTTGTTTGGTAGAGCTATTAAAGAGACATGTTGTAATGTATAGACGTATTTTTGAAGAGCGGGTGCAATGTAAAGTATAGAGGCGTGTTTTGGTAGACCTGTCTCTATAACAGCTCTACCAAATAAAACACGTCTCCACATTGCGATCGCTCTTCCAAAAAATATCTCTACATTACAACCTGTCTCTATAATAGCTCTACCAAACAAAACACGTCTCTACATTGCACCCGCTCTTTCAAAATACATCTCTATTAAAATGCATCTCTAAAAAACCTTATTAATTTTGTTTTTTATTCCATTTTTTTATTAACAAAAGTTATGAAATTAGTCGCTTATTGACGCCGAAAAACTATGACGTCATGTATTGTAAACATTTTAGAATTAATATTGTTTTGACAGATGATAAAAAAGCGGCCAAGTGCGAGTCGGACTCGCCCATGAAGGCGGTACCCATGATTGGCTACGGAACCCTAAAAAGACCAAAAAATTCAGCACCATTCAATTAAATATCAAATGATACAATCAAAGAATCATATAATTTACAATTACTTGCTTTTTTTAAAAAATATTTTTTATATAAAATATAATTTTATATAAATTTTTAATTAAAAATAGGTAGCACGTATATATATATATATATATATAGTCAACCATAGTTTGGAAAACAGGTTATCGCTACCTGACCAATACTTGTTATTGTAAAAGCTATAATTTGAATTGTCGTTTAACAATATACCTACTTAGAAAGAGGTTTTCGCAAAGGTGGGGCTATTCCAGCATTTACTAGCCTGGTAGTGAAAACTGCCATCAAATTCTCTAGTTTTATTTTAGAAGTAACAGGGGGGGGGGGACGGACACACACATTTCACCACTTTGGAAGTGTCTCTCGCGCAAACTATTCTGTTTAGAAAAAAATTATATTAGAAACCTCAATATCATTTTTGAAGACCTATCCATAGATACCCCACACGTATGGGTTTGATGAAAAATTTTTGAGTTTTAGTTCTAAGTATGGGGAACCCCCAAAATTTATTGTTTTTTTTTCTATTTTTGTATGAAAATCTTAATGCGGTTCATAGAATGAATCTACCTACCAAGTTTCAACAGTATAGTTCTTATTTATAGTTTCGGAAAAAAGTGGCTGTGACATACGGACGGACAGACAGACAAACAGACACACATGACGAATAGATAAGGGTTCCGTTTTTTGCCATTTGGCTACGGAACCCTAAAAATAACTAAAATGACTAGTCTTGAACAAAAATGAAACGAGATAATGACATTGTTGCCGCGCCATCTTCTGATGCATTTCAAATATGGCGGAAAGGTACCTAACTCGACGCCCCGATTGGTTGCGTGTAGTTTTCAGTGTTGCCAGTAACATGAGATTTATTTCCAGTGCCCGCAGCTTAAAGGGCCAGAAGACGGGGCGGGCGTAACGCTTGAAAACTTGTTTTCCCTTTTTTTGATCACAAGACCTTTCTCCGAGCAGATTTGAAGGGCTAACAAGCGGCGCCGTCTGGCCCACACTCTTTTGTCAATCGCGGTAATGTTGTGAGCAGTGAAATGTCATATCTCCAGAACACTATTCTATGTGGCAAACTTGCCCCAACGGCAAATATGGCTAAAAGTCTTATTAGTTACTCAGTCTGTATCGTGCTACTGTCACGACAACGTGTCATCCGTATTTACTCCTTGTCATACAAAAACATGCCGAATTGCGTAGTAAAATCGTGTAAATCTCATTCCGCCAGAGATAACAAGAGCGCTGGTATCACGTTTCACAGGTCAATAAGTATTTTGTTAAGATTTGAATAAAAATAACTTTATAAAAATTCATCACAAATTGTCGCCATTCTCCATCGTTCAGTGTTGCTTAAAAATAAAAATACGAAATACCCTAATTTTGGTGAATTTGAATGAATGATGAGGACGTATTACGTGTGTTTATCGATAACTGTTTAAATTGTAAAATTACTGTAACTGTATATTTTTTTATATAAAACTTAGAGGGTGTAACAAAACTGGTGTAGGACTCATTAACTGGGAATTTTACTCATCGTACTGAACAACTTTTGTTCTACAACTTTGCTCAAACCCCATAAAAATTTTTGGACTCTCTATACAAAAATGGAAAAAATGGTAAAACAGATGATCAATTTTATGCACAATCCAAAAATTTTTTGCAATTTGAGCACAGTCGCAGAACAAAAGTTGTTCAGTACGATGAGTAGAATCCCCAGTTAACGGGTCCTACACCAATTTTGTTACATCCTGTATACAGGGTGTTAAAAAAATGCGCTTGATTTCGAAGTGTTATTCAAAATCAAGTATAGAATACAGGAAAAAAATAATGAAAAAATCCGATATACAACATTTTTTAGTTTTTCATACATATTCTTAATTCAATATTCAGATTCAGTATGAGAAACTAAAAAAATATTGTGAAATTTTCAACATTTTTTTCTGTATTCTATACTTGATTCTGAGTAACCTCTTAAAATTTCAAACACACTTTGTTAACACCTAGTATAAAGAAACGATAAGAGAGAGAGAGAGAGAGAGAGAGAGAGAGAGAGAGAGAGAGAGAAAAGAAACAATAAATAAAATGTTACCCTATATTTGTATTTTATATTTATTTAAAAGATAAACTATCATTTAAATAGGATTCCCAAAGATCACGTGAGAAGAAAAAAATTGAAAAAAACAATAAAAGTCGCGGGCGAAAGCTAGTGACAATAAATACAATATTTGATAAAACTAAATTATTGTATTTTATATTCTTACTTACTTGTATTTTTTGAATATTTTATACAAAATGGGCTCATCAGTATTTCGATCTGTATGAATAAAACATTTATTTTTAAAGAACCACCACCAACGTAGCTTTATCTTAATTGCAATAGCCATTGTGTAAAACCATTACGGTAACTAGTACATTTTATAGTGATGAAACAATTACAATATTAATTACAATTATTGCTTGAAATAATTGCCGATTACAATTACAATTTGGCTGTTCCAAAATAAAACACTAAATACGCCATTTCTATATTTTTACATTAGCTGAATAAATATTTTCGTAAGTTTCTGTTAATTTAAAAACTTTCGTAAGCTTCATTACGCCTATTCACTTTTGCTTTTAAATTATTGCTAATAATTAGATAATATTATCCACTCGGTGTTACATTACAGTTACAAAAATATCGATCTATCATTCATTCATTCATTCATTCAGTGGGGGAATATGATACTATTACTGGCAACATTATTCAAGTGACATTGAAATATTTGAAAACATATCGCCATTTTTTTCTTATTTGACGTTTAGTTGTATAGATTCGCTTAGTAAGAGTGAGACTAATATAGTGTCACTTTCACATAAAATCATGTTTCAAAGCTACGTCCTAGTTTTTGTTACTCTACTCCACGTTTTCATGGAAGCGTTGTAGGTGATTGCGGCTCTTGTATATAAATCTCTTTGCTTCTGACCTGAAAACACCTTTAGTTCCTGAAAAAATATTTCTTAATTTAACACTCACAACCAAAGAGACACTATATTTGTCTCACTCTTACTAAGCGAATCTATACAACTAAACGTCAAGTAACAAAAAGATGGCGATATGTTTTCAAACATTTAAATGACACTTGAATAATGTTGCCAGTAATAGTATCATATTCCCCCACTAAATGAATGAATGAATGATAGATCGATATTTTAGTAACTGTAATGTAACACCGAGTGGATAATATTATCTAATTATTAGCAATAATTTAAAAGCAAAAGTGAATAGGCGTAATGAAGCTTACGAAAGTTTTAAAATTAACAGAAACTTACGAAAATATTTATTCAGCTAATGTAAAATTATCGAAATGGCGTATTCAGCATTTTATTTTGGAAGATCCGAATTGTAATTGTAATCGGCAATTATTTCAAGCAATAATTGTAATTAATATTGTAATAAAATTGTTTCGTCACTATAAAATGTACTAGTTGCCGTAATGGTTTTACACAATGGTTCTTGTAATTAAGATAAAGCTACGTTGGTGGTGGTTCTTTCGAAAAAAAATTGTTTTATTCATACAGATCGAAATGCTGCTGAGCCCATTTTGTATAAAATTTTCAAAAAATACGAATAAGTAAGAATATAAAATACCAGAATTTAGTTTTATCAAATATTGTATTTATTCTCACTAGCTTTCGCCCGCGACTTTTATTGTTTATTACAATTTTTTTCTCCTCACGTGATCTTTAGGAATCCTATTTAAATGATAGTTTATCTTTTAAATTAATATAAAATACAAATATTGGGGAACATTTTATTTATTGTTACTTCTCTCTCTCTTTCTTATCGTTTCTTTATACTAGGTGTTGACAAAGTGCGTTTGAAATTTTAAGAAGTTACTCGGAATCAAGTATAGAATACAGGAAAAAAATATTGAAAAGTTCACAATATTTTTTTTCAGTTTCTCATACTGAATCTGAATAGTGAATTAAGAATTTGTATGAAAAATTAAAAAAAGTTGTTTCTCGGATATTTAATTTTTTTTTCTGTATTCTATATGGTAGCGCCACTCATTAAATTCTCTTTACTTTCGATTCGGTCTATTTAATTTCTTTTCCGCATTTTTAAAATCAAAGTACCGAATTCCTTTCCTCTTCTCTTTCGCACTGCGTCCAAATGACCTGGAGAGAAGAAGAGAGAAGATCCTCGTGTCAGTTTTTGGCAAGCGCCCAAAGAAAATGAAGATCATCAGTCTTGTTTCGAACTGCAAATAAGCCAATCGAGCCAATTTGTAATTACTGTTTTTATTGTGAAAAACTCTGTAAATTGTCTTTAATACAGAAGTTTGTGACCCTCGGGTGTGTTTTATAAGTGCATTTGGAAGTGCCGTGAACTGATTTATTGTGTCAACATTAGAAAGACTCTGCCGAACCAGCCCATCACGAGGACTCCCAAGATCGTCCAGGACGGAACCTAACAGGTACGACGCAGTGCTTTCTTCAATTATCCCCAAAATCGGTACTTTGTAAAATAATCACATCCCTCCATACTGCGTGGAAGCAGGTCCATACCTGCTTCTAGAACCGCGCCTTTACAGTCCACTCTCGTCAAAATTTATAGGTTTACCAGAACCTCCAAGCCGCTCCACTATAACACTTCAAAATCAAACGCGCTTTTTTAACATCCTGTATACAGGATGTAACAAAATTTGTGTAGGACCCGTTAACTCGGGATTCTACTCATCGTACTGAACAACTTTTGTTCTACGACTTTGCTCAAATCGAAAAAAAAATTTTGGATTGCGCCTAAAATTGATCATCTGTTTTGCCATTTTTTGCCACTTTGGCATGGAGAGTCCAAATTTTTTTTGGGTTTGAGCAAAGTTTTAGAACAAAAGTTGTTCAGTACGATGAGTAAAATTCCCAGTTAATGGGTCCTATACCAGTTTTGTTACACCCTCTATATTTTATACAAAAAAATATACAGTTAAATTAATTTTACAATTTAAACAGTTATCGATAAACACACGTAATACGTCCTCATCATTCATTCATTCATTCAAATTCCCCCAAATTAGGGTATTTCGTATTTTTATTTTTAAGCAACACTGAACGATGGAAAATGGCGACAATTTGTGTTGAATTTTTATAAAGTTATTTTTAATCAAATTTTAACAAAATACTTATTGGCCTGTGAAACGTGATACCAGCGCTCTTGTTATCTCTGGCGGAATGAGATTTACACTATTTTACTACGCAATTCGGCATATTTTTGTGTAACAAGGAGTAAATACGAAGGACGCGTTATCGTGACCGTAGCACGATACAGACTGAGTGAGTAACTCATAAGACTTTTAACCATATATGCCGTTGGGGCATGTTTGCCCCAACGGCATATATGGCTAAAAGTCCTATGAGTGTTCTGGAGATATGACGTTTCACTGGTCAGAACAAAGAGATTTATATACAAGAGCCGCAATCACCTACAACGCTTCCATGAAAACGTGGAATAGAGTAACAAAAACTAGGACGTAGCTTTGAAACATGATTTTATGTGAAAGTGACACTATATTAGTCTCACTCTTACTAAGCGAATCTATACAACTAAACGTCAAATAAGAAAAAGATGGCGATATGTTTTCAAATATTTCAATGTCACTTGAATAATGTTGCCAGTAATAGTATCATATTCCCCCACTGAATGAATGAATGAATGAATGATAGATCGATATTTTTGTAATTGTAATGTAACACCGAGTGGATAATATTATCTAATTATTAGCAATAATTTAAAAGCAAAAGTGAATAGGCGTAATGAAGCTTACGAAAGTTTTTAAATTAACAGAAACTTACGAAAATATTTATTCAGCTTATGTAAAAATATCGAAATGGCGTATTATTTCAAGCAATAATTGTAATTAATATTGTAATTGTTTCGACACTATAAAAAGTACTAGTTACCGTAATGGTTTTATACAATGGTTATTGTAATTAAGATAAAGCTACGTTGGTGGTGGTTCTTTCCAAAAAAAATGTTTTATTTATACAGTTCGAAATACTGATGAGCCCATTTTGTATAAAATATTTAAAAAATACAAATAAGTAAGAATATAAAATACAAGAATTTAGTTTTATCAAATATTGTATTTATTGTCACTAGCTTTCGCCCGCGATTTTTATTGTTTATTACTATTTTTTCTCCTCACGTGATCTTTGGGAATCCTATTTGATCTTCGGTCCTCGCGTCCCCTATACGGGACATTTTCCGTGGGGTTTTCCCTGGCGATCTTTTAAATAAAAATTATTGCAATGCATTGGAACTAGATACAAAAAAAGTGTTACATAGAGGGCAAACAAAATACATTATTTTACTTATATAAAAACCCCTTAGTACGTCGAAGTTTATTTTTTCAGTGTTACAAACGAAATTATGCTTCAGGACTGAGGAGGTTATATGATAGTTATCTTTTAAATTAATATAAAATACTAATATAGGGTAACATTTTATTTATTGTTTCTTTTCTCTCTCTCTCTTATCGTTTCTTTATACTAGGTGTTAACAAAGTGCGTTTGAAATTTTAAGAGGTTACTCAGAATCAAGTATAGAATACAGGAAAAAAATATTGAAAAAATCCACAATATTTTTTTTAGTTTCTCATACTGAATCTGAATATTGAATTAAGAATTTGTATGAAAAACTTAAAAAAGTTGTATATCGAATTTTTTATTTATTTTTTTCCTGTATTCTATACTTGATTTTGAATAACACTTCAAAATCAAGCGCGTTTTTTTATCATCCTGTATACAGGATGAAACAAAATTGGTGTAGGACCCGTTAACTGGGGATTCTACTCATCATACTGAACAACTTTTGTTCTACGACTTTGCTCAAATCGCAAAAAAAATTTTGGATTGTGCATAAAATTGATCTTCTGTTTTGCCTTTTTTTGGCACTTTTTTATGGAGAGTCCAAATTTTTTTTGGGTTTGAGCAAAAGTTGTTCAGTACGATGAGTAAAATTCCCAGTTAATGGGTCCTACACCAGTTTTGTTACACCCTCTAAATTTTATACAAAAAAATATACAGTTACAGTAATTTTACAATTTAAACAGTTATCGATAAACACACGTAATAGTCCTCATCATTCATTCATCCATTCAAATTCCCCCTAATTAGGGTATGTCGTATTTTTATTTTTAAGCTACACTGAAGGATGGAAAATGGCGACAATTTCTGTTGAATTTTTATAAAGTTATATTTATTCAAATCTTAACAAAATATTTATTGACCTGTGAAACGTGATACCGTCGCTCTTGTTATTTCTAGCGGAATGAGATTTACACTATTTTACTACGCAATTTGGCATGTTTTTGTGTAACAAGGAGTAAATACGGAGGACGCGTTGTCGTGACCGTAGCACGATACAGACTGAGTAACTCATAAGACTTTTAGCCATATATGCCGTTGGGGCATGTTTGCCACATAGAATAGTGTTCTGGAGATATGACATTTCACTGGGTCAGAAGAAGCCTCTCTGAGGTGCGGGCCAGGGAAAATAAAAATCACATATTGCAACATTGAACTTACTGTCATGTATTCATTTCTTTCAATCATTTTGCTTATTGAGTGGCGTTTGTTGTTCTAGTTGTAGAGCATATTTTATCTGCTTTTATATTCGTTAAATGATGATACATTTGTACGTTTATAATGTCTTAAATAATTACTTGAAATAAACTTCAAGATATTTTTTATATTCGAAACATAATTGAATATGTCTAGTGAAGACGTCATAGAGTTGGGTTCTTCTGATGAAGAAACTCGTCCGGCTAAAAAGGTGAGTGATTGCTTGTTGACAGTATAAAAATATTGTTAGTTTATCTTCAGCTACTCTCTACAAATGGATATCCGGTGTAATTTCAGATAAAGGCTGGTCCCAATGCTATGGTGCATATTCCCAGTGCATTACATGAGGTAACTATCAAACCGACCAAATCTTCAGGTGGCATAGTTGGCGCGAAAGGACAGAATGTTATCAAGACTAATAACTCTGGACTACTTCTCAGTAGAAACTTTGTCAAGATCAATGGGAAAAAACCACTAATAGTGCCACAAAAATCTATTAAAATTAGAACTGATTTGCAAAAAAGAATCCCAATAATTAAAAAGGTGACCACGCCATTAAATGTCAATCCCGTAACATTGATGAAAAAGCTTAACAATAGTCAGCTTATGGTAAATAAACTACCTTCTCCCATAAATGTGTTGACGGGTCCAGTACCTGTGAAGACTTCCATTCCTATAAAAAGGGGTCCAATAAACTTACCCTCTACTATAACAGTTAAGAAAACTCTAAATCCGAAACGCCCTGCCAGTACTAATATAACAGGAGTGAAGAAAAAACAAAAAAGTAACCCAGGTGTACGTGAAGTTTTGACAATAGATTCAGATGATGAAGAAACAGGTAAACTTGAGCTCACAAGGCCAGTTGGCCCTCAGTGGTACCTGAGACCTGAAGAGCTAGAAGACACAAAAAAACAAGAGGAGAAGAACAATACTGAGCCAGATACTTCAAAATTTATAGAAATAACAATAGAAGATAGTCCTGTAAAACCAGTCAAAGATAAGAGAACCTGTGCAGTTAGTACAGCGATCACAATTGATGACAGTCCTGTAAAACCCAAAGAAACATCCACATCTGATAAAAACAAAGATGCAGGCAATACACCACACAGTAAGAAGAAGCTGGAGTATTCTGTAGAAAGTTTTGAAATAGAGATAGAGCCCATGGAGATAGGGGAAAGTGATGTGCCTAGTGAAAATGTTCAGCAACCTGATAAGGATTCATTTACTAATTTAGATGAGACTGAGACTAACAAGGAACATTGTATTGGAAACAAAAAAAAAGATATGGACATAGAAGAGCAAAGTGTAGTTTTTGAAGTGGCAGAATCACCAGCAAAGAAAAATGACAGTCCAGTGGGCAAGCAAAAGGAAGCACCAAGTAAGCCAAAGGAAGCACCAAGTAAAGTCATTGACCTGGATTTGGAAGATGATAGTGCAAACAGTGAGTTCCACCCAGTCTATCAGCAGTTCATTGATCAGTGTTTAAAAATTGAGGACTCTGTTGACATGAAAACAATTGTGGAGAAAAAGATTAAGTCTTATTATAGGCAAGTCCCTAAAGAATATACAGAATCTGAAGAGTTCCTGGATTTGGTTTCTGGGAAAATATTATCTATGAAGGCTGGCCCTGAAAAAGTATATCTGTACATAAAAGACATAGTTGATGAATTAAATATGCAAAGAAAATTGGCAAAACAGCATGTATTAAATGAAATAAAGAAAAAAGGTGCTGGTAAGTCAACTGTGATGAACTGTTAACATAGTTTACATTAACAACCCATATCGTCCCCACTGTAGGGGCAGGGGTCTCTTCCCATTACTCGGGAAGGTTAGGCCATACTCCACACATGGGGGAGGAAGAGAGATTGGAAGAGGTTGTGGGGCTAGTGGCCAACCCCAGTGTCAGAAGTTTTCAAGCCGCCTATAAGGCCTTTAACATGGCTTAACGACTGCTATTGAGTAATAGCGGCCTGCACCAACGGCTTACCGTGCCTTGCAAAGCACTGAAATGGTCAAGATAAATGCCACTAACAGTCAAACCCATCCAGGTTGTGACCGTGACTGTAGTCAGTTAACCTGCGTGATCAACGTGACCACGCAAGCTGCACTGAGCCACAACTGCTTCATTTATTTATTTATTAAAGCCTAATATAATTTAACATATCTTTGCTCTTAAGTTTATTCTTATTTATTTTTTTATTATTATTATTATATTTCATCCCACTGCTGGGCAAAGGCCTCCCCCTTCTTTTTCCATGTTTCTTTACATCTTGCATCTCTGGGCCATGTCATACCAGCATATGCAACTATTTCGTCTCTCCATCTTGTTGTAGGTCTTCCCCTTCCTCTTGTATATCTTGGACACCACGTTGTAGTAAGATTACTCCATTGGTTGTCTTCGTTTTTTGAGATATGTCCCGCCCAGTTCCATTTTCCAACTTTTGCTATTTTTATTACATCCTTTATTTTTGTTTTCTCTCGTAAGGCCTTCTTTGAAACTTTGTCAATTAGTCTGACTTTTAAAACACTTCTTTCTATGTTTCTCTGTGTGACTTTTAATCTTTTTGTATTTTTCTTGTTTAGTGCCCAAGTTTGGCATCCATATGTTAAGACTGGGAGTATGCAACTGTTGAATGTTTTAGATTTTAGGTTTATTGGTATATCTTTGTTCTTCATTATGTGTTTTAAGGCCCAATATTTATTCCATCCTTTTTGTATTCGTTTTTCAATTTCTTTATCTTGCCAATTATTAAATGCTACTGTTTGACCTAGATATGTGTATTCTTCTACTACTTCTAATTTTTGTTCGCCTATGGAGATTGATATGTCTTCAATTTTGTTGTTCATTAGTTTTGTTTTGGACATATTCATTGTCAGTCCTACCTTTATACATTCGTTTTGGAGATCTTCTATCATGCTCTCTAGTTCTTTCGATTCTTTCGCGAAAAGTACGATGTCATCTGCGAATCTTAAGTTTGTAAGCTGCTGTCTGCTGATTTTAATACCCTTGCTTGCCCATTTTTGTTTCAGAGTCAGGAATACACTTTGTAGAACTGCATTGAACAGCTTAGGGGACATTGGGTCTCCCTATTTTACACCTCTTCCTATTTTAAATTCAGGTCCTTTAGTTTCTAGTTTCACCAACGCCTTGCTGTTCTCGTATATTGTTTTAATAATTTTTATATATTTGTCTGGTACTCCATCTATTTCTAAAGCTCTCCATACTGTTGTGCTCAACTGAGTCGAAGGCTTTGTTAAAGTCTATGAAGGCTATGTATATTCCTACCTGATATTCTTTGGTTTTTTCTATTATTTGTTGTATACTTTGGAGATGGTCACATGTAGAGAAGTTGCTTCTAAAGCCAGCCTGTTCTGGTGGTTGTTGTATATCTAAGTATGCGTTTATTCTTGCAGTAATTATTTTTGAGAAGATTTTATAGAAGTTTGTAATCATGCTGATCGGTCTGTAGTTATTTATTTCACTGTAGCTACCCTTTTTGTGTATTAGTGATATTTCTGATGTCGTCCACTGTATTGGGATTTTCTCTTGTGTCAAAATTTGATTGAATAGGTATGCGAGTGGGCCTGTAAGTTCTTGTTTCCCCAATTTAATGCTGCTTGTTTTAATTTTGTCTGGCCCAGGAGCTTTGTTTGTTGCCAATGAGTTTATAGCTTTTTCCACTTCCTGTTCTAGAATATTTGGTATTGCTTCTTTATCATCATTTTCAATTTTTGTTTCAGTCTCCAGATCGGTGTATTCAGCTGTAGTTGTGTATAGTGTCTTATAAAAGTCATTTGCTATCTTAAGTATGTTTTTCCTGTTTTTTTCAATTTTGGTTGTTTTGTTTTCCAATCCTGATATCCAGTTCTGGCCTTGCGTTAGTTCTTGTTGTATTACTTTTATAGAACCTGTTGTTTTGAGTGTATCAATTATGATATTATTATTTATTTGTCTTTTCTCTTTCTTTATTTGTTTTTTAACTTTTTTGTTTATAGCTTCTAGGTGTTTTTTCTCTTCTTTCGTTTTGTTTGTTTCATATTTAGTTCTGCTCTTTCTGCTATAAGTTGTTGCAGTGCCCGTGAAAATTTACTTGTTTTATCATCCTCTTTAGTGCTGTCATTTTTTCTGCTTCCTTAATACATTCCTCTATTCGGTCGTAATATTGTTGTATATTTTCTTTTACTTCATCTGATATGTCTGACAATAGATTTCCAAGTTTCATATGGTATTCTTCGGGATTTATTAAGCTCGTCGTAGTTGTTTGTGCTATTGGTTTCCTTCTTTTAATTAAGTTCTTAATTGAAATACAACTACGTAGCAGCTTATGGTCTGAGAAGAAGTCAAATTTGTATATCCATAAAACATTTTTCATTTTTGCATAAGAAATAGTCGATTTCGTTTTTTGTTGTTGAATCTGGGGAAAGCTATGTCCACTTTTTGTTGTTTCTTTTCAGAAAGAATGTGTTAATTATCTTTAATTCATTTCTTCTGCAAAAATCTAGTAGCATATTCCCTCTTTCGTTCCTTGTGCCATATCCATGGTTACCTATGTATTTGCTTTCTTCTGCCGTTTGTTTTTTGCCGATTTTGCTGTTGAAATCTCCTTGTATTATTATTATTTTACTGTCTGAATTATCAATTATTTCGTTAATTTGCTCATATAACTTAGTAACTTCCTCATCATCATGATCATTTGTTGGCATGTATACTTGTATAATATCCATTACATGTTTGTAGGATAATCTTAGTTTCAATACTGTAATTCTATCTGAGAATGCTCGAAATTCCATGATACTTTTTTTCCATATTTTCTTTACTAAAAATCCGACTCCATTCTTTTTTGTATCTTCTCTGTAGTAGTAGAAAATGTGTTCCTTAAGTTTTTTTCTTTTTACTTCGCATATACCTAGTATGTCACATTTAATCTTATTTATAGATTGTGTAAGTTCTTGTAGTCTATCTTCACCCTTTAGGGTTCTTGCGTTTAATGTTGAAATATAAATTCTTTCATTTTCTTTTCCGCAGTTGTTTTCTTTGTTATTACTAGTGTTTGGGTTGTATGATGCTACGTAGTTAAGTAAATTAGGTTTGAATTTGTCCTTTGAGATTGTTGCAGGTGCAGGTTGCTTGTTTATTGGGTTGTTTGTATTAAGTTTCTTTTGCGCTGGTGAGTTCGGTGATCCCGTGTTCTCTCTTTTTCTTTTTTCTCTGTTAACTTCATTTGGCTTCTTTACTACTACGTAGTCGGTCCCATAATAAATTGGCCTAACTATGAAATAATAAAGAAAATTAAATATAATCATTTTTATTTTTCAATATAGTCTCCATCAATACTGACACACTTTTGACATCGGTGAAATAACATTTCTAATCCTTTATAAAAATAATCGCAATCTTTGTCTTCAAAATGACTGAAGACGGCCGCCTGCAACTCTTCATCGCTTGAAAATTTTCTTCCCCTTAAGTTCCGCTTTAAATTTGGGAATAAGTAATAGTCGGACGGAGCCATGTCTGGACTATAAGGTGGATGGTCCAGCTCCGTGAACCCGCATTGACGCACTGCATCCTTCGAAACACCGGCGGTGTGCACGGGGGCGTTGTCGTGAAGCAACAGGAGGCCTTTACTCAGTTTGCCTCTCCGCTTCTCCTTTATAATATCTCGCAGTTTATATATTAATGAAGCATAATATTCGCCGTTTATGACTGTATTACGCTCTTTAAAATCAACCATCAAAATACCTTGAAAATTCCAAAAGATTGTGCACATGATTTTTTTGGTAGATTGTTGCACATTTGCCTTTCTAGACGGCTTTTCACCCTTATAACGCCATTCCATTGACTCGCGCTTGCTTTCTGGATCATAATATAACACCATAGTTTCATCACCAGTCACTTGTCTTTCGATCACGTTCTTTGGGTTTTCTCCACAAAGATCCAAAAACTCGGCAGCACAGGGAACTCGCTCCCGTCTCTGCACAGCTAACAGAAGTTTCGGGACCCATCTTGCACTGACTTTTTTCATATGAAGATGTTCATCGATTGCACGATGGACGGTACTTTTAGAGAGCCCAAGTCTAGCTGCAGTTTCTCTAATCTTCAAACGGCGGTCACTCAAAACCTCTTCTTCGATTAGAGCAATAGTATCGGGAGTGAGCACTTCTACCGGTCGACCGTCATGACCGATATCTTCGACGGATTCTCGCCTAAGGCGAAACTCTTTCACCCATTTTTTTACTGTGCTATAAGAGGGGGAACACTCCTTATACACACCATCTAATCGTTCTTTAATTTGGGTGGGGGATAAGCCTTCTTTAAATAGAAACTTTATGACGCTTCGATACTCAATTTTCGACATTTTGAAAAAATACGCGACACTTGTTGTTCAAACAAACTGCTAAACTGAACTACGCTCGTCAAGTCCATGCGTGTTCGTATATAAAGTATCTGAGAACCGTACTATTCGATGCAACATCACATGTATCGACATGTCGCGTAGAACTATATCAGGCCAATTCATTATGGGACCGACTACGTAGTTTGTCATATTTTATGAAAGCTATATTTCCTTTTTTCCTCTCTTCTTCCACCTTGGGCTGAAGTTGTTTCCGCACTTCTAGTATCTCCTTTGGGTAATCTTCTTTGACATAGATACCTTCTGGAAGGTGTGCTTTGTTTCTCATTATTTGGTGCTTTTTCCATGTCGATGTAAAGGTAACAACTACGGGGCGGTTCTTGCTAGATTGTGCCCCAATCCTGTATAAGTTGTTCATTTCCTGGCATACAATGTGCGTTCCTGATTCTGCTATCTTCTCTGTTATATAGTCCACTAGTTCGCCTTCGTTTTTTCCCTTCTCTTCAGTGCTAGAAAATACCAGATTATTCTTTCTGTTAGTAATGTCCACTTTATTGAGCTTCTGCTCTAATTTAGCTATTTTGGTCTTAAGATTGTTATTCTCTTCCATTACTGATTTCAACTGCTTCATTAACATAGTTTAAAATAAAAAAAATGTTCTAGCATTCAAATGAGATTTTATGATACATGTATTAAAAAAACACACAAGTGCGATTCTGACGTGCACACCGATCGATGGTTCCATACATACAAACAAATAATATTTAGAATTTTACTATCTTAAGACCATAGACTCCTTATAAGTTTCCTGAAAGATATATGTAAAGAACTATTTTCTGTATTTTTTTCAAAATTTTAGTCTCGGTAGTTTCAGTATGGTAAATTTTCATCTATTTTCTTAAATAATTCTTAAATTCTTACAGCAAGCCCTTTTATAGGGTGGGTCATAACTCTATACTTACCTAGTTTGAATACAATAAAAATAAATATAAGTGGACGAATTTTTAATTTATATCGGTCGCACCACAAGTCCTGACACCTTTTTAAAAATTGACATGTCTTCACTTTCTTTAAATTTAACAATTAAATTTCGTGTTTTATGTAGAGTAGACAATTAGATAGATAGATAGATATTTTGATAAATTTAGCGTGTTCATAAAATAATTTTTGAAAACGGAAAGTTCGAAAAAGGCGTTATGGGTGCAAGAGCAAAGATAATGATGCTGTTTTGAAGAATGTCAACTAGTTAGTTGTTGGGCGTCACTTAGAAAGCATAATTTCTAAAAATTAAATGTCATTAAAATTTCTAACTAATGTAGTTTTTAAAAATAAAAATTTATATTTATTTTTTTATTGTATGTTCAAACTAGGTATAAAGTTGTAGCCCATCCTATACAGGGTGTAACAAAATTGGTGTAGGACCCGTTAACTGGGGATTCTACTCATCGTACTGAACAACTTTTGTTCCACGACTTTGGTCAAATTGTAAAAAAAACCGACTCTCCATACAAAAATGACAAAACAGATGATCAATTTGTATGAAATGTCCAAAAACATTTTTGTGATTTGACAAAGTCATAGAATAAAAGTTGTTCAGTAGGATGAGTAGAATCCCCAGTTAACGGGTCCTACACCAATTTTGTCACACCTGTATATGATATGTCACATGGTACAGTTTGCAAGTAGTTCCTCCTCTAGGGGTGCCCCCCACACTCAAAATTCATTTATTTAGGTTACGTATGTGTTTTGGTTACAAAAATCGAAATGTGTACTAAGTTTCAACTTAATTGGTTAGCTTTTTGTATTGTGTATGTTTATTTTATTTGATAGACTCATTCTGCCTTTTCAGAAGAAGAAAAGTTTCTGTATGGTGAGGACACTGAATTTGATTCGAAACGTCAAAGGCAGATTCGTAAATTGGAGAAAACTCTCAAAAAACTGCATAGAGCCATTCAGAAGTTGGAAGAGCAAGAAGTAGATTTTGATGATGAAGAAGATTCCGTTTATTTACTAACTGAAAGGTAACTTAATGAAACATATCGTCGGTCGGATCTCGAAGGGGCGTATCCAACAAATTCTTGATCTTGATACATATTAAAGGTAAACTTAAAATAAACCTTAACAATTAAAGGGAGTTAGTTCTTGTTCTGAATGATAGCCTTGTTAAGTATGTAAAAGCTTAAGGCACTAAGTTGGAACAGTTCTTCCCAGTAACTTTTTCTTAAAATCACTCTCCTGTAAAGTTGTAGAAGTTTGCTTACGCCCCTTCGTGATCTGACCGACGATATATTGCAAGTACACTGAAATCTGGTTGCTGTTTTACTCCCTGTAATACCACCCTTTCTGTTCTTTTTTGTTTGTGTTAACTGACTGGTGTGTAAAGGTAAGTATTAATGCTGGCTACTGATTTCGATTCAAAGGAAACATTCATGTAATAAATAGGTCTGTCTGATCTACAATAATATACAGGTATGTATTTAATATAAGACACATTGTTTTCTTTGAAGATCTCATCAATCATCAATCTCTGGTTCTCACAGTACAATTTGTGGAATTCCATAGTACAAAGATGACCTTGTGTGATTTTTGTTGTTCCGTCCCCAGGGCTCAGTACAAAGCAGAAACCAGAGCTTCTTGTATTTCTGTTTGTCCTCAACATGACTTGTTACATGTGTTGCACATACATGCCTATTTGCGGTGGTAACTTTCATCAACCTTTGTGCCAGTTTATTATTATTCCGGGAAAAATAATATTAATAAACTTCCTATACAAACTTGTTACTTTAATGTTCTTTATATGTTTTTCTCGAAATGGGTCTTACGATTTTAATGAAACTTTTTACAATATATAACTACTATGTAGTTCCAGAAAATAAAGCTCCCATACAAAACCAGATTATTGGTTAATGTTTCTCATGCCTGATTACTACACCTATCCTTTTCTACTAAATACAAATGTTTATTGCAATGATAATCATGTGTATGCCAGATGGTTAAAGGTTAAATTTTGTGATGCTGCGAGGCAAATGGCGGCTGCAATTTCCATTTACTGCTACCCAGTTTGTGACGTACTTTTTATTAAAAAAAATGTGGCATGATATGTTTACAGATACAAGGAACGAATGGTGCGTGTACATGCTAAGCTCTGCCAGTTGACCAACACAAAGATGCCGTCGGAGCCGCGCGTTCAAATTGACGCCCGTCCCGGACAACCCTCGGGGCCAGCGAAGCGTCTCGAGAAGTGGGTTAATAAGAAAGTGCCTATAGGAACTCCATTACCTTTCCCTGATTTTCATGATGTGCTTCGTTGCGTGAGAGATGCCAATGATGAGGACAAGCTTGGATGGAATGAAGCTGATATAATGGAAGAAGGTAACAAATGAGTTTTGTAATCTTTCTATGTGGATTAAAATCAAATTCCAATATTTGGACTTGGTGTGTGGAGTATGGTTTAACCATCTGGAAGTATGGGGAGAGACACGTGACCCAGGCGTGGGAACGATATGGGTTGTTATTTACATAAAGGTTGCCAGGAATAAATCGCTAATAGCGATGAGGCCGCCTTTACACATTTTAAGGGTTCTGTACCTCAAAAAGAAAAAAAGAACCCTTATAGGATCTTTTTCTGAGGAACGCGTGGACGTATCAATTTGAAATTAACATCAGATACTCAGATCTGCAATCCCTTGAATCTGTCAAAGCAACGCAATCAAAAGATACGGCCGCTTATGCCGCATATTTTGACATTCGCAAGGGAATCAAAACCTATGGGATACTTCCCTTTGACCTAGAATCATAAAATTTGGCAAGAAGAAATATCTTATAGCACAAGTAAAGGAAAAAGTCCGACAACCGTAATTTTGTAGTTACATCACAAACAGTTTAATTTTTTGCGGTTGTTAAACTAAACGCGACCAATAGCGACGGCAAAATTAAGTTTGTCCCTCAATCAAGTCCATTGTACGGAACCCTCGGTGCGCGAGTCCGACTCGCACTTGGCCGGTTTTTTTATTTAGTTTAATTTGCTTTTAAGTTTGAAATGTATTTTTATGTTGGTGTGTAAAGTATATTTACTACTTACTTACTTAACAAAAAAAGAAGTAGTAATAGTAAAAAAAATAAAAACCAGAATAAAAAAAGACATATTAATTCTTAGTAGTTTTCACTCATAATACTTAAATATTTTCAGCTCGTGATTTATTCATAAGATGTGGTAAGAAGCTGCAGCGTCGTAGGCAAGAGAATGAATGGCGTTTGGCTGCCTCTAGAATATCAGTGGATGTCGACCCTGCAGAGCAAAATGAGATTCTCAAGAAAAAACTGGAAGAAAATAAACAGTTGGCTACAAAGAAAGAGACTGAAGTGTTCAACAAGTAATATGATTTTTAAAGCATTTCCTGCTTCTTTTTAATAGACTTTATTTTATATTAATGTTTATTTTTATTGCCTATTTTTTCAGGTATGCTGATAGGCAAAGCATGTTGAAGTTAGAGGCTGAGGTTGTTGGAGATAAAGAGGCTGACGAGTCTCCTGTGGAGAGCGAAGAGGAGGAACCTGTCGATGACAGTTGCACAATGAAAAATAAAGAAAGAAGAAAAGAGAGGCTTCGCCGATTACTTCAAGAAAAACCAAGACATTCTGATAAGACTGGCAACCCACAAAAAGAACCTAACCTAAATGAAGTCTCTGATGAAATAAACAAAGATCTTTTAGATAATGTTACTGAAGCAAGTAATGTTGAAAAAGAAACTAAGGAATCAGAAGTAGAGAGTGAATTACAGGAAGAAAGCAAAGATGAAAATGAAGTCGAAAAAGTTCATTCTATTAGTGACAGCAGTGACAATGTTGGGTCTGATGTTGATGAATTGCATCTTTTACAGAAACTTCATTCGGGAAATGAAGTTGATAGTTCTTCTTCTGAATCGTCTGACAGTTTAATTGATATTTCAGATACAATCCAATCAGATAATGATAAAAATGAAAAAAGACAAAGTGATGACGTTATAAGTATTGAAAATTCAAGTTATTCTGATTCAGAATGCAGCCATGATGCGAAAAATGATAAAACTGAATATAATGATGTGGTGGAATCCAGTATGACTATTGAAGCAACACAAGAAAATGAAAAAGATGTAGTAGGAAATAATACACCAGATGTGGGGCAGGTTCTTACAGTATCGGACGAAGATCAACAAAGTAAAGAGGATAATGAGAGTCAAGAGAGTGATGTGGCATGCATGAATACACAAGACGATGCTATATCTATTGGTGACACTGAGGTTCAGGGAATAAAAAACACAACAACAACAGCAACCTGTGATGTAATAGAGACTGATTCTAATTTGCCTGAACTGGAAGCTAGTAAAATAACTCCTTGTTTGGAACAACAAAAAAAAACTAAAGATGAAATGTTGCATAAAATTGCTCAAAGCTCAACTGAGATGGAGATACCTATTGCGAATTCAGGCATCGCAAACGATGCTGCAGATGTGGAAACGAAAGTTGATAATGAGCCCAACCTCAACAAAATAAGCGATAATAATGGAAACAATGAAAATCAGAATAACAGTAGTATCAGTAATGAGCCAAACGTAAGTTCGAACAAAGCTGAAATTATATTATGTAGAGTTGGAACACAGAATGCAGCTCTTTCTCCAGAAGTTACAAAAGTTGATGACGAGACTATTCCCAATAACGAACCCCAAAAAAATAACGAAAACAAAAGTGACAATAAATGTCGTTTAAGAAATGACTCAAACTTGAGTATGACAAAGGAAGAAATCATGTTACATAAGATTGACAACCAGGAAACAGTTTATAAAAATACTGAAATTTGTAATAAAGCTGAGAAATGCCTTGAAAATTGTAAAACAACAGCAAATAAAGATAATTGTACACCTGAAATAGATAAATTTATCAAACAAATCTGCCCTGAGAATAATATAGAAACACAGAGTAGTAAAGTTGCAGATGCAAGTGTAGAAACCCTTGCATTATCAAATGATGAGACAAATTCGAAAACAGACTTAGCAGAGTCTAATATAGCATTTAAGGACACAGATATGTCAGACAAGAATAAAAATAGTGAATTTAAACAAAATGATAGTTTAGAACATATCTTGGAAGAATTGCGTTCAGACTTGGAGGCCAATTGATAATAAGCTGTAAGTTTTATTTGCGGCATGATTGTGTTTATGTAGGGATTGTATTTGTTTAAAGATTTGTTTCTATAAAGGTATATTCATGATAAATTTAATAATGTTTAAAACTAAGATTTAATTGCATTCACTACAATAAAAGTAACACATGTGTATTTTATATGTTTTACTCTTGAGACACGAAGGAGTAGGGTTTATGTAATCGTCCAAAAAACACTATAATCTCTTATAACAAAATACCTCGAACAAGCCTTCGTTATTGTTTGTATGTGTTTGTATGTCCGTATCTCTAATTTGCGGAAAAGTAGTAGAATCTGAACTACTGGAGCCTTGTTAAAAAAGTTTTTTCAGTTTCCCATACTAAATCTGAATAGTGAATCAAGAATCTGTATGGAAAACTTAAAAAAAATATATATATTTCCTGTATTATATACTACGTATAAGTAAGTCTTACTTGATTCTGAGTAACCCCTTAAAGTTTCAATCTCATTATTTTAACATCCTGTATACATGTAAATCTACAGGTGCGTCAATTTTTAATCAGGGCTTCTACTGATTCCGATCAACTTTTTTCAAGGAACCCATAGTCAAATGCAAAAAGTTTTTGGACTCTTCATACTAATTTGGCCGCTTAGCTGATCGATTTATATGAAGAGTCCAAACATTTTTTTGCGATTTGACTATGGGTTCCTTGGGGAAAGTTGATTAGAATCAGGAGTAGAAGCCCTGATTAAAAATTTGACGCATCTGTAGATTTACAACCTGTGTAACATTTCAATATATCAAGAGAAAATTATTATTTAAAAAAATATTACGATTTTTGCCTTCGGGTCATTATTATGCTATATCTGAGAAAATTATACTTCGGTCTATAATTAAAAAATATTAAAAAACATGATTTTCTACAAAAACTGATAATATAATAGTTACGTACACCTAAAGATGTAAAAATTTACATTTATTAGTTTCTATGATTTTTCTATACATATATTTATAGAAATATATACATGTAGTTTATGTTGAAAAACTCAAAAAAAGGTATTTAGACGCTAGATACACCTGCACAAGCGGGAAAGTATGGCTTTTTCTTTCTTGTACAATTTTAAGATTCGATTAAATGAAAAGAGACCCTCTTAATATCGTCACAACATTTTATTTACATTATTTACAAAGAGATCTTAAGAGTATGTACATACAACACATTATGCTTATCACAGTTAAGTATGGCGTCACGTGAAACAAACTGGCCCCACTTTGAATGTGAACTGGTGGTGTGCGTCCGAAAACCTAAGCGGCTGGAAGTCTGTTATAGGCAACCTCTCTGTACGCGACGTTTTGACCTCTAGCTCTATTTCTCCTGAACCGTCCTGTAAAAAAAGAAATTAATCTTATCGGTAGTCTAATCTCAGGGTTCAGGGTTTTTTAGTCTTTTCACGAAGTTGGAGAGGTATTCCAGTTCATCATCTAAATCATATACTAAAATAGAATAGATGGTCTTGCATGTTACGTATGTAAGAGTTTTATTAGGTAATATAGGTCACTGGTTTCTACCATCATTATTATTTAACTATAGGTAGGATCTTGTAGGAACTATAGTATACAGTATAGTAATAGGAACTATAGTAGGTGGGTAGCATCTTTAGACACCATTTCCCCTATTTTACCTTGCAGTTATCCCTTATCAGTTGTGGTTCTTTGAATTCCACAGCGTTGTTACCAATGAGTTTGATAAAAGTTTCTCTTATTATATCTGCAGGGATGTCCGATCTGAAATAAAAAGATTCGAGATTAATTCATTATATTAATTCTAAAATGTAGCTGTCTGTATTGTCTTACAGTCATTATTACCTCTGAGGTGCCTGAACATTTACACAAGTGTATGTAAAGTTTTGTTTCGCGCCATTTGAGAGAAGTCGCAAAAATCTTAGTTGTACGAATCCTGCTTCAGCCTCGTATGAAATCTGAAATATTTATGTTTTAGTCATTATTGTTTTGAGAATTTAATTGAAAACGCACAACTCGAACTTGGGATTTGTTCTACATACTCGTGGTAAAGTTATTTGTACAGAATAGTGTGGTAAAGCAATGAATAAGCAGTACATACTAACCCTATAGCCATTGTCCAACTGTGAGAATTTTTGGTGGCTTGAAGCGTCAGTGCTAAATATTGCTCCTCTTTCCATGTCTGGATAAATGCAGGTTTGAAGACCGCTGCAGTAGGCGCGAATGGGGCGAGAACTAGCACCGACGCCGCGTGCGTCGATCCAGTAGTAGCCTGTTTAAGATAAGACGGAAGCATTAACCTCTAAATGTAAAACAATTTCTGTTGGCCCCGTTGGGTCAGCTTAGTTGATTTGGGTTTCTCCGAGATGTGCCTACTGCGACATGAATTCCTTGTTGAAAGTTGTCAATTTTATCAGTAGAAGCCGCAATTTAATTTAGTTAAGCTGATTTTGTTAGACGACCCGTATCGTTGTCAAAATAGGTGAATATCTTGATAACTAGAAATTTTGCTCATTCATCATATTAGAGAAGTTTACGACTTCGTATCGCAAAAAAATTGTGACCTCTATAGAAATTGACATCTGTTTGGCAAACTTTAAGAGTGTAAAAACCGCTTCCTTAAAGAATGGGGATTTTACTCCTCCAATTATATTCCCTAAGAACTTATCTCAAAGTACCAATAGGTATTGAATTCTAAAATTAAGGTTTCCACAGACATTACCAGAGACTTGCACCCTTCTTCCAGCGGAGCGATGATATAGGTAAAACTTCTTTGGAAATTTCATAAAAATTTGTCAGCTGATAATACTTATGGAGATTCGTTTTTTTTTTTGAAAAATCAGTTGGGAAAGTTGTTAAGTACGATGCGAAGAGGTCGAATAAGTTTTCGGGAGTCTTCTTCATAGGATCTTTATACAGGGTGTCCCAAAACCAATGCGACAAATTTTGGCCGGTGATAGCTTTGATCAAGACCTATCAAAATAACGAAACATAATATGTTCAGCAAAAGTTTATGGTTTTCGAGTTATACCAGATTTAAAAAAAGAATTAAAATTATTACCTTGCGGTGGGTCTTTTGAGTTTTTGTTATAAAAAAAAACACTTAATTTGTATTTTATTTTGCACTCAAATATTGTTGATTAGTGTCTCTACCCGAATGTTCTATTTATTCTGCAAAAAAAATTAAAGATGTCATCAGAAATACATCATAAATTCAAGAAAAATCTTTAAACATAATACAAACTTTGTGAGCGTTTCAATCAAGCGTCTACCTCTTGCTATTATTAAAATCGAGCCAAAACCACCCGAAAATCACGTTTCTAGTAGGGGAGCTCCCTTTAAATTATTTTTATATTTTTTTGTTATAGCGGCAACAGAAATACACACTCTGTAAAATTTCAATCGTCTACCTATACGGTTCATTAGATACAGCCCGCTGACAGTCAGACAGGCGGGCGGACGGACGGACGGACAGCGGAGCCTTAGTACAGTAATAGGGTCCCGTTGGCCTTTAAACTTTGAACCCTATAAAAGAAACATTTTGCCGCCACTTTTCCGTCTTTCTTCCAAAACAACGTCTTCGTCTTGTCTACTTCGGCCAGGCAGTCTGCCAAACAGTAGCTTGGGTGTATTCAAAATCTAATAGTACAGTTGTCTCCGATTAGGGTACTTTTGTGGCACAGTGTCGCCGCTGCTTTGTCACTCTTGCGATTTAAATGAAATGCTCACAGAGTTTGTATTGCTATAGTCGCTAAAAAATATAGTAAAATAAAATTATATTTTAAAATTAAAGGGGTCCCCATACAAGAGACGTATTTTTTGGAGTTTCTTGTATGATGGTATGGAATCCTTCATGCGCGAGTCCGACTTGCACTTGGCCGGTTTTTTTTTATCTCAGGTATAAAGTTACGGTGACTTTGTAGAACACACACATGATCTCCTTTCTATTTTAATCAATCAAATTATTTTTATTTGAAAAACCTCGAATATAAGATTTTTTTTAAATCAGCACCTTGAGGTCAAAAATAGCAATTAACTCAATGTTTGCAAGGAAATTTTCCAAGTATTATACATTTCTAAAATGGGCATGAAACAAGGATTTTTTATAACATATTAGAAAAAAATACTCAGTAATTTTTTTTACGTCGCCAATGTTTAAAGTTTCATTATCGGATATTTTTAAAGATTTTTCTTGAATTAATGATGTATTTCTGATGGCATCTTTAATTTTTTGTAGAATAAATAGTAGATTCGGGTAGAGACACTAATCAAAAATATTTGAGTACAAAAAAATTACAAATTAAGTGGTTTTTTAAATATCAAAAGCTCAAAAGACCACCGTGAGGTAGTGATTTTCATTTTTTTTAAAATCTGGTATAACCCGAAAACCATAAACTTTTGCTGAACATATGTTTCGTTATTTTGATAGGTCTTGATCAAAGCTATCACCAGCCAAAATTTGTCGCATTAGTTTTGGGACATCCTGTATATATTTTTTTGTATGTATTTAAAAAGAGATGCCACGAGAAATTCGGTCTTCGTAGAGGACCTGTTTTTGATTAAAGGCTGATCGAATTACAAGATACCGGGATTGACATGTGAATTATATTTTAGTTCTTCTAACTTTTATATATCTTTTGCATAAGTTGTTACTAACCATCGGTGAGGTTGGTGTGTGCAGTACGCAGGTCTCGGCAGGAGAGCGCGGGGTTTGTCCTGGAGCCGGTAGGATGGCGCGCGGCCTCCAGCGCTGCGCGGGCCGCTATCACTCCCGCCATTATTTCTTGCGCCCACTCGATTTCTTCATCTGAAAAAAAAAAGGCTCGTTAAAGTTGCACATCGATTGCAAAGTTAAGGAAAACTCTCGGGTAACTTGTTTTTGCTAATTACAAGATTTTTGCAAATTTGAAGTGCCTACCATTTTTATGTACTACTATAGTTAGTTACCTTCTTCTATATTATCTTCAGTCGTAGATTCAGTTTCTAAATCTGTACTTCTTCGTCGCCGTGTGTAGGCAGAGAAAAGTTCCGCAGGCAGCTGCGGCGCTAGTGCGGGAGGCCCTGGTAGCCCAGGCGCGCCAGGTGGTCCAGGCTCGCCCGGCCGCCCCTCGGGACCCGGTGAACCCTTAGGCCCTACTGGACCGTCAGCTCCAAGTGGGCCGGCGGGTCCGGTATCACCCTTCGCTCCAGCTGGTCCGACAGGACCCTGTAATACGTCGGTTTGATGAGTTTGGTAACTAGCACGAATATCATATTATAATTTGACTTTGCACGTACCATATCTCCTTTTGGCCCAGGTGGCCCAACCGGTCCAGGTAGTCCTGTTTTTCCCATTTCTCCCTGATCTCCTTTTATGCCCATTTGGCCGGTATCACCGATGTGTCCTTTAGGTCCTCTATTCCCTTTTTCACCCTTTGGGCCTGGTGCACCAGGAGGTCCATTTTTTCCTGGGGGCCCTGGTGAGCCAACAGAACCTGGAGCTCCAACGTCACCCTAAAATTATGAATGTTTGATACACACAATCTTTAATACTTAAAAAATACTTTTTTGTATTGTTACTTACGTTAGGTCCTGGGGGTCCCCGTATGCCTCGTTGTCCTTCTATACCTGGCGGACCTGGGAGTCCTAAAGGACCTGGCTCTCCAGGAGCGCCTTTAGCTCCAGCATCGCCCTTCTCACCGGGCAGTCCAGGGCTTCCTTGACTGCCAGCGTGACCATCGGTACCCTTAAAATAATTTAGTATTTTTATTAAATAATTACCATACTACTATGGTATTTTTATTTGTACTCACTAGCCTATTTAGTAAACTTACAGGCGTACCAGGTAATCCAGTTTCTCCTGGTTTACCCGGAGGTCCTGTAGGCCCAGCGGGGCCTGGTGGACCAGGATTACCTTCAGGGCCATCTGCTCCAACATCACCTTTGATGCCTTGAGGCCCAGGCTCTCCTCTTTCGCCAGGAATTCCTGCTGGCCCTGTATCCCCCTTTGACCCTTCAGGACCCATTGGTCCCTTTGGTCCCGGTTCTCCTTGCAAACCCTGTGGCCCGTCATCTCCCTTTGGTCCAGCTGGCCCTCGAAGACCCTATAAAGAAAATGAAATGTTTGAAAAAATCGTTCTTACCTAGATTATGTTGAACAATTTATTGGAGGGCTATGATTTTACCAGCTTTCCTTCTGGACCCGGAGGGCCCTGCGGTCCAATCGCTCCTGGGTTTCCTATTTCACCTCTCTGTCCCTCTGCACCGCGAGGGCCAGGCTCACCTTGGACTCCCTTGGGTCCTCGGCGTCCAGCTGGTCCACTTGGTCCCACTGGTCCTGGTGGACCTGAAATCAATGCATTTTGACATTTAAATATACAAATACTGAACATTTTACTTCTATTTATTATTATTAATTCAAACATGTATTTCATGCTATTGAATGAAGTTTTAACGAAACCCCGACATGTCAGACAAATTTTCTAATGTATTATTTTGTTATAATTACCTTTAGGACCAACGTCACCTACGTCGCCTTTAATTCCTTGTTGACCCTTTTCTCCTTGGGAACCAGTTTGACCTTGTGGTCCCGGGGGACCTCTGACACCATTTGAGCCTTCTGGCCCAGGTGGTCCTGGCTCACCCTGTGGACCTTTTTCTCCTGGCAAACCAACTGGGCCTGATTCGCCTCGTAAACCTTGGATACCTGGTGCACCTTGCGGACCCTGGTAAAGTAATATATTTTTTTGTTTAATATACAAATTCTATTCTAATTATTCAAATAAAACGAAAATAAAGGCTCCCAATACATTAAATTATACTCACAGGCTCTCCAGTTGCACCCTTAAATCCCTTTTCACCAGGTGGCCCGGCTTCTCCTTTGTCACCGTCTTCACCCGGAGGTCCTACTGGCCCTGGAAGTCCCGGCAAGCCTCTAGGTCCGGGAAGACCATCTCGCCCAATTGGTCCTTAAATTAAATCATCTTTCAAGTTTTATATTGATACACCAGCTTTAACATGTAATATAGGTACTTCTAGGGTATACTGACCTATCGGTCCGGGTTCCCCAGTTTCGCCTTTTTGTCCCCCTGGGCCTGGGGAACCTCGGGGTCCCTCACGCCCTTGAGGGCCTTGAGGTCCTTCATGGCCTGCTTCTCCTTGTTCTCCTTTGTCTCCTCTCATGCCAGGTGGTCCGGGCACTCCTATGTCTCCCTTAGTACCTGGAGTACCCTATGAATATGAAACAATATGAATATCATTAAACATAAGTGACCTAATGAAATCGTCAAAGATATTCGAAAATATAAAATAGGTCACTTACAGGCGGTCCCTGTAAACCCGACTCTCCGCGAGCCCCTTGAGGTCCTGGAGATCCAATTGGTCCAGGTTTCCCTTCCGGCCCAGGGAGGCCTGGTGGTCCTTCTTTACCTACTTCGCCGGGAGCTCCAACATCGCCTGGTAATCCGGGCATGCCTGCTGGCCCTTGTGGTCCGCTTGGACCTGGTTCGCCATTTGGTCCTTGAGGTCCTGTGGGTCCCGGAGGCCCTGATAAACCAGGAGCACCAGTTTCCCCCTAGAATAACGATAAGTATTATGAGAAAAAAATCTAATTACATAACATTACCAATTTTAATATTATGCTGTATTTTATCAAGTAAAAAACTATATGTATACTTATAGAAAACACGACTATTCTACTTATTTAAAGCGTTCATGTCAAAAATTTAAATTGTCGTCTACCTATTGTTTGAACTGGAAAGAAAAACAATGCTTACGATAGGACCTCGTTCACCAGGGGTACCTGGTGGGCCAGGTTTTCCATCAGATCCTGGTGGGCCCACGGCTCCAGGAAAGCCGCGAACTCCCTCAATTCCTTGCGGCCCTCTCTCTCCGATCGGTCCCGGAGAGCCCGGCTGACCGGTGTCACCTTTAGGACCGGTAGCTCCGTCAGAACCGCGTCGGCCACGAGGTCCTCTGTATCCCTAAGGTAAGTTAACAAAAACCTAACGTTTAAATTCAATCAGGCGTACTGCTAATACATTTTTAGAAGTTGAAGCTACATACCCTTGGTCCCATTTCTCCGCGATCTCCTTGACTTCCCACTAGACCCTGGTAGTAAAATACTCATTTAAAATGTGATAACTTACACAAGTTATGTATACATAAAAACATTTTTTGTAAAAATATATAATAGAGTGTAACAAAAGGATGTTGCAAAACTTTAAGGCGAGCTTCTCCTCAAACCGGATATATAAATAAACTTAAATAGTAATTTTTTAGAGTTTACATAAAGTAGACCAATCAGATAATCGTTTTGTATGAAAACTAAAACTTTTCTGCCATTTCAATAAAGCTAAGAATAAAAGTTGTTTATTTTGATTAGTAGAACACCTTTATGTATTGTAACACCATTTTGGTACCCTGTACGAGTATGTCAATTACCATAACGCCTTTGGTGCCTCTTCGACCACGTCTGCCTGAAGCCCCCTTGTCTCCTTTCTCGCCCTGTGACCCTGGGTAACCTGTGGGTCCTTGCGGGCCAGTAGCTCCTTTTTCACCTGTAGGACCCATAACTCCTGTTTCACCTCGTTGCCCTTCAGTTCCCTAAGATATAAAAAAAGTACATTTTCATACAGACTAGGTATATGATGATTGCACATTACTGTTCTTTTTCTGGAGATTTATAGGAAAAACGTGTAAATAGTTATCGCATTTGTAAAACTGACCTTTTGACCTTCAGGACCTTCTACCCCTGATGGTCCAGGCTCGCCGATAAAGCCTCGTTCTCCTTTCGGACCCATTTCACCCTTTTCTCCTTCAATACCTGCAAAATACTTTATCTTTGAAATGAAATTAGGAAACGAAAATACCAAAGCAATAATAATAAAAATGTACTAGTTACTTTACCTCTTAGTCCCTTGTCTCCTTTCTCGCCAGGAAGGCCTCTGGGTCCATCATCTCCTTTGAGTCCTCGAACCCCCGGAAAACCCAACATTCCCTGAAATGACAATATTTTTTTCAAAGCAGTCGAAACAGTACCTATTTTTCTTGTTTATACTATAATTGTTATAACTAAGTTTATCAATAAATAATTTGTATTTGTATTTACTTACCTGAGGTCCTGGTAGACCTACGTCACCTGGTGGTCCTTGTAATCCAGGATTACCAGGCGTTCCAGGTGAGCCCTCTGGACCAGGAAGTCCTGATATACCCTGTTTCCCTTGTGGTCCCTGCAATAAAAGTTTCAAGTACACAAATAAATATTGTCTTAGATTACAACATACGATTAAAATGGTATATGTAATTGGCCTGGGTCACAATGAATTATTCTCATAAATGGAGACACGGTTATTACGACTTGTACATAATTACGAATTCCTACCTGTGGCCCCATTAGTCCCATTTGTCCTTGTGGCCCAGGTGATCCAACTGGGCCCATTGGCCCCGGCTGACCTTGTGGTCCCGGGGGGCCTGGCTGACCAGATGCACCTTTTGCACCTTGTGGGCCTTCATTTCCTGGTATACCGGGATAACCAATTAAACCGGGAAAACCTCGTGGCCCGGTAAATCCTCTGGGTCCCTAAAATATAAGAAATAGATAATTAAGTGATGTATACATGGTGGTGAGACGGTGAGAGGCACTTGCAATCAGATCAGGTGTCATGATATAATATTACTTACCAATTCTCCTAAAATGCCTGGTGGCCCTGGCGGACCGTCTTCACCAGGAGGGCCATCTTGTCCTGGGTCACCAGGCTCTCCCTGCGGTCCGGGTGAGCCGCGTTCTCCCTTGTCACCCGGCATACCCATCAGTCCAGGGTGGCCCTGTTCCCCTTTGACTCCTGGCGCACCTGTGGAGCCCCTCTCGCCGTCTCGGCCCGCGTGGCCACGTCGACCGAGTCGGCCTGGCGGACCTTGCAGTCCTCTTGGTCCAGGGGGGCCCTAGTGGGAAAACAGACATGTATTTCGCTTTGCCAAGTATTTTGTTAAACTCCATCTACCCATCTATTAGAAGCCCGAGTCCCCATTGTAGGCTCCTAATAAAGGGTACTATACAGAATTAGGCACGCTGAGCTTGGCGTGCCTTGTGATCCTGCTGTAGAGAGCTCGGCTCATGCTAGCACGTGTCGTCTACCTTACCTTTACGAATGATACAATTCATAGATTTATATCATGAAGATTTTGTAAACAAAGAACCCTATTGGATAGGAATATAAAAAAATACCGGTTCCCCTTGATCGCCTTGTTCTCCTTTAGGTCCTTCAGGTCCAATTTCTCCTTCAGGACCCGAAGGGCCCGTGAGCCCCATTGGGCCATCAACTCCGCGCATCGCAGCCTGAAACATTTCGTGTTAGTGTCAGAATTTTAATATGATGAATATAAGTACCAAACCAATTAAAACATAGGTACCACACGAATTACGAGTATTTATTACGCCCGCCTGTAAGGTCTTTATTGTCTGTATTATTTGTGCGAGCTGTGGCATAATAATTATATTCTATCATCCTAATGCACATAAAACTTATTGAGCAGGAAATTAATGTTCCGTTACCATGTGCTGAGTTAACATTTGACGAAGTGCCTCTGATTGCCCATCCGGTCCTTTTTCGTTTCCCGTCTGATGTAACTGAAAAAAAAAAAACAAGTAATTTACATTCATTAATAACTACCTTTTAATTAATAGCAAATAATGTCATATTTGACAGTAAGTTACTTTGTCAAAAAAAAATATACGCCCAAAATACTAGTTTCAGTGCACCTAGTTTTGATTAACTAAAATATGCAAAAAATGAAGAAGAGCAAAATAGTTTTCAACTTTTTTTTTTCTACGGGTGTGGATACTCAACTTCTCTAACCGTCTCCCTTCTTGTGAGTTACATTACAACGCGAACGTATTCGGTAACCATAAATTCAAAGACATTCTTGCAAAAAGTTTACTTACCGGAACTACAAAGACATGACCAGGAGGTCCCGGATATCCCTGCAGCCCTTCTGCGCCGGGTTTGCCCGGCTCTCCCTTGGGACCGCGAGGCCCTGGGGGACCCGGTGGGCCCGGGTATCCCCGTGGCCCCATATAAACCCCTGGACTGCCATAATCGTAGTAAGTTTCAGAGGCGTCGAGAGACGAGTTTCCCTTTAAGCATTAAAATTCAGTTTAGACTAATAGAAGCGAAAGAATTAGGCAACATTCCTGTAAACTTTTTTCAACGAGAACTTTAAAATTAAATTCTTTAATTACTGTTCAGATTAATGACTTAGTGTTTCTAACGACTTTGTTGGAAACTCGCTGTGTGCCTACATTATTTATGTTTTCTAGAAAGAAATGGTGCAGTCTAATTTTAGGAGAAAAACTTTAAAGAAGATTACCAGAGTCTTATTAAAAGTTAATGAGTTTTCGGTGGTACTCGTAGTTAGAGGAATATAGGATGATTCAGTGATCAAAATAGTTGTTTCGGTGGTAGATCCTGAGCCTTCTTCATCCTCTGTGTTCACCTGTGCAATATAAACGCGTTATTTTAACTCACACATACTAGTAAATACAACATTTCGTGTTTAATAGTAAGCACTATGACAGGTTGAATACCTACATTTTCCAAACGTTGAGATGTTGAATCGATGATACTCGTCGGAGTAGTTAATTCTATAGTCTCCGTGAAACTTCCAAAAATACTATTTTCATCTGCAAGTAAAACCAGTTTCTTAAATACTAAAAAGCAAATTCAAAAAGTTTTATTGAACTAGATGCTTTACACATTAATTTAAGCCTGTCCTGTCTCCTAGAAAAATATCTAGACAGTAACAATTTTGTCTACTTTTTTTTACATATCGATGGTTTCCGCTACAAAGGTCGTAACTCCAAAATGCATAGTTTTCGCAATAGCCAATAAACTAAAAAATAGAAAATAGTAAAAAAACTTTTAAAGGTCTAAATAGTAAAAGAACCATTGAAACCTTTTTAACAAAATGGTAAAAAATCTTTTAAAGGTCTAAATAATAAAAGAACCATTAGAACCAAATTTTTATAACTTTAAAAACAAAAAAAGTTGTTAGTTTTTTGGCTATTGCCAAACTATGCTATTAAACTATTTTAAGCAATAGCCAAAAAAACTAATAAAAAAAAAACTAACAACTTCTTTTTGTTTTTAAAAGTTTAAAAATTTGGTTCTAATGGTTCTTTTATTATTTAGACCTGTAAAATATTTTTTACCATTTTGTTTTTTTTTTGTATTTTTTAGTTTTTTGGCTATTGCGAAAACTATGCCAAAATGCATAGTTTTAGTACTTAGTTCTTAGTTTTTCGACCTTTGTAGCGGAAACCATGATATTATATTACGATAATGTAATTACCACTGTCCGTTGACGACAATATTTGAGTGTTTCCATAAGATCCAGAAATTTGCCAATCAGGTCTACTAGTTACTATTTCCCTTGTAGCTGTCTCCCAGACCCTTCCACCCCTGTTTCCTCCAATACTACTTTGAGTTTGTCCTCCAGAATATTCTCTTATGTCTTCAGTATGCACCTCGTATATGTCAGGTTGGCGTGTTGTCGCGTAATTCGATAGGTTTATTTGGTAGTTTGTCGCTGCTGTGAAATTTGGAGCTGGCGTCGCCTGCCATGAGTAAGATGAGCCCCGGCCGGCTACCCCAGCGCAGTCGGGGGCTATTGATATGCACATGTCATAAGCTGTATCGGGTTTGTTTGAAAACTGGAGTAGCTCAATGTCACCCTGTAACCAAGCACTTTGATGTTAGCTATGTGTAAACAAAATTAAAGAGCATGGTCAAGATCTTAATATTGCTATCAATATTCAGAATCACTTGCTCAGTGGTTTGCGCTCCTGATTACTGATCCGAGTGGATTCGATTCCTACTCAGGATAAATATTTATGTGATGAGCAAAGTTTGCTCTGTCTTTACTTACTTCATAGTATTGGTCCGCTGTAGCCTGAGCACCCACCACCAGGACTCCAGCCAAGTTGAATGTGCTGCCTGGCTTGCGATCTAGTTTCAGGGTCCCTTTCACCTGACAGTCTACCAGGAGAGTAGCTGAGTCGCCTTTTATGCTCACTGCTATACGGTGCCAGCTGTTAAAAAAAGAAAATTGAGCATCTTAAATCTTTCGAAATTCTAAGTTTCTCTACTTCGCTAAGCTCATACATTTTGGTTGAAACAAATTTAAGATGTTATTATTGCAGTTTTACTCATAATAATATAGTTCTTTCTTATTTCTTACTACACTCTCTATACAGATTTTGATACCTAAACATTTAATAATTATTTCTTATGGGTAGGCCCACGTTGGGCGCCATTTATGAGGTGGCTAACTAGCGGTAGAGAAAATAAGACCATTTTTTTTTTCTATGTGATAGGTAGCAAACGAGCAGACGGATCACCTGATGGTAAGCGATTACTGCCGCCCATAGACACCCGCAACACTAAAGGAGTCACAAGTGCGTTGCCGACCTTTGAAATGGGATGGGGGATGGGGGAATTGGGGGGTGGGGGGGGGGGGGGGGGGTTAGGCCTCCGCTATCCTCACTCACTCGGCGAAACACAACGCAAGCGTTGCTTCACGCCGGTTTTCTGTGAGGCTGTGGTATCACTCCGGTCGAGCCGGCCCATTCATGCCGAAGCATGGCTCTTTCACGGTTTAGGGCCTAGTCACCTTTAATATCGTTTATCAACGTGGGCATTGCCAAAAATAAAGTATGCAAAAACAAAAGTTCCCTCGTAACAGCGGAGCGCGCGTGTTGTGCCTGTCGCACACTCTTTGTAGACGACCGGCGAGCACAACGTCCTAGTGGGCTGTGTCTCCCGAAAACCAAAAACACAGAAATCCGGACCGACGGAGTTTATTGTTTATAAAACAAATCAGCACCCAATAATGTCCAAGATAAAAACAAAGAACACATTAAAATAGTCCACAAGCAATAAAAACTAAAAGTAGTTCACAAAAAATGGCGGGCACTACTTCAAACAATTCGGGCACTAAATGGTCTAACTGGCCCTGCTAGGTTAACGTTCACTAAAATTTATGAACACTGTTCGGCACTAATTTTAAATGTTCACTAAACAGTTAACACACAATAGTCACAACAATTCTCGCTACGAAGAAATCGTCCAGGTGGATTCACCGGCGATGAAGGTACGAAAGTCCAGTCCAATAACACTAGTGGAAGTACGCCTGGGCTACACAAGAGCACACCGGGCGGTACTGCTACAGGAACGTAGCACGCTTGGGTCCGAAGACACACTGGGCCACGTAGTTAACACGGGAACTTCAACACACACACTGGGTACTTGTCGCGGTAACTGTCCACTAACTGGTTCGTAGCACTTCACTTTCTTCACTTGGAGAACTGTTCACTGTTCTGAACTGATGATCAACTGATTTACAACTGACGCCGCGGTGCAGCTCCGCGCGGCTTATATAAGGAGCATCGACTTTTCCATACTTTTCGCCGTCTGCCGAGAGTTTTCTTTTTACGCACACATACGAACACACACACGCAAGTGACGTGCCAAGGATTGCCCCTTGCTCCATCTCTCGGTCTTTCTGGAAAGTATCTCTGTCTATCTCACTTATTTTACGCAAGTCTGACAGAGACCGAATGACACCAGAATATTCGCGCCATCTGTTCCATCCTTGACGAACTCTGGAATGTTCTTCATCAGTTGAAGAACAGGCTGACTTAGCAGTTTTGCTACTCGACGATAGATGTCGCTTCTCCAATCTTGTATGGAACTGCTGTAACTATGCGGTGTGCCTTAGGCTTTACTACAGACCACCGCTCCTAGATGGCGCTAGTAGTCACGTTTGCAGACATTGCGCGCGTATCAAAATACCACAGCGCGCGGTTTTCAAAATATCTGGCGCCAAATTCAAATAGGTTGAAACTGTCCGCAACATTCTCCCCCCGGCGAAGACTCCCTGTCGTAGCCTCGATTCTCATTGGGAGGACAGTTTCCCTTTTCTTTTCATCTTCAATCCGTCGTTGGTCTGCGGAGTTCTCTGACTTCCGTTCCGTTGACGTGATGGTGGCGTGATAGCATCTTCATTTCTTTGATGTCCCAACAATCTGTCTTCTATGACCGGATCTAGCTTCTTCTCCAAAATGTTGTGAGATTCTGCAGCTTCATGCTGGGCCTTGATCTCGTCGAAGCGATCCCGTTGAGGAACTGACATCTTTTTCCGGCGACTTTCAAACGGCGCAACTGAGGTGTAGTTGCTATGCGCCAGTTTCTGTTGCGACGCTTCCGTGGCGAACGACCTCCTTTGCTCCACGGTCTTCAGCTCTCCACGATTCTCTGCAGTAGTTATCAGGAAGCGTGGTCCAGGATCCCATTCATGGTCCTCGGTGGTTGAGCTGGCCCAACTTCTTGGACTTCTCATTGCGTCGACTTCTTCAATCTTAATGTTCCTGGGAGGTTCCCGTGGCTTGACCTCCCCCCGTATTAGTCCAACCCCATGGCGTCTGTCGACTTTCTTCCGTGTCTTCTTGGAAGTCCCACGCGCTGTTCCGTCCTCTGCATCTTTTTCACGTTGGAGCAGTCTTTTAGGTGCATCTTCATAGATCTGACTGAGCTGGTAGTCATCTTCTTCGATAGTTCTTACGTGCAGCACAGCGTCTCTTCTCCGTTTGCGGATAAGAGACCGTGGAGCTACTCCGTGGATGACCCAACCAAGCTTCGTCCTCGACGCTATTGGCTCCATCCGTTTTCCCGTTCGTAGTTCTTGGGTTACGGTGAGATGGCAGTTGTCTGAGCCTATAAGCAGACTCGGTTGCGCGTTGTCGTAGCAAACTTCGGCTGGCTTCAAGTTTTTCAAGTGCGCAAACTTCAATATCTTTTTTGGCACCGACTGGAAGTGAAGCTGAAGATTCTTGACTGTTCGGCCTTGGATGTCGAACCCCTCTTCTTGGCTTCGTCCCCTGACGCGCAACTGCACTCTTCTGCTGTGATCTTCACTTGTCGAAGAGCTTACTCCATTGATGTGAAGAGGCTTTTCAGGTCCATCGGCTTGAAGTTTCTGCGCCAACTCTTCACTGACGAGCGTGACTGTTGATCCCTCGTCGACTAGAGCGTACGTCGATATGCTCCCGGCCGGTCCCTCGACTATGACCGGGCCCATCTTCAGTAGCACCGCATGACTCCCTCGGGCAGCGGTAGCTACAGACATTACCGCTTCCTGGCTTCCAGACTCCTGTGCTGTCTTATTCCCTCGCAACTGGCTGGTTCGCACTGGGATAATGTGTAACAGTGAGTGATGGCTGCACTCACATCCATCAACACCACATCTCTTGGCCCTGCAGTTTCTGCGTGCGTGTTTCTTCTCCAAACACCTGAAGCATAATCTCTGTCCCTTGGCCCAATCCCACCTTTCCTTTGGACTAAGGTTCTTCAACTTCCGGCAGTCTTCGATGCGATGACCACCTCCGCAGCAGGGACAATTCAATATTTCTTCAGTGGCGCTGATTGTATACACCACTTCTTCCTTCTTCCGGCCATTACAACTGGTCGCAGAAGGCACCTTCTTCCGGTCTTGATGACTGGTCGCGGAAGGTCTTTTCTTTTTCTTCCTCGTGGTGTGGGTGAAATAGACAGCTGCTTTCTTCCGGTCTTCATGACTGGTCGCGGAAAGCTCCTTCCTCCGGTCTTGGTAACTGGGCGCAGAAGGTGTAGGCTTCTCATCCCTTCGGGCGGCCGTGACTGTACTATGGTCAGTAGGTCGCACATATCTTGACACTCTGTCCGCCTCTCTATTCAGAAACCTGGACAGTGTGACCACTTCTGGCTCACTGGTAGTGGTATTCTCCTCCGAAGCGAAGTCGCACCATCTGCTCATCATGTGGGGACTCAGCTTGTCCACTATCTCTTGGGCCAACATGGGATTGTTCAAGAAGCCTCGGCTGTCGACGGCGTTCAGAACAGTGACAATATTCTGGACTTGAACGGCAAAGCGGTTCAGTTCTCCGGGACTTGTTATGCGTGGTAGTGCCTTTATGTCTTCTATTGCCTTGTTGATGATCGACTCAGGACGCCCATAGCATCTCTCCAATGTGTTCATTATCTGCTCTGGATCTGTTGCGGTGAAGAGTAGGGCTTGCACTGTCTCTCTTGCTTCTCCTTTTAAGCATGTCCGTAGGCGTGCAAGGTTCTCGCTGGCTGAGAAGTTGTAAATCTTCGTAGAGTCCCTCATCGCAGCTTTGAAGGGCAGCCATTCTCCTGGCGCTCCCGAGAACGTAGGGAGCTCAGATGCCTGTCGTGGCGGTGGACGAGTGCGGACGATCTCCTGCAGGACCTCGGCGAGTCGCTCGATTCCTCTTCCAGGGCTTCGACGTCGCGTTGGTGTCGGCGATCTTCTGCGTTCTGTCCGGCGAGGCGTTTCTTCAAACGGCTCTTCAACAAAATCTTCCTTGACAGGTCTTCTGGCTTGATCTTCAGTATTCTGTCTTGAAGATCTTCTTTCTTCATGTACTGCGTCTTCGAAGACGGTGTTCTTCGTCTTCTCCCCCCGTAGAGTGCTTGGGGGTCGACGGGTCTCTTGTAACCAGCTGTGGACGCGGCTGTGAGTTGCCATTGTGTCCACTCCCTCAGCTTCCTCCTCTTCAGCTTCAATGGCGGCGATTTGTGCTGCAAGCCTCTTCTTGACGAGTTCTTCCCGCGCTTGGAGCTGTAGACAATGTAGCCCAACAAGCTCCTTTTCCGCCTCGTACTCCGCTTGCCGAATCCTCGCGATCGAGCTAGCAGTTGATCGAACTGATCCTCTCGATGACCCCTTTTGGCGTGACCACGTCGCCATGATGTCACCGGCGACCCTCCGAGCACGTGGTCCAGCAGAGGTGTTGACCACGTCTTCTGTCACGAAGGCGGCGTGAGGCGACATACCTTCCGGCAGGTGGTATGCGGTTCAGTCCCGAACGCTTCCGCTGGTCGGGTCCATGGCGTCACGAGCGGCAGCATCCTCAATGTAGGCGGTGTCCAGAGCAGCATGTGAATACACCGCTCCAGACCACTGGCACTGACCCTGGGCTGCGCTTGACGTCTTCGTCCCGTCAGCGACCCTGGTGGCGACGGGAACTCCCATCACGGTGACGGCACTCGAGGTTCCCCTGATGCAGGCAGAGGTGACGGCGGCAGCACCCTGGGTGCGCGCGTCGTCGACAAAAATCCTCCCTCCGGCGTGCGGCAGGTCGAGCATCACGTCTGTGATGGCGTCCAAGCGGCGATCCCCCTCAGCTTAACCGTAGGTGGCGGGCGCGCTGTAGATCCCTTTGGAGTCGGCGGCTGCTCCATTGCGGTGCGTGGCCGCGGTGGGCAGGCCCACGTGGCACGCAACGACGTCGGCTGCATCGGCGTGGCGCGAGGAAGCAACCCTGTCGACTCCCTCCGGCGGCCCCGTCGACAGCTGCTGCAGCAGGCGCGGCGTGTCCGACACTTTCCCCAACTCCTTGGCAGACTGGCTCCTGGTCTTCATGGTGGCGCTGGCTCCGACGATCCGGCTCGAAGGACCAGAAAACTGTAGACGACCGGCGAGCACAACGTCCTAGTGGGCTGTGTCTCCCGAAAACCAAAAACACAGAAATCCGGACCGACGGAGTTTATTGTTTATAAAACAAATCAGCACCCAATAATGTCCAAGATAAAAACAAAGAACACATTAAAATAGTCCACAAGCAATAAAAACTAAAAATAGTTCACAAAAAATGGCGGGCACTACTTCAAACAATTCGGGCACTAAATGGTCTAACTGGCCCTGCTAGGTTAACGTTCACTAAAATTTATGAACACTGTTCGGCACTAATTTTAAATGTTCACTAAACAGTTAACACACAATAGTCACAACAATTCTCGCTACGAAGAAATCGTCCAGGTGGATTCACCGGCGATGAAGGTACGAAAGTCCAGTCCAATAACACTAGTGGAAGTACGCCTGGGCTACACAAGAGCACACCGGGCGGTACTGCTACAGGAACGTAGCACGCTTGGGTCCGAAGACACACTGGGCCACGTAGTTAACACGCGAACTTCAACACACACACTGGGTACTTGTCGCGGTAACTGTCCACTAACTGGTTCGTAGCACTTCACTTTCTTCACTTGGAGAACTGTTCACTGTTCTGAACTGATGATCAACTGATTTACAACTGACGCCGCGGTGCAGCTCCGCGCGGCTTATATAAGGGGCATCGACTTTTCCATACTTTTCGCCGTCTGCCGAGAGTTTTCTTTTTACGCACACATACGAACACACACACGCAAGTGACGTGCCAAGGATTGCCCCTTGCTCCATCTCTCGGTCTTTCTGGAAAGTATCTCTGTCTATCTCACTTATTTTACGCAAGTCTGACAGAGACCGAATGACACCAGAATATTCGCGCCATCTGTTCCATCCTTGACGAACTCTGGAATGTTCTTCATCAGTTGAAGAACAGGCTGACTTAGCAGTTTTGCTACTCGACGATAGATGTCGCTTCTCCAATCTTGTATGGAACTGCTGTAACTATGCGGTGTGCCTTAGGCTTTACTACAGACCACCGCTCCTAGATGGCGCTAGTAGTCACGTTTGCAGACATTGCGCGCGTATCAAAATACCACAGCGCGCGGTTTTCAAAATATCTGGCGCCAAATTCAAATAGGTTGAAACTGTCCGCAACACTCTTATAAATCTACAATACGGCATACGATATTGCCGTATTCTCCAGTTATTAATATAGGGTTGTTTGTTATTAACGCGAAATCCGGTGGTAAAAGTGGTAATTCTCATGAAACTGAACAACCTTTTTGTTTAAAAATCCCAAAAAAATATTTTTCCTATAACAATAATAACTGTTGAGCCAAGTTTGTAAAAAAAGGATTATCTTTTTGGATTTCTGTTAAGTTGTAGAACAAAAGTAGTTCAATTTTACAAGTAGAACGATAGTTGATAACCTAAGAGGTATAATACTCTTGTATACATTATTATTATCTTGGACGGACCGTCCTAAGTCCGTGGTCGTCTTTCGGCTGATGATGATTATTATCTTACTGTAACGATAGAGCGGAAATTCCCATTGTTGTATCTTAAGTACAAGAAAAAGAATCCATCAGTTTCAATATATGTAATACCTATATAATACTCAGTTTAAATGACAGGCACATCATGGGCTTAATTTGCGTTACTGTCACTTCTTTGCTTCATAAAAAAGGCAAAGCCGATAAAAACGTGCAACATATTTGCATGAAAATTAGTCCTAGTTCAAAATATATCAACAACAACATACTAAAAGCTCAAGTACAGTGTAGAACACGCTACCGTCTTACGGAAGAATTTAACGAGTAATGCATATCGTAGCTGCGAAGTAAAGACAAGTCTAAAAAGCTTCGCATGTTTATCAATACATACGTATTAATCATGTTATGTATACAGGTAGGGTTTGCATTATCCGTTAAAATTTACTATCCGGATAAAACGGATATTTAATTTTAAAATATCCGGATATCCGGATTAAACGGATAATTCGGATAATTTTGAAATACTTTAAGAGTTAATAGTTTTCTTCGTTAAATGTATTTTTTAAATAGGGTGTACGGGAATAAAATGTAAAAAACACATTGCCACCCAGATTATTCTATTTCCAACACCGTCAAAACGGAATAAGGTAAGGATTTATTTCAATAACTTCTTAATTATACGGATACTTATTTATTCTCTCCAGTCCAGAAGCTTGAAAACATCTTCCAGGGTATTGGTGAACAGTTTCGGAGAAATACCTATGTAAGTGTCACCCCTCACAGCAGCCTAGGTTTCGAATTCTAATCCTAGACTGCCATGGTGGTGTTTTCGCACTCCAACACTTTGATATATTGATAATCTCTTTCAAATCAAATGAAAGTCTTTCTCATAGTCCATTAATGCCAATCATAGTGGCTGATTATACTCTTCAGTCTTCTATTATGTTAAAATATGTGCCGAAAAGTATAATATATGTGGTCTATTATAGTGAAACCTTTTCGGAACTGGCTTGTCTGAGTGGCTAAATATCATCATACCTTCGTGCGAAACGATTTGTAATGACTCTAAAAACAGTTTGTAAAAAATAGATCTTCTCATTTTCTTGGTCGGTTCACTCTTGACAGAATGGTCGAAGTCATCATGTCGTATAATTCATTCCAATAAAAAAAAGCAAAAGGTAAACAAACATAGTATGCAGATGACATTGACATGTGTCAGTCCCATAGTAAGTTTGTTTACATTTTGCTTTTTTTTGATTGGAATGAACTATAGCTTTATTGGCCCGTCGAATAATACGTCACCATTTCTCTCACACCGCAGCTCTACTATGGCATTCATTTAGGGGATCTCCCAGCGCAGAGTTGAACTGATATGCCCAGCGCATGGGAGACCTGCGGCGTGTTCTGGTACCTTTGACTTTGCCCTAACCAAACCAAACGCTTAATGGATGCATCTCTTGCATGTTACAAAACTTTGTAGATTAACGTTTACCTATTCATGTTTCCTGGGATCACCATCAAAACAAAACAGTCGGTAGACATGACTCTAGAAATAAGATGGTTCTATAGATCTTCAGCAGGATATTCTTTTTTCGTATCTTCATCTCCTACAGTCAAGCCCGGGAAATACGGACTTCGGTACAGAGCCTCAGGTCGATCTGGCTCTTGGGTCTTTAACCACATTTCTGACAGATAAGCTTATTATGGTAGCTTATATAATTATTTGTGCTATGAACTTTTTAACTTATTTTAAGAATACAGCAGATAGAAATAAAAATAATTACGAAATTGAGAGTTGTTTCATGTTGTCTTCTTTATATCCAGAAGCAAATTACTGATAAGTTTTTCCTTAGCTTAGTGAGGCAGGGTGGTGAATTTTGTACTTACGATACATAAAATCGAATAGTGGTGTATCCATACTAAAACAGAGTCTCTACATAATTTAAATATCTACCTACTTTTACTAAAAAGACTTTTTTTTTTCTATTAAGACCTGCGAAAGAGCATTAGTTGACGTAATTCGATTAAAATATGCTTCTGTAATCTCCTTTTAAACAACTTTTATATTATCCGGATAATTCACTACAAATAATCCAGATAATAAAATTGGCGGATATCCGGATAAAACGGATATCCGGATATCCGGATTGCAACCCCTATATACAGGTGAACGAAGTAAAGCAATATTTAAAGGTGTAGTCGCTACTCATGAAGCTGAACAATTTTTGTGCTATGACTGCAGAAAACCATTTGGCAATTCGAATTTTAGTATTGGCCGATTAGCTGATTTATATAAAAAAAACGTGTTAATCAATTACTAACTTTATTTATCGTGAAATTGTACTTGCTCGTATACCTTTTAGATAAATCCTATGACAAAGTTGAAGTCGAAACTACTCTCAAACTGTGGTGTTCCGTAAATGAGACAAAAATAGTTGATACTCCCTGTAAGAGCGGACTGGCAGAGATCACATAGCAACGTTATATATCGCGCGCGCGAAGATTTTTGTCACGCCTGTGAAGGTTACATTTGAAAGGTTTAGTAGTTTCTAAGTCACTCACTATCCATCAGCAACGTTGACTCGGTAGGTAAGCATCTCATGGTCTTGCGGGTCGCCACGTGTGTCTTCATAGTACAGCTCTATCAGCTCGCCCACCACAAGTTGCAGTTGCTCGTCGCCGGCGTCAGAGTACAGCACGAACACTGGGTTTTGGTCTGTGTCTGCGCAAACAATTGTATAGGGTACAGTAGGGTCAGAACCGTATTACTACGCCAATCGCGTACCCCTGAGTTCAATAGCAATTTATAATTATATACACTACTCTTTATACTACTCTTGAAAATCAACTCCTTGCTTCATGGAATGTAAGTACTCCACTCCACGTAATTTGGTCTAGGAGAAAGTTTTTTCGTATAATATTTTGTAGGTATTAAGTTGTCATCAAACCTTTTTGGTTGTACTGTTTGTATCTGGCTGATTTTTATACAATTTTATGTTGATATTTTATATAAAAAAAGAAAAACTACATATTTTTCCGCATATTTTTATGGTTGGTTTAGGCGATTATCACACGGGAGGCGGTTAAGAAAAGAAATGTATGAAAACCGCGCTAGCCTGTGTGCAAGGCTAGCGCGGTTGGCGAGCAACCGCGTACCAGGCGGTAGCCGCCGCGGCTACATACATTTCTAGTACATTTAACTACATTTTCCTACCGCGGCGGCTGCCGCCGCGGTCAGAAACCGCCTCAGTGTGCGATCGCCTTATTATGGTTTAAATGAGTTGAAGCATCGAAGAAATTCGGTATGTATTATGGAATTAAATAAAAAAATATATTGCGACTCAATTCAGAAAACAAAAAATAAGTTCAAAAACTAAAACTCGACTACGGAAAATCTCTCTCTGAAAAGTATGAAACAAGAAAGTATTATAATAGTGACGTTCAGAGGATGGCTGTGGTCGTATGCCAGCGTGCATACGACATCCACACATCACTATTATAATACTTTCTTGTTTCATACTTTTCAGAGAGAGATTTTCCGTAGTCGGGTTTTAGTTTTTGAACTTATTTTTTTAAATTATTTTGGAGTTTGGCTCACATTTGACACAATTATCGAGCGAATGCAAGCAAAGCAGCAGGTGACAGCTAGTAATATATATATATTTGGAATGTGCTCGTTAAGCCCTTTCATTTCATACCGAACACGGTACCTTTTGAGAAAAAATTTTTTTGGTCGTGACTTTATGTCTTCTAGAGGGCGCCATATTGAATTTTACGTGACGTCACATGGCCTATAATCAGCGGACAATCAAGACGCTTCTAATGATACCTCATTTGTCAGATTCTAATAAGTAGTTTAGAAGTTATGCGGGATCAGATGAACATACATACATACGGGTCAAATCGTAACCCTCCTTTTTGCTTCGCCGTAGTCGGGTAAAAATAGGCTGTATACGGGTCTAGTAAGGTGTCAGTAACAGTAGCACAAAGTTGATTCAAAGAAACACTTGAAGGTCTGGGAATTATGCCTTTAAAGATGCGCATAACCTACGAAGAAACTTTTTCCCGACCTAATAATACATTTGGAGCAAAAAAATGAGTTTTCTTACAAAGTATATTGATTGATTGTTCATTTTAATAGGCATAGGTACTAAAGATACTCCCAATGTACAAATAATATCAAGAGTTACTGATATCATTTGTAAAAGAGATTTCTTCTTACATCCATAAGTAAACTAACTATTTTTATATATTAGTATAGCTACTGAACCTTTTACTGTTATGTGTCATATGTTGTGTTTATTGGCCGGTTTTTCAATTTCACAATTTGCAAGCCCTTGGCATTATCTCACCTAGTGGTAAGTGACGAAGATGGCAGCGGGCTTACAAATCCCTGGTTATCTTATTTCCATGCCAGAACACATCGATGCTATTGAACATTGATTTTGGCGGCAAGACGGGCTTAGAAAATGCCCTACCACCAACCAAACCGAGTCCCACAAAGTTGGACCTCGCCGGAGAACGAACCGGCGACCTCCTGATTTGAAACGAGCAGGCTGCGGCGGCGGTTAGCTATTAGACCCTACGACTAGGGGAATGATTGTAAACATTCCGGAAGTTCACAGAGACAACGCCATGAGTATCTGCTAGTTTGAAAACGTTTTATAAGTTCCAAATTGAAACTAAATACAATCAATTCATAGCAGATAAGGACGTAATGCTTTGCATAATAATCCATTTGATAATCAGGGCTTAACTGCCTTCAATCTTGATGGCTTTGGTAATCAATCAGGTTGACGTTAGCTGGGTTGAAGGTTGCGTGCCTACCTACATTCAATCTTAATCAGAAAAGGCATTATAGCGGAAATTGTGTAGTATCAATAAAGATGGAAAATACGATAGATATATTTTCTACCGATATTGTCGGTTAAAATCCCCCGATACAATCGAAAACTTTGTTTTTGTAAATCAAAACTTTTAGGTAAAAGTTGTTTTTTCGACCATCCACTATGGTGACTCTGTTTTTCATCAGATCTGCGAAATTGTGAATGAAACTTATTTATTGATCATTTATTTCCATACCCGAAGTTTTCTACTGTAAAAGTGCACAAAATTCCTTAATCAATGAGCTAAAGAGATAAATATAAATGGGATCTTCTACTAAAAGGAAAAGCCTGATTAATTTAGTTTCACCTTTTCTTTCACCTTTCTTTTCTCTTTTTGGTGTAGTAAAGATTGTATCTATTCCTGTTTTTATCCATCTCGTATGATAACTACCCAACAAAATCAGACCTTTACATACAATTTCCTAAGTATTTCTCAGCCATCGCTGTTGTCGAACGACTCGATTCTCATCATAATGAGAAATCCTTTTTATACATAGTTACACGCAAATTCTCATCTAAAATTATTTAGTTATTAAAAGTAGTGAAGTCTGAAAGACAACCAAGTGTAATAGATAAGAAAGCAAAAAAGTTTGACTAAGTACATAATCTGGCTAATATACATATTGTATACTCTGGCGTTAACTAATTCAAATTGGCGTGAGCTTTAAACAGTTTATCAGAGTGCTTTATTCTGATATATCGTGGGATTTACACGTGACTTGGCCCTTAAACATTATGATAGGAGTATATTTAGACTATCAATAGTTAAACATTCCCGGGTTTTATTCGATCAGATCAGACAGAAATATTTTAAAGAAAACGAATCACTTAATTTGTATAATTAGTGATACCAAGTAGTTTAAAATAGCGATGAAACAATTACAGGTTAACAATTACAATAACGATTACAATTATTTATTAAAATAATCGCTAATTACAATCACAATTATTGAAATTTAAATCGATTTTTATCATATTTAGGACTGATAGTGTTATAATTATAATAAAAGTGCCTGGATTGTTAAAAGACTATTATACAGGTTGTAACAAAATTGGTGTAGGACCCGTTAACTGGGGATTCTACTCATCATACTGAACAACTTTCGTTGACTTTGCTGAAATCACAAAAAAAATGGACTTTTCATACAATACAAATTGGTCAATCTGTTTTGCCATTTTTGTATGAAGAGTCCAAAAATTTTTTTGCGATTTGAGCAAAGTCGTAGAACAAAAGTTGTTCAGTACGATTAGTAGAATCCCCAGTTAACGAGTCCTACACCAATTTTGTTACACCCTGTATAGGTAGGTATTAAAATATCAAAGTACGAAACCTAAAACATGACCCGTCAAAACTTATAAGCTATATGTTTAATGTCCTTCAACTTTAAAAACAATATACAGGTGTAATAAAAAGGTGCAGTAATAGTTCAAGGTGGGCTTCTCCTCATCAAACTGAACAACTTTTGTTCTAAAATTTTGTTGAAATCGCAAAAAATATTTTTAGACATTTCATACAAATCGATCAGCTAGCGAGCCAAGTTTGTATGAAGACTACAAATTTTTTTTGCGATTTTAACCCAGTTGTAGAACAAAAGTTGTTGAGTTTACGAGAAGAAGTCCACCTTGAAGTATTACTGCACCTTTTATTACACTTTTATTGCATACAGGGTGTTAAAAAAGTGCGTTTGAAATTTTAAGGGGTTACTCATACTCAAGTATAGAATCCAGGAAAAATATTGAAAAAATCCGTTCTTCAAATGTTTTTTTCAGTTTTTCATACAAATTCTTGATTCACTATTCAGGTTTAGTATGAGAATCTGAAAAATAATAATTGAAGAGCGGATTTTTTCAATATTTTTCCTGGGTTCTATACTTGATTTCGAGTAACCCCTTAAAATTTCAAACGCACTTTTTTTAACATCCTGTATTTTGGTATTATTTGTTGGCATAGGTAATCAGAATCTCGAAATTCTATAGTGAGGTTTCTAGCGGAACGGTCTCGATAAAGTTTTGTCTTCTTGATATTTTAATTTAAAAGGGGTAATCGTAATTGTTAAAATAATTATCGTGAACATGACAATTACAATTTATTGTTAAAATGCCAATAATTTCCAATTACAATTAATTGTAATTGTTTCATCACTGGTTTAAAATAAAATAAATCCTTCATTTTCGACTGATATCTACGTATTTCAGTCGAGCAAGGCCTAAGGGATTACGAGGAGGTCTACAGTGGGGAATTAAGCAATTCGATTTTGTAATTACATCGCGGTATCTCTCCATCCTAAATTTAGGTCAAAGTAAGCCTTTCTTCTGTCTGTATTGGTTTTCTTATATCGACTTAGACGGATAGTTAAATAATTCACTTGATTTTTTCTATGACACCTTTATTATTTATTTGGGTTGGTCTCTTGATAACACGACTCCGTAAAGCAATAGTTCTAATTGATTCATGTTTTCATTTTTGCCTTGTTTGTAATTTCCTACAAAAAACTACTGTCATATTTCGATTAGATTTTAACTAAAAGAGAACGGGTTTCAGATAACAACGTGTGACAATATGTCGAAATTTCTCGTTTTTCATAAATTTTTCCGCTAATCTAGTTACTGTTGGAAAAGCCTCGTTTATTTTTTGACTCTATCGTCGCAATTTACAAAGGTTTCACGTATCTGCTACAAGTATCAATAGATAAATATCGGAACATTACTGCGTATTACTCAAGCTGTTTAGAAATTCAAAGCTAAAAGATAAATATTTAACTAGTTACGCTCAATTGGACGATGACCTGAATTTTGAGAAATAAACTGAAATAAACTCTAATAAAATGCTAAAATAAACTCTAATGCGTTGGTTGATTGAAGAAAAAATACCGAGAATCTGCTGAAAATAAAAAGTTTGGATTTGACCTTTACTCTGTACAGAAACTTATAAAAACTGGCCTAGTGCAAGTCGGACTCGCGCACCTAAAGAGACAAACTTCACTTTGCCGTTGGAAAACTGTCGTCCCCATACATCGACATAGGTTGCGGTCAGTTTACGAACTTACAAAGATTACATACAGATTGCGTTGACTTAGAAGTTAGAAGTTTGATTTTTTCACAGCTCCAAAGGATTGTAGACCTAAGTATTTGATATTAATTTCAACTTGATACCTCCAAGCGTTTCTCAGAAACAGGGTCTTGACAGACAGACAGACAGACGGACAACGAAGTGATCCCATAAGGGTTCGTTTTTTCTTTTGAGGTGCAGAACCCTAAAAAGTATCCCCTAGTTTAGGAGATGGCTCTGCTAAGCAAAATTATTGAAGTAAAAGAGATGCACTACATGTAATTATAGCATACAGGTACTAACTAAAAACTTTGTAATTCTAAACAATCAGAAACTTTCATGGTTCAAGAAAAGAAGCAAGCTGGAGTTTCACCATGATACGATACAGTCTACGATACAAACTTTTTAAAATTTGTAATTTTGTGTCATTAATTTGATTTGCTGAAATATGAAAGAAACAAAACCACTATAGCAAATTAGTTTTATAGACGCAATTAGCAAAAAATAAATAGAAATTAAGAATATAGCAAACATTTTTAAAAGTTTACCTTTATCTTATTTATAATCTGTGTTTATCTTTGCAATGAGTTTGAGAATTGATTTGTCCATATAGGCCCTCTTACCTGCCGCTGTGCCGCTTGTTAACTATGTCAACAACCCATATCGTCTTCCCACAGCTAGGGCACGGGTCTCATAGTTCGGGAAGTTTAGGCCATACTTCGCACACGGGGCCAAGTCTGGCTTAAAATATATATTCTATAGTCATTTATAAACTGTTTAGGTACTAACTATCATTACTATCATCCTACCATAACTATCATTATTCCTTCCACGAGATCACTGCGCAACTATAAAAAAGATGAACAACGTACTTGGGAGTCGAATCACGGTGAGAATTGAGAAATCCTCAGGGAAGGTATTGTAGAACATTCCGGCTGCTGGTTGGTGCAGTGTAGCGTTTTCGTTGAGTCGAAGCGCGGTGTAGTCGTCGCGGTGTTGGTGGGCTGGCTGGGACGCCTGGGGCAGCTGGCACCGCCCCGGCACCAGCGTCACGCCATCTGGCAGGGTGCCGTGTTCACGCACCGCTGACAGTACGTCAAATATCTCTAGTTCTTCTGTAAAGCATAAAAAAATCGGTTATGCCCAATTGCCCAAGTAATCTTATGTCGATTTTGATTACGATCATAACTGAAATAAAACTTGACTTCCGATCGTAAAATACAACTGTTCTTTACCCCAAAAACGTAAAATACAACTGTTCTTTACCCCAAAAAAAAAAACGTTTACACTTCGGAAATCTCGATAAAGAAAAATCTTCCTGTCACCAGTGTAGTATGGATTTAATGGCTGTAATTTTTATCAGCATAAGAATTACTCGTGTAAGGCGCATTTTATGAAATCATCCATTTCTTTACCGTCCCTGTCTAATCTCCAATTCAATGATGTGAACATAAATATATTTTTGTAAAGGGTTGGTTTTTCGAAAAGATTAATGATTCGAACCATGGGCGTATATGTATAAGGGGGGGGGTATAAGGAGTTCGAACCCCCTCCTTAGCATATGAAAAAATTATCGCGGAATATTCAACGCATGACACGTAAACGTAAAATTCGCTGGAATTGAATGGCTACTTTGGCATAAATGAGCAGTTTGCATGTTTTTCTGTTTCGTGTAGATGCAGTTTATCACAAAAATTTTAAAATTTTTCATTGAACCATACTATTGTGGTTGGCATGAAATTTCTTAAAAATGCTGTTAATCTGAGGCTATTTTAATCTATTTATTTATTTCATGCCTGAAAAGACAGACACTAAAACAATTTTCAAATTTAAATTGTTTTAGTGTCTATGTCTTTTCCACCTTGACTGCCTCCTTGCTCTAGTGGTTAGTCCGCTCGCTTCACATAAGTAGGTCGCGGGTTCGACTCTCGGCGGAGTCCGTAGGACTCGGTTTAGTTGGTGGCAGGAAATATTCTGAGCCCACATCTGGCTAGCTACCACCGTCGTATTCTTACTTAGGCTTACCAATCAAAGAAGTAAACATATATGCCCAGTTAACATATCCCATTGAGCTTTAGGGTTTGGTGAATTCGTGCTCACCTAGAGCCAATGAAGTCATATTTTTTTAAAAATACTGAAACGTAATTTCTACATGCGTCAAACATGTGCGACAAAAGTTAAAAAAACGTTACAAATCTCATTTCCAGGACTAATGTACGAAATACCTAACAAGAATCTGTCCTTATTATTACAAAAGGCTATCGTAAAGTACCCGTAAGGGTAAAAAATACTCACACGAAAGTGTTTAAGAACGATTTGATAATTCCCATATTTCTGGACCGTCGGACCTCCCCCCCCCCTTATGAAAGCTATAGCTACGCCCATGATTCGAACGCCTACATAAGGAACAGAGTAATGGTTCACCAAAAATCAAGCTCATTACTATGCGCAGGCATGCGTCTGTAAAATATAAATTGAAAATATAACATAAGCAAACAAACAAAATATGTATTTACTTACCATCCGCTTTTCCTTTAGAGAATACGCAAAACAATAAGAGGAGGAAGTATCCTCCCGCAAATTGAGCCATTTCGGCCCAAAAATGTGTGTTGGGGTTTTTTTATTTGCATTCGGGCCCATCCCGGGGTCCGCTTTGATGGAGGCTGCGCCGGGATCCGGCCCTCAGGCGCCGCAGGGGCCGGCTGGGACCACTGGGGACATGCCGGCGTCCTCGCGCCCAGAACACGACTGCCACTCTGGATCCGGGCTCACCACAATGCCTCGCCACTGTACTAGTGAATCGGTGTCAAAACAATAAACATCAATGATTACTCGTCTTGATGGAGTAGCCAATCGGGAGCAAGTTTAATAACTTGTTAATTATATCGTTAGAATGAAATGAAGATTTAAACAGAATTCGCTTTGTTATTTACTTGTTGCATTAAAGAGTATTTGATTTGATTTGATTCATTTTCTTGTAGTGTTTAGCTTTTTAGTTGTATTTGGGAGCTTTGAGGATGTTTTGAGTTTCTGATAATTTATTAGATATTTATTAAATGATAGGTACGTAGTGAATATTAATCTTACCTCTTCGTTTTTGTGCTTCATTCACTATTAGATTTAAACATTTAAAACAAAGATTATTAGTTTAACAAAATAAGTGTAGGAACCGTTTACTGCGGCTTGTACTCGTCATACGGAAAAACTTTAGTTATTCATTTTTAAATAAAAAATATCAGAAAAAAAACTCCAGATATGTATATAAAAAGCTGACGAATTTATAAATGTGCCACACGATAAGAAGAAGAATTTCTAAATTGCTGATAATTAATTTGTACAAATTTTTTCGAGATTTCAGCTAATACTTAAAGCAATGTTCAGTAAAGCAACGGGGATACATGTTCTAGACCTATTTTGTTAAGCCTATAGAGGGTGTTAAAAAAGTGCGTTTGAAATTTTCAGGGGTTACTCTGAATAAAGTATAGAAATACAGGAAACATATTTAAAAAAACCGATCTACAACTTTTTTTCAGTTTTCCGCACAAATTCTTGATTCACTATTAAGATTAAGTACCTATGGGAATCTGTAAAAAAAATTGAAGAGCGGATTTTTTTGATATTTTTCTTTATTCTATACTTGATTCTGAGTAACCCCTTAAAATTTCAAACGCACTTTTTTAACAGCCTGTGTAGGGTCCTTTTAAAATATCTAAATAAAATTCAACAGTACCTTCTACTCATGAAACTCAATAACTTTCTCCAAGGACAATACTCAATCCGTAAAAAAATGTTAACTTCCCATAATAAAATGGAAACAATCTATCAATTAGTATGAGGAGTCCAAAAAGTTTTATAACTAGAAGCCGTGTTTAATTTTTTTCGGGCTCTTTTCGGGTAATTCCAGGACCGGGTTCCCATAGATTTTTTTTTTTGTTTGGGACTTCCTGCTTTTGCAAGGAAAAGGCAAAGGCTTCTCTGGCCATACAGCCTATTCTTACGTAGTTTGCTCTTCTCTAAATATTTTTCTATTTCATTTGAGTTCTCATTTATCAATTTCTGTCGTCTTTAACTTTTTCTCAATTCTTCAACAAAATGATAGCACTTTTGATGAAGATTTCATGGCCTTCTTGAGAGCACTCGAAACACAGTCTACACACTTTTATTTCATTATCCTACATATTAGACACTTAAATGGTACTTTATTGAACAATACACTATCAATATTATGCATTAAAAACCACGATATCTATTTTTTCGGATAATAAAAGAAAACTGACAAACTGTTGCTACGAGTTCCCGCCAAAAAGCCCGTTCCCATAGATAACCAAAAACTTTAACAGAGTGCAAGTGTGAGCAACTTTTTCTGTGAAACATTAATGAAATCGCAAAAAAGTTTTTATTTAAATTGATGGGCCAATCAGCAGCCAATTTTATATGGCGGGTCCTTTTCTGTAAAAGTAGTTCATGAGTGCAACTGAAATAAATAGTTTTCCACCAAAAAGCTCCAATCTTTTTGTACTAATTTGTGGTTTTAGTGTAAATGTTGACGAAATCTGTACTTACAGTAAGTAATACCTACCTATATATGCTTCGTGTGTAGAGCAAAACCATCATGCTAGTTAGTTCAATTACGTTCGTCTTTGAATATGAATATGTATATGTTTTGGTTTACGTGTGAATACAGGTAAAAATGAAATGCATGTTCCAATCGTTAACAACCCATATTTTCCCCTGCACTGCAGGGTCACACATTTCTTCCCATGCCTCGGGAAAGTTAGGCCATACTCCAAACACGGGGGCCAAGTCCGAATTGGTGGAGGTAGTGGGGCTAGTGGCCAACCCCTGTGTCAGAAGTTTTCAAGCAGCCTATAAGTGCTCCGACATAGCTTAACGACTGCCATCTAGCGATAGCAGCCGGTCGTGGCTCAGTGCAGCCTGTGTGGTCGCGTCGATCACGCAGGTTAACTGACTACAAGCACGGTCATAACCCGGATGGGTTTGACTGTTAGTAGTATTTATCTCGACCATCGACGTAGAAACAAATGGACCTCGACGGGTCAGCGCTCAAAAGTGTCCGAACCAAAAGAGTAGTAAAACGCAAAAAGAGGTCTAATTTCGCGCCAGTCTTAATTTGGTCGGCCGGCTGACTGCACGTCCAAAATGGCGTACTGCGTCGTGAAAAGTTGTTAAAACTATTTAAGTATAGTGAAAAAACAGGATGGAGTATCATATTTCCGGTAAGTACTTGCTTTATCATTTTAAAGTATTGTTTTGCTAAGAAATACAATAGTTTATTTTAATTTGAATTACGCATTTAGTTTGATTTCCATGAGCAAACAATTGAACATCACATCTTTGGAAGAAAAATTTTATAGAGTCGCTTTCAAGTATAAATTTTCTTATTAAAATATTTTGTTACTTTTTACTATTGTTTTATTACATGAAATATTTTATTTATTTTAGCTTTCCCCGAGATCCTATACGTTGTGCACTATGGAAAAACATTATAGCCGAATCGTGACGAGAGGAATACTTTGTTCTGAAAAAATTCCACTTTGTTTGCTCGAATCATTTTCACTTGTCTAATTCATATTTAAGCGTGTTTCTGTTTGTTATAAAAATCTAAACAAGATTCTGCAAAAATAAAAAATACTTATAAAACATAGCCAACAAAAAAACATTATAAGTGAAAGCTACTCCATTATTTCTCTGTCTTCACTCGAAGCTGCGTAAGGTGAAGTACGTTCCAGTCGAAGCTTCGTATGGTGATAAATTGTTGCAAACAAAAACAACCGTAATGCAATGACACACGATCTAAATGCAAATGTGTTGTTTCTATGCATATAGGTTAACTGCGGACGCTTTTTTCGTGAATTATGTACTAGACCCGCCGTCCATTTGATTCTATGTCGATGATCTCGACCGTGCTTCGCAAGGCACGTTAAGCCGATGATGCCGGCTGCTATTTCCAATTTTGGGAGAGTCGGTTAACAACGAATAAAATTAATACAAAGAAAACCGTACAGCAAAAAATACAATAAAACAAAAATAAAAAATATTATGTAGGTAATTGCAATTGTGTCTCAACTGATTGAAAAAGTGCCATCAATAGTGTTTTTTTCTTTTCTTCAACTTGTAATTTATAAGTAGATACTTTTGTATTTTGCAAGTACCTATTTATGTAATATCTATGTGTATAGTACAGGTTTACTACACTGTGTAGGTAGATAGATACAACACATAATATTATCTACCGCCTGCTGTCCTACGGCTTCAAAGTCCTCAACATTGGGGCGGGTCACGTACTCTCGTTTGCACATATTATAATCAGGAGAAGATTATAAACGGGATTTTACGTATCCTCTACGGTAGGTACAGGTGTAAAAAAAGCTGGCTTGCTAAAAACAAAATGCCTTATGACTTCTCCACTTACCCTTTGCTTGTAGAGTAAAATATTTTTGATAGTATTGACGTTTGATAAAATTAAGTCAGCTGACACGGTCATTATTTAACTATTGGGTGCACCTTGCCGTTCGCCTCGTCGTCGCCTCGCTCACATCTCCGCTCGTCTCCGCCGCTCACCGCTAGGCACAGCTCACACCTCTGCTTTTACAATGCATGATACATCTTCCCTCCTATCCACTGAAGCTAAACGGAGACAAGATGTGTAAATAACGAAATTTTATTGTTTGTTTAAAACACATCTCCTCTCCATTTTGGTGGGGTCCGGGCCTAATTCAGTCAGTATCGCGGATATAATATTTTTGATGCTCGTTGATATTAGTTGTTATACTGCCTTCATAAGAAAGAAGGCCGCAAAGTAATAGTAATAGTAGTAAGTAAGTAATAATAGTAGTAAGCAGTAATAGTCATTAGCCATAAACGAGAGCGGTACAGTCTACTTCAGCACTAATAGGGAATGTCGCGGACAGTTAAAGGTGGCTAGATGTTTCAGTTTTTTCGCCAGTAAATCGGATCTTAATAAACTTTATTTTAACCTTATTGGAACCCTATGAACTTATTACACTATATAGAATCGTTTCACCCATATTCTAAATAGGAGAGTGAAAAAAACAAGTACCATATAATATTGTATTTACAATATATTTTAAAACTTTCCTGACTCTTCGTAGTACCTACTAATCTTACCTTGCTTATGGGTAAAACATTATTATTCACCTATATAACCTACTAAAATATTAATTCGCTTGTATTTTTGGCAAAGGTTGGCGTAGGCTTCACAAAGGCGTCGAAGGATGACGATGCTTGTTAAAAGGGTTTTCTCTTAATATTAAGCGCAAGATATTGTTAACAATTATTTTCCTTTATCATAGATATATCGGCTTCTAATGGGTCCTATTAAAAAGATAATAAGAAAAAGAAGAAATTATAAAAGCTTTTATAAGCGCTCTCTCATGAAACTCTCTTGGGAGGTACTGTAGTGCACTTTCCTGGGTCCTGAGGGATTCGCTACCGAAAATACTGAAATCAGCTTAAAAATAAAAGCTTTTTATCTGGACTATTTCTAGGTATATAATTATTTTCCAACCGTTTTGAAGACCCACTCAAGAATAGGTAATATGAATGCGTAGTAACAATTATCTCAGTATTTTTTAAATCAAAACGTTAAAAATTACATTTTGTTCTATAAGTTATTGAAATAGTAGCTTGAATAGCTTTTCCAGCCTACATGTATAGTTCATTCGAATTTCCAATTTAAAAAAGCAAAAGGTAAACAAACTTACTATGCAACTGACGTTGACATGTTGAGTCAATTCCTATTAGATATATAATCTAACATATTTTAAAGAGTTACATATTTCTCAAGATTATGTTTTTTGCTCTATTCGCGTAGGTATATAAGGCTGTAATAAACACACTTTTGTCAATATAGGTAAAAATAATGTTATAAAGCTATAAACCCATCCTTAGGCTTTAAGCGCAACACACACAGAGGTGGCGGCGGGGCGGTGCGAAAGCTTTCGGGAGTAGTATTTTTTGTAATGTTCGGATTACTATGAAACCCTTCACACCAAAACCGCGCGTACCTTTATACATAGTTGTCTTTATAGGGTTATCCCTATCCATATCCATATCGATATGTATAGGTTTCTTGGGTTGGGAAAGTTTGGTTGTTCAGTTTCATAAGAATAACCCACCATTTGCCACTTTTTAGCGGATAATAAAGTCAGCCTGCATTCATAGTTGCTTAGTGCCTCCACCTGTACAAAAAGTTCTGTTAGGTATAGAATAGGGCATATAATTGACCACGCTGAATATACGTTAACCGACTTCAATCGCAACAATTCCAATTTTACTATGTTTTTGTTGATTTTCTCAAAAACCGCTGAATCGATTTCGATAAAATTTATATGGGACCACCTGTGAAGTATACCCTTTTAAACAAAAAAAAGAATTTTCCAAATCGGTTCAGGCGTCTTCGAGTAATCGGTGAACATACACAAAAAAAAGATTCCGACGAATTGAGAACCTCCTCCTTTTTTTGAAGTCGGTTAAAAATAGGTAGGTGTAACAGCGGATTCTTTTGTTTTATAATTAAATTCGTTAATTAATTTCACTATCATCGTAGGTATTAGCCGGAAGGAGTCCACTTCTGAACACAAACCTTCTCCATAAACTTCCACTTAGGTAGGCTAAATTTAGTTCTGAGTCTAAAATAAACACATATCTCGAGGGTAAAAAGTGAACTGAGAGTTGGCAACGCGCCAAAGATACATTTCTTTCAAACCTCTAGTTCTCATAATGATGCCGATGGAAGCGGAATCAATAAAATGAAACTCTTTTTAGGGTTCCGTAGCCAAATGGCAAAAACGGAACCCTTATGGATTCGTCATGTCTGTCTGTCTGTCTGTCTGTCCGTCCGTATGTCACAGCCACTTTTTTCCGAAACTATAAGAACTATACTATTGAAACTTGGTAAGTAGATGTATTCTGTAAACCGCATTAAGATTTTCACACAAAAATAGCAAAAAAACAACAAATTTTGGGGGTTCCCCATACTTAGAACTGAAACTCAACATTTTTTTTTCATCAAACCTATACGTATGGGGTATCTATGGATAGGTCTTCAAAAATGATATAGAGGTTTCTAATATATTTTTTTTCTAAACCGAATAGTTTGCGCGAGAGACACTTCCAAAGTGGTAAAATATGTTTCCCCCCCTCTGTAACTTTTAAAATAAGAGAATGATAAAACTAGGAAAAATATATGATGTACATTATGACCATGCAAACTTCCACCGAAAATTGGTTTGAACGAGATCTAGTAAGTAGTTTTTTTTTAATACGTCATAAATCGTAAACCGCAAATTACCTTTCATTCAATCAACTCAAATATAAAAAATATAGAGTTCTGGACACGTGTGATTATGAATTTATACGGAACCCTCGGTGCGCGAGTCCAACTCGCACTCGGCCGGTTTTTTTAAGAAGTTAGCTGAAAATACAAAAATCAATCACCTTAAACTTCTTCCATAATTAAGTACCTCAATTACACTTCGATCAGCTCATCAATCAATTTTTTATGGAATGTTTTGAGAAAACTTGTTGGAATAACAGTTGGAGCGTTTCACGAGCAAATGCTCGCCTAATGTAAATTTGTTTACCCTGTAAATATACAAAAAACCTTTGTTGCTCGTTGCCCGTAATACTCCCATCGTACTATCAGTAATAACATAAGATAGGTATTAAGATATAGACATAGAGTAGTTTAGTAACTAGGACAAGAGCAACTTCCCGGAATGGGCAAACTTGGGGCATTATTTTACCAAGGTGCCGCAGAAACACTGACCCTGTAACTAATGTACTTATTTGATTCAATTAAACTTTCGACAGTTCTCGACCGGCAGGCAAAGCTTTCAAAGTGTTATACATTTGAGTTAACTACACAGTATTGTACACCTGTATTAAAATTATTAAAAAATACTTGTGTTATACTAAGATATCGTAACTTAGCGCGGGGTGCGAAATATCATAGATCTCGCAAATTAACTGACTACAGACTTGGTCATACACGTAACTTCAATGGGTTTAACTGGCTAGTGCCAGTTCCTTTCTCTATATACAGGGTGGCCAGAAGATTGACGTCAAAAAAAAAAAATTAGGTCCCTCGTATCGTGGGGTATCCGAATCACCCCCATGTATGTTCCGCGATTTTTCACGGTTCTCGAGTTATGATTTTTTTTCTGAAATTTCAACATTTTCGACCTGACCAACTTTAAAAATTTCTAAACAAAAAAGTAGAACCCTTTTCGATAAGTTTTTTTTTGAAACTTAATCCTCATAAATTGTACTTTTAAGCATAAAATAATCAGCTACGTAACTTTCATGAATATTAAGTAAATTTTGGTCACAAGAGAAAAAAATACGTTTAGTGAATTATGACTTAGATTTTCAAATTTAAATCAAAAATCTAAACAGATGACTTAGTGGTTCCTGAGTAGGCTTAAAAACTGCACCATTCTCTTAGTTTTCGTAATCATTAAAAAAAAGTAGTACTTAATAAGCTAGTTTTGTTAATATCGGCCTTGAAGATAGGGAGGTCATAAATTTTTAAAATTAGCTATCTGATGAAAAAAAAAGTTTGGTCATTTTATCATTCCTAAGGTTATTTAAAGATAGAGAATCATTCCTTAGGTTATTTAAAGATAGAGAATGCTAGAAACTAACATGAAAAATGCCGTAGAAGTTGGTTAAAAAATGTTTTAAGTAAAAAGTGGTTTTGTCAATAAATCAAAGATGATAAAGTAAAAACAATATTTATTTTTAACATTTACAACAGGTTTTCAAAGTGGCCACCTCCAACAGCAATACACATTCTACACCTACGTAAAAAATTGTCTTTTAATCGTCTAAAGGCTTCCCTGTTCTCTGTCACAACACGTCCGGCTTCTGCAATCTTTTGCCTTAATTCTTGTTCACTCGAACATTCTCGAGCGTATGCTATTTCCTTGTAATAACCCCAAATGAAAAAGTCAATGGGGTTAAGGTCAGGTGAGCGTGGTGGCCACCTAATTGGTCCACTGCGTCCGATCCATCTGTTGGGGTATGTCTCATTTAAGTGATTTCGGACTTGCGTCGCATAGTGACACGGAGCGCCGTCATTTTGAAAAACCATGGTTCGTCGAAGCTGAAGACTCACATCTTCCAGCGATATTGGAAGATCATTTTCTAAAAAGTTTCTGTATGTTGCTCCATCAAGTCTAGATGGCAATTCAAATGGACCAATCAGTTCACCGTTGAGGATACCAGACCACATGTTAACACTAAAACGATGTTGAAACGTTGAATCTCTCGCTTCGTGTGGATTTTCAATCGCCCAGGTGTGATAATTATGGATATTGAATATACCACATCGCTCAAACCGTGACTCATCTGTCCATAAGACTTTATTAAAATATCCAGGATCTTCTTGCTCTTTTCGTAGCATAGTTTGGCAAAATTCCACGCGCAATTGGTGGTCTGTAGGCAGCAAAGCTTGGACACGTTGGATATGGAATGCGTGGTATCCTTCATCGCGAAGTATGGCCTGGATAGAACTTCTTGGGATATCCAGAGCACGAGCCATTTTTCTCGTACTCGTAGACGGATTTCGCTGAACTTCTTCGAGCACCATTTCTCTGCGATCTGGATCAGTTCTAGGGATGCCTTCACGATTACCGCGTTGTCCAGGAATGCGGCCTGACATTAGGGTATTGTGCGTGTTAGTAAAAACACGATGGTCGGGATAATTCTCAGGTTGCGGCCCACCACGTCGTAGAAGTTGTTCGCGATACAATCGTGCTGCTTCAAGGCCGTTTCCTTGTGCAACTCCATAAAAATAATGCATTTCTGCATATTCGCTTAATGTGTAACTCATCACTTACACTTTCACAGTAAACAAAGTCCGAATCAGAATGCAAAACAGTCGAGGAACAGAGCAAAGTAGTCAACAAGTAAGGCGAGCGAATGTATTCAACTAAAATGGCGGCGACGCGTGTAGCAGTAAACACAAAGTGAGTACGACTGAGGCAGGTATTTGTTTCGGGCTGGCTAGAGTGGCGGCCCCTTTCACTACCTAGAGTGAGAGAGATGGCAATAATTCTATCTCTTATCATCGCCGCCTATTGTTATTGCGGGTTTATTCTTTGAATTGCGCCTAAAAGTACTTTTACAACCCGTTATCCACCAGAATTGATCGAAAAGTGAATAAATGAAACCTCAAAATGTTTTTCTGCAGTAATTTTTGGTTAATTAACAGACTAATTTAACCTAAGGAAAGATAAAATGACCAAACTTTTTTTTTCATCAGATAGCTAATTTTAAAAATTTATGACCTCCCTATCTTTCAAGGCCGATATTAACAAAACTAGCTCATTAAGTACTACTTTTTTTTAATGATTACGAAAACTAAGAGAATGGTGCAGTTTTTAAGCCTACTCAGGAACCACTAAGTCATCTGTTTAGATTTTTGATTTAAATTTGAAAATCTAAGTCATAATTCACTAAACGTATTTTTTTCTCTTGTGACCAAAATTTACTTAATATTCATGAAAGTTACGTAGCTGATTATTTTATGCTTAAAAGTACAATTTATGAGGATTAAGTTTCCAAAAAAAACTTATCGAAAAGGGTTCTACTTTTTTGTTTAGAAATTTTTAAAGTTGGTCAGGTCGAAAATTTTGAAAATTCAGAAAAAAAATCATAACTCGAGAACCGTGAAAAATCGCGGAACATACATGGGGGTGATTCAGATACCCCACGATACGAGGGACCTAATTTTTTTTTTTTGACGTCAATCTTCTGGCCTAGACGTTTTTTTTTTCTAAATACACCTACAGCCTCTGCCCTCCCTAAATTCAAAGAATATCGTCCTCACTGCTGCAGTATGAGTTTCTTCCTCGATGAGGTCATACACCACAATTAAGTGAGCCAAGTCCGGATTGGTGGAGTCAAGGGGCTGCCATTTAGCTGCATCTATACAGTGTGTAACAAAATTGGTGTAGGACCCGTTAACTGGAGATTCTACTCATCGTACTGAACAACTTTTTTTCTACGACTGCTCAAATCGCAAAAAAATGTTGGACTCTCCATATGAAAATAGCAAAACGGATGATCAATTTGTATGAAAAGTTCAAATTTTTTTGTGATTTAAGAAAAGTCGTAGAACAAAAGTTGTTCAGTGCGATGAGTAGAATCCCCAGTTAACGGGTCCTACACCAATTTTGTTACACACTGTATAGATGCAGCTAACGTCATCGAGAGCCGAAACAAACTTGTGTCAGAAATTGAGGACTCTTTAAAGAAAGTCTCAGAATGGGGTCGGATTAACTTGGTCCAATTTAACCCCACTAAGACACAGGTTTGCGCGTTCACTGCCAAGAAAATGCCATTTGTCGTATCACCTCGTTTTGAGGACACTCTCCTTAATGCCTCAGCTAGTATCGGAATCCTTGGTGTCGACATATCGAGTGAAGTCCAGTTCCGTGGTCATCTAGAGGGTAAGGCTAAATTAGCCTCGAAGAAGCTTGGTGTGCTCAATAGATCGAGACGGTATTTCACTGCGGCCCATCGCCTGCAACTTTATAAGGCGCAGGTTCGGCCTCACATGGAATACTGTTCTCATCTCTGGGCAGGGGCACCCCAGTACCAGCTTCTCCCTCTGGACCGTATTCAACGGAGAGCAACTCGAATCGTCGGCTGCCAGGATATCTCAGATCGGCTTGATTCCTTGGCGCTGCGTAGAGATGTAGCCTCGCTCTGCATTCTCTATCGCATGTACAATGGGGAGTGCTCCGAGGAATTGTTCGGATTGATCCCTGCCGCCTCTTTTCGCCATCGTTCTACGCGACAATATATTCATCCCCATCACATAGATGGTTGGCAGTCCACAACTGTGCGTTTCACTAGAAACTTTCTGCCTCGCACAACCAAACTATGGAATGAATTGTCGCCTGCGGTATTTCCGGACCGATACGACATTCAAACCTTCAAGAAAAGAGCGTACTCCCATATCAAAGGCCGGCAACGCATTTGTGACTCCTCTGGTGTTGCGGGTGTCTATGGGCGGCGGTAATCGCTTACCATCAGGTGATCCGTCTGCTCGTTTGCCACCTATGCCATAAAAAAAAAAAAAAAAAAAAAAAAATGGCAGCCCCTTGACTCCACCAATCCGGACTTGGCTCACTTAATTGTGGTGTATGACCTCATCGAGGAAGAAACTCATACTGCAGCAGTGAGGACGATATTCTTTGAATTTAGGGAGGGCAGAGGCTGTAGGTGTATTTAGAAAAAAAAAACTTTGTCAAGGCACTGCAAGTAAGGTTTTATGTATCCAACGTTAAGAATTTACCTGAGAACATTCCCATAAATACCCTGAAAGAGAATTTATATCTAATATGCTTTTTCCTGCGACTTTACTGCGAGTGCTTAACGTTTTTATGATTGTCAATAAGGGTGCGCAGTGCGCGAGACGCAAGAAACTCGGATAACATTTTTCGGGATAATTAATTAATTATGTAAAAATTTATGCATGTGGTCTTCGTCTGTAGTGACTGTTACACTAATGTAAGTTATACATTGTCAAATACTGTAATGTAAGTACTGGTGTAAATAGTTGATGATAAAACTAATAAATAAAACAATATAAATTATCAGTCCCCTGTATTTCGTGTTCATTAGCTAAGTTTATCTATCTACAATTTCGCTAGTTCCAAACTTGTATTTAGTTGTAAAGTTCCAATTTAGGGCAGGCTTGACTCGGCAAATGTCAACTGGCACTGATCAGTTCTAATATATATCATTAGAATATTTTTTTCCCTTCGGGGTGGTTTTGTTTTTTAATTTAGTAAATTTCTACTTATTTGGATAAAAAGAAATATGTTGCTTAGCCCCTGGAATTTTGCAATATTTTATAAGCATCGATTCATAATTTATTTTTACTCGACTACGGCGAAACAAAAAGGAGGTTTATGATTTCTGTTTTGTTCTGAAGATCACTATATTATAATATTTTCTTGTTTCATACTTTTAAGAGAGAGACTTTTCCGTAGTCGGGTTTTAGATTTTAAACTTTTTTTTTGTAAATTGCAAACGAACAGTTGGTAGTAATAGTAATCTTCCCAGTGGCGGCGTCAGTGGTATTCCTCAATGTGAATAAATGTAAAAATGTGTTTGTTTTTGTTTGTTCTTTCTGTCAACGCCTCAAGGAATCTTACGATATTTGCGAAGAACAAGAGATAGGCTATTTTTATCTCGATTCCTTAAAGAGTTAATTTATTTTATAATTTATTGCGTACTAAATAGGCATAATACAGGGGTTTTGTGAGATATCTAGAAGTTGTTTAACGAAGCAGCGGACAGACACCTAATTTCATAAATAATTCATTAAGTAAACTTTTCATACAATTTTATTCCGGTTGCACTAATAAGTACTTTTAAATATTTTTTTCTCAAAGTAACAGTATTAAAATACAATCACAAAAAACAAGACAAAGAACTAGACGGAGAATTAAATTCAGTGTTTATTTTGTCAAGTCCTTTAATTGCGCCTTAATAGTTTGAGGATGAGTTTGTTGGAAAATGTCTATCTTCAACAACGTCTGATATAGTCTGGAGACGGTCGGGTACTTGGAAACATCCAGCTTTAGTCTGCAAAAGAAATAAATTAAAAGGTATTGACTTTTTTTATTTATCTGATTGTGAATAGGTTACGAAAACTCGTCAGGGTTAGCATTCTTATAGAATGTTTAAAGTGTTTTATTGACTAATTTCCTATCGATGTTTTCAAGATCGATGTCTCAGTAGACTAGCTATATCTTATAAATCGTTTTTGTCTACTCAACTTCTATTCTATTCTATTTTTCTATTTGGCATTCCACATCTCATACCGGGCGTAATTTTGCCAATGTCTAGTGAAAAATGGGAGAATCTTCAATAAAAAAATGGCGAAGTGTCAATGTTAAGTGAAAGTGACGGCTCTAAGGGTGATGGGCACTTAAAGACGCTCCACGTGGTGGTTTGCTGCTGGAACTCGGAAAACGGAGCTGTCTCCCGAGTTAATCCTCTTCTTGTTATCGCTAATCTCGAATCGGGATCACAGCTATTTCTCCATCACAAAAATAACGTTGAAACTATTCTAAAACGGTAATAATTGTAAAATTAACAGACGTGTGCTTGGTACAAGTCCCGGCAACCTACGCCCTACTCAACTTATTAACTCTTTATTTCTATCACACGGAGGTTTTACTATTAAATTCCACTATCACTGTTGCAAAGCAAATAAGTAAAGCTATAGCAGAACTTGTAAAAGAGTAGTTTCGCTAATGTCACGTTCCCATACAATTCATATGGGAACGTGACATTAGCGCGACTACCTCTTTTCCAAGTTCTGCTATACTTTTTTTTCTGGCAACACTAACAAAACGTCATTTGTCAAGTACAATCAGATATTTTGCACGCGAATTCGAGCAGTTTGTGTTTGTGTAATCTGCTTCCTTCAGAATCTGTGTGGATCCAGTCAGGGGAGCCAAGTGGATCGAGGGATCTGTTTCCTTCAGAATTGACACTCCCATAAAAAAATTAGGATAGTTTTTTTTTAATTTATATATTTTTTTGTTATAACCAAATGTATATAAGGTATTTTATTAAAAAAGAAAGCAAAATTCTTTATTAATTTGGACGTGGGAACTGAAGGGTTAAAGTTAGTTCCTCTACGTTAGTAAGTTAGTCGACATTTCAGTTTAATTTATTTTTTCAGGCTTAGAACTAACGGCTCATGGTAGTATTCAACTGAACCGAATCATGAAGTCTGTCCATTGGAATGCTAACCTCCTCTGGGCGACTGAATAAGTCAAAAAGTTCGGAGCTGAAATCCTCTGTTTCAGAAATACTACAGGTCACTTAAACCATTCCGGTGTTTGTTACTCAAATAATACGATTCACCTGGTGACAGCATTGTAGACCTGTGGCACTAGGCAGAGATCAGCCAATGAGAGTTTGTCTCCGCAGCAGTAACGGCCAGCTGTCCGCGACACCAGGTCTTCTAAAGCCTGCAGACCTCTGTCAGTGAAGTGGCGAGAGAACCGCTCGTACTGTTGGCGCGTCTCGAAGTGCGGCTGTAGGCCTATGTTCTGGAGAGGCTGGATTCCTGACACGATTGTCTAAAAATGTTAAATCGACATTCAGTACATTTCAGAAGTTTTACTGAGGTAAGAAAAAAATCGTGGTAAGAAATATATGTTGTTTTAAATAGGTTTTTATTAACTTGTAAATATTTATCAATTTTATCATTACGTATTAGCTGAAAGACGCCCACTGATAAAGCAAGGCCTTCCCCAAAGATTTCAAAATATTTAAATATTCATTTTCTCCTAAGTCTACATAGCACACGCTCGATGTCAGAATTAAATAAAATGTCAGACAACCGACATAACAACCTTCAATAACAGCTCAGAGATTGGCTCAGAGTACCGTGTCATAAACAACCATGTATATACATATACGTATATAGACTGACAGACAATTGACATAATTTCAAGACTTTACTCCCAGTTTTTATGTGAGTTTCATGAAGAAATAAATTAAAACACTCACATTTAATTTGTTTTGTTTTAACACGTTAAAAGCAGTACTGATTTGACTGACTCGGTGGCTAAGTGGTTACCGATCCTGACCTCTGATCCGTGAGTCGTGGGTTCGATCCCCACACAGGGCAAACTTTTCTGTGATGAGCAGAATTGTTTGCTCTGAGTCTGGGTGTATTATATCTATATATGTATGTATTTAAAAGTATATGTGTATGTATATCAGTCACTGGTTCCCAAGATACAGGGAATCCTAGTTTGGGGCCAGATGACCGTGTGTGATTTGTCCCAAATATTATTTATGTATACTTTCGGGGCGTTTTATACCTTGTCCCAAAACTACCATTATGGAGGCATAGGGCTTATTGAACCCTATTCCACCCACCGAGACCAAACTCCCTTACTTGCGATTGTAGACCAAGGGCTATCTACTACTACAACCATGGTGGGTGGCAGTGGGTGGTTATAGAGAAAAGGCTGGACATACCCACAAACACTTTCCTTTTATAATGTCGTTAACAACTCATAACGTCCCCACTGCAGGGGTACGGGTATCTTCCCATAACTTGGGAAGGTTAGGCCATACGCCACACACGGGGGCCAAGTCCGGACTGATGGAGGTTGTGGGGCTAGTGGCCAACCTCAGTGTTAGAAGTTTTCAAGCCGCCTGTAAGGCCTCCGACATGGCTTAACGACTGCCATCTTATGATAGCAGCCGGCACCAACGGCTTAACGTGCCTTGCGAAGCACGGAAACGGTCGAGATAAATGCCAATAACAGGCAAACCCATCCAGGTTATGACCGTGTTTATAGTCAGTTAACCTGCGTGATCGACGCAACCATGCAAGCCGCAATGCGCCATGACCGCACAATATATACTGATTAATAATATAAAGGGATACATACATCGCAGATCTCCCTCATGCGAGCCCTCAGGAGCGGACGGTCCGGCGCGAGGGGCGGCTGCGGTCTAGTGTCCTCCAGGTACTGGATGATGGCCATGGACTCCGCTATGGTCTCACCATCTGCAACAGTCTTGTTAGCCGTTGAATTCAATGAGTCCTAAGAATTCATTCACTTCTGGGACACTTCAACAAATTGTCGCGTTAGTAAACGCGTAAATTGTGTGTGAAGTGAAATCAAGCAGTAAACTCGTAGCGTGGCTTGCGCTTAGCAACTGTCAACGTAGCAACCGTCGTCGTCGTGAAAAGAGTTCCGTCATTCAAACATTTCTTAGTTATTTACGCCGTACACCTGTTGTTTTTTAGGTATTTTCTTTATCAGCCCTCTAAATCCTATCCTCCTATACTATTAAACGAGTTAAGTGTCCCGGCGATTTCGAAAACGGCTTGAAACCTTTTGACGAAAATCTAGGATTAGGGGTTAAAAATGACCAGAAATCGATCTATAAGGGAATTATCTTCGAAAAAAATTATTTAAGGGAGATATGAGCGAAATTACATAAAAGGAGAACGAATTATATGCTTATTTTTAACAAGCGCTTCTAAGTACTTTGATAGATTAGCGGTTTTGGTGCGAGCCACTTACGTTTTGCTGCTTTTAAGTCCGGATTCGAATCCCACCCAAGAGACTATAACTAAACAAGTTTCTTAGTTTATAAAAACACCGATTGAACGAGCGACGACGCTCGGTCTCCCAGCTAGTAAATTCTTACGAGATAAACATTGTATACGTACGTACATTATTAAGAAAGATATTGGTTGTTAAAAGTAATATTAAAATATGAAATGTTTAAAAACAAGTAAAAGACCCAAACATTTTCCATGTGGTTTTTTTAAAATCTACTTCAGTAAATGAAAACCGTTGACAAATAAATTAATGTCTCGTGTGGCTTGTGCAACTATCAAGCTATGTACGCGCGATAAAAGCTAAAATGAATATAAAGCTAAAACTATATAGGGTGAGCCACAACGCTATGCCTAGTTTGAATATACAATAAAAAAAATATATAATTGGTAGGAATTTTAAATTTATATTTTTAGAAACTACAATAGTTGTAAATTTTAATGAAATCTATTTTTTAAAATTATGTTGTTTAAGTGGCACCCACTCACCAGCTCGTTGCCATTCTTCAAAACAGATTCGCAGGTTCTCAAACACACGATGACACGTGGCTTATGGCGTTTATTTCCCGTATATGTTTCCTTTTAATTGCCCTATTGTTGGCGGATTGTCTTCGTACACTCTAGATTTTAAGTAGCCATAAACAATAATCGCACAGAGTGATATCCGGATTTCGGGGGCCACTGAATGTCTCCTCTTTGTGAGATGAGTTTCGCGGGGTACATATTTTTCAACATGTGTATGGACACTGTGGAGTGTGGCAAGTGACCCCATCCTGATAAAATCTGGACTAAGAATTCCTGCAGCATGCAACAAGATGTACCCCGGGAACTCATCTCATAAAGAGGAGACATTTAGTGGCCCCGCCGAAGTCCGGATCTCACTCCGTCAACTCCGTGCGATTATTTTTTTATGGGGCTACTTAAAATCTAGAGTGTACAAAGACAATCCGATAACAATAGGGCAATTAAAAGGAAACATTGTACGGGAAATAAAGACCATACCTAAAGCCACTTGTCATGTGTGTTTGAGAACCTGCGAATCTGTTTTGAAGAATCTCAACAAGTTGGTGAGCGTTGCTTCCCAACTAACACATTAGTGGAAATTGCAGCTTTTGTTAGAACTTTGAGGAGCATAGCGGTGGTATAACGACGTCGCATTTAGCCTTGAGTTCTAAAACAGTGATAAAAAAGCGTTAAACCTTGACTGCAGCTTTAACACCTTTTGAGACACCTTATGGCTCTAACAGCTGTGCTATGGTTACATTTGTATCCCTTTTGCCACTCTTGATCATGCAGTGGTGAAAATTGTATCTCTTTTACTACTCCTGACTAAGTCAGAGCTTATTTGGTGCATTTTGGCACTTACAGCTGTATGGGATAGAAAACTAGAACTGATTTATTTCTAATACACGTGCTTTTCACTCTTTTAGAGCGAGCAGTTGCTTTTGTGCAATATAAGTCTATAACAGATATATTAATGACATTCAGGCCTAAATTTCCACGTTGTGGAACTATTATACGGTCTATAGTGTTTAAAAATAGAAAATTATAGCTTTATGTGCCAACTCCATTAAACTGATACAAGAAACATAAAAAGCGGTCAAGTGTGTGTCGGGCCACGCGCAGTGTACGGTTCTGTAGTACTTAGACAAACACTGCTACAAAATTGACTACTACTCGTTAACTTGTAAAGTCTGAAAAGTGATAGTTTTTCTTTTAATTTCGTTATATTATATACTACTGCCGTGAATTTTTTCACATTTCTACGCATGACTTACCAAAAATGTGCACTTTAAACCATAATATTTCGAAAACGGATCCCTGAATCTGAAATATTTTTAAAAGACCTATCCAACGATATCCCACACCATGGGATAGTCGAAAAAAAAATCATCCCCACTTCACGTGTAAGGGAGGTACCCTGAAAAAAAGTCTATATTTTATTTTACCACTTTGTTGGCGTGATTAATATACATATCCGTGCCAAATACAGCTCTCTAGTACTAATAGTAGTCCCTGAGTTAAGCCGCGTACAGATAGACCGACAGACAGACGGACATGGTGAAACTATAAGGGTTCCTTGTTGACTACAGAACGAAAAAAGAAATAACTAGATATAACTTAACTACTCCAGAATAAAATAAAAAATTATTAAAAACTACAATCAACTGTAACTTTTAGTATTTGACATACCGCTAAAATTGGAAAGTCCTGGTTTCATGTAAAATAATGTTTTACCACTGTGTTAAATAGAACCCTAATTCGGAGGTATGCTGTGCAGTACTGAGCTTTAAATGATATCAGATTAGCTCCCTGAATCACAAATTTCGATCCTATAGACATGTTAAGAAGACAATAACTATACAACGGTAGTTTTTATTGCTCATAGTGCTAGAAGAGTTATATTGTGGTGAAAATTAGAACCTAAGACTGCAACAGCAAAACGCCATTTTTGGCAATGAAATTAATGTGTTTTTCTAAAATTTGTTACTATAAACACTCTACATAATTTAGTTGAGGCCTGATAATGGATTCTCGTGTTTATAATATACACAAGCGAACTTAAATAGGCGTAATTAGTAACAAAACTGAGATATAAAAGAAAAATTTAATAAAATAAATGAATCAATTTTACGAATTTTACACTTAATTGATGGCGCATTAATTTTTTACTCAAAACATTGCATATATTTCACGATAAATTTAATTCCCAACTGTTTTTACACACGAAAAATTCGAAGCTTCAGGATAAATATATGTTCATAAAGACTCCACCATTATTTAAGTCAAATGTCAAATATTTCATTGCCATTATTTGTTCTACAATAAAACTTACTACTAAAACAGATAAATATCACCCCACAACCACTTCTGGAATATTTTCCTAACCTCATTAGAAGAATGATTTTGATCGAGTGAATGATTTAGAATCATATTCGTTCAATTAAGCAGCCAACGTGACACGATCACTGTTAAGCAGTTCTTCTAGAACTGTAGGCTGCCAAAAACTGGCGCCCCCCTAGAGGCATAAGCGGTTTATAAAGGCTCCATAGCGCGCTATGGAACTAACAAGTTACAGCTATAAGACGCAATCGGATACGCTATAAAGCTCTAACACAAATGGGTTGCATTTGTGTTAGTTGGGTTAGAACACATAATTTTAAAAAATTAAATGTCATTAAAATTTCCAACCATTGTAGTTTCTAAAAATATTAATTAAAAATTCCTATGTTACAGCTATAAGACGCAATCGGATACGCTATAAAGCTCTTGTGCAACCCATTTGTGTTAGTTGGGTTAGAACACATAATTTTTAAAAATTAAATGTCATTAAAATTTCCAACCATTGTAGTTTCTAAAAATATTAATTAAAAATTCCTACCATTAATATTTATCGTTTTATTGTATATTCAGTTATGTATAGAGTTATGGCCCACCCTATACATTTATATTGCATCTACGAAAAATACCAAATTATGTAATTTTCTTAAAATATTTTCGTATCAGTGCTAGTGAAAAAATTTTTGTGACCAACAGCAACTTAGATCTTAGTTACATCCTAAAAAAACTGTAATAAAACTTACGAGTAAGTTCTTAGATATTTAAAATGTACTTATAACAATGGTAGTAAACTAATTTACTTAAGTGTGCTTGGCTGAAGTATAATGTTTCTTATGAAACTACAAATTCCAAAAAGTCCAAGTTTAAACTTAAAGAAAGAGCTAATAAACATGGTTTATTTTATATTATTTGTGTGTTCATTACGCTTACAGAATTAAGATATGTCCTTTACGGAGTTCGAGTGCGCTGTTCAAGGGTTTCTTTGATCGACGTCCCGAGAAGATCCAATCTGACTGGGCATCTATACATATGTATACATATGCCGTTAGCATGTATAGGATAGACGTCTCTAATAAGTGTATCTCACTGGAATAAACGCCTCTAAAAGGTCGTTTACCTGTATGCGTGGTCTATAAACCGTTGAGTTTAAAAGTAGATAATGAAAATAGCTAATCGTATTTCGGATAATATGATAATGATGTTCGAAGTTATATCATGAACGAAGTTAAGTTTCATAGTTAGTACACTATTACAATCGGATGACATAAGCAAATACTAACAAGCTTACCAGTTTAATGAATGGTTGTGATCGTTAAACACGACCGATTTCAGTCGTAACAACTGCAGTTTTGCTGGTTTTTTTAAAGTTCTGAATGAGTTATGAATATAATACGGAAGCATAATCTATCGAGAAAAAAATAATCGCTTAAATATTTACAAGTGAATAAAACTACATTCAAATGGAGAACTTCCTTCTTCTTAGGGTTTCGTAGCCAAATGGCAAAAAAAGGAACCCTTATGGATTCGTCATGGCCGTCTGTCTGTCCGTCCGTATGTCACAGCCACTTTTTTCCGAAACTATAAGAACTATACTGTTGGAACTTGGTAAGTAGATGTATTCTGTGAACCGCATTAAGATTTTCACACAAAAATAGAAAAAAAACAATAAATTTTGGGGGTTCCCCATACTTAGAACTGAAACTCACAATTTTTTTTGTCATCAAACCCAAACGTGTGTGGTATCTATGGATAGGTCTTCAAAACTGATATTGAGGTTTCTAATATCATTTTTTTCTAAACTGAATAGTTTGCGCGAGAGACATTTCCAAAGTGATAAAATAATAAGAGAATGATAAAACTAAAAAAAATATATGATGTACAGTATCATGCAAACTTCCACCGAAAATTAGTTTGAACGAGATCTAGTAAGTATTTTTTTTAATACGTCATAAATCGTAAACCGCAATTTACCTACAACGAACTACAAGAACTTTTATATTATCTTACTTTACTATGTTACTTGCTGCTACGGAACCCTTCATGGGCGAGTCCGACTCGCACTTGGCCGCTTTTTTTTAAAGAGAGTTAAGTCTTTGTCACAGTCTAGGAAGTCAACGGATCAAGACGAATCCAACGTAGTGGTGCCACAGGTCTCGGTAGGCCGGGATTTGTCTCGATTTGTGTGATTTTGTGTGTCCCGGTGTTCCAGTCATATTTCTACGTATTTGTTGTATCGTTTCTTATAGTTAGTAAATAGGACAGGACAGTATGCATGCACGTTACCTGCGTTGATCTCGTGCACCGAAAAAAGTTGTTGACTACAATACAACAATAACGTATAGTTGTTTAAAAAATAGTTATTCTAAGAAAAAACTAGTTATAAGTAAAATAATTTTTGCAGCATGTAGGTACTAAGCGATTAGTAATATTTACTTTTTAAATCTAGTTAAAACACAAATTGTAGTGTTTACCACTGCATAGTAAGAATTAATGATGCGATAGTAATGAATACTGGAAAACGGTACTCTTTACAATAAGGTTTCTTGTCATAGTAATCGGATTGTAAGGTAAACATGAAATGTTGTACACATACCGATATGTTCTATTATATTCACGAATTGATTTAACTAGATTATTATAGTAATGACGACAAAGCGTTTTGTCGTCACAAATAGAACTAGACAATATCGTATGGATAACGAGATTCTAGTTACATGTACCAGATTTTTTTTCAGTGTGGCATTAAAAAAAGCACTATTTAATCAAATGTGGAAATAAGTTGGTTACTTGAAAAGTCAGGTTTTAACGAAATTAGAATAGATAAAGAAAAATGGCACCGAGGATGAGGAGTAACTTTGAATTATCAGTCTGCTGTCAACTTTGGCGATATTCTTCCCGTTTCTTCTCTAAATATCACGATACAAAAGCGCATTGGTCGATCTGCGGTTGAAATTCGGCCCTCGGTCTTCCTGACCAGAGGTCTTGTTCTAAATTGGATCGAACAATGTAAGTAGCAAATATTTTTTGGAAACTTATGTATATCTTTATTTATACAAGTACAGTAAACAACCCATAGCATCCGTAACTGCTGGCGCACGGGACTCTTCCAATAGCTGGGGAAGGGGAGGTTTGGACATACTCCAAACACGGGAGCCAATTCCGGATTGGTGAATAACAGATACAGATTGTTTTAACGTAAAAAAATGCGAGGGAAGCATGAACACCAGACTGCTAGTCTGCACATGACAAGTTGGTATAAAAAAATGAATTTGTCTCATACGCAACCGATGGGTGATGCTAAATGCCACAACGTGCAATAATCATCTTTTTAAGGTTCCGTAGCCAAATGGCAAAAAACGGAACCCTTATGGATTCGTCATGTCTGTCTGTCTGTCTGTCCGTTCGTATGTCATAGACTTTTTTCCGAAACTATAAGAACTATACTGTTGAAACTTGGTAAGTAGATGTATTCTGTGAACTGCATTAAGATTTTCACACAAAAATAGAAAAAAAAACAATAAATTTTGGGCGTTCCCCATACTTAGAACTGAAACTCAAATTTTTTTTCATCAAACCCATACGTGTGAGGTATTATAGGTCTTCAAAAATGATATTGAGGTTTCTAATATAATTTTTTAGGGTTCCGTAGCCAATGGCAAAAAACGGAACCCTTATGGATTCGTCATATCCGTCTGTCTATCCGTCCGTATGTCACAGCCACTTTTTTCCGAAACTATAAGAATTATACTGTTGAAACTTCGTAAGTAGATGTATTCTGTGACACGCATTAAGATTTTCACACAAAAATAGAAAAAAAAAACAATAAATTTTGGGGGTTCCCATACCTAGAACTGAAACTCAAAAATTTTTTTTCATTAAACCCATACGTGTGGGGTATCTATGAATAGGTCTTCAAAAATGATATTGAGGTTTCTAATATCATTTTTTTCTAAACTGAATAGTTTGCGCGAGAGACCCTTCCAAAGTGGTAAAATGTGTGTCCCCCCCTATAAATTCTAAAATAAGAGAATGATAAAACTAAAAAAATATAAATAAAAAAAATATGGTGTACATTACCAAGCCAAATTCCACCAAAAATTGGTTTGAACGAGATCTAGTAAGTAGTTTTTTTAATACGTCATAAATCGTAAACCGCAATTTACCTTTCATTCAATCAACTCAAATATAAAAATAAAACAATTAATTTTATAAACACAACGAACTACAAGAACTTTTGTATTATTTTACTTGCTGCTACGGAACCCTTCATGGGCGAGTCCCACTCGCACTTGGCCGCTTTTTTCTTAACTGAATAGTTTGCGCGAGAGACACTTCCAAAGTGGTAAAATGTGTGTCCTTCCCCCCTGTAACTTCTAAAATAAGAGAATAATAAAACTAAAAAAATATTTGATGTACATTACCATGCAAACTTCCACCGAAAATTGTTTTGAACGAGTAGTTTTTTTAATAGGTAAATCGTAAACCGCAATTTACCTTTCATTCAATCAACTCAAACATAAAAATATAAAATAAAAAAACATTTAATTTCATAAACACAACGAACTACAAGAACTTTTATATTATGTTACTTGCTGCTACGGAACCCTTCATGGGCGAGTCCGACTAGCACTTGGCCGCTTTTTTAGAATAAAAATGAATCTTTTTGTTCAGTGAAAATCATTATTTTTCAGTCATTACTATGCATTCTATGTTCAGCTATCCAACTCCTATAAGAGGTCAGATAGTTCACAAATGGAACTATCAATTCAGATTTATGTCTTCGGAAAACGAATTCTGAATTTCTCCTTTTATTAAAACGTTTAGTGCTCTCAATTGACGTGACCGAAGAAAGATGTCCACCCTATTCAGTCAAATGACCTAAATTGACGTCAATTTAAGTTTCGCCTTTTTCTATTCGAGCATTCATATGTCTTTCTATTAATTCTGCGGGGCTGTTGACCGATCTTATTAAATTGAGTTTCAGTTGACACCTCACAGTAATCGTTGAGATCAATGGCCTAGGCACGCGAATGGTACGAGGTCCATTATACTGTAAAATATGTAACGATATTTGTATATTTATGGTAGTAAACTTAGAAAAACACATCAACAAAACGACAAAACACGTATTCGTTCAAAGGCGTCAGTATAAGTTAGTACCTAATAAATAATTTAATCATATCATCATTGTTCATCGTTGTTCATATTTATATTTTGTATTATCCCCATAAGTTTCCATTGCGAACGGCTTACCAGCATTGAAAATAATGCTTACCAGTCGACTTTTAGTTAGTAAGTATCTATTTCTTTTTACCGTCGTAAATTTCAGCTAAGTCAGTCGTTGGATAAGTTCTGTTCAGTTTCCGATTCCCCAGAGGAGAGTATACAATGTTTCCAATTTGGCTTGAGGCATTTCTAAGCCGGGTATCTATTTGTCACCTACGAATTCAATACAATGTCCCCTAAACGAAATGCTCACACAAATACGAGTATGTTACACTCAGACTAAAAAAATATTTATATGTTAGAGTACCTATACAGGATGTTAAAAAAGTGCGTTTGAAATTTTAAGGCGTTACTCAAACGAAGTACAGAATACAGAAAAAATATTGAAAAAATCCGATCTTCAATTATTTTTTTTAGTTTCCCATACTAAATCTGAATAGTGAATCTAGAATCTGTTGGGAAATGAAAAAAAAAGATTTTGATTTTTTTATATTATTTTTTTCTTATTTTCTTTCAGTTTCGTTTAATTTATTTGAAATGTTGATTAATAACAAAATATTAATGTTATGAATTTTTATACCTAAACTCTTTGCTGTTCTGCATAAGACCAAAATGCTGGCCATAGTAAAAAAAAATCTTAGAATTTTGCCAAGTTTTTCTTAAAGTTTTATTTCACTTTAATTTGTTAGAATTCTGTGAATTCTCATCACTTTAGTTCGTGTATTTGATGAATAATCATCTGTTATGAATACGGCGCATACACGAAGACATATGGACACCTTTACAGCAAATAGAGCCGTTACAATGATTGAAGATAGACAATCGCAGCGTTCTGTTGCCTTGCGCCTAGCTTTTTCTTGCAGAACTATCGGAAATTCTTGGAATCGCTTCTAAGAGACCGGAATTGTTGCAAGAAGACCAAGTTCGGGTAGAATTCGGCCTACCCTACCACTGCTCATGAAGATCGGTACATACGGTTAAGTGCCCATCAAGAACGCTCAGTGATAGCTCGTAAATTACAAAATCGCCTACGGCTGACAACAGGCATCCGTGTCAACGACCAAACTATCAGAAATCGACAGCACGAAGACCAGCAACCGTCAAAACGTCGAGTTGTTCGAATTCCTTTGTCCAGGGCTCAGCGGGCATATCGTTTAACTTCTCTCATCGATACTTGGGCTGGGGCATGAATCAATGGTGCATGGCGCTTATTACTGACGAGTGTAAAGCTATTTTTTTTGTGATGATCGACGTGTAAGGATATGGAGACGATGCAGTGAGCGATTTTCGGAAGCCTGCATCCATGAAACTGACCGTTCGGTAGTCCCAACGTAATGGTTTGGGGCAGTATTAGCTTGCAAGGCAAAATTGAGCTTGCCAAATTGAGGTTACTGTAACTGCTCACCGTTATATTAAGGAAGTTATCAGGCCTCATGTGATCCCATTTGCTCAGCGAGTGGGACCTGGACTCATCCTGGTGCAAGATTGCCCGTAAACACACAGCTCAAGCGACCTAGTCTGTTCTGGAAGACTCATATTCCAGTGTTACCATGGCCAGCGAGCAGTCCGGACTTAAATCCGATACAGCATATGTGGGACCAATTGAAACGAAACGAAAGTAGGCAAGGAGTGCACAAATAAAAGAGGAGGGCATACCCATTATAAAAAAAATCGGCCAAGTGCGAGTCGGACTCGCGCACCGAGGGTTCCGTATAAATTCATAATCACACATGTCTTGAACTCAATATTTTTTTATATTTGAGTTGATTGAATGAAAGGTAATTTGCGGTTTACGACTGATGACGTATTAAAAAAAACTACTTACTAGATCTCGTTCAAACCAATTTTCCGTGGAAGTTTGCATGGTAATGTGCATTTTATATTTTTTCTAGTTTTATCACTCTCTTATTTTAGAAGTTACAGGGGGGGGGGGACACATGTATGTAAGTATGTATTAATGCTTTATTGCACACAAGGAATTTACATAACACATTTGACACATTTTACCACTTTGGAAGTGTCTCTCGCGCAAACTATTCGGTTTAGAAAAAAATGATATTAGAAACCTCAATATCATTTTTGAAGACCTATCCATAGATACCCAACACGTAATGGTTTGATGAAAAAAAAATTTTGAGTTTCAGTTTTATGCAATCCCCAAAATTTATTGTTTTGTGTAAAAAAGTGGCTGTGACATACGGACGGACAGACAGACAGACAGACAGACATGACGAATCCATAAGGATTCCGTTTTTTACCATTTGGCTACGGAACCCTAAAAAACAGAAACAGTGGTAAATTAAGTGCAGTATTAAAAAAAGAGTAATTTTTTGGTGTTTGTGTTTTTCATACAAAACAAGGTCTACTGAGCATTTTTTTAAACATTTTTTATTTATTATTATATTAAATTGTAAGCGATAGCATAATTTTATTAAAACGTAGGTAAAAATATATATTACTTTTGTTATTTTAATGATTTGCCAAAAAACCTGTTGGTCCTTATTTATTTTGAGCAGTATAAATTTTTCCATTTTATTCTCGATTCTTAATAACCCCTTAAAGTTTGAAACCCACTTTTTTAATACCCTGTATGCATACTCTTTGTAAAAATACCGCTTTTGGTGGCTTCGATGGCTGTGAAAGACTAATAAATCTTTATTCTTGATATTTGTTAAGCACACTCTCAGATAAAACTTATGAAATAAAGACTTTTTTGCCTGAGGGAAAACTTTGGTTTACATAAAAATACTTTTTTTAGTCTGAGGTTTACGTCATCTGAGCATTTTGTTTTTTATGAAATACTTTTCTATTTTGTCTATCGGCATTGAAATGGATCTCCATTGTGGTGAATTCTAAGAAGAACCCATACTTACTGCCAATCTATTGTACCTATAGTATAAATTATAGACCATGATAAAACTGTATTGACAGTAATTTTGAAAGAAAATGTTTGGAAAAGTTGTCTTTACCAAAAAATTAACTTGTTTATTGTCTATATAGGGTGCTACTTTATTAGTGCCCGATATTTTAGTCAGTGCTTCTACTCCTGATTCTGATCAACTTTCCCCAAGGAACTAATAGTCAAATAGCAAAAAAATTTTTGGTGTCTTCATACAAATCGATCAGTCGAGCGGCTAAATTAGTATGAAGAGTCCAAAATTTTTTTTACGATTTGACTATGGGTTCCTTGGAGGAAGTTGATCAGAATCAGGAGTAGAAGCACTGACTAAAATATCGGGCACTAATAAAGTAGCAACCTATATTTATATGTATTTAATTATAATACATTTGTTTTTGATGTTTTTTTGTAAAAAGCAGTTTACTCGCATATGTGGCATAAAATACCTATCTTATCGAAAGTTCTTATGACCAAGATCGGCTTGCTGAATGTAAATTCATTCAAACTAATTCATTTGAGAAATGATATAGAAGCCGCTTGATAAAGGAGCCATATGTGTAATGTAGGCTAATCATTATTGTTCCAATAAATTGGTGATGTCATCGCGATGCACGATGCATTAATAGTCAGTTAGAAGCGGTTGGGTGATGCGAACTGCAGCGCTTCAGTCTCTTGACTCTCTCGAAGACACTTCATCGCATACGTGTCACTAGCATAGGAGTGTAACCGTTAATAAAAGCGCAGATTAACTAATAGTTATTTAGTGTAATAAAAAAAATGTAGGTCCCGTTAATTTCTGTTTTAACTTTACTTACTTTACTCGAATTACAAAAAGCTTTTTTTAGTATTCTCCATTAGAAATTACCTGAACAGCCGATCAATGCGTATGAAAAAAATGATTATCTTTTTGGAGATTTCAGTAATCTCGTAAAGATGTTTTAAAGGATGATTATAAGTCCCAGTAAACGGATCCTATACTTAGTAGTTTCGTTACGCCCTAATATAATAGGCAGGCACCTCTAACTCATTTTTGAATGAAAAATCCATTTTTTGCGATTATTACGACCAAAGTCGTAGAACAAAAGTTGTTCAGAATGATGTTTAGAATTCTCATTAAACGGGTCCTACACCAATTTTGTTCATATTTTTGTATATATTTTTATTACATCCTGTTTACTGACTACTATCTAGTTAGATGCTCAAAGCAATGAACTTAATATTGTAAAAGGTATTTGGCTCAAAGTCCTATCTTATCGAACTACCGGATAGAAGCAATGTGAAGATAAACTAGATCATTAGTTACTAAATCAAGTTAGTCTGCCAAAGCGCAACCTGCTACTTTCTTCTAAAGATTTTTTTAAAATATTTTTTTATCCACCTACCACGCGAAACTAATCTGTTGGGATAAAAACCGATAAGTAAAATTACAAAACTGTTGGTGGCACGCCCGAAGTTCGCGGGTATAGGTAGAACAAACAAAAAGACGGTTGACAGCCCTATTTTACCTCATGAAATCAGACCAGTGTTTTGCTATACTTAGTTTATTTTCGTACCTATTCTATTTTGGTTTGTATATGTTATGGACCAAGTAATTAATGGGCCATTATGAATAATGCCCAATATGAGAGGGCAATGTGATATTTATTACTGAAATTTTATTGTTTATTAAGAATATACAGTTTTACAGAAAAAACATATCCAATACTGTATAAAATAAAAACACATTAATTAATAATTAAAAATATTAAACTAGTAAAAATAAAATAATTAAATTGCCTGCATGGGCATTATACATAATGTCTATCACCTCTTGGGCAGAGTAATAAAAATACATATATTATTTTTGTTTCCGATATTAAATCAGAAATTAAAAACACAAATAACATAGAATCTTCGTGGCGAGGAGGGGGGGCACCAAGGGGGGGCAGGAGGGGGAAGGGGGCGCAGTGTGGAAGGGGGCAGGAAGGGCAATGGGGGAGCAGGAGGGGCAGCGGGGCAGGAGGGGCAAGGGGGCAGGAGGGGCAAGGGGACACCAAGGGGGCGTTAAAGCTCTCCTGCCCATCCCCCTGTTGCCCCTCTCCCCCTTCCTGCCCCTCCCCGCCTTCCCCCTCCTGCCCCCTCCTGCCCCTTGCCCCTTCTGACCCCTTTCCCCTTCTTCCCCCATTGCCCTCCCTGCCCCTTCTACACTGCGGCCCCCCTTCCCCCTTCCCCTCTCCCCCTACCCTTGGTGCTCCCTTAACTCCCCCTTGGTACCACCTTGGCGCTCCCTTAACTCCCCCTTGGCGCCCCCGTGGTTCCTCCTTTAATGTCCCTTTAATCCCCTCTTGATCCCTCCTTTGATCCCCCTTGGTCCCCTTTTGATCCCTGCTTTGATCCCCACTTGATCCCTCTCTTGATTCCCCTTGATCCCTACCTTGATTTCCCTTAATCCCTTCCTTGACATCCCTTGATCCCCCTTTACATAATTTGTACTTATTAGAAAGGGGTTCTACATTTAGAATCCACTAGTTCTTACCATTTTAAATAAAATTAAATCAAATCAAATTAAAAATATAAGCCAAATAACAAATATTATTAAATTGCCCGACTATCAAGTAGCAATATTCATAATGACCAGACACTGATAAATAATGATGTTTAGATAATAATTAATCACTTTGGCCGATGTAGCCTGTCATTAGTCATAATGCCCGGGCACTATTCATAATGCCCTCATTAATCACTTTGTCCACAACATATATACGAAAATCTTGTTCCATAATGTTTATGACTACATTCTCATTCTTGTGTACGATTGGTGTGTCAATGTTTTCGATTTCACGCTTTTGCCGTGTATATTTTGTATACCTAGGTAATTATTTCACGTCAACAGCGCCTCGTCAGTTCCAGTAGTTCGTTATCACAATTTGTCAATTTCTGTTGGCAGGATTTCCAAAGTTTGTTGTTATGTTTCTTATCGAGCCCTCCAGGCTGAGGGTGACGTATTTAAATTTATAAAATTTTCCTTGAAATCGCGTCACTCAACGGTTTGCTGATGTGAATGTACTTGGGAACATGAATATATTAGAGTCAGCGAAATTAATGTATCTCAGTTGATGCTCCCTCGGGAAAATATTTGATGTGATCTTTTTAAAAGGTCGCTTCAAGATCAGCTCTGAATCGAGATAACCAACCATGATCTGAATTTGTAAGATACATAGATAAATGAAATCAAAATAATAATAATAACAAAAAATGCTGTGTGTCTGTTACTCGATATGCTCGCCGATTGCGAACCGATTCTAATGAATATTTTTTGTTCGATACTCCAAGGTCCATATCTAACTTCTTCTTCTTATCGTGTGGCACATTTAACGGTTCTAATCCACAAGGTATAGACAGCGGTTGTCTAGTTTTGTGTCTTTTGTTCATGTTAATTGTTCAGCATTTTATTTTAGAACTTTAACAAAAACACAAAAGCATAATTGTATATAGGTTTAAAGATACTTTATTCTCATAAAGACAAAGTCACTTACATGAGAACTTAATAATAGTTAATTATACAAATCTGTACAATATGGTAGAATTGGCATTCGCCTTCTTAAATATATATATATATATATATATATATATATATATATATATATATATATATATATATTTTTTCATTAATTTTGGTTTGCAAAGTCATTCTTCACATCGTTATTTAGATAATAAAGTATAGTCTTCCAGTATATGCTTGTAAAGTTTACTTTTAAATATGTTGAATGACTCCGCATTTTTTACATGTGACGGTAGTTTGTTTTACAGTCGTGCCCCCTCAAAACTAAACATTGTTTTAGTAGAAGTAACTTATTTTTAGCATTGTAAATTATTTGTTATAGTAAAGATTTTTTATCAAGCTCACTCATTTAAGAAATATAAATAAATATTTTAATCTACAGTAGTGGGCGAAACTTAGGTAAATAGAGCATTTCTTTGTGTTTTATTTGTATGCTAATATTAAGAAAAAATATACGAAAACCCTGTGTTACGTAAAAATACTGTCCGTCCGTGTGTCGATGCCTGCCGTCGAGTCCCGCACGTCCGCATTTCCTCCGTATTACAGAGAGGATATTGGCAGGTATATTGTATACACGGAGGAGAATGAGAGACGGAGGGGTTCACCTAATAAGCAATATCACCTGCCTTTGTGTGACACCTTTCTATGCCCGGGAATATTTCGAACATCCATCTATGAATAATAAAATAAAAAATCAATCCGTGTCATTTTTTTGGGGAAAAAATTTATTATGTATCTACTTCGTGTATCGGCGACATATCCCCGTCGCGTCGTCGCCTGGGGGATATTAACATCGCTTTGTAAACCCACGTGGAATGTATATTTAATTTTATCAAAATATTATATAATATTTATAATAGGTACGTAAAGCTATTTTAGAATTAAATTACGTCTTCGGGTGGAAGGAAACTTCTAAAAAGTTATCAATTGGAACTTGTTGAAGTTGCTGGATAATTGACCACTCTGAATACGTTAAAAACAACCGACTTCAATCGCAACAACTCCAATTTTGCTATGTTTTGTTGATTTTCTCAAAAACCGCTGAATCGATTTCGATAAAATTTATATGGGACCACCTGTGAAGTATACCCTTTCAAACAAAAAAAGAATTTTCGAAATCGGTTCAGGCGTCTTCGAGTAATCGGTGAACATACATAAAAAAAAAAAAAAGATTCCGACGAATTGAGAACCTCCTCCTTTTTTTGAAGTCGGTTGAAAATTTCTATGTAAATAAGTTAAAACGCTTGATCGATCAACTTTGATGTCTCAAAAAACAAGATAGGCGTTGTTTTACTTTTATGAAATCTTACAGAATTGTTACTAAAAACGAAATCTCTCTCTATATTTTTAATAACATTTTGCCCTGCATAAAAATGTGTTAAGAGTAAAGTTTAAAAAAAATATATATGGTTGTTTGGTAAAAAGTTTAATTTCTTATAACTTCAACGGTGCTTACCGATATGCAGTGCCGGCACCTTTTGCCCTGGATGCACAGAGCGGTACTCCTCACTGAGCTGGTCCTTGGCGCGCCCGATGTCCACTGGCCGCTCTTCGTATGTCATCTGCTTCCAGTGCAGTGCTGCGCGCACCCGCCACGAGCAAGATGACAGGTAGTACGCGTACAGTATTGGGCGTGCGCCGTAACCCTTTTTAACAAGCAGTTCTTTGACGATTAGCTAAACTAGTATCCTTATTATAATGCCTTATTACCTAATACTTAAATGTTTTTACTAACACAGACGACTCTCAAAATTAGAAGATTGTCAAGGGTTGATTACCTAATTAAATACTATGGTTTAACTCGCGGGCCCATTTATAAAACTATGAAAAACCACATACTTACATGGCAAAACTTATGGCATAAAGTGAAAGTAAGCGAATTAGCATTTTATTATTTATCAAACATGTAGTTTTTATGCCTGTTGGTTTTCCTTTTTTAATATCAACATACAACCGTTTTTATACTTAAAGGTTGTTTTAATTGAAACGTCTTTTCATTGGTTTTTTCATAATTAATGATCCTCTCAAATGTTCACGTTTTATGCAAAGGGTCTACTTTGTTTGTATATTTTTTAGTATTCGGAGTACAAAAGCCTCACTTTAAGTTTGGAAAGTTTATTTGTGCGTGCTGAATAATCTAAATATATAGGGTGACTTTAAATTAGTTCTTGATACGAAAGGCTATGCATGTGCTCATGATAACGAACAACTTTCCCTAAGGAACCCATAGTCAAATCGCAAAAAAAATTTTGGACTCTTCATACTAATTTGGCCGGTCAGTTCATTGATTTGTATGGAGAGTCAAAATTTTTTTTTGCGATTTGACTATGGGTTTCTTAGGGAAAGTTGTTTGTTATCATGAGCACATTCATAGCCTTTCGTATTAAGAACTAATTTAAAGTCACCCTATATAAAAGGCAAACCTGACTGACTCATCTATCAACGCACAGTCGAAACTACTAAACGAATTTAGCTGAAATTTGGCATACAGATAGTTGTAATGACGTAGTCATCCGCTAAGAAAGGATTTTTGAAAATTCGCCTCCTAAGGAGGTGAAAAAGGGGTTAAAATTTTGTATGGAAGTCCGTCATTTTTAGAGCTAGAAGCCTGAAACTTTGTTTTTAGGTTAACAATTAGAAATAAACAATTACGTGTCCTAGGATTTTTCAAAATTCAACCCCTAAGGGAGTGAAAAAGGGGTTGAAAGTTTGTATGGGGAAATATGATTAGTTACACTATTTTATTCGAAACTTCACAGGAGTACTCCTATCAATAAATGAGTAAACAAGTGTTTCAGGCTCTTTCAGAATTCAACCCCTAAAAGGTGGAAACGGAGTGACAAATTCTGAAAACAACATGGGTATCGTTTTTATGGTTTATCGGGTCGCTGATTACGAAAACAACAACTATTTCACAAAAATTGCACAAAAACATAACACAAAATAGACAAGAAGATTTATACAAAAAATTGCACAAAATTACACTTGAACAAAAAAATAATAATTTAAAAATTAAAAAACAATGAAAATAAACAACCAAACCAAATTTTTTTTTTCAAATTAATAATATGGCAAAACCAAAAGAAATACTTAGGTACCTAGCTATTTTGTATTGATCTTCAAGTTCCAATCGCTACCAATAGATGGCGTTGGTATCGTTTTAGAACGCGGTAACGTTGTGTTTTTTCGAACTAATATAAAGTGAATGGTGATGCGTTCGTAAGCAGGTAAGAAATAGAATCTACAAGTAAAACGGATATATCCAGCTGATGAGCTGGCCAAAAGGGGTTCCGAAACTACAGTAGCTGGCCCCGTGCCACTCCTGCCAATCCCTTTTAGACAAATGCGCTCATGGGTAAGGCTGCAAACCGATCACCAACATAACGCCACATGGACCGATCTAACTTGCTGCAGGCAGTCAAAGATGGTTGTTGACACAGGTCGTGCCAAAATTGACTCGAAAACTGCTCAGCCTAGACCGCCGCGATAGTTGTAGGTACTATTACTGTGCACTTACCCCTTAATAAACAGCTATTTATAATGAACGTTACAGACAGCCCGCTGTGCAGAGGCTGTCTCGAAACAGAGGAAACAGTCAGCCACGTGATCCTGGAATGCACTGGTCTGGCCGAACAACGGACAAAAATCCTTCAAGATGTAAGGTCGCTCCGAGAAGCCTGTGAATGTCCCAGGAGACTTCTGTGCTTCTGGAAGGAGCTGGGTTGGCTGGACTAGCCGATCTTGCCTACACGTATAAAGGACCAAATTGAGTCTACGGAAATAGGAGTCCAGTAAAATACAAATACAGATATATCATTTAGAAGATATATAAAGTAACCATATAATTTTCTTAAATATAACGATTGTCAAATATAATATACTCTAGAATCTAGATATAATTTTAAAAAGAATAATTTCATAAGGTATAATAAACGCTGTATATAATAAACATACAATATAACAATCATAATATGATATAAGATTCATTTAACCTACTATTGACAGAGACAGTTCTCCTTTTCTCTGCTATTGATAACATATAACATATCTTAGATATAAAGGACATTGACCAAGTCTGGACCAAGTGCTGCCCAGAATGAACACATAGTGCATTTTGTTCCTCAGGCCAACCCTAATCTGTAAACCGAAGCGCTTCAAAATCTGTCCGAGGAGTCAAGAGAAAAAAAGTTTTTTTATTGTGAATTACTTGTTTGCGAAAAATGAACTTAATAATTGTTTTTAGAGTTACTAGTAGTGTATTATTTATACTTATGTAATAATAATATCATTAACCATCAATCAGTAATCACATTTATGTCTGGACCAAGTGCTGCCCAGAATGAACACCTAGTGCATTTTGTTCCTCAGGCCAATACTAATCTGTAAACCGAATCGCTTCAAAATCTGTCCTAGGACTCAAGAGAAAAAAAGTATTTTTTTGTGAATTATTTTTTTGCGAAAAATGATCTTAATAATTATTTTCAGTCTAACTAGTAGTGTATTAATGGTACTTATGTAATAATAATATCATTTATCAATCCGTAAGATTACATAGTTATACATTATTAGTGATACCAGTATTATAATTGTATGTAGATAAGTAAAGTACAATTACTCAGTGATATACCTGTGTCCACCATGCCTTTACCATGCCTTTAAGAGCCTCAAAGCCTGGGTTACTGTGTGTCCGTCCGCCGATTGGCCAGAGGGCCCTTTGATCCAGCGACAATTGGATGATCAACTCTGTGGATCTCGACCTGCTGAATGATATTAGTTGAATGGTATTAGGCATGCTTTAGACACATGCTCGCGATAGTCATAATCGAGCCACAAAAGATATATTCCTTGACCCAAATATACTCGATGACGATGAAGATGATTAATACATAATTAATTACAATTACATAATTATAATACTGTATTATTGTATTGTATAATTATTATACTATTACTGTAAAAGTCACTGTCACTAGTGTTACTGATACAGGTATATCACTGAGTAATTGTACTTTACTTATCTGCATACAATTATAATACTGGTATCACTAATAATGTATAACTATGTAATCTTATGGATTGATAAATGATATTATTATTACATAAGTACCATTAATACACTACTAGTTAGACTGAAAATAATTATTAAGATCATTTTTTGCAAAAAAAATATTTCACAAAAAAAAACCTTTTTTATCTTGACTCCTCGGACAGATTTTGAAGCGCTTCAGTTTACAGAAGAGTGTTGACCTGAGGAACGAAATACACTATGTGTTCATTCTGGGCAGCACTTGGTCCAACTTCCATACATAGATGGTCAGTGTCTTTTAAAAGATATAACAGTGGAGATGACAAAACTGAATTGACAAAATATTGAATCGTAAGTCGGAATATACAGAATGCGAGTTTTTAAGAGCTTTGGCCTCTAACTTGAGTTTGAAAAATAATTAATTTAAATTTAATTAAATGTTAAAACTCAAACTCAATTTTTTATTTTATTTATGTAGATGCTTAACACATGATTTTAAATCGTCATTTATTTCTACCTAGTACAAGTACCTACCACGCGGGACTTGTACACTCAGTGTTACGGGAAGTGTAAAATGTTGTTTTCTTGTTAATATTACATAACTAATGTGAACTCTTTATAAAATACATATATTTTGTATACTAAATTAATTAAATTTTATTTGTCAAGTATAAAAGCACCAGATGCAAGCAAGCACGTAAGCAAGCATGCAAGCAAGCATGCAAGTAAGCAAGCATGAAAGCAAGCAAGCATGAAGGCAGGCAAGCAAACATGCAAGCAAGCAGTCGATCTGTGGTTATTTTATCAATCAAACCTAACACGGCGACTGTGAGGGATGATTAAAATACATGTCAGTACTACAACTTGTAATAAAATCATAAAGTAATAAAATGTAAATAAATTAAGTCATCTTAATATGATGTGCGAAACTAGGACTTTGCTAGAATAGTAGCATTCGAGTTGGAGCGCTTGCCAGAAAATAAGCGTCTTTCATCATCTAGCAGTATTTTTAAGCTGTTAGTAGTAGGTTCAGTTTTCGTTAATCTATGTGTTAATGTTAATAAGTGAGGGATTTTATATCTCCCATATCTCCGAACCTAAATTATCCGAGTCGGGGTGTTCGGAATTCCCGAGCTCGCTTCGCTCGCTCCCACATCCCATTTAGAATCCGTGAGAATTTTGTATGTGCTCTGAATAGAAGAATTTTCATAAAAAAGCCAGTAGAAAATTAAACCCTGGTAATTTCTCTGCTCACTCGGAGCATTATATCTAAAGTTATTATATCTTATGAACATTATATCTCGAGAATGTTATATGATAATAACGATATGTATTATAAATGTTATATCAAACGATTTTATATAACGTAATCGTTAGAGCTTATAATTTTTATATTCAACAAAATTATATCATCTATTGGTATATCTCGTTATAATTATAGCATTTGAGCGTTATTGAAATGAAAATATATCTCCCGTTTTTATATAAAATGAGACGCACCCTTCGTAAGCTAGCTTATTCTGCGCGTGGGCACTCCTGTTATGTTGTTGCGAAATTTAAAACCTCCTCAACTGTACAACGGAACCAGACTAAAAGTAAAAGCGTTACATCGCAATGTAATGGAGCCACAATTATAACTGAATATGCACAAGGGGAAACTGTATTTGTACCAAGAATTCCCTTGATCCCGAATGATATTCCCTTTGAATTCAAACGAATACAGTTTAGCCTCAAAGTCTGCTTTGCAATGAACAAATCACTAGGGCAGACATTAAAATTTGCGGGTATAGACTTGAGAGAAAACTGTTTTTCGCACGGGCAATTCTATGTGGCTTGCTCCCGCGTAAGCTCGCCCAGTAGTCTGATAATTTTGGCACACAGTAATAGAATGGCAAAAAATGTGGTTTATAAAGAAGTTTTGTAGTTTACTAGCTTTTGGCCGCGACTTCGTCCGTGCAATTCTACTTCCTTTCTTAGCGCTCGCCTACGCTACGTTATGGTCGATATAACCGAACTCCACGCGGACGAAGTCGTGGGCAAAAGCTAGTGTATAATATTTTTTATTTATTTTTCTCAAATTCTCTAAAACCGTTATTGTTTGAAATTTTCATATATTTTTCTTATTAATGATAATGAACATTTTCATATTTTTAGGTTTGCAAACTGTGTAGATAAGGGACAGGTAAAATATTTTTCACCTCTCCAGCACGAAAAGGGTGCCTTTGGTCCCTAAAAACTCAAAGCAAAAACGGTTTTTGCTGCGAGCGTGAGAAAAAGTGATTCGAATTTCGAACATCATCTTTTGCGCGGCGCTGAATAAAATATAGGCGATAGTTTCGTTCAGAAACTCATTTTGGTCTAGCGATTTAACTCATAGGCACAAAATGTTGTCTGTTATTTAATGAAATGTAAGTTTATAAATTTTGCTATCGCATTTTAAAAGACGTAATATTTAAAATAAATATGTACTAGTAAACATAAATATCGCTTACAAAAAAATATCATGTTTGGTTTTCATCTTAGGTTTTCATAAAAATGACATGCAGCGCAGTTTCCGAACGCAACCTCTAAATTAAAAACAGTATAATAAAAACTATATTGTCTCCAAACAGAATTTAATCAACTTTTTTTTTTTTTTTTTTTTTATTAAAAATTTGAGTGCGTTTGACTACATCTCACCTGATGGAAAGTGATGATGTAGTCGAGGATGGTACACGCAAACTCAAATAATGCCTATTCACTCTCGCCTTGAAGATCCCAAATTGTAGGAGTCCGGAAACACTGACGCAGGTAAGGAGTTCCACTCCTTCGCAGTTCGCATGATAAATGAGGAAGCATACCGCTTCGTGCGTAGGATTAGAATGTCAACTACAAAGGGATGAAAAGCCTCCCTGCGCCTGGTTGACCAAAGGTGGAATGGAGCTGGGGGAATGAGGTCGTGTAGTTCTTGAGCGCAATCTCCGAAATGAATTCGATAAAAAACCGATAAGGAGGATACTTTGCGGCGATGCTCCAGGCTTTGGAGCTTATTGAAAACAAGCTCATCGTCACCTATTAGTCTCCTGGCGCGTCGGTCGATAGCATCCAAGGCTTCAAGCTGGTAGCGGGCCGAACCATCCCACAGGTGCGAACAGTACTCCACACATGATCGGACCTGTGCTTGATAAAGTGTAAGAAGCTGTCCAGGTGTGAAGTACCGTCGCACCTTAGAGAGGATACCAAGCTTCATTGCAGCTACTTTAGCCTTAGACTCAATGTATCGACCGAAATTCAGGTTTGATGTTAAAGTCACGCCAAGGAGTTCGAGGTGGTCAGTTATCGGAATCGATTCATTTCGGAGAGTGGGAGTCAAGGTAAATGGACTCCTTTTGGCAGAAAAAAGACACGCCTGTGTCTTAGAGGCATTGAACCTAACGAGGTTGTTATCACCCCAATCAGACACTGCCTGAAGTGATAGGTTCATGCGCTCTATCATCGCCTCTCTAAGGGACTGTGTCTCAGCACTGGTGGCTCGTGCACTAGATAGATATCTTTCTACAACTGTGCTATCATCTGCATACCCAACGATGCCGGGTTTAAGCAGGTCATTTATATGTAGCAGGAATAGAGTTGCAGAAAGAACCGAACCCTGAGGTACCCCGGCATCTATAGCCAATAGGTCTGACGAACAGCCATCAACCACTACCCGAATCGACCGTTCCCTCAGGAAATCGGATACCCAGTTGCACAAGCAGACAGGGGAGCCCGTAAGAAGGAAGCTTGCCAATAAGGCTGGCGTGCCAGACCCTATCAAAAGCCTTTGAGATGTCGAGAGACACGGCAAGTGCTTCGCCATGCTTCTCAATGGCCTCGCCCCAAACATGTGTTGCATACACAAGAAGATCTCCTGTGGATCGACTACGTTTTAACTTCTCGCTGGTCGAGGTGAAAAGTTGTATGTTTAACACGAGAGCAAGTTTTTTTATATCTCGTGCCTTTATATCACTCGCTACGCGCGTGATTCAATTCTATACTACTTCGCTAGTTCTTGATTTAAAGTCAGCACTCGTAGCAAAAAATAACTTTTCTCACTAGTTGAACAAATAACTATAGTTTTTCCAGACTATTTAACTTGTCCACTCAAGTGAAAATGATGACTGTGTTGTTGTTGTCATGTGGGTATGTAGGTGCGCTGATGTCCTAAAAGTCAGTAATGTGTAATGTGTGTAACAGAGTAGAATGTAACATAACTGATATTTTGTCCTGCTTGGAAGCTAAATCTTTAAGGGTGCGTCTCATTTTATATAAAAAACGGGAGATATAATTTCATTTCAATACCGCTCAAATGCTATAATTATCATGAGATATACCAACAAATGATATAATTTTGTTGAATATAACGATTAAAAGCTCTAATGATTACATTATATAAAATCGTTTGATATAACATTTATAAGACATATCATTATTATTATATAATATTCTCGAGATATAATGCTCATAACATATAATAAACTTTAGATATGATGCTTCGAGTGAGCAGAGAAATTACCAGGGTTTTATTTTCTACTAGAGTTTTTGTTTAGGAAAATTCTACTATTCAGAATACGTACAAAATTCTCACAGATTCTAAATAGGATGCGGGAGCGAGCGAAGCGAGCTCGGGAATTCGGAGCACCCCGATTCGGATGATTTAGGTTCGGAGACTGTGATGTGGAGGCGAGCTTGCTCGCCTCCCCTCACAGTCCCCATGTTAGGTTTGATTGATAAAATAACCACAGATCGACTGCTTGCTTGCATGCTTGCTTGCTTGCATACTTGCTTGCATGCTTACGTGCTTGCTTAGATCTAGTGCTTTTATGCTTCACAAATAAAATTTAATTAATTTAGTATACAAAATATATTTTATAAAGAGTTCAAATTTCAAAAGGCGTTTAGTTTCGTCATGTCCATTGTTATATCTTTTAATATCTAATATATGTTATATGTTTTCAATAGTAGGTTAAATGAGTTTTATATCATATGATTGTTATATTGGATGTTTATTAAATGCAGCGTTTATTATACCTTATGAAATTATTCTTTTTAAAATTATATCTAGAGTTTATTATATCTGACAATCGTTATATTTAAGAAAATTATATGTTTGGTTTGTATATCTTCTAAATGATATATCTTTTGTGTTTATAGATTCTATTACTTACCCAACCTTCAAACCGTCAAATTAACCTAATAAGATGTAAATAATTGACATTAACTGGTAATTGAAACATAAGTAAAAAAAAGAAAAAAACCCAAAATAGTGAAGTAAAAAAAATCTCATATTAAAGGAAAAATCTTATTTGTACCTACTACAAATTATTGGTCTGATGGGGACTCAATAACCATTGCCCCATTGACACACCCGGTAAGTGGTTGCGTAGCTAGGGCACGTAAGTCTCCGAAATTACCGCTAAAAGTGCAAATATTACTAAGGCCGTTTAAAAAACTGAATTATAATCATAAATTTGTCACCTATATCCTCGATTTCATTCTTTACTTAAAGTGTTGTAGTTTATGAAAGGTACTGTTTTAAGAAGAATCTTAAAAAATCTACCTGTCTACAGATTCAGATATTTTTACAAAACAACTTCAATCATTATCAACTTATGATTTTGCTATAATATAGTTTTTGTTAATTTGGTGAAAAATAATTGAATGGATTTTATATAACATTTAACATGAAAATCGGTAAGTTGATTAAAATGTAAATATACACAGAAAAAAATACATTCAAATTGAGAAACAAAAAACATAAAATGCATAAGCCGCCCATTATGTGTAATTTCTGTTATCTTTATTCTTACATGGAGGTATTATAGGTATGTATTTTTGTGATATAGTCTCAGACAAAAGAAACTTTATTTCCTAATATATCTATGGATATAGTAGGTATATTGAATTGAATTGAATTTGGAAGTCGGTAAAAATCTAGTATTTCGGTTATAGTAGGTGTTGTTTTAAATGGAAATTTTATGTTATTTCTTGTTTTGCTTTTATTTGTAGGTAAGGAATAAAGAAAATTTCAGTGAACGAACAATAATTACTCACTGCCATTGTTTAGCTGCTATGCGAGTGGTAAAGGTTTTCCGAACGCGAAAATAAAAAATATAATTTATAGGGTTCACTTCAAGTAATACACTGTTTGTTACTACTACCACAGATTAGATAATAGTACTACATACTACTCTTTAAAAGGTGGCGGTTTCTATGATTTTACCAATGACAGCTTATCGAAGAGTAACATTTAAAAAAATAAAAGAGCAGGAAATTCTAAGCATTTAACAATGAGATTTTATAAAAGATCATTGGCATTTAAAAACATGAAAAAAAAGATGAGGAGAAGAATTAATATAAAGATTGGTTGGTCGTAAACAAACTCTTGATAGATCATTCTTGGATCTATGTCAGAGGAGCTGTTTCTCATGAAAACGTAAAGATGACGCTAGTAGAATAATATAGCAACGTTTGATGTTAGGTAGGAGAAAATCAAACAAAATGAATAAAGCGTTATATTTATTTACAGTTATATTGAATACATTTTATTATCACTATGAATATTCGTAAAATATTCTTTATAACGGCATATACACGATACGAATAATTATGTACCGACTAATTTACTATTAGATGCGGAAGAAAGAGATTAATTTGTAGAATCTACGTTGGGGCATAGCAAAGGATATTTCATAAATGTTTTTTCTTTTATTGCACACATACCTACGCAATTGTCAATACTTGATTTTATTACTAATCAAGGTTCTATTTAAGGGAGAACTCGTTCTAAGTCAAATATAATAAATGTGTTCCATTTTTAATACACAGTTATAGCTGTAGGTAGCTAAAATATATGTAATAATCATGTATCCTCTTTCAATATGATCTCGGATGTAATATTTTAAAATTGTGTAAAAAATATACTCGGTTGGTTACCCTTAGATCATATGCTTTTCTCAAGTGTAACCAAGCGTTTTCCTCAGAAATAGAATGAATACATAACTTACATATTTTATGTACAATATTGTTCTTTAAATTATAAACAGTCAAGCATATTATTGAAATAGTATAAGAATAATTTACACAAACAGATACCAGAATGATATTACTCTAAGACTGTTATCATTACAATATTATATTTGGTCATTTTATTGTACTGTTCAGCTTTTTAACTTCCTTTAAATTTGAAATAAAAGTATAATTAAACTGAAGTAAAAAAATTATAAAGTAGTGTATTTATTTATCCCCAGCGCAGAGGCGAGCCCGGCGGTCGCATGAGCGCGCGTGTCTGCGTGTTGAGCGCCGAGTCTGCGCCCGCGCCGCCCTCCGGCATGTGGTAGAACGCCATATGCCTCCTATGGGGCAGTTCGTGTCCCTTGTGAGACAAGCTCTGCAGTCTGCTCCATAAGGAGAATAATCTTTTGCTTACTGTTTTCTTCTTCGTTTGATCTTCATCTGAAACAAGAGGAAAAATATGTTGGAATGGAAGTTATTTGCTCGAGTAATTTGCTTTTCATTAGCTCTTTGTGTAAGTATGTGAAAATATATTTGATTACCTGTTGAAGAGCCTTCTAAAGTTGCATCTTCGCGCTTCACTTTCGATACAGGACTCATTTCATTATCAAGAAGTCCTAATTCAAAATTGCATTTTTCTAGATCTTCTGAGAGTAAATTGTCATCATAATTTTGCGGTTCTACATTATTGTATTGGTTTTTCAAGCACGCTAGCCGTATTTTCAGAATTAATATGGGACTAGTGGCTAAAAAACTGCTGTCGTAAACATTGTTGGGATCTTCTGTAGTGTCTAATTCAAATTCGTTGGTTTTTATATCTTTGTCGCTTCTATCAGATAGGCGAGTATTTTTATATTGGTCTAGTATATTGTCATTGTCATATTGAGTCGCAATTTGATTTATGCGATTTTTCGAGGAAATTATGTATTCTTGGAGTCGGTCTAATCTTCTAGGGTAGTTATGCCACTGTTCTTTTCGGAAACCTTCATCATTGTATGCATGTTCTTGGGTGATAGAGTCATCTAGACTGAGCTCAGGTCGTTCATTATGTGTTTTGCCGTATCGCGGCATTTTCTCTGGCGACTGTTTTTTATTGGTATCCTCTGGTATTTTATAAATTATATTCTGTAGAATGTCTCTTAAACTGTTAGTATAACTAATATTGTCTGTTTGCTGGCCATCGTCTTCAGTATTTGCGTCCAGCTTGCTAGCGGACATCAGAGGCAGGGTGGTTGTTGAAGTGATCACCACGCCTGCCAGCAGGAGCAGAGGAATGAATACACGCCGCATCTGAAACAAAAGACAAGCACTTTAAAAAACACTATTTTTATGTAAAAACAGTGGGAAACAGAAACACTATTTTTTATGTAAAAACAGCATGGGATTAATAATGTTGAAAAAGGTACAGTGTCTACAGTACTTGCAACGGAACCAGATTCATTCATTTAGAGACGCAGCTTTGTGATTATTTTTATAATTCTTTTGGTTACTCTTTTTGTTTTTAAGTTTTTTTAGGTTATGTAACATACCCGGAGAGACGAGCTTCGTTACCATTACGCTGCAACGTGTCTAGGAGAAAGAAAATTCCAAAATCAAACCAGGCACGGGGTCACCGTTGAACGCAAGTACGTATAGAGTCTGACCCTCGTATATGGCAGTCTCCTCTGCTTATGCCAGGCTTGCGCCCCAGTAAGGCCGAGAGGCACTGGGTAGCCCTGCTTTTCCTATTCCTCTTCACTCCTTTCCTCTCCTCTATTTCCTTATCACTCCTCTAGACGAATGATGATGGTTCTATGGAAAGCTTTACTTTGTTAGGGCGACGACTATTTGAAATGTTATCTGAATAATTAATATCTGTGGCTCTAACAATCGTTCTCAATAATAGTTGTGTGTGGTGTTTTTGATTAGGTCGTATCGGCATTATAAAACTTTAATTAATTATTTGATGGTATGTTAACAAAAGTCTTCTACCCGAACACCTCAGGTTATCAAGCCGAAGTTAATTAATTAATATTCAAATGTCACTAAATTTGCTTTTGTATTGTTAGGAATATTCAAAATTCTGGGGAGGTTTGTTAGTAAGATTTGCATATCTTTTGACTCCTGCGTTTTGTTGAGGCTGGGCCTTGATGGGAATTCTAATTCTAATTAACCCGTAACCTATAACCGCACTTGATATGCACACTAAGAACTTACTTCACATTAAGCGAAGGTGATTTTCTGAAAGATGAATAATTGTGTAATTGGGATGTATATGGACACAGTTTAAAAATACCTCTCTCCTGAAAACTTTGACAGGTTTTACTCACGAAACTGAAAAAAAATCCTATCATTACATATCTTTATTGAACTCTCAAAAAAATACAAAATGATTGAAGTGGTCTTTTACACCGTCTTTCTAAAGGTGACCTCATCCCTGCGGGTAACATTCGGTGAAACGATTATGTAGTATTTTTTCATGTAGTATTTAGTAGTTATGTATTAGTAACGCGAAAGAGTGCCCATGAAACTGGCAGAAATCAATTAAAACTTAATAAATCTGTTTTATTTTACGATATTTTAATATTATTTGGATGTCTTACAACAAAATAATTTACAATATATAGGTATCATCAAATGAATCGATCTATGCTAATTATAAGTCTACACAGTAACAAAGAAGGAATTTATACAAAGATAAAGGGCTACACATATAATAATTATAATAATAACATAATCATTAAATATATTTAGGAATGAAAAAAACATTTATATATCTAAAATATGAGCAATGGAAAACAAACAAGGTATGATAATATTTGAAGAACCCAAATATTGTGTTTTATTAAAGTTATTATTCTGTTCAGGATATTAAAATGGAATCCATTGACAATGATATGCGTAGAGTTTTTTTATTCCATGAATCGTTGGAATAACCTCTCATTATATGAAATTATGAAACTTAACGTAATAAAAAAATGAAATTCAGGTATTTAAATAATTTCCATTTTATCCATCGGATATAATGACATAATGACGTCACCTGCCTACTTTTTGGTCAGCTATCATTTGTCCATCATTTTTACATTTACATACTTACTACGTTTGTGACGTCACGACCTAGAGATCCGTTTCAACGTTGCGGTTGGTTACTTCAAATACTTATAAAGGTAAAAATACTACTGGAAACTATAAGCATTCTACTCATGAAATTGTACAACTTTTCCTATGGCACCTATACAAGGTGCTAACAAATTAGCTGTCATTACTTAAACTATGGCTTCTAAACTGAACAACTTTCCCAAAGGAGCCCATAGTGAATTCGCGAAAAAAAAATTGGACTTCCCATACTAAGTGGGCCGATCAGGTGACCGACTTGTTAGAAAAGTACAATTTTTTTTCGCAAATTGACTATGGGTTCCTTGGGAAAAGTGGTTCAGTTTCACTAGTAGAAGCCCCAGTTTATGTAATGATCACTAATTTCTTAACACCTTATATATTGAAATCGTCAAAAAAATACTTTTCATCAAAATTGTTCGGGCATTTTTTACGGACTCCAATTTTTTTTTAGAGTTTTGTATGGGTTCCTTGAAAAAAGTTGTTCAGTTTCATAAATAGAACCAATCGCTTAAGTTTACGGGAGTGATATTTAACACCCTCATTAATAAAGTAAAATAAATAAAGATATGTTTATTTATTATTATATTTAATGTTGAAATATGTGGCAATGTTGTCTATTATGTATTTGTGCTGCTTTCTTTATCTTCCGAAATGAAACATCTTTTGTATTCTATTGTATTCTAATTTGTAGTTTTAAGTTTGTCTGTAAGTTTTCCTAAAATAAAATAAAAATGAAATATTGATAAATTGCTCAGTAAATGAAGCATAATCTCCTTTTTGCTATTACTATGGATTATTTTTTATAAAGTAAGAATGAATTGAGGACCATTGTCATTTTTATAAAATAGAATTATATATACGAATATGCCCATAAATACTCTATCAAGGGCTTTGAATTGCAGCCTAAAGTACTTACTTGTTTAAAGTCCATTAGGAACGTTATCTTTGACAGTCGATTGCCCTCATTCCCTACCCCCTCCTCATCTAATGGGGCTGACTCTACGACTCAGTGATCTAATGAAACTCCTAAACCTACTGCGAAAATTGACAAGATTTTATGTTTATTACTAGCTGGTGCCCGCGACTTCGTACGCGTTAGTGTTGGGGTTTTTACAATAGTTCATATATTTTGCTAAATTATTCTTTAGAAATAAGAAAATAACAAAATTAAGTAAACAATAAAACAAATGAAAGAAAAAGAAAAAATAAAAAGAAAGAAGAAAAAAGAAAAATATAAAGGAAAAAGACACATAGAAAATAGAAAAGAAAAATAAAAAATAAGAAGAAAAAGAGAATGAAAAAGAAAATACAATTGCATAGGATATAAATCCTATACAATTGCATAGGATATAAATACTATGCAATTGTATGCGTGTTCACAACCAACACTACTGGGGCATGGATCTTTTCTTATAGCTAGGGAAGGTTAGATCATTCTCCACACACAACACAGGGTCCAAGTTTGGATACTGGTAAGGTGTGAGGCTAATGGCCAACTCCAGCTTAAGAAGTTTTTCAGCCACCTATACAGGGTGTTAAAAAAGTGCGTTTGAGATTTTAATTACTCAGAATCAAGTATAGAATGCAGGAAAAAAAAAAACTATCTACAACTTCTTATATCCATACTAAATCGGAATTGTGAATTAAGAATTTGTATGGTAAAGGGTAAAAAAAATTGCAGATCGGATTTTTCAATATTTTTCCTGTATATTTTGATTCTGAGCTACCCCTTAAAATCTCAAACGCACTTTTTTTAACACTTTGTATTAGGTAGTCAAACAAAAAAATTAAGAACAGGTCCAGTAGGATGCCTACGCCTTTATAACATCCTTTATACTGTAACGAACCACCTTCGTTAGCTAAGTATTTATCGGTCAATTTTCAAAAAGAAACAGTAGAAAATATCCATATGATTATTACTATTATTTTCCTTATTTATTAGAATTAATTTGCTTAAAATGACTGTTCGAACCATTCGTGTTGAAAATCTGTACAGAAAAACAGGGTTGGATATTCACGGTGCGGTCGTCTTCTGCATGATGAGTCAGAATAGATGGAAGACTAGGCAGCCACGGACGGAAAGATATCCATCTGTTTACTGGTTGAATCGGAGGGTATATAAGGGATTGAATTAGGATAGGCGAGTTTAGTCAACGTCGGTCGGTCAAAGCATGAGGAAATGCTGAAGGAGCGTCCTATGGTCCGTTCCATGGGATGTTGGAGTGGAGTAAGCAGCCTTGGAGATTATGAAGAGGAGGAGCGTATGCGGGCGAGGTACAGAGATTGGCGCATGGGTATGAGAGTTTTCTTTACTAAAGTGAGACCATTGGATTCAACTGAGGTATGCAAATCTTGTTCAGTTTATGGTAGATTTTAAACATTTAGCTTTGTGTGGAAACCTTTAGATGTTAATAAGATTTTAATGGTCTGCACTTTTAAATTCGAATAACTTTCAAATATGGTGTTTATATTATTTGAAGGTTGATTATTTCTTCTTTATTGTATATCCACCCTGGGTCTAGATTGCATTTCTCTATAACTCCTTCATCACACACGACTAAACAGTACTCTTACACTACTCTTTACAACACACTACAATACATTTACATTCAATTACACTATACGGGGAGCCTCTGGCAACCTTCACAGGGAAGTTGTGGTTTTGCGCGATTAACCTCTCCGAGGACATCAAGACGCAGCTTCCTTACAGACTTACGTGGATTATTGAAGGACAATATCCTTCTATGTACCACACACTTATACTCCACTTAACATTCATCACTTTTCCCATAAATTCTAAGCTATAATTTTACTTCAATATTTAGTATAATATTTTGTATGTTACCTAAATTATTACTGAGAAAGCTAGACCTGGTTGTGGACCTTCTGTGTTTTATTTCATTTTATTTTCTGTGCGAGTGATTTTCATATTTTTGTGTGTGATTTATTTGCTTTATTTGAATTTGGTAGGATTTGTTTCTAATTAAAACGGAGCGAGTAGTTTGTGTAATATTAATTAGCTTAAGGGTGTGTTACGTCGATTCGAGTTTAATTAGGGTATCGTATTGTTTGACGTGACAAGTAGTTACTAGCCATTCGGTTGTGATATTAGGGCATAAGTACGTAATGCACTTACTGCGAATAAAAAGGTAGATATAAGCGATTCTTTCGATTTGTCTAACTGAACGAAGCAACAAATCGATAGAATGTGGTAGGGCGCATAAAGTCGTATAGGGTAGGTAGGACAGAGTCCCTGTTTGACCTGGAACCTTTTGTCCTGGAGGTGGGCTGATGATGGTGTTTCTTATATTATTCCAAATTCTAAAAGCCTAAAATATTCATTTAAGAGCATTGACTATCGAAGTGGTGGTTTATTTAATCTTTTGAAATTACAATATTTTTGGGGTTCCCTATACCATATTATTTATATCTAAGTATATATACACAAACGCGTTGCAATCCGTATTGCTAGCTTCATTTTGGATGCTTCCCGCATCAACTTTCATGAAGCTTATATTTTTAAACATTACGCGATGGATAGTATTAGACTGGCCGAGGATGAGGGGAGGTTATGGTGGATCCTCCCGCAACCCTTTAGGGTTGCGGCTTTCATAGTGATGTGTAGATCTATAGTCTATACATTGCTCGCATAATTTAATAAATTTACAAATGAATCTATAAACTTAAAGCTTCATGAGAGTTTCACAACGCCCTAAATTATGTCCTGTCTCTACGTTTCTTGTATTTTATTTGCTTGAGTTAACTTAATAATTTCTGCTAACTGCTAGCTAGTTAACTTAACAAAGAAATAGGGCCTCGTTCGTAGCAAATAATTGTCTAATTAAATAGTTCCCTAAGCCTTTCGTAATTCAGTCACTATCAGCACTCTAAAAGATTCAGGGTTACTTGAATATCGACGTGGGGTACCCACTAGTCGATCTGGCCAAACGTTTCATTTAATAGTTAGATTTCAGTTTATTTGTATTTATGTAAATATTTTTATTTACGTCTCTTTTAACTTGCATTGGTGAGGGGGATCGTTACAATACCAACCACTTAAAAAATATTAAAAATATATAAAACGTTATACGTATATTTTTGATTATTCTACAACTATATTCTAACCTACACCGTAAAGCAATATAGACATATCTCATCGAAAAAGAAGATCCCGTCAGTTTCCTCGGGACACCCTTGACAATTCCGGGTCAAGAATTTTAACTGAATATACCTTTGACTCGCCTAATCTAAGAGTGAAGGTTTCACCTTAAGGTGCTAAGTATAGCCAAATCGCAATATTCAATTCAAATTCTTGAAATAATGGTTACAGCTATCACCATAGAAAAAATATATAACATACTTGAAACAATAAAAAACAAATTGCCTTGAACAGAATCATAAAAATCACAGATACTTTGATAAAAAAAAACCTGTAAACCCTGTATTTTGCATTAATTGCAAATTCTCTCGGGAACACAATATTTGTTTATGTTGAAGCCAACACACAAAAATCGGCCATTTTAATATCTTCAATTTGCCTTGAACGGCTTTTTTTAACTTATTTGAAAGCCAAGAAAAGTAATAAAAACATCGAAATCTCGAGAATTTTGCGTTCGGCCTTGACGTACGCGCCGCGACGGTACCCACACTGATCTGAACTTAAAATAAGTGGCGTTACGGTCGATATTATATTATCATGCATCAACCTGCACAGATTGAGTGTACGTCGCTTAGATACAGTTTCCAGCTTTTCCCTCGGGATCTCTTTGAATTTCCAGGACCAATAGTATGTATAGAATGATACGAAAGTATCGTAATCGACACGCCTTTTCAAAAAAATAATTTTATCTTAATAAACTGAGTTATTGTGGAAATACGGTGTTGTCGTTTTCCTGTGGGAACCCTTCATGAAACCAAGATGAAAAAGTTTGGATGTTTAGTAGTAATGAAAAAGTTTGGATATTTATTAGTAATGATAAAGTATCAATGTGCCAAATTACAATAAAATCGGCTTCGTAGTTTTTGATTTTAGAATTAAAGTTTTTATGCATTCCTCCGGGAACCCTTGAATTTCCCGGGATAAAAACTATCTAAGATGTTACTCCGAGTTACGTAGTATAATCGTACAAAGTTTCATCATATTGTTTTGGCGTGATGCGCGGACAGACAGACAGACAGACAAAAATTACAAATTTAATTGTTTTGATCTCTATATCGATAGTAGTGTGTTTTCGCCGGTTCCACATCAAACTCCATACAAAAAAAACGGTGGGTGGCAGTTCATACAAAAAAAACGGCAGGGGTGGGTCGATCAAAATCGACCGCCGGTTCCACATCAAATTTCATACAAAAAAAAACGGTGGGTGGCAGTTCATACAAAAAAACGGCAGGGGTGGGTCGATCAAAATCGACCGCCGGTTCCACATCACTTCATATAAAAAAAAAAGCTTGGGTCGCGCATAAAAAGCGGAATCGCGGTTTGCTGCCGCCGCCGCCGCGCCGCTGCCGCTGCTAGAAAAAGCTTAGCCACCACGTGAGGATCTCGCAGAAAGGGTCACCGGTTCGAGGTCAGTTCATATTAAAATAAAATAAAAGGCTTCACATATTTTGTAGGTGCACCGCTCCGCCCCAACTACTATACTTAATTATTATACGACACGAGGCCGCGCCCGCACCGTAGGACAATCGTAACTAGCGTATAATTATCGCCTAGATGAGGGAGTTGTTAGCATCAGTGGTCTCCCGGTTTGCCGCTGCAAGAAAAAGCTTGGCCACCGCGAGAGGATTTCGCAGAAAGGGTCACCTGTTCGAAGCCAGTTCATGTAAAAAAACTGGTCGCATGGGTATGAAAAAAGGCGGCACGCGCACTGTACTAGGCTGGCCGGCTCCGCGCTAGCCGCCCCGCAACCCCGCTCCGCGCACGCTCTGCCCCGCTTTTTGATTTAAGTATTCGCACCTTTCTCAAATCAGAAACTTACGAGTTTAATATTAATTTCGTATTTTAGTAAAGATTTCTTTAGAAACTTGTGTTTTTATCATGAATTTTGGTAACAGTTAATCTGCTAATGGTTAAATTATCTGTGAACAGTATACCGATCTAAAATTAAAATGACATAGACAAGAATTACATTTTGATTTTACATTTTTTTAGATAGGTACTAAGATTTTTTAAGTGTCGCAGTTGCGTCTACATTTAGTCATGTTCAAACTTGTCGTTATCAAACTCCTTACAGTTAGCCACATACGTTCACAAAGTTGTTCTCTACTCAAGTTCTGGATATTCTGTAGTGGATACCTACTATCCATCTTCACTATTCAGTTTTTCAAAATACTTTATCAAGTGAAGTTTCGTTAATTCATATAACTCACGAATACGAATTTTGTTCAACGTGTGCTCAAAATATGGATGAAGTGTCTGATATGTATTTTTGTTCATGCAAATTCAATAGATTAAATACTTTAACGTTTTAAAATCTTAATTTTCTATTTCAGTACTCAATAAAGTCATCTTTAGGAAGATTACTTACTGTTGAACAACATCACAATGTATTTACTTCAACACCTGCAATCCATTGGCTCTTTACAGTGATGACTGATGACGTTCCATGTCACTGACTCGGTGGGTCAGTGGCTAGTGCTCCTGACTACTGATCCGAGAGTCGTGGGTTCGATCCCCACCGAGGACAAACATTTCTGTGATGAGTAGATGTGTTTTCTATGTGTCTGGGTGTATTATATCTATATATGTATGTATTTAAAACATAAGTACATATATGTGTATGTATATCAGCCTCTGGTTCCCATAGTACAGGGAATGCTAGTATAGGGCCAGATGACCGTGTGTGATTTGTCCCGAATATTATTATTATTATTACTTCTGCAGACTGTAAAAAAGAGATGCTCAACAAATGAAGACCACAGAAAAGAAACGAAACGTTGATTCGTTTTTTAATCGAATCTTTAATCGAAAATCAAAGTTGTTAAGACTGTAGTGTGTTAAACCACGCAAAAATGGAAAATCATACATTTATTTACCTGATCAAACAAACACACCTCTTCAAAACTGAACTCTATGATTTATATAAATTCAAGAAATATCAAGTCCTAAACACTGTAAACAAGCTGAGGTGCGCAAAAAATATCTCACGAACGATGATGATGATGATGATGATGATGAAATTGAACATTCACTGAAAACCCTCAGTACGAAACTTATTTTTATAATTATGATTCGATACAATAAATACAACATCCTTACCTACCCCACCTTTAAACTGGTATGATTATATTTTTCTAACTACGGTATGTAACAAGTATTGAATAAAATATTGATAACTGTACCTACTGTAATTATCTTTTTTATATCACATCATTTGCCACCTATCACATAAAAAAATATCTTAATATAAAATGCTCACCTGGCGCCTCACAAGTAAAAAAACTTACCTGCCACTGGTATACAAACATACCCCTTAATTAGTTTTTCATAGGCATTTTTACAGTTTTAATTGGTTTTTCAGATGCATTTTTAGATTTGAAAGCAAAGTTTTTTAAATGTTAATTAGTTTTTCATATGCATTTTTAAACTTTTTATGGGTTTTTCAAGTGCGTTTTTGGATTTTAAAGCAAATTTTTTAAATGTTAATCAGTTTTTCACATGCATTTTTAAATATTTAATGGGTTTTTCAAGTGCGTTTTTCGATTTTAAAGCAAATTTTTTAAATGTTGATCAGTTTTTCACATGCATTTTTAAATATTTAATGGGTTTTTCAAGTGCATTTTTTCGATTTTAAAGCAAAATTTTTAAATGTTATTTAGTTTTTCACATGCATTTTTAAAGATTTAATGGGTTTCGAACAGTCACTGAAACTGAAACAAATTTGGTGACGTCATTATAATTAAATTTAATGTTTTTTAATAAAGGAACAGTGTGTAGTGCTGTTATGAGGTTTTCTATTTTATCATAATTTGTAGCAGGTATTTTAACTTCTTCTTTATATGCCGAGTCTAACCCCTTTCCAGGCTTTTTTCTATATATAGTTACAATGTTTTCAGTTTCTTGAACAGTTAACATAGAACATGGATAGTTAAATTCGACTAGACTAACACACCATTGTCCTTCCAATTTAACAATTTTAGGAAGCTTAGTTATAAAACTAGAAGTCGTATTATTTGAAAAGTATGTCATTGAGCTATTACTGAGGAGAGTTAAATAAAAATTATCTTCAACCATTTTAAATTAATAAATAAAATATTATTATATTGTGAGAAAGTGGTATGGATGTCTTAATCCAGTAATATGCAATTCAAAACTAAGGTTTCTGGTGCTTGTGATGTTCTTTTAAATAAATGTGCACGGGTATATAAATAAAACAGACAACTTGGTGACATGTATTTTATTGTTTAAAAAAATGAGCAATAGCCAATATTATACATCAGTTAAAAATAACTCACTTAACTAATATGGAAATACAAAGAAAAAAGGGAATTTATTTGTAATATAATATTTTTATATACTCATTAAGTTGGAGTACGGAATCCATGAATTGAATTTATTCGGGTAACCTCTCCATTTGACAAACACTTCTTTTTTTCCTCTTTTGTACCTTGATTTTAGTACTTTCTCAATTTTGTATAATGCATCAGAATTTGGATAAACTTTTTGTAATTCTTTCTCATAAAACGAGCCGTCAATAGATTCACCATTGAGATCTTTCAATGTGTATACAACCAGCGGTTTTCTATAAATTATTGAGATATTATGAATATTTCATCACTCCAATTAGTTTCATATCCCTTTTCAAAAGTGAACTTCTCTTTACTTATCCTAACATGGTCACCCACTCTGAGCTTTGGAGCATATTGTAATGTACTAAATTTATTTCGCTCATACAAATTTTGCCATACTTGAGATATTTTATCAGGAGTCACTTCTATAGGACGCATTTTAATGCTGGAATGCTTTGAATTGTTATAAGAGGTTACAAGACCTTGCAAAATATCAATGTAACGATAAGTATTTCTATGTGTAAAATATCTCCACATTTTTCCTTTGAGAGTTCTTTGAAAACGTTCAATAATACTTGCTTTTATATCAGGGTTATTTGTAACATAATAATTAATATTATTAGCTTTAAAAAAATCTTGAACTTGTTTAGATGTGAATTCAGTCCCCTTATCAGTTTGCAGATTTCTCGGACTGTGTTTATACTCTGTCAAAATTGATTGAAACGCGGTAATAATTGTTTTAGCATTCTTTTTCTTTAAAGGTCTAACAAATGCAATTTTACTAAATACATCTATCACACACAATATGTAGTTATAATCGTCATTATACTTGCTAAGACTGCGCATGTCACTTAGGTCAGCTTGCCACAAATAATTGATGTCTGAAACTATGTATTTATTCCTAGGAAAACGCTTAGTAGCACTCCTATGAAGAGTATATGCATCTTGAGACTGTAACCAAGTTTTTACTTCATCCTTAGGTATTTTTTTAGAAACTGTATCAATTAATTTCACTGCACTACTATATCCAGCTGGATGAGAAGGATCATAATAAATATTTTGTAGCTCACTTAAGGGGTCCATTTTTCCCACTTAATTTTTTTCTTTGCTCCAAAATCTTTTGTTTCCTGTAAAGATAAAGGTGTCGAAGAATATTTTACCCTGTCATGTACTTCTTTTTTAAGTCTCTGTGATATTTCTGTATATCTGCGAGGAATACTGTAATCTACTTTTGGTGTAGATTTCACGTCCTTTTTATACTTTTCTATGTGCAATCTGTGTAGATATAGACTTCGTTGAGGGTTACCCACACATTCCATTGGTAAATTAATGTCATGTAAAAAGTGAAGAAATTTATCGAAACCTGTTGGCTCATTTCTTTTCAATGGTCTTAAAATATCACCAATTAAATCAGTGATATTACTCCCGAACAATGTTTCACCATCAATGCTAACTACTCCTTGATCATTCCATGAAATTCTATCCGAGTGTGATTTTAATTTATTTATAACAGCATCTCCTTTGTTGTGGTATGTTTTTGGAATAAAATTTAATATTTCTTCTTTATCATAAGCTGTTATTTTTCTTTCCTTTTCTGATTCATTTTGCTCAGTAAATTTTGGTGGACTATCATCTTTTTGGTCATCATTGGAATTAAGATCTGTTATATTAATCAGTACAGGTTGTCTGCCTTGTTTTATGAAATGAAGGTATCGTTGTAATGTTTGTTGATAAAGTTTCCACTTATCCTCATCATTCCGCTTGGATTTTAGAATCTTTTCCATATCTTGATCTAAAGACGTCATTGGATCATTATAAGTGATTGGTCTTTTTAGCTTTTCGATAGTTTCGGGTTCTATAAGAAACATTTTCTTCGTATGTTCCATAGTGATTTACTTTGTTACTTTATTAATGAACTCAAAACACCACTCAATAAGGAACCCAATACAATTGGCAGAAATGCGCCACCCGTTTGTGCTATGATCTTCCGTTTCTTTCTCAAATCTCCTTTTTTTATAAGCTCCCGTAAAATTTGTTTATGCTTTCGCAATTGTTTTTTTTCTTTGTCAGTAATTGGTACAGATCCTTTTAAAACATTAAATATACATTCACATATACATTTAATAGCATCGTCGTCAGCCGTCTTTACTAAAATATTCCTATAATAAGGTTTTAATTTACACAATGCTTTAAGGTATTCACGATGTGTGCGCACTGATTTAGACATCATTTATAAATAATGGTCGGCATTGATTGTCCATCGTATTTAAATCCTTTTTTGGGTAAATAAATTAAGCAATGCTCATCAGTAGGAAATATATTTGTTCTAAATCTGCACCAATCAGGTGTTTCCTGTTTTAAATCTATCATTAAATATCCATGAGGACGAACAGTCGCATCCTTGTATGCTTCTTGAACAAACTTTGTATTTTCAGGCAGTACTTGCCTTGCCATGTATTGCATTTGTGTTTTATCCCTAGGATTTTTAAAACAAATCAAATAATTTGAATTCAAAGATATATCTCTCTGTCCTCGTCCTTGGTGAAATATGTTTTGAGTTATGTAGAAAACACTTAAATTTTTATGATGACTACCTTTAGTAAAGATATCAACTATTCTACAATCAGTTTCTCTCATTAAATCATCTATTATAATAAGTCGTGGCTTTTTGTCGGTAAAGTTTGTTAATTCAGGCAATCCTTGATGAAAGTGTATTCCTTGTAATTGGTCATAAAGTGGTTGCATTTCATCATAACACCAAATAATTTCATTGAATTGAATGTTGCAAATTTTGTCACAGTACTTCAAAAATTCTGTTATAAAATAGGTTTTACCGCAGCTGCTCGGACCAGCTACTATAGCAGCAAAGGGATGTATGAAGTTAAACATGGCGTCCATTTCAAGTGAATGTTGATTTTTAAATGAAAAAGAACAAAAAATATGATAATTTAAAACAAAAACTACAGTAATTGGTAGAAATATAAAAAAACTTAATAATGCATGTAAAAACTAATTAATATTAAAAAAAATTGCTTTACAATCGAAAAATGCACTTGAAAAACCCATTAAATATTTAAAAATGCATGTGAAAAACTGATCAACATTTAAAAAATTTGCTTTAAAATCGAAAAACGCACTTGAAAAACCCATTAAATATTTAAAAATGCATGTGAAAAACTGATTAACATTTAAAAAATTTGCTTTAAAATCCAAAAACGCACTTGAAAAACCCATAAAAAGTTTAAAAATGCATATGAAAAACTAATTAACATTTAAAAAACTTTGCTTTCAAATCTAAAAATGCATCTGAAAAACCAATTAAAACTGTAAAAATGCCTATGAAAAACTAATTAAGGGGTATGTTTGTATACCAGTGGCAAGTAAGTTTTTTTACTTGTGAGGCGCCAGGTGAGCATTTTATATTAAGATATTTTTTTATGTGATAGGTGGCAAATGATGTGATATAAAAAAGATAATTACAGTAGGTACAGTTATCAATATTTTATTCAATACTTGTTACATACCGTAGTTAGAAAAATATAATCATACCAGTTTAAAGGTGGGGTAGGTAAGGATGTTGTATTTATTGTATCGAATCATAATTATAAAAATAAGTTTCGTACTGAGGGTTTTCAGTGAATGTTCAATTTCATCATCATCATCATCATCATCATCGTTCGTGAGATATTTTTTGCGCACCTCAGCTTGTTTACAGTGTTTAGGACTTGATATTTCTTGAATTTATATAAATCATAGAGTTCAGTTTTGAAGAGGTGTGTTTGTTTGATCAGGTAAATAAATGTATGATTTTCCATTTTTGCGTGGTTTAACACACTACAGTCTTAACAACTTTGATTTTCGATTAAAGATTCGATTAAAAAACGAATCAACGTTTCGTTTCTTTTCTGTGGTCTTCATTTGTTGAGCATCTCTTTTTTACAGTCTGCAGAAGTAATAATAATAATAATATTCGGGACAAATCACACACGGTCATCTGGCCCTATACTAGCATTCCCTGTACTATGGGAACCAGAGGCTGATATACATACACATATATGTACTTATGTTTTAAATACATACATATATAGATATAATACACCCAGACACATAGAAAACACATCTACTCATCACAGAAATGTTTGTCCTCGGTGGGGATCGAACCCACGACTCTCGGATCAGTAGTCAGGAGCACTAGCCACTGACCCACCGAGTCAGTGACATGGAACGTCATCAGTCATCACTGTAAAGAGCCAATGGATTGCAGGTGTTGAAGTAAATACATTGTGATGTTGTTCAACAGTAAGTAATCTTCCTAAAGATGACTTTATTGAGTACTGAAATAGAAAATTAAGATTTTAAAACGTTAAAGTATTTAATCTATTGAATTTGCATGAACAAAAATACATATCAGACACTTCATCCATATTTTGAGCACACGTTGAACAAAATTCGTATTCGTGAGTTATATGAATTAACGAAACTTCACTTGATAAAGTATTTTGAAAAACTGAATAGTGAAGATGGATAGTAGGTATCCACTACAGAATATCCAGAACTTGAGTAGAGAACAACTTTGTGAACGTATGTGGCTAACTGTAAGGAGTTTGATAACGACAAGTTTGAACATGACTAAATGTAGACGCAACTGCGACACTTAAAAAATCTTAGTACCTATCTAAAAAAATGTAAAATCAAAATGTAATTCTTGTCTATGTCATTTTAATTTTAGATCGGTATACTGTTCACAGATAATTTAACCATTAGCAGATTAACTGTTACCAAAATTCATGATAAAAACACAAGTTTCTAAAGAAATCTTTACTAAAATACGAAATTAATATTAAACTCGTAAGTTTCTGATTTGAGAAAGGTGCGAATACTTAAATCAAAAAGCGGGGCAGAGCGTGCGCGGAGCGGGGTTGCGGGGCGGCTAGCGCGGAGCCGGCCAGCCTAGTACAGTGCGCGTGCCGCCTTTTTTCATACCCATGCGACCAGTTTTTTTACATGAACTGGCTTCGAACAGGTGACCCTTTCTGCGAAATCCTCTCGCGGTGGCCAAGCTTTTTCTTGCAGCGGCAAACCGGGAGACCACTGATGCTAACAACTCCCTCATCTAGGCGATAATTATACGCTAGTTACGATTGTCCTACGGTGCGGGCGCGGCCTCGTGTCGTATAATAAGTATAGTAGTTGGGGCGGAGCGGTGCACCTACAAAATATGTGAAGCCTTTTATTTTATTTTAATATGAACTGACCTCGAACCGGTGACCCTTTCTGCGAGATCCTCACGTGGTGGCTAAGCTTTTTCTAGCAGCGGCAGCAAACCGCGATTCCGCTTTTTATGCGCGACCCAAGCTTTTTTTTTATATGAAGTGATGTGGAACTGGCGGTCGATTTTGATCGACCCACCCCTGCCGTTTTTTTTGTATGAACTGCCACCCACCGTTTTTTTTGTATGAAGTTTGATGTGGAACCGGCGGTCGATTTTGATCGACCCACCCCTGCCGTTTTTTTTGTATGAACTGCCACCCACCGTTTTTTTTGTATGGAGTTTGATGTGGAACCGGCGAAAACACACTACTATCGATAGACATGTCCCCTACAGTTATTATTTTCAGAAAATATTCCATGTACAGAATCGGCCCCGTTACAGTTTTATTATATCGAGGGTTCACAGGCGACTTGTATTAAGCGACATTTTTAGAAATGTTCAGGAGACTGATTTAAAAAAATATTTCTTAGAAAAATAATCATTAAAACTTAACTTCTTAGTATTATATAGATTGTCGATATTCTTAATATTAAGATAAAGATAAGATAAATACTCTTTATTGCACACAAAATACAATTTCATTATAAAAACAAATATAAAGATATGTAGTGGTGCAACCTGGGCGGTCTTATCGCTGAAAGCGATTTCTTCCAGACAACCCGGGGACACTGAGACAAAACATAAAATACAGGTAGGTAGCGCACGAATATCTTAAAAATAAACCAATTACATAAAACAAAAATTTAAAACATAGTTTCAAATTAAAGTACTTAATACAAACTAGCATTATAAATACATACATTCTATCTATCTATCTATCTATCTATCAGCCGAAAGACGTCCACTGCTGGACAAAGGCCTCCAATACATACATACTATGTATATATAAAATATATATAATATTTTAATATTTTAAATATTATTCAGAAGTTATTTTTTGTAAGGTATTTTGTAAGAAATAAAATTTTAAAGTAGAGGTTACCTGTGTTTCCAAAAATGTCGCTTAATACAAGTCGCCCGTGAACCCTCGATATGTAATAGATGTTGCATATTTTTACCAAAAATAGTAATAAATTCGCCGCTCGTCGGCCAAAAATTACATCTATACTATTACATAGCAAATAGGTCGAAAGAAGGGTCGGAACTTTAAATAAGTAGATGTTTTATTGTTTATGTAAAAATTAAAATTATAATCGATTACTTGCCTACGTAATTAAGCTTCGGACCCTTCTTTCGACTCATTTGCTATGTAATTTTTGGCAGGCTGGCGACGAACTTAAAATTTTCTTTAAAGGACGGTAACTTTTTTTCTTGACATTGGATTTCGATGAAATAAAGACTGTATAATGCTTCAAACTTATCTTAATCTACTCGAGAAAACCGCATGAAAATCTATCCAGTAGTTTCGGAGATTAGCGTGAACAGACAGAAAGACAGACAGACAGAAAGACAGACAGACAGACAGACAGACAGACAGAGAATTCTTTTTTAAATTTGTTTATTTGTGTTCTATTACTCTTATTTTATCACCTCCTTACTATTTTTGGTAAAAATATTCAATGCACGCAAAAAAAAAAACAGACACGCGGTTTCTACTGTTTTATTATCGAAGAAGAAGAAGAAGAAGAAGAAGAAGACGAAGAAGAAGAAGAAGAAGAAGAAGAAGAAGAAGAAGAAGAAGAAGAAGAAGAAGAAGAAGAAGAAGACGAAGACGAAGAAGAAGACGAAGACGAAGAAGAAGAAGAAGAAGAAGAAGAAGAAGAAGAAGAAGAAGAAGAAGAAGAAGAAGAAGAAGAAGAAGAAGAAGAAGAAGAAGAAGAAGAAGAAGAAGAAGAAGAAGAAGAAGAAGAAGAAGAAGAAGAAGAAGAAGAAGAAGAAGAGATTACAGGGGAATTTATTGATTACATTACAGGAAAATTGGTTCAGTAGTTTAAATGAGTGAAAAATATAGCCGCTAAACCCTAAAGAACTACGTTCTTTTTTAAATGAAATGTGTTCTGTGTTGTTATCAGCCCTTAATTAAATCGGGCAAGTTATTTCTTTTTCCTTGTTACGTTATTATTCGATGGTTTTTATATAAAAAATAGCCTATGCACTTTGATCCCATGTGACGTTCGTTAACTTCTTCTTTCCTAGAATGCAGAAGAATCGCTTATTGTAAATCTTTTACGTATAAAAGTGATTCTTGTCAGGTAAATCCTACTACAATTCAAATGTAACTAAGACGAAAAAAATGATGATATTATCAATATAAATTATAAAATAAAATATGTGTAATGAATGAGAACAAGCTGTGATATAAAATATGGACAACTATTATAACTAGATATATATTTGGTTCGGTTATGCGGTAGCGAGTATGTTAATTGATATCAGTAATTACTACATCGATCGATATCCACTTATAATATACGACGATACCAAAATCAAACTGATTGTAGACTTCCACGACGCGTGTTGTAGAGGACTCGTAATATTATGTAATTTAGATATTAAAACACAAATATCAATTGCAAAATAGGCTTTTCATAATAAGATACATATATTGAAATCAAAAATTATATCTGGAGCATAGCACTATATGGCGGCGAAACGTGGACAATGCCACAAAGAGAGAGATAAATTTTAGAAGCAATCGGAATGTGGTGTTGGCGAAGAATGGAACGTATAAGTTGAACAGAAAAAGTTATAAAATGAGGTAGTTTTGAGTAAAGTGAACGAGAAAATGACAGTTGAGAATAGAAGAGGAAAGGTGAACGGTCATCTCATAAGACATGACCACTTCATTAAAAACATAATGGAGATTGAAGGGAAGCGTGGAAGGGGAAGACAAATGATAAATTATATGGACCAAATTAAGAAGAAAGTTTTTTAAGTGATAGGTGGCAAACGAGCAGACGGATGACCTGATGGTAAGCCATGATTAATGGTTGATTTGATGTCGTACAAAGAAGTCAAAGAGAAGACCCTGAATATGAGTAAATGGTGTGAGCTACACCGACAGAGCCCAGCTTTTAAATTAGAGAAGAAGATGTAAATCTGTCTAAGTTATTTTCTGAATTCCTGACTCTATACTCTAACATACTAGTAAACTAATATAGCAACATAAACGGCAAATAAGAATATTAAAATGCAAGCCAAAACGAATTGGTTAGGTCAACAATAGATCTGCTGAATCAGTGGTTTTTATGAAATTCTCGGGAATTTCGGCAGATATGACTTATGATGATCTACGTATGTGTTTGTCTGTTGTATCGGAACCCTCAACTAGTAGATCGATTTCCCGGCTGCGATGTATCTCTTGTGTGGATCGTTTCCCTAAGAGGAATTCTTATAAGATAGTTCTGTCCGTCTGCCGGCACAGGCGTTTTATTCCTGGATGTCAGTTTCCAGAGCAACTAGACGTTTATATATAATATAAGTTTTTGTTCGTATCGAGAGTATTAACTGATTGAAGGTAATAATACAGGGTGTTAAAAAATGCGTTTCAAATTTTAAGGGGTTGCTCAGAATCAAATATCGAATACAGACAGGAAAATATTGAAAAAATCCGATCTACAACTTTTTTTCAGTTTTCCATGCAAATTTTTGATTCACTATTCAGATCTACTACGGGAATCTGAAAAAATATATTTGAAAAGCGGATTTTTTCAATTGTTTTCCGGTATTCTATACATGATTCTGAGTAACCTCTTCAAATCTCAAACACACTTTTTTAACATTCTGTCTATGTATATTTGTTTTGGTATAATCATGTACCTAAAAACGCTTTACAGATTATCAGATGAGAGATGAAACAAACATGATCATTAAAGTAGGTATACGTAGCGAGGTATTTACGTAAGCAAAATTTCATTAAACTTCATCAAATAATCAATACAAAGTAAATATATTTCCCCAGAAAACGTTCCATTTAAGAGAGATGTCCCGCCAAATTCGTTCGTTAGCTATACAAGGTGTAACAGAAAGGTGTGATAATACTTTAAGGTTGGCTTTTACCCATCAAACTGAACAACTTTTGTTTTACAACTTTGTTGAAATCGCAAAGAAATTTTCGGACTTTTCATACAAACTTGGTTCGCCAGCTGATCGATTTGTATGAAAAGTCCAAAAAATTTTTTTTTTGCCATTTGAACAAAGTTGTAGAACAAAAGTTGTTCAGTTTGATGGGTAAAAGCCAACCTTGAAGTATTATCACACCTTTCTGTTACACCCTGTATTAAAATTTACAGGTGAGTCTTAGTCGCGACTGAAAACCATGGAAGCAAACTATTTCTTTACGACTATCACGCTTATAAATAATTGGGTGAAAGAATAGACTGGAAGATTAGAGATCCCTTTATGTAAAAAGTCCGCCTTTGTACTTTATGTTTTGCTTCTGTGATGTTTTTTTAAAGTAATGTACACTGAAGTGTTTACAGACAAACAAACAAACAACTTACGACAAAATCATTATTTGGATTTCACTGTTCTATTATGGGTACGCAGATCCTTGACATTTAAATAAATATCTAAATCGTCTTAGCTAAAAAAATCATTAAATTATATAATAAATTGGAAAAGATTATCTTTCCCTTTTTAACACAAGTTTTTGGTTGCAGAAACCGAAATTTGAACTTTCTTCAATTTTCAATTTTCCGTCTGAAATAAAAGTCGATAAAACAGTAAATATCTAAATACAAGCATACATAGACATTAACTTACATAATATATTCCAATAAGAAAAAATCTGATTTGAGAGTAGGTCTATCTATCGACTTATTATCAATACAATATTTCTCTTTTTCTCAATTTAGATAAAAAAACGGACAAGTGCATGTCTGACTCGCGAACCGAGGGTTCCGTACAGACAAACGTGAGACAAACAATACTGAGAATGTTACCATCTTAATTTAAGAGACTTTTCTTTATTTTTTAAGATTTTGTTGTTTCGGAGGCGGAGTGGTATGATATTTTCTTAAATGAATAATAAAAAAATATATTTGAAATCCTTTTCATTTGATATTTCACATGGTACAGTTTGTAAAAAAAACTGATTTTCTCCACAAAATTGTCCCCCACACTCAAAATTCATTTGTTTAGTTTACACGTCCGTGTTTAAGTCATTATGTACTAAGTTTCAACTTTATAGTTCCAGTAGATGCCGAGCAAATTGGCTGTGACTAACGGACAGACAGATACACGAGTGATCCTATAAGGGTTCCTCTTTTCTTTCGAGAATGGAACCCAATTTCTTTTTTTCATTTGTAGGTAACATAAAAGCCATTCTGTGATACGAAGCATAAGAGTTCATTTATAATTCGTCGCTTTAATAAGGTTTAGAGCACCAAAGATATGTAAGTACTTAGCTAAATACATTAGGCGGTTATTTAAGGGGTTGCGATTAACGAATAAGTTTAGTTACCTCTTGGCACCTTACAGTTTTTCGTATTTACGTAATTATACATTATAATTTATATAATATTAAAATGGTAAAGTCTGTTTGTTCATCCGCGATTAATCTTTAAAATAACGGAGCCAAGAGGAGAGTATGCATAGAAGGGGGCCATTTAGGGAGTTTGAGAAGACGTCAAAAAGGGATAGAAAGGGACTGTTCGCGGATTTGACTGGTGTTGTTAGACGCTATTAACTCACTACATCTCGTTTTTCATTATACAGGGTGTCCAAAAAGTGAAGGATAATCCTTCACCTGCGGATTGGTCGAACATACACACACACACACACACATACCTCCTTTTTTTCAATTTATTTTCTCTGCTATGTATTTTGTCATATACTTTGTTTTCGTTTAATAGCCTGGGGAAGAGACTAGTATCCCCGACACAGGGAATCCTAGTGGGGGTCCTAGAGAACTACTTATTTTAAGAAAGCACTGTATATCTTTTGTATGAAATAAAATATTATATTATATTATATTATATTATATTATATTATATTTCCTACTATATACCAAAATTTTTTTCTAGTAAAAGTTTTCATTTTTTTCATTTCATTATCTAAATATACATACAGGGTGAGTTTAAATTAGTTCTTGATACGAAAGGGTATGCATGTGCTCATGATAACGAACAACTTTCCCTAAGGAACCCATAGTCAAATCGCAAAAAAAATTTTGGAGTCTCCATACAAATCGAGAAACTGACTGGCCAAATTAGTATGAAGAGTCCAAAAATTTTTTTACGATTTGACTATTGGTTTCTTAGGGAAAGTTGTTTGTTATCATGAGCACATGCATACCCTTTCGTATCAAGAACTAATTTAAAGTCACCCTATATAAAAGGCAAACCTGACTGATTCATCTACCAACGCGACGCACAATTAACTACCCTGTCGAATTTCTTAATTCACTAAAACCATCGGGTCTTCCGTATCATAAGCCTATTCTGCGCGTGGGCAATCCTTTATGTTGTTGCAAAATTTAAAACCTCCTCAACTGTGCAACGGAACCAGACTAAAAGTAAAAGCGTTACATCGCAATGTAGTGGAAGCCACAATTATAACTGGATATGCGCAAGGGGAAACTGTATTTGTACCAAGAATTCCCTTGGTCCCGAATGATCTTCCCTTTGAATTCAAACGAATACAGTTTCCCCTCAAAGTCTGCTTTGCAATGACCATAAACAAATCACAAGGGCAGTCATTAAAATTTGCGGGTATAGACTTGAGAGAAAACTGTTTTTTACACGGGCAATTCTATGTGGCTTGCTCCTGCGTAAGCTCGCCCAGTAGTCTGATAATTTTGGCACACAGTAATAGATTAGCAAAAAATGTGGTGTATAAAGAAATTTTGTAGTTTACTAGCTTTTGACCGCGATTTTGTCCATGCAATTCTACTTCCTTTCTTAGCGCTCGCCTATACTATGATTTGGCTACGATATAACCGAACTCCACGCGAACGAAGTCGCGGGCAAAAGCTAGTTATGTATATTTTGTATAGGTACCGCGAATGAACCAGCAAACGTTATATGAGGGATCAAGTAACGGGCCATCGTTACTTAAGGAAAGGAGGCAACCCTCTCTCATTTTGTATTTTTGTTTTGCGATATAACGCTCCTTGTAAAAAATCTGAAATCAAAGCCATGAATATTATAGCCTGAAATGTATTGAACTCGAGATTACTTTTTTTATTGAATCATTATACCTAATTGCCCGGGAAAATCTTAAAACAAGAACATAACTATACAGGTAAACTGAAAGCTCTCTTGTGTACCAAAGGCCCTTGAACCGCAATCAGTACGACAGGCTGGTGTAATTATCTAAACACTCTGCAGAAATTAAAATTAAATTTGGCGGAATGAAGTCCAGTCCCTCGGGCTTGAAAGGTCGATCCGTAAGTCTGAGTCCCAAAGAGTTTACGAATATTTAACAATTAAAAGAATTATTAAACGTAGCCCTGAATGGTTCAGGAAGATTAACATCGTAATTAATAGACATTAATTAATTAACTTTAATTTTCTTCTTAAATATAAGTATTGTAACAATGTAAATGTTTACGAGCATCTTTGATACTTTATACATTAAGAGTTTTACTCCTGCGGTAATTAACATACCTAATTATCTGATGTTGTAAAAAAAAAAATTGTTGACGTTAAGTATTTATTGTCACTAAATCTCCCATCATATGGGTCTAGATAAACTTCATTGTCCTACATATGACCGCGCTCGGGTGATGTAAGTGCAATAACCAGGCAGCCGCCAACCGTACTACGAGTATCTCTCGGGATATCAAAACTTATTTATTTTATTATGAATCTGGTTAATGATTGATTTGGTTTACAAAAAGAATACCCCCAGATGATATGAAAGTCTTTATTGAGGGACGAAATTACGTAATTGTTAAGCTTATTTAGCTTGTAGACAGTGGCCTGTTGGCCATTCTTCGTGCAAATTAGTCTAGTTAAATAGAAAACGATGAAAAATATTTATTTATTTACTGCCGAAGAAAGAAACGATCGCCTTTAGTGTGGTATAGAGGTATTGAGATAAAGCTAGCTTCATGTAGGCGAGAGGAGGAATTCCGTAGGTTCCTTACCTACGTCCGCATCGTAAACTTTAATACACTTAACATCACTGAGAGAGGTCTATTGAATTTTTATGAAGCCTATCGACAAGATTCCATGTTAGGCGGAAAGCCTATCCTCTTCTAAATGGTAAACTTAATTATATTTCTGGTTTACTCCTGGGTGGTCACGTGAACAGCATTTAATGTAGTAGCCTCGTAAGGCCCAGTGTCCTATTTTTAGGACATAGGTTTAGTAGTAGTTCAGAAACAACTACCTAAAATTTGAACTGATTTTCGAACTCGTATTACGATTTGAATATTGGCTCCATTTCTGAATGAACCACATTTGAGTTCAAGCGTAGTGTAATTTTATTTGATCGTTGGGCCGCAACGAAATTTGGCTCGGGCCTTACGAGGGTAGCGGTAATATTTATATATATTTATTAGTATATATTTATGATTTAAAGACTTTTTAATACTGTAAAGTATATTTATCTTATCTTAAAGTTTATGAGAAAATACGGTACTGTCAATGGTGTTGTGGTTTTTAAATTCTATTAAGTTAGAGACATGATAAAGAATGTATTATTGTCTGTTAAAATAATATTTACTTAAATGTAACTTTAATAAACCACACTCTAATTAGATCAAAAAGTAGTTAAATTATTTTTAAAGTAAAGTGTGTAATTTTTGCTTTTCCTTTAGCTGTCGCAGCTGGATTAATGTGATCTCTCCACATAGCTGACGGTGTGGGAAGTTACATAGACACAGGTTGTTTTTAATAAAGCAACATGGAAAACGAATGTTATTTCATGATAAAGATGGAGTATCTTTCACAGTTCACTGAAATTTATATGTAATTCATATTCCTGAAGTATACCAACCTTAAATGAAAGGCATACAACACAATTAATTTCGGAAAAGTGCAAAGTGCAAAAATGTTATTGTTACTCTTTTACAATTAAACTTTTTTTATAATTTGGTACATAAGTAAAGTCTGGGCTGGCGACTAACATAAGATACCTTTGTATCTTGAAAAATTTATACTTTCAAATGAAAATAGAAAACTTAATTACTACTTTCCCGCGCCGTTTGCGCTCGAGCATCACACATTAACACACTCTTAATGACTTTCTATCGAGCGATGCAAATGTAAGGAAATATTGTTATGGCAAAAAAATCAGCCTCTGACAGCTTGTTAATACATTATCGTTGAAATGTTATGACACATATTATATAATAAAACACAATAATAATAAATAATAATACACAATAATAAATAATACATAATAATACACAACATAATTGCGCCATTGTTTATCACCTAGTACATAACGCACACATGTCAATGTGTGCGTGATGTACTAGGGTTGAATCGATGTTCAATTAGCCCTGATTGTTCTTTATTGTTAGCTAGACTCAGGCGCGTTTCGAGGAAGGGAGGGGGGGGTCATGACCCCAAAATCGTGGATGTCAAATTTTAAAACCTTCTAAAATTTGAAAATTCAGGAATGTTTAATAAATAATGAAACTTCTACTTAAAATTTCGCCACTCGCTCCGCTCGCATCTTTCTTCAAGCAAGCAAATTAATTAATTACGTTAAGCGTGATGCGCGGCGGAAAGCACATTTTTTGGAATGTTAATGTTTATCGCTGGAGATTTCATGTTGCATTGTTAATTTGATTTGGTTATTTCTTTAAATTTAAAGTAATTTAGTAATCTTTGTTCATTGATTGTTGGGCGCCGACTCAAAATTACTTACGAATACTTACATTAGTTTTAATACTTAGTTACTAAGGTTAAATAAGAAAGGTTTATTATTTTTTGCTTTTCAGTTTTTTCGGCGATTTAATTTTTTTGTTAAAAAGCTTTTATTTTATATTTATTTATGGCTATAATCTACTAATTGCTACATACTTAATTTTTCATTACTTTTAAAATAGCTTCCTACCTTTATCACCCCTATTTTCCCACCCTTAGGGTAGGATTTTTTTCCAAATTTATATGGGACCAACTTTGAGGTATATCCTATCCAATAAAAAAGAATTATCAAAATCGGGCTGGTCATACATTACAATCAGTGAGTGAACAATAAATCATCATCGACGTAGAAACAAATGGACGACGGGTCTAGCACATAATTCACGAAAAAAGCGTCTGAAGTTAACCTATACACACGTAGTTATATGCATAGAAACAACACATTTGAATTTAGATCGTGTGTCATTGCATTACAGTTGATTTTTGTTTGCAACAATTTATCACCATACGAAGCTACGACTGGAACGTACTTCAACCTTACGCAACTTCGAGTGAAGACAGAGAAGTAACTACTTACTAAATGCGTAATTCAAATTAAAATAAACTACTGTTTTTCTTAGCAAAACAATACTTTAAAATGATAAAGTAAGAGTTTACTAACCGGAAATATGATACTCTATCCTGTTTTTTCACTTTACTTGAATAGTTTTTACAATTTTTCACGACGCAGTACGCCATTTTCGACGCGCAGTCAGCCGGCGGACCAAATGAAGACTGGCGCGAAATTACAACTCTTTTTGCGTTTTACTACTCTTTTAGTTCGGACACTTTTGAGCGCTGACCCGAAGTCCATTTGTTTCTACGTCGATGTAAATCATCCCCTGTTTTCTATCCTTAGGGTTGGATTTTTCCAAATTTATATGGGACCAACTTCGGGGTATATTACTCTTTCCAATAATAAAATAATTATCAAAATCGGACTTCTCTGTAAAAAAGTTATGCGTGGTCATACACAAAAAAAATATTATACGCGTCGAAATGAGAACCTCCTCCGTTTTTTCTTCGGTTAAAAAATAAACCTTCTCGAAAATGCAGATAAACTGACCTTTTTACTATGATAAATAAAACAAGATCCGCGCTCGCATTGCTCGCGTCTTTTTTAGGGTTCCGTAGCCAAATGGCAAAAAACGGAATCCTTATGGATTCGTCATGTCTGTCTGTCTGTCTGTCTGTCCGTCCGTCCGTATGTCACAACCACTTTTTTCCGAAACTATAAGAACTATACTGTTGAAACTTGCTAAGTAGATGTATTCTGTGAACCGCATTAAGATTTTCACACAAAAATAGAAAAAACAATTTTGGGGGTTCCCCATACGTAGAACTGAAACTCATTTTTTTTTTTCATCAAACCCATACGGGTTATCTATGGGGGGTATCCCGTGTGGGGTATCTATGGATAGGTCTTCAAAAATGATATTGAGGTTTCTAATATCATTTTTTTCTAAACTGAATAGTTTGCGCGAGAGACACTTCCAAAGTGGTAAAATGTGTCCCCCCCCCTGTAACTTCTAAAATATGAGAATGATAAAACTTAAAAAAATGTATGATGTACATTACCATGCAAACTTCCACCGAAAATTGGTTTGAACGAGATCTAGTAAGTAGTTTTTTTTTAATACGTCATAAATCGTAAATCGCAATTTACCTACAACGAACTACAAGAACTTTTATATTATGTTACTTGCTGCTACGGAACCCTTCATGGGCGAGTCCGACTCGCACTTGGCTGCTTTTTATAAATAGGATAGTAACCTCTGCTCCCTCGTCAATGACCTACTGGCATTCGAAGGAGGGTGTAAAATTTAACTAAACCTTCTTAAAAATGCAGGGAAACTGACGACACGTGTTTCTTTGAATAAAGTAAACATTTACGCGATCGCTACGCTCGCGGCTTCTTATACAAATGGGGCTGTGGATTTTCCTCGTTCATTACAATACTGGAGGAACATGCATAGGAGGGAGTAAAATTTACATAAAACTTTTTAAAGATGCAGGAAAACTGAGGTTTTTAATTTGATAAATAAATAAATTTCCTCGCTCGTTACGCTCGCGTCTTTTTTTATAAAGTAGACAGTAACCTCTGCTCCCTCGGCAATTAGATAAATACAAAGGAGGATGTAAAATTAAAACTGCAGGGAAACTGACGTGTTCATTTATTAAAGTAAAAATTTTCGCGCTCGCTACACTCGCGACTTTTTATAGAAGTAAAATGCGCATTAGTATCGTATTTGTCGGGCCTTAAATCATTTTGATACTTCATCTACTGCTGCTTGCCCCACTAGAAAAAATCCATAGCTAGCCAATGTTTACCACAAGAATAGACATAAGTAGACAACTCCCATTTGTTCTATATTTTTTATTTTAAATTCCTTAATAATTTTGTGCAATAAACCCTAAATTTTCTGGACTAACTTTACCATTAATATGACCCTACTATTAATATAATATGACCCCCCCCCCCCCAATTTTTGACTGCGACCGCGCCTGGCTAGACTTTTAAAAATAAAGTGGAGGCTGTATACATCAGACAAGGCTGTATAGCCTTAGAAGCCTTTAGCTCTTTTAAAAAATTGTCTTTGGTTAATAAAATGTGCTTTGGTTTGCGAAGACCTTGACAAATGGTCACATATCGGTCACACAGGAGGGGTGAGGTAGCCTTTAGAGAGCGGCAGGTAGTGTCCATACTGCATAATGTCCTTATATAATGGTTCTATTCTAATCTAACAGGCATAGAGCTTTATAGTTAGAGCACCTCTGTACCAAAAAAAAACTGGTATTGTGACCATACGTTAGTTGAAAGTCCAAATAGACTTTCCATTAATATTTCAGTTTCTATAAGGGTGGCGCGTGGGATGTGTCGCGTTGGTGGTCAAGGGGCAGAGCTGGGAACAAGTGATCCATGTCAACGTCAAATATAATTATATGCCTACCTTTTATGTAACATTTGGAAATGCATTTGGTAACTACATTGTCACTGGACCCTCCTTCCTTAGTGTTTTGAACAGCCGGGACAACATTTTTTATCATGTTATCTAATTCTTGTTACGTACAAATGCGTCCAAGGTATGACTCTATTCAGCAATACAATAATTCGAAAAACATGTATTATTTAGATGAAAGTTTTTGGTAGGAATCGTTTTCCATTTTTTATTTAATACTTGTAGATTTTAAAACCTTTTTATTAATACAATTGTTATTTTAAATTACTTTTCAGTGATTTACTTCACATCTTCAAAGGAACTTTAAAAAAATCGACTCAAAGTGGAAGCAAGCGGAGTGAGCTCAGAAATTGAAAGCCCTCCGACTCAGATGGTTAGGTTCAAAAGGCTATGATGCAGATGCTTTGCATATTCATTTCATACATATTAAGAGAACCACAGAAAGGAGACCGTATAAAATCCGTTGACTGTCCATACATGCATGCTTGCTTGCTTGCTTGGTAGCACGCATTAATATTTGTGGCTTGTTCAAACTCAGTGGTTTAATGCTAATTTAACCTACTTTAAGATAACTCGTACACCGAAATTCGACAAGTCTGTAAGGGTGCTGACTCAGCTAAATAAAAAGACATCGAAATATCCGAGGATCATTATTTTCCTTATATGGCTGTTTATTAGAAAACAATGCTGTCTTTTTCATCATTTTCATATCAGACCTAAGGGTCTATTGTTGACACCATTGCATAGACTTCGCATTCACTTTTAACACGATTCTAAGCCACATTAATTTAAGATGATTTTAAATGTTTTTTAGGGTTCCGTAGCCAAATGGCAAAAAACGGAACCCTTATGGATTCGTCATGTCTGTCTGTCTGTCTGTCTGTCCGTATGTCACAGCCACTTTTTTCCGAAACTATAAGAACTATACTGTTGAAACTTGGTAAGTAGATGTATTTTCACACAAAAATAGAAAAAAAACAATAAATTTAGGGGGCTCCCCATACTTAGAACTGAAACTCAAAATTTTTTTTCATCAAACCCATACGTGTAGGGTATCTATGGATAGGTCTTCAAAAATGATATTGAGGTTTCTAATATCATTTTCTTCTAAACTGAATAGTTTGCGCGAGAGACACTTTCAAAGTTGTAAAATGTGTGTCCTCCCCCCGTAACTTCTAAAATAAGAGAATGATAAAACTAAAAAAAATATATGATGTACATTACCATGCAAACTTCCACCGAAAATTGGTTTGAACGATATCTAGTAAGTAGTTTTTTTTAATACGTCATAAATCGTAAACCGCAATTTACCTTTCATTCAAGTTACAACGAACTACAAAAACTTTTATATTATGTTACTTGCTGCTACGGAACCCTTCATGGGCGAGTCCGACTCGCACTTGGCCGCTTTTTTTATCTCTGTCTTGCACATTAGGTATTCGTTGATCGTTATAAAAAAACATGGAAATCTTTTTAAATACCATTGTCGGGTTAAATATATTAGATAAATAACAATCTCCCTTGATAAAAATTAAATGTTAATATTACCTACTATTTTATTAGTTATTCATTTAATGTTGTACATTTGTTATTAATTTTGTTTCAAATAAGTACTTTATTTCAGAACATGAAACACATAACCGCCAATAATGCGCTCCTTATCCAGGGAATTCTATTTTGGGGCCGGATGACCGTTCTGTATTGAAGGTAAGTACATTATGTTTTTTTTTTTATTGGCATAATAAACGACCTAGTGTAATAGGCCGTATAAAGTTACATAGTTTCATTACAATCGGCTCTGTAAAGATATTTTTGAGAAAAAGTGTGTTTCTATGCCCTGACGTAAATCTTTGGGCATGAGTAATTTTTATACAAGTGATTTTTAATATCATATGTGAACCAATCCATGTCAAATGTGATAATTTTAAAATAAACGTTAGAAAAGATTGGTCTCAACCTATAATAATTGACCACGCTGAATACGTTAAAAACAACCGACTTCAATCGCAACAACTCAAATTTTGATATGTTTTTGTTAATTTTCTCAAAAACCGCTGAATCGATTTCGATAAAATTTATATGGAACTACCTGTGAAGTATACCCTTTTAAACAAAAAAGAATTTTCCAAATCGGTTCAAGCGTCTTCGAGTAATCGGTGAACATACATAAAAAAATATATTAAAAAAAAAAGATTCCGACGAATTGAGAATCTCCTCCTTTTTTTTGAAGTCGGTTAAAAATAGTAAATCCGACGATCGATTTATATGCAAAGACCAAAAATTTTCAATGTTTATTCAAAGTTATCACATTTGACCCCAATAGTAAAATAACATGGATATATTCACGTCCGCTTTTAAAAAAGATCATCCTGTTTCTCTAGTAAAATATGTAAACAAAACGTCCCTGAGGCATAAAGTTTTTTAAATTTTAACCACAAAGGCAAGAGGGCTCACATTGCTACGGCGGCAGCGGTGCCGGGCCGTAGCGTCAAGCTGCCGTGTCGCGTCGTAGCGTGGCTCAAAATCGTGCGGATGAAAATTAAATTTTGACCTCTGAATCTTAACATGTCTTATGATGACACATATTTAAAGTAAAAAAAATATTTTTTGTAAGACAAGCCCTTTTTATTTTCAGTTACTAAGTCATAACTATTATCTCAGCTGATGGTAAGTGAAGTTTTGTTTTCTATGTGGAAGTTTTTGAAATTGATAAGAAAGGTTATTATTTTTCATCAGGTTTAAATGTACATCCAAAAGCAAATCAAAAAGTGACTTTTTATTTTATTGGATACAAAAAAGCTAATATATTATGACGTCAAAAATGTTGGTATTCAATTATGCTAAGCTTGTATAGGTTAAAAGATAAAATTAATTTTATTATTTAAGTCCGAAACCTTTGAAAACCAGTTTTTTTTGTGCAAAATAAGTATAAAAACGTCATGGTTATGAAAACAACCTCTGTTTTGACAACAAAAGCATTTTATTTAAGGCGTGGGTAAAGCTCGACATTCACTCAACCACATTAGACACCAGTCTCATAAAAGTTAACTTGTTATATCTGCCATTATCCTCTTAAAGCGGATAACCGCGCTACACGAAGTTTCTCTACCACTTACGTCGTTGGGTCTTTCTACTAGCTTTTATCGTAAAATCAGTGTAAACAGGCAGTCATATATGTAGGTAAGTGATATTCAAGCAGGTAAGTGACATTTATACAGGTAAAAATACAAATAATTTATTTAAATACCGTAGGTTTACACTTTACAGAAAAGTTAAAAGAAAAACAACACGAACGCGTAACAAATAATAATAAAAAATATTATTCTAATCACATTACTATTTTTAAACGCCCACCTAAAATACCAGGAAAAAAGAACCTAGGTATACTCAGTTCGTAAATTTATTTTTGGAATTTCCATACAAAGTGGCGGAGCAGTTGATCAGTCAGTTTTTTTTCTTTCTGGTTTCTTCGGGTATTTCATTAGGACTATGTAGTCTTTATGAAATACCTGAAAAAATTTTAACTACGGCTTTTACTCATGAAACTTAACAACTTTCCCCAAGGAACCCATTCTCAATTCGCAAAAAAATTTTTGGAGTCCTCATACTAATTAATCAACCGTCTGTAAACCGTCAATTTTATATAAGAAGACCAAATATTTTTTTTTGCGAATTGAGTAAAAGTTGTTTGGTAAAAGGTATTGTAGAAGGACCCTGTATATTAAGACCGCCTACCTGTATAATTTTTTTTTAATGTTTATGTTTTTATTTTCCTGTTTTGTTGTGCAATAAAGTTTTTGGGTGTCCATATGTCAAATGTTTGTAGTTCTTAATTGAATGAGTTACAGTCCAGATTTTTCAAAAAAAATTATGTACATAATTTATTTTGTGAACTGAAAGTAGATTTCATTTTTTTTTATTAATTTGATTTTTAAACATTTACGTTTTGTCATCTACACAGCGAACTTAGTTTTACCCTCAGTTTTTTAATACCCTACGAAGAAAATTTGAACTCGGGTTAATATTCTACATAGAATATGAGGGTAAACTAAGGCTAAAACTAAGTCCGCAGCGTAGATGATAAAAAGAAAATGTTTAAAAATCAAATTAATAAAAAAACATTGAAATCTACTTTCAGTTCACAAAATTAATATTTTGAAAAGGTTTCTTGTGATTTTCTTGATGTAACGTATATTTGATTTATTTATTGAAATAAAGTTCAAACTTAGCAACGTTACAAAGTCAACGCTATCGCATTGAATCTCACCAAAAAGCCTCGTTACCTACGTAGACGAAAATTATAATATCAGCCCCTTTAAATAAAGGGACTGTAGGTAGACAGAACTACCCAAATCGAATAAATACATAAATGCTGGCAGTTTCCCAGGGCCAACCCGGTGCTGAGTGTTTGGGCGGGAACCCTTCCCAGATGAGTTGAGAGTAATATATGGTGTAACAAAATATTATAAGTTTAGATTTGAACCCGTTAACTGATACTTTTTCATGACACTAAGGGATCTCGCGTACTAGCCGGCCAAGACCACGATAGTAGCCGCAGCAACCAACTATAGAAACGTTTGCAGTCAAGTGCGTCCGTACGATATGGTTTCTTTACTCGTAGTTTAACTTGGTCGCTGCGGCCATGGGTCGTAGCCGTTTAGTGCGGGAAGTCCCTAAAACCTTGTTCTACGCCTTTGCGATTCTAGTCTTTTCATGCAAATCGATCAGCTGATTCAGTATTTTTTTATGGCGAGCCAACATTTTATTTGAGAATTGACAATGTGACTCTTGAAAATCATTATTCAGTATGACGAAAAGTCCCAATTGAGAGGTTCTACATCTATTTTGTTACATCCTGTATATCAGAATAGAACCGAAACTAAAATGCCTAAAATCTAGTTACAGTTACATTATTGGATTAAAGCCATCGACGACGGGAACGGATTGAGTTAGGCACATTTTTCGTTACTCCTTTGAACTTTCAGGAAAGTGTAATCCACGTAAAGTGCTTTTGTTTACAGCAATATCTTGCATTAACTAAAATAACTCGATCTCCCTCAAAAGCGACGATAAGAGGGGTTCTGTTTAGTTGTTCTGTTTTATAAGTAGTCTTATTTTTAAGATAACAAGTTTTTGGATTTACCAGTTACGTGTACATCTGTATGTAAGTCAGATTATTTACTTGTCGACCATGTATGTATGTAACTAATAAGTTAACTATAGTAATCCAATCTTCTTGAAGGCCGATTCTTATGTAACTTTTTGTACGTTAGAAAAAAATGGCATCATTTTTGTTAAGAGTACTTGAAAATTTAAGATAACTTTATCATGAAACTCCCTAGTATTTTCTAACTTGCTTATGTGTATAGTGTAATAAGAACCTTGTTTTTTTTAAAATTGTATAGGAGGTAAGTTATATAGTAGCCTTTTTATAGGACTGTGATATGGAGAAGGACATATCTTTTATGAGTACCTACGTATCCCGATTTCCGGTTCCCATGGGATAATTTAAAATTGTTTGCGAGCGAAGCCGCGGGCATAGTGCTATTATTAAATAACACGTACCAGTAATAACAATTTGTGGTTGATAACGTGACTAGCTATGATAAAATGAAGACTTGAAACAAAGCTCAACATGGTAAAAAGGATTTATTGTACCGCGAACCGTGATAACAAATATCTCTTTTGATTTATTTCTGCAACCCAACTGCGACATCTACACATACATATAATAATTTAACTGGCAAATTAATATGACGGGTCTTTTATTTATAAGAGAAATAGAAAGGAAAATAATTAGAATATTTAGATTTTTTTGTTGGAATGTCTCCATGTTGGACGCGGTTTTCAAAGTTGTATAGCAGAAGATTTAATTTTAAATCTGGTGCATGTTTGATCTTGATATGCTGCCTAGAAGTTGAGTTCTAAGTTGAATGTTTGTATGAGTATTTTTAATATACCTAATTAAGAAGACTGATTTTATTTTAATTCAACATTTTTTATATATAACTTTTATAAGGAGCATATTACCATTTGCAGCCTGTCACCGAATAAAAAAAAACATTGATATTATTAAAATGAAAAATAAGGTTGTAAATTTTGACTTTATATGTTTTTATCATAGCCATTTTCGCTTCATATTCGCGTAAAACTTACAATTTGTGAAATTCCATAACATCTTTTTTACCCCCGGCCCAGATGCAAGAGGAGTGTTAAGTTTGCCGTCTGTGTGTGTGTGCGTGCGAATAATGAAAATATTTCAATTTCATTCGAAGCAGGTTGCACTGCACTCATACGAGGTTTCTACCACTGGGAACTCGTATATCCGTCACTTCGAGAAGTTTTAAGAAACTCCGACTCATTATAGTGGTCTGTTTGCGGCATCACATCGTAGCTCTCAAACGGGTGAACCGTTTTCAATTAAGTTTTTATGACCATGTGATGTATTTTTGTTTGTAAACACATCTATAGTGACCCTTCACTCCACTCTCCCTTCACTTAGTGACCCTTCACAATCCCTTCACGTAGTGACGCTTTACTATCACTATACAGGGTGTAACAAAAAGGTATGGTGGTACTCCAAGGTGGGCGGGCTTTTACTCATCAAACTGAACAACTTTTGTTCTATAACTTTGTTGAAATCGCAAAAAAAATTTGGACTTTTCAAACAAATCGATCAGCTGGCGAGCCAAGTTTGTATGAAAAGTGCAAAAAAAGTATCATACCTTGAAGTATCACCACACCTTTTTGTTACACCCTGTAGATATTACATATTTGAGTTTTCACCCGACCATGTAACGCGATATGTTTAGGCCCTCTCCTGCTATGTTGATACATTTATACACATAAGAATTCCCCGTTGTATGTTTTACGAGTTTTTAATCAAAAACGTAACGTATCGTAAACTGAATATGTATAACATTCCCATTCCAATATTTGTTGAAGATTTTTCTGCGCGATAACTTCACAATGGAGGCTGTGATTGATGACGACATGTTCGAAGCGTATTTACGATTGTAGCACCACCGCACCGCACCGCCCGTCAATTACATTACGCGAGTGGTTAACAATCTATATCGTCCCCACTGCAGGGGCACGGGTCTCTTCCCATACCTCGAAAATTCTTAGGCCATAGAGATCTCAATAATGGCTTAGGCCTACTCCACACACGGGGGCCAAGTCCAGATTGGTAGAGTTTGTGGGGCTAGTGGCCAACCCTAGTATCAGGAGTTTTCAAGCAGCTCCATAAGGCCTCTGACATGGCTTAATTTCTGCCATCTAGTGATAGCAGCCGGCACCAATGTGAAGCACGGAAACGGTTGAGATTTGTGATGAAACAATCACAGGCTAGCCATTACAAATGCAAATTCTTAATTCATTTTACAACTTAAATCACATATAATGAAATTGAAATGGAACCCTTGGCGTTCCTCAAGGCTAGGCGGGTTATATGTATACAATAAAGTATTTATAAAATGAAAGATTCCGAAGATAAACCCCTTACAGATCGATTTCTGAACTTTTTTTAACCACAAATCTAGATTTTCGTTTAAAGCCGTTTACGAGATCGTTGGCGCTTACAAGATAACTCTTTTAATGTATAAGATATAAGATACGAGTACATACATATACATACTCTGCGCAATCTTAATTAATGAAAATCTTCCTGGCAGATAACAGCTGTATGCTCATAATCAGACTAAAAAATACAGGGTGTAACAGAAAGGTGTGACAGTACTTCAAGGTTGGCTTTTACCCATCAAACTGAACAACTTTTGTTCTACAACTTTGTTGAAAACGCAAAATTTTTTTTGGACTTTTCATACAAATCGATCAGCTGGCGAACCAAGTTTGTATGAAAAGTCCAAAAATTTTTTTGCGATTTCAACAAAGTTGTAGAACAAAAGTTGTTCAGTTTGATGGGTAAAAGCCAACCTTGAAGTATTGTCACACCTTTCTGTTACATCCTGTATATTGTATTTTAATATATCATTATTTATGTATCAGTAAGTATAGGAATGTGCTTATGAGCAAGTGTGTGCAATGAGATGTTAAAGTTTGTATGAAAAATTTTACCTGAAACAGCCGGACGAAGTCGCGGGAACTCCACTACTTATTAAAACTGTATCTAGTTCTAATGTTTACATAAATCTCTTATAATTAGGTGCGTGGGTTGATATGTAGTGAATATTAGAGAAGAAACACCTCATTGTTTGAGATGAATAGTAAAACAAAGCTTTCCCATTGATAGGATTAATAGAAGACATGACTGAATAGGGATATTGAATGCAATGCTAATTCAATAGGGCAATGGTTATAAGATAGGTTGTACATTTATAATGATGATGAGAATTATAGCAAGTTAATTTCAATAGGTTCGGTAGATAATAATAATTAATTCAGTAATTTCACTTAGTATATAATTGTGTTAGAATGGACTGTAAAGCTGGGTTTTCTTTATACCAAATTATAAGGCACGTCTCGTGGCAAAGCAAAATCGTATATTGATCGTTAATTAATACATCAAAATATCAAAAAACTATAAAAAACATAATAAATATAAAAAGAATAAGTACATACAAAAAGATTGTGTGGTTTCCACACATCCTCCCCCCTTTTAAAGAGGCACCAGCTTCCGCACCGGTCTCTTCAAGGTCCCGGCAGTTGTCCTCACCTCTGCCACTCTGGCCACCCCATCGCGTCCTGGGAACAATGCCGTCACGACACCTCTGGGCCAGGTCCCTCTGGGCAAGTTGCCATCAGCGATCAGGACAGGGGTGTCAACTAGTATGTTCTTATCGTTTCCCAGCAGGCGACGTGTTAATAATGATGGAAGGTACTCTTTTATCTACCGCTGCCAGAAATGGTCGGCCAGGCTTTTTTCCACCTAGTTCTACTGCAGAGATCCGCATACGTCAGGTAGGCTGGAATCGGCCGCCCTGAAGAAGATCCAAGAAGAAAATGGAATGGAGTCAGGGCCTCCGGGTGATCGTGATCTGGCGATACTTGAGTGAGTGGACGGGAGTTGACAAGTGCTTCTGCCTCTGCCAGAAGTGTGACTAGGATCTCGTCCCTTGGAGCTCGTTCATTGAGGGTAGCTCTCAGTGCCACTTTGACGTTCTTAACGAGGCGTTCCCATGCTCCTCCCATGAAGGGAGCCGACGGGGGAATGAAGGTCCACTTTATCTTGAGGTTTGCAGCGTAATCTTCGGCTTCACTATAAAGTGCACGCATCTCGCGGTTTGCACCTACGAAATTCGTGCCGTTATCGGAGAAAATCTCGGTAGGGGTACCACGGCGAGCCACAAAACGTCTCAGGCACATAACGGCTGCGTCCGAAGAAAGGCTGTAGACGACATCAACGTGAATAGTTCTTGTGACTAAACAAGTAAACAATGCGATCTTAATTTTCGCGTCTTTGACCAACGGTGACTTGAAGGGGTCCGAAGTAGTCAACGCCAACGAAAGTGAACGGAGGTTTATGGTGTGCCAAGCGTGCTTCCGGCAGTTCTCCCATCGGCGGTCGCAGAGTAGATCCTCGAAGAAGTTTGCACTTCTGACAGGTGCGGACGATGCTGCGTACGGCATTCCGGAGGCCCAAGATCCAATAAACTTGACGAATTTCGTTTATGACCGTTTCGGTGTTGGCGTGTGCAGACCTCGTGTGGTAATGCCTGATGAGGAGATGGGCTGCTGGGCTTCTTCTATCTAGGATTACAGGTTCAATCTGTAGTCAACGTCACTGGCAGCGGTGATGCGCCCAAACACGCGTAACAATCCGTCTTCGGCAATTCCAGGCGATAGAGTGGCCAGGCGACTGTTGCTGGGTATGGGCCGCTGCCGGGACAGAAGAAAATATTCATTATAAAAAGATTCTAACTGGCTTTTTTTTAGTACGTGTGTCTCCGCTCGCGTAATCTCATCTGCAGTGAGTGGTTGTGTGAAAGGGGATCTATTCTTGTTTTTAATTTTATCCAAAAACTGATGAGCCCTAGCAGTGACCCTAATGAATCTCAACCATGAACTAAATCGCGACAGATCCGCTGAGAGAGGCAGCAGGAAATCAGCTGAGTTGTTATGGCAACATAGTTGATATGATGTTCGGGCCGAAGGTTTGAGCTCCTCAGTAATAATCTCAGGTTCCTCACCGCTTAGTTCACAAGGCCACTTATAAGAGTCTAATTTTAAAAACTGAGGGCCAGCTAACCAACGCGAGTCAGGGATTAATGTGTTGAATTTTGTGCGAGTCGCATCATCGGCGACATTTAACTCCCCCGGAACCCAGCGCCACTCCTCTAGTGTTAAATTCTCATGGATCTCACCAACACGGTTGGCTACGAAGGGCTTAAAATTTCTCGCGTCACTACGTAACCAACCTAACACGGCCATGGAATCGCACCAGAAATATCGCTTACTAGGTCTATGTCTGTGTGACATACCAACATATGTCGCGAGACGTGTAGCCATCAACGCCCCCTGCAATTCCAAACGAAGTATTGAGGTCGGTTTCAAAGGAGCGACCCGACCTTTGCTGGCTACAAGTACGAGCTTTATATCGCCGTTGGCGTAAATGAAGCGCCAGTATACGACGACGGCATATGCCAACTCGCTAGCGTCACAGAAGATATGAAGTTCGCGCTCAGTTACATCTGTGTCACTAGTGTTATACCACCTTGGTATAATTAATTCTGAAACCGAATGAAGGCTATCATACCAATCCTGCCAAACCTTCATATCTATCGATGACAGTTTTTCATCCAACCCCAGGCCACAAGTTTTGAAACAATATGCGACCCTTGACAACTATTGGAGCCAAGATACCTAACGGATCGTAGACCCGCATGACCTGAGTCAACGCTTGTCGTTTAGTGAGCGGTCTTGGGTCTCCAAATTAGTCCAAGGGTACGTGATGAGGCGTTGTTTAAACCAACGTCGGGGTTGACTAGATCAGAGAGAAGTTCCTTCGGCAGAGTGGATAGAGCTGCCGGTTCGTTGAACCGCGCATCTCGAAATCACCGCGCTTATGTACTGTAACGATCTCACCCGCAAGTCGAACAGCATGGTCGACGCCGCCCACGCTGGCGATGTAGTCGTACATGTACGTGTCACTGGGCGATGGCATCCACCGCCTCCGGAAACTCGTCGCGAAATTCTGAAGCATTATGATTAGTCATGAATATTGCTGTAGCCGGGCTAGAGCATGCACCGAAAATCATTGAGGACATCCAAAAAATTTTTATTGGATCAGATGGATTGTCCCGCCATATAATTCGTTGTGCATCACGGTCTTCCTTCCTTATTTTAACTTGGGGAAACATTTCCCGGATGTCCGCTGTAAGAGCGATCTGACCCTCTCTGAAGCGCACTAGGATCCCAAGTGAGGGACGGAGGAGGTCTGGACCTGTAAGCAACAACGAGTTCAACGAGACCCCCCCCAGATTTTGCGGCAGCGTCGTTAACCACGCGTAGTTTTTGTGGTTTATTGGGATTTATCACACCGAAATTTGGTAAATACCAGCAAACACCCGTAGGTTTCAGACTTGTGCACTCCTCAGCATAATATTTTGTAAGGGTGTCGTGAATGTTTTGCCGATATCGACTAGCGTACGCTGGGTCTGCAATCATTTTTCGTTCCAGGCTTTTAAACCTGGAGAGTGCTAAAGGAAAACTATCTGGGACGTCTGGATTGGCTGACTTCCATAACAGACCACACTCCAAGCGACCACTAGGCAGACGTCGGGTCGTACGCTCAAGAATTTGAAGTGCACGCTGATCATCGGCGCTACGTAACACGCACTTGGTAATACCAATCGAGTCCAATCGGTATTGTTCCTTTATCATTTCTTCGAACTCCAATTTGGGGTCGATCTCGTCGGTCACCGTGGTGTGGAAAATCCGTTCAGTCGTTTTAGTTTTACTGCTTGCAAAACCGAAGACGACCCAGCCCAATAGAGTTCGAATCGCTACCGGTTGCGACTTACTGCCGTATCTCGTGGCACTAGCGATGGAAAGATGCCAATTATCAATCCCTATCACTAACATAGGCGTGGCGGATTCGTAGCATAACTCATTAGATAGATCTGAAAGATGGGGATAAGAATTAATTTTGTCGCGAGTGACTGACTGATCACATAAGCCCAAATTTTTTATTGATCGCACCCTTAGAATTTCAAAAACGTCGGGTGTATGTTGACCCTTAATTTTGAAATCAACAAACTGAATAGGGGTTTCCATAGACAAACCACCTACACAATTTAAATGAATATGACCTTCGGGACCCGTAGCTCCAATATGGCTAGAGAGGTCAGAATCGATGAGGGTCGCTGTGGACCCATCGTCCAGCAGGGCATATGTCTCAACGCTACCCGCAGGGCCCGATACGGTAACGGCAATAATTTTAAGCAGAGGTCGGAGAGTGCGTCCCACGCCCGCGGTGAAAACGACGTGGGGTATGGTCGAGTGGGCGGCAATCTCTCTGCTTTTCTCTGACGAAGATGATGATGGTGACGACAGATCTGACGATAGGTCATGTGGAGATGGATCCGTCGTCATGACATGCAAAGTGGTCGTACGTGAAAAAGTCGGATCGTGCAATAATGAGTGGTGACGACGTTGGCAGGTTATGCAATCTTTTTCTTTTCGACAAGATCTAAAGCTATGGCGTCTATTTTCTAAACATCGGTAACAAACTTTATGCTTTTTTATAAACTGCCATCTGTCACCGGGTGACATTACAAGAAACTTTTCGCATCATGATATGTTATGGTCATTTTTACAAATAATGCATGATTTTTGTAACTGATGTGATGGTGATGATGATGATTGATGATGAATGGTAGTGGAGTGCGCTCGCTCGCGCGGGATGTGAGAAGTGATTGGTTCGAGTACGGAACCGAACTTAACGTTAAGGTCTACCTCGTGTGCCAGGAAGTCAGAAAGTAGCTGAACCCTGACATACGAGGAGGCTGCCCCAACGCGTGAGGACGCATAGTCTACCCATCGTGTGCGCAACAGTGGGGGTAACTTGCTGAGTAGCGCCCCAAACAGCTCCGGGGAGCGCAGGTAATCGTCGTGCTGGAGAAGCTTCACGATCTCAACGCACACGAGAGGAAAACACAGTTTAGGTTTAGGAGTTTAGGAAAATTTAGAAATAATAAGGAACCCAAAATTTAGGAAAATTGTGTAATCAGAATAAATTCATTTTTACAAATAAAAACATCAACAATATTTATGGAAGCATTTATAATATTAATATATATTATGGACTCTCAAGCAGTTGAGCCTAAGGGAATTGGTTGTGCCGTGGGTAAAAATATTACCATACATTTGCTACACTAGAAAACCAGTTGTGCCGAGGGGATTTTTTTTTTGGTAAGGCTCAACCAGTTGAGCCTCGCAGTTGAGCCTCGGGTAATAAACGATTACAGATACACTGCCCAACTTACTAAATAGTTTACCTGAGGATATTATAAATGTATACTTAACAAAACATAACTTTAAAAACTGTGTAAAAAATATTTTCTAGAACAAGATATCATGAATGTAAAATACCTGTTATAAAATTGTTTAAACTAATACCCATTATAATATTTAAACAGCAATGTTAAAAGAACTCCACACCTGCACATAAACCTTTTAAGGATTACGCAGGTGTGTTAAGACAATTATTGTATGTAATATTTTTTATGTTTTGGCCAATAAAAAAAAAATAAAAAAAAAGTTAGGTCTCGTACGTCGTGGTTGACCCTAGGTAGGGCTCGTACAGCGGCTACCTCCTGCAACACTATCTGCTCCGGTCGGCCGTAGCGTCTGTCCAAGGCATCCATGACATCAGCTGGGTGGTGTGCCGTGACTAGCAGCATGCCGACTGCCTCGCGCGCCGCTCCCTTGAGGGCCCGGTTTAAGCGTGCTAGATTCTCCGTGGCCGAACAGGACGGCTCGGTGTCTACAAAGGCACGCTTAAACATAAGCCAATCTAGTTGGGATCTACCATCAAACGTCGGGAGCTCGGCAAGTTTGGGTCTCGACGTCAGCTTTTCTAATGCTCCTACCAACCGGATTATAGGATCATCTGAATGTCCTGTGCTGCCGTGAGTTACGTCAAGTGACCGAGACGTATTCGCACCCACGAAGCGATGAGGTGCTTCTGCATCCAGGCCGGTGACGTCGGGACAGGGTCGTGCCGACGTAGTCGGACCAGCTAGAGGCTACATGAAAAATAACATTATTATGACGCGAAATAATCGGCGCGTTATATCGGTAAGTAGGAAAGTGGCTACTAACTTCGTCGTCGATAGCAACCGGCTTCGGGTATGTGGACCGCACGGAGGTACCTACCACAGTGGCACAGTTGCCGGGCATAGCATCCTCGGTAGCAACAGGGACGGGAGGGTTAATTGAGCGGTTTATCGCCGTTGCATCCACGGTGCTAGGCCTACCGGGAACTGCATCCACTGTGGAAGGGCCACCGGGGTTTTCAAAAGCCACGTTAAGACAGCTATTAAGCCACCTTTCCACTTCCTTCGCCGTGCTTCGACCACGGGACGTGCGGCTACGTTGACTTCGGCCCTCGAGTGCTCTTGCGATAGCAGCACGCTTCTCGAGCTCCAGAACTTAGATCTCCCTCTCTGCTCGCCTTCGCTCCAATTCTTGCTGTTTGCAGGCGAACTGCGCCTCTATTTCGAGGACCGTCACGGAGGATCTCGAGGAAGAAGCGGACGTCACTGAAGTTGCGCGGCCCACTCCGGATGAAGGCATAAGAGAGGGAGCGGAGCCCTGGGGCTCTGCATGCTGTTGACGTCTCGACTGGGACCGAGTCAACGGCATTTTCGGAAAATATGCAGAAAATTACAAAATAATTTCATTTTTAGCTTCCATATACATTTGATTTACTATTAAGATTACTAAATCTTACTAAAGAGAAACAGAAAAAATGCAGATCGGATTTTTTCAAAATTTTTCCTATATTCTATACGTTATGTTTGAGTTTGAGATTTTAAGGAATTACTCAGTGTAATTCCTTAAAATCTCAAAATTTGTTTGTACAACAAAAATTTTTTCTTTGACTAAAACATATGAGTACAGTGTGACTGGTGGTACTGACATACCTGCAATCTTAAAAAGGACTACTAATTCCACTTTCTAAGGCATTTTGCTAACGAGAAAATGTACATACAATTCAATTAGTAATTAGTTCAGTCGTTCAGTGGCGAGATTACTTTATAGAGGTATTATACCGCGTCGTCAGTCGTGAGTGGAACTTTACACGCAGTCTTTTGCGTAAAGTTATGTGAACAATTTCAATGAGATTGATTTTAAAGGAGAGTGTTTTACAATCAAGAATTTGTAAAAGGTGTTAAAAAGTGCGTTTGAAAATTTAAGAGGTTATTCAGAATCAAATACAATCAAATATAATATAAACAGGAGAAATATTGAAAAAATCCGATTAACAAATTTTCATACAAATTCTTGATTTACTATTCAAATTTAGTATGGGATTTTGAAAAAAATTGTGAAGAGCGGATTTTTTAAATATTTTTCCTATATTCTATATGTATACGTATTTGATTCAGAGTAACCCCTTAAAACTTCAAACACACTTTTTTAACACCCTGTATATCTCCAACTTTATTTGTGTTTAAATTGAAATGTCATTTTTGTTCAATTTTCGTCTTTCAGTCTATTTCTGTGAATGGTCGAGGTAACATCGGACAAAATGTGTGTAAATTTATCGTAAAAATGCCAAGTTGCATCGTTGTCTGATGCGGAAACCGCACTGGACATCTCAATAAATCAAATGTGCGGGGTTTCATACCAGAAGTAAGCCATATATTGACTAATTTTTATTTAAATAACTTCGTTGCAAAACATATGGTAGTGATGTAACACTTCATCGACTTTTCGATAGATATAGCAAAAAGTTTAGCAACAAAAAATATCCGACTGCATATTTACATAGTTTTATCCAAAGTAGACATGAAAAGTATTTGACTTATTTTTTCTTCTAATTAGTTTCCGTTTCCAAAGGAACCCAAATAAAAATTAAACGAGAATTAAGATTATGGAGCAGACACAACAGCTGGAAAATTTTCTCCTTACATTTCCACCCAGCTTGGCTATAGATATGTTTTGGAAACTATGATTCGGTTTGATTTTTATTTTTAAAATATATATTTTTTGTTTTAATATGTATTTTTACTGTATTATATTTGTGAATTTGTATGAGTATTGTTTATGTATTAAGATTTAACAAGGAACAATATGCTTAATTTATTTTGTTACCTTCATTTTAAAAATTATCGTAAGAATTTTCGATATTTGTGATCCTTTTTATTACCTCCATCACTAGATCATTCAGTCGCATTTTGAGTTTTGTCATTTTCAGATACTCTATTGCTATTCGGCGATTTAAATCTTTAGACAGTTAACATCTTGCGGTGATTGGTCGTAATTCAAACATATGACATTCTTAGATTCAAAAATTCAAACAATTATGAAGCTTCCCCCTCCCGCACCTCAGATTTTCCCTTCAACTTGGTCCACGCGGTTTCATATTGAAACTGACGTATTAGCGTTCTATAGAGGAGCGGAGCGACGATATAAAACTTCTTTGATTATAGGTATATATATCTGTATAACATAATTTCTAAATCACCTGTAAGTTTCAGTTTTAAAATTCAACGTAAAAAGTAAAACGTGGTGTTTTTCGAACTACACAAAACGCTCTTTGTATAACATAATTTAACCCATATCATCTTACGCTTCGCTTCTAAGGAATCCTTTGCTTTCGTTTCATTATTTTTTGTCCTTATGTGTGGATTATTTTTTTCTGAATATTCTACACAAAACAGTGCCTTTAAGCAAAAGCTGAATGCGTAAATATTATAATCAGTTTTAAAATTGAAAATTTTGGGAACCTATCGTGCTTAGAAACTAAGAAGGTCGGTCAGGCAATCATTTGGTTTGTATAATGTTTGCCTGCCTGCAGTAAGGTTGTTCATTATCATTAGTAGAAAGCCTAGTTCAAATAGCGCCGGTGCCTTCTTGAAGACCCTTTATTATAATTATATATAGCCATGTATAATTCTTATGTACACATTTTGATTGTAAATATTATAGTCCTAAAAGTTATTCAGAGGCCTCCCACTTCCTTTGAAATAAATGTTAAGACAAATACGTTTATTATTTAATCAAACATATTGTTACGTTACAAAAGGAAAGAGGGGTTTATCCGGGATTACAATATTTATTTACAATATATGTACAAAACCTACACAAAACCTATTCTAAAAAATGATAAGATAAATGTCCACAATCAACATATAATTACAACTACAAAGTCCACAAAGTGAAAGAAACAACAAACAACATCACATAGGGCGGCGGCTAATGGCGCGCCCCGACGGCGACGGGTAGAGCGGCTAAGTGTCCGGTGGGACGGCAGCACAAGGGCCCGGGACTAACGGAAGAAACACTTCAAGGAGAGAGGTCCCGGGCTTCTGTTACAGAGAAGTTGTCTCGCGGAGTCCGGCGTTGGAAAGAAATCTCCGCCCGCTCTTGTTCAAGAAATATGAAACAGTGATGGTGTTCATTTGAATTTTCCATTTTGACATTCTTCGTTATCATTCCTGGCTATTCTCACTCGCCAGGAAATATATGCGTTAAACCAAAAAGACCTTAGTTCTTAATTAATGTCTTAATAATATAACTGATGCAAACTCCTTAAGAATAAAACGAGTTTCCTATAGAAAGTATAAGATGTCAAACATAAAAACATTGAATTGAAGTTGCACCGAAAATAAACAATACTAAGAATTTCGAGATAAAGATAATAAGAGACGCTAACTTAAGAATCTACGCACATAAAGGAATAAAAGGAATACATGAATAAAACTAACAAAGGTAAATATTTACAAGAGAGATAAAAAACCCTATAACATATAGATTCTCAAATTTCATGATTAAATGTACGGGAAATTCATTATCAGCAGTGATAGCCTTCAATTCGTTGACGTACCAACGTGGTACCACGTCGTAGTACCAACAAATGCATAATTTTCGTATCGGGCGCAATTTGAAAAACATAAAAATTTCATAAAATAATACAATCGAAAATACGTTCGAAAATATACTTATACATTCGAAAAATGTAAAAGAAGCTTTGCCACCATATAAAGCCTCTAACCTTCCCGAGGGTAGCGGAGGATGATATGGTTTTTTAACAGAATTGTCAGCACAAATAATCTAAATTATATATTATATATGAATAAAATATAAAAATATAAGTCCGTAACCCAGACGTATGTAGATGAGTATTTGGTGTGGCTCGCTACGCACTAAGATGCGGAGCGGTAACCGCGCTAAGATGTGGTACATTTACTTTTTCCTTTGATGTGGATACATCTCATAAACTCAGATTGAAGGAGAAAATATAAGTATTTCTCTTTAAGTACCTACAGTTTAGGAAAATTTGATACCATGTTACAGATCCTTATATTTGTTTGAACCTTGAGATATCTAACTTTGTATATTCTAAGTAAACTTTTTGACATATTATTGTACTCACTTCTTGTACTTTTATCACCGCACCATTCCCCATCGAAGTGAGATTCATCCCCAGCAGAATTGGTATCAAACCTTAGCTTATATTTACACAGGGACTTTTATGAAACATAGGTATTTATGTTTATTAAGATGTTATAGGTAGTAAAAATGGGGGTGTGATAGTTACGGCTGGTTACGGGTCGAGTAAACAATCTTAAATTAGCTGTGAAGGCAGATTGCCTGCAGGTTTAACGCGCCCAGTGGACTGAAACTATAATAGAGCACATTACTCCTCACAATAACTAACAAATAAAGGGGTATTAACAACAGTAAAGTATCACAGATGCAAATGAGAGGAAAGGTAAACAAACCTTCAATCAGTGATTATTAAGAAATTATTTTTATGTGGATATTCACATTAACATAACTACCGTCAGATCCTTGTGATAGCACAGTTAAATGTGCCACACGATAAGAAGAAAATAATGGCAACTTAATGATTTTTTATTGTAAAGTAGGTATTCCAAAAATGATGACGGCCCGCTTGATGGAAAATGTTTACCGCCGCCTATGGGTATTTCCAACACTCCCAGTGCTTTGCCGAACCTTCAAAAACGTTTTCAATCCATTCTGGAAGACTCCCATACTGTAGACCACAGGGAAAACTCTGCTCATTCCACAGCTTAAGGGTTCTAGGTAAGCAACACCTCTGAAACCTCATTGCGGACCCACCGTACCCCTGGCCATACCCCTGGTGGTACGGTGGGTCTTTTAAAGTTAAACAATACCACCGTGTCAAAATGACTAGTGCTGTGCTAAGTACAGTAAGATAACTGATAGGTAGGTAAATGCATTATAATTATTCCATTATGTATCGAAGTGACATTTGCGCACATATTTACTTCAGAGAGTTTCGCATACTGCTTACTTAATTCAGAATATTCAGATAATGCATTTAAACCGGTAATTGATTGCTAGTCGTCGGAGTTACTTTTTAAGAAATTTCAAAAGACATGTTGTTCTAAAAATGAGTGAAATTGTAAATGAAAACGTCGTTATTCAATACAGTCATTATACAAAAATATATATTTTTTAATTAATATCAATAGTCAATCGTAAAAATATGTATAGAGAGAGGGAGTGAAGAGGGACTGCCGTATACGTGTGTAGCGCCTTTTCGTTGGGACTAAATCGTCATTAAGTTACCAATTAATACAATCGATAGAAATATTGCTCAACCTTCTATAATAGTACGGGCAAGTTAGGTGAAGCTAGTATGGCGAGGTCGAAAAAAAACCTAAAGCTGATTTTTGCACAGTCGTGCCTTGGGACCATAGAAGTATACCCTGAAAAGTTCCAACTCCTAGGGTGCCGGCGCCACCCTCTCCCCCCCCCCCTCGAAAAGTCCCGATTTTCAGTATTTTTTATTTTACTCAAAACCAGTAGGAGTTAGATGAAAACTGTCAAAGAAGTAATTAATCCTTATTAAATTACCTATCAAACGGTACTACTTTCTTATCAATAGGAATTTTAGTTATTGAGATATGCTTGTCTATATATGACAAAAAATTTAAAATACCCAATTTTGTACCAATTTCTTGATTTTATGAGAAAACTGTAAAAGTATTTATAAAACATTGTTAGTAAAAATTATTCCTTTCATGTTTAGCAACAAAATGAGACTACATTAATAAAAATTTACAAATAATTAATTAAGTTGTAGTTCATTACATCTCAGCTGATACATATGATTAATATTCTACATATAAATTTCAACTCTAAAGCATCGTTACTGACAACTTGTAGTTATTATCTATGTATAAAGTTGTCATATGGATACAAAAAAGCCTTAAAATAGAAATAAAATAAAACATACGATTCTTTAATATTTACGAATTACTATATTTATTCGCCCTTTTGATCATCGATCTTGTTATCTTATTATTGCGCAATATTTATTGTACGTGTGTACCTGCAGGTACATTAATAGTTTGGATGGACATCAATTGAATCCACAGGATTGGAGTGGAGAATTTTGGGGTAAAGCGTTATACCTGTGGCTACCAAGCTTCCGTTTGCACTAAACCAGTTGCAGATTCACATCCTGGACACTCCATACTACTCATTTGAGTTATTTACCTACTAAAATTTCCCTATCTAAAATGTAGACGCGAGCGAGAAGTGCGTGACGAGTGTCGACTGGCGACTGTATGGACTGTCACCGGACCTTAGGGGTGGTGGGGTCGCCTTCAGAGAGCAACAGGGATTATTCATACTTAATGGAAATAGTACTATTTAATATAATGTGGCAGGCACTATGGGTCGACACCGTGGTTCATCTCGTAAATAATAAGATAACATAGATATCGATGATCAAAAGGGCGAATAAATATAGTAATTCATAAATATTAAAGATTTTATTTTATTTCTATTTTAAGGCTTTTTTGTATCCATGTGACAATTTTATACATAGATAATAACTACAAGTTGTCAGTCACGATGCTTAAGAGTTGAAATTTATATGTAGAAAATTGCTGAGATGTTATGAACTACAACTTAATTAATTATTTGTAAATTTTTATTAATGTGGTCTTGTTTTGTTGCTAAATATGAAAGGAATAATTTTTACTAACAATGTTTTATAAATACTGTTACAGTTTTCTTAGAAAATCAAGAAATCGGTACAAAATTGGGTATTTTCAATTTTTTTGTCATATATAGACAAGCATATCTCAATAACGAAAACGCCTATTGATATGAAAGTAGTACTATTTGATAGGTAATTTATTAAGGATTAATCGCTTCTTTGACGATTTTCATCTAACTCCTACGGGTTTTGAGTAAAATGAAAAATACTGAAAATCGGGACCTTTTGAGGGGGGGGGGGAGAGGGGGACGCCGGCACCCTAGGAGTTGGGACTTTTCAGGGTATACTTCTATGGTCCCAAGGAACGACTGTGCAAAACATCAGCTTTAGGTTTTTTTTTTTACCCTAAACATTAAATTGCCCGTACTATAAATAGACCGATACGTATTTAACATTTCTGTGTGGGTTTTTTAATTAGAGTTATCATGTATCTATGTTTGAAAGTTTATTTTTACACTCTCTATTGATAACCGTTATATCTATAGTAATGTTAGCGTAATTTAACAATAATGCTATGTTGTAGGTACTTCACTTCATTGTTCCTGTAAATACACAAACACACTACTTTTATTACTGTGTTTTTTCAGATTTAGCGACTTGCACTCTTCGGAAATAGTGCAACAGTCTCTATCGATAGTTACATACAAGTAAAAATAATTCCTCTATCGAAACCAGTTACGAACAAGTAAAAAAAATCCTTCTTCATAACTGTGGTTACATGGACGGTCGAAGGGAAAATCGCTGTGTAAAAATATTTGATTACAACGAACACATATTAGTATAAATATAACAATTATAAGTACAGATGCAGCGACTTGAAGAAAATGTTATAAATCATTCCATATTTCAGGAAACTTTCTGTTACATATCCGCCAAGTGAAACCAATACCCAAAGAAGTTTTATGTCGTCGCTTCGGGGTGCATGTCTGTGCCAATACCCTAGCTTTCACAGCGCGAAGTCTGTCTTTGTTTCGGTTACAGTATATCTGAGCAATTTCTACCTTTAATGGAGGCGATATTTATTATACATTATAGGTGTCACAGAAAAATATTATCTTTTGTGTCGCACAACTCTGTTACGTAAAATCCCATCAAATAGACGTAAGAAGAATGTAGATCTACTAGCTATGAATAATTGAATACACAGGTTTAGATAATATTATTTCCTGTGTTAGCGGGATAGCGCTCATTCACACATTTCTGCCGTGGGACTTTTCGTTGGGCTATTAGTTTGTAGTTCACCTACTTGGTTTAAACAAATTGATCAAGTTGGTACATGTGGGTAGACTTTTTGTGCGATCTATCTTCTTGATGAATGTTTATGTAGAAAAATCTCACATTATATTTTGAAAGTTCCTTTGTCCACCCTCTATAATAGGGTCTAAACTTATACTTATTCTCTTCAAATTTTATCTAGTGACCGTAATCAGAAATGATTGAAAGAACAACTATATTTTCTTATGGGTGAACTTTATAACTCCTTGGGTCTTTTGGCTTTCTATTTTGGTATCAAAGTTTGACTTCCATAGTAGAATATTGATTAATTTTGCGCTGAGCGCTGATTGACAGGGCCCTCAATTTATTTGACATTTGCTGCCAATATCGGTTCCTTTATGTAAAATACCCCAGGATTGTAAAGATTTTATTTCTACCAAGGTTTATCCATCATTTACCAATGACAAGGAGTGACCTGGAAATAAATGAATTAGAGAGAAAGCTCACAAAAAGTAAGACATGCCAAAGCTAATTGAAGCTAAGGCAATCACCGTTCTATCGCTTGATTTATTTCCCAGTTAATTGCCCTGCACTACCTACAGGTTGTAAAAACAAATGTGTAGAAAAGTTTACATGCCCACCTGTGATGTAATTTAAAATACACAAAAAACGCAATCTATTGGGATACAAATTGTAAAAAAAACCGGACACTTGTCTAAATGTTGCCATGCCTTTAATAAACTTATAATAGGTACCATATAAAAGTTCTTTGCGTGCCTTTCAATCACATCCTTAGACAAAAAAAAAGTATATTTTAATCACAATACACCTTTTAATTTCTACTCATGAAACAGAAAAACTTTTGTTCTACAAATTTGCTGAAGTCGCAAAAGTGCTTTGGTCTTTTTCACATCAATAAGCGCTGATTCTCAATATGTATTTAATAATGAGAATTTAAAATGTCGTTTTGCAACTCGCAATACCTTAAAATACTACAAGAAACAAAGTTTCAAATTCCTTTTTACAGGACAGCCTAGGTGGAGGGCAGTGTTTCTCGGCAATGTCTTTATTCTTATTATGTTACGTATGTTCCAGACATTGTTACCGCCTATAGCCAAAAAGTATTGATGGAGTGCAAGGAGTCCTTAGATTCGTTTTCATACGTTCAGATTACAGATTAGTTACGTTTTTTTAAATATGTTGTATAGAGAGACTTTTATACTAGGTTGTGTTAATGGACAGCATTAACTTATTCCACTTCCGTCTCGACCGTTTCACTACTCGAAGTGACAATGAAGGTTTCGATGAGCTCGTAAAAAAGCCCATAAACTTAGTTGCTTATTCCACGGTGAAGTCATTTCATTCCTTACAATCTTTCCGCAACGTATACGGTGGAATTTAAAACGGTTTTAAAGTTTAATAATGACAGTCTTAAATATAGGGTTTTTTACGAAATATAAAAAAAATGCTGCTTTAGAACTAGGATTTTTTTACAATGAAAGTAGATGTTTGTATGGAAACTGAGTCAAAGAAACCCGAATTGTTTGAGTAAAATTTTTTGACTTAGGTAATGAGGCCTGAGGGTACTATTTAATGAATCGCTACAAGGTTACGACTAATTAATTCGACGGACTCACAAAAAAAATGCCCTCTGGCTTGTGCTGGTCGTGCTCGGCGACAGCTCAGGCGTTCTCCAGCCTATGATTATTTCTGCTCCAATGAGTTTTTCGTGAGAGTGGAGCGAATGAGGCGCATTTGCAGAAACGAAAGCCTTACATGTCTATTGCGTGGTATCTGTGAGTCTCCTGTGAGCGGTTCTAGAGTTCTGCAGTTTATACAAACTAGGTATCTAGTTTTGTTGTATACGTAGAAACGAGAAAGATCACTACAAGGGATCAAAGAGTATATCAATTAATCAAAGTGAAATAAATCGTTTAAAAGTTTAACGAAAGATTTCTAAATGAAACTGAAGAATGTTTGCTCTTCCATTTTGCTGAGATCGAATAAAAATTGATTGGCCAATCAGCTGATCGATTTGCATGATGAGTCCAAAAATTTTTTCCCGATTTCTACAAAGTTGTAGAATAAAATTTGTTCACTTTCTTTAGTAAGTTTTGTGTAAGGCTTCTACTTCACCTGTCTAGATATTGCGAATCGCTCAGCTGATGAAAATATTGTGTCTATACCAGAAGTCGCTTGTAGTGAATTCCGCATTTCTCAAGCAATATTCAATATTCATAAATTTAAACTCAACTATCCCAGAACCTGTTGTTGGAGAAAAAGTGGGACAAATAAAAAATCCTTACAGTTTTTATGTCGGTTTATATTGTTTTGACCAATATCAATAAGTACCTTGACCAATACCTTTAACTTTTGCTTCACCCATTTCCCGTAGATCTTGAAGCTTCGCATGAGTAGTTCATGGGGTTAAACCACTTCAATTTGTTGTATTGTTATTATATCTGTATTTGTTATTGGAATATTGTTAGATTGCGATATATTTTATTACACCTTATATTAATAAATAGATATGACAGCATACCACGGAACGGGTTACCACGTTGATTTAATGATTGTAGGTACTGTAGAGACTATATAGGTTAGGAGTTAGGTCTGCATAGGTTTGTATAAAAAGTAAATACGATGTTGATTTGAATATGTGAAATGATGGAATAGAAAACAAATGTATAGACAGAGTTTAAGTTGGTACCTCGCCCCGAGTGCATGTGAATATCGAATAAAATATATAAAAATATCAAATTGTTTGCATCGATCCCTACATGGTGGAGGTGCGGGGTACCAACTTAAACTCTGTCTATACATTTGTTTATAGAGATAGATATCACAGCGAAGCGGAATACATTTGTTACACAGGGTGACTTTTTAGGGTTCCTTAGTCAACAAGGAACCCTTATAGTTTCGCTATGTCCGTCCGTCTGTCTGTCTACGGCTTAGCTAAGAGACTGTTAGTACTAGTTATTGTCTTGCAATGCTATATGCTACTTATGAAACTAAAGAGCTTTCCTTATAAAAACTTTATGATGAGAAAAAAAATGCAAATAGACTATTTGAATGTAACAAAACAGGAACCATCAAATTGTACTCATCATTTTGAAAAAGTTCTATCTATGACTATGTCGTTCTAAAATCGCTTTTGCCTAAACCAATTTTGCGATTTCAGCATTCGTCAAAACGAACTGGTTCTGTATGATGAGTCCCAGTTGGGTTCTACATATACACTTTTTTACATATGTTGTATATTTATATGCTATAATCGATCATGGAAACTTATCCTGATAACATCTAAACAAGGAAAATTATTAGCGGGTATTTATGATGGTTTTGTATATTTTCTCTTGATATACTTTAGTAACATCACAGTAGGTAGGATGTCCCTACCGTACCGAGATACTAATACTATTTCTTATTCTGTGACTGAAGTAGACTATTAGTTATAGTATTTCTGCCAAATTTCTAGATTTTATTTTATAAATATAGGATAATGATGTCGATTCGGTGTTTATGATTAAACATATTTGACAGGGCTAAACTAAATTTAAGCATCCTATCCTTGTATTTTCGACACAGAGAAAAAAATACAAAACACTTAAATAGTTTAGTTCTGTCAAATAAGTTTAATCGTGAAAACCGAATCGACACCACTATGTGAGAATCGGGATAATACATCCATTATTGAAAATGAGATGTTTAGATTGATTTATAAAAAAAATCGGGGAAGACATAAAAAGAATATGGCAACACAGTATCATGTATAATACCTGTCACCTGTATAAAATTTTAAGTTATTATAGTTCTAAACAGGTTACTATAATAACAACATTGTTGGTGGTAGAATAATATAATATTTAAAACAAGTTCATTAATTATTTCACGAGGTAGGTACCTATATAATTTGTTTTTGCCTCACTGCCTCAGAAAGTGGATAATATTTTTGGCGCATAACGTTTTTTACAGGTACATGAAATTTTATAGAAGAAGAAATAATAATGCCATATTAAATACATATTTGCTAAATTACCTAAGAATTATGATTTAGACAAAAAAAAACATACTTAATTGGGTTAAGTTTAGACTCGATTAAATAACTGCGAAAAGCACAAGAGCGAAAAATGTTACAGCGAAAACGTTACTGCGATGTACATTACTGCGAAAAACGTTACTGCGATGTACGTTACTGCGAAAAATGTTACCCGCAGTACGTTACTACGAAAATGATACTACGAAGTACACTAGTGCGAAACATATTAATGCGCGTTTTTAAAACTAGTTTTATGAAATAAGTTCAAGAATTTCGGGATTTTATTCACTAAAAGCTGAAAACGGTAGTGCTGCTCATGAAACTGATCTACTTTTCCTAAGGAACTAAAACAAAAGGCGAAAATTAGTATAGGAAATAAACAATGAGGATCAAAATTTAAAATTACTGTCATATTAGGCTAAAGCAGCTGCAATGAAGCTAGGTGTCCTCTCTAAGGTGAGACGGTACTTCAAACCTGGACAGCTTCTTACACAATATCAAGCACAAGTCCGATCATTTGTGGAGTACTGTTCACACCTATGGGATGGCTCGGCCCGCTATCAGCTGGAAGCCTTGGATGCTATCGACCGACGCGCCAGGAGACTAATAGGTGATGATGACTTTATTTAAAATAAGCTTCAAAGCCTTGAGCATCGCCGCAAAGTCGCCTCTTTATCAGTTTTTTATCGGATTCATTTCGGAGAGTGTGCTCAAGAACTACACGACCTCATTCCCCAAGCTCTATTCCACCTTCGGTCAACTAGGCGCTTTTCATCCCTTCGTGGTTGACATTCCACCCATTCGCACGAAATAGCACACATAGCGCATGCTTCCTTATTTATTATGCGTACTATGAAGGAGTGGAACTCCTTACCTGCATCTGTGTTTCCCGATTCCTACAATCTAGGGATCTTCAAGGCGAGAGGGAGTTTGCGTGTACTATCCTCGACTACATCATCACTGATGATAATCAGGTGAGATGTAGTCAAACGCACTAAATTTTTTAATAAAATAAATAACGAAACAAATATATTCGGGACAAATCACACACGGTCATCTGGCCCCAAACTAGGATTCCCAGTATTATGGGAACCAGAGACTGATATACATATACTTTCGTATATAGATATAATACACCCAGACACAGAACAAACAAATCTGCTCATCACAGAAATGTTTGTCCTAGGTGAGGATCGAACCTACGACTCTTGGATCATTAGTCAGAAGCACTAACCACTGAGTCACCGAGTCAGTCTGATAGAAACTGAATTCGTTAAAAAAATGAAAAAAATAAGTTAAAGTGGGTAGATTTATAAACATTTTTTTTTATTTAAGGCTAACTTACAGATCATCAATCTAATTAAATAGTTTCAAATATAAAATAAAATACATATAGATTATTCTACACGATTGAAATTATCAAAATCAAAAGTTTTTATTTTCGCAGTGACGTACATTCGCAGTAAGGTAATTCGCGCTTGTGTCCTTCGCAGTCATGTAAGCAAGTCTAATGTTGACTTTACCCTATTATGCCACATATATACAAAAAATATATACCTACAACGACTTAAATACCTCCTCCTGTTGGGCAGTCTGTCGAAAATGAACCACCTGCACTGCATATTAATTAACATTAATTACTTTCCCGTTAATAAGGAAATAATGATTGGAGGTAATTAATTTATCTGTTTCAGTCTATGACTTTAATTTATTTTGTTGAATCAGATAATTGGAATGCAGAATATTATCTACCCAGATCATCAGGGTTTTGGGCACCTAAGATGTAAGAAAATTCCGCTTTTTAGTACATATTCATTATTTTAATTTAACGATAAGTACAGGTAAGGTTTTATTGTAAATATCGTTTTAACATAACGTGGAGAGTAATCGGCTTTATATAAATAAAATATACCTACTTTAAGGCCCAGGACCAGAAGCTATGCTTCTTATATTCATAGTTGTTCTTATATTCATACATGTTCGAAAATAATTGAAAGAAGTTGAGGTTTGTTTGCACCTTTATTTCGTCATCAGAACCTTCTAGGGTGTCGGTGGCTCCGCAGGTACGGACTCTGACCTCCTAACCAGAGGGCTCGGGTTCAAATCCCGGCCAATGTACCAATGAGATTTTCGTAACTTACGTGCATTTTCATACTGACTTTTTTAAAGGTGATGGAAAACATCGTGAGAAAACCTGCACATCTGATTTCTAGTTGGTCTCGTTACACACGTCCATAGGTGAACACCAGGCAACCGCCGTCTATTCCTAATGGATAGAACAGTTAAATTGTGCCACACGATAAGAGAAGAAAGAGAGACTCTTATCTTCACATTGAGACGTTTACCTGAAGACCTTCTCTTATCAAAGTTTGTTTCAAAAAGTCCTAATGCTAAAACTTTTATTATTATGAACAGTTTTGGACTTATATATTTATGAAATAAATACTAGTTTTAGTCTGAGCTTGGACTACAAGAATGACGTTAAATGCTGATTCTGAAAATGCTCCAAAAGCGTGAGTTGGGCTGTGGCTCCATTTCACTGTATTCATTAACAAACAAATACTAAATTAAGTCTTTCCATCTGTTTACGTAAATTTATCCAGTGAGTTTGGTGACAGAGCCTATAGGGACGGGCCGCATGTTCAACCCTTAACCACTTGTCTTCCCTTTATCCAATTTAATTGCTTCTCCTTAATAAAACAATATACCTATTGACTTACTCGTGGGTGTAGTGGTTATTGCTCCTAACTGTGAAGTCGAGGGTCGTGGGTTCCATTCTTGGCAAATATTGTGTGACGGGTAGATTTGTTGATTTGTTTTTTTTTGTGTCTGGATGTATGAATTAGTTTTGTACCCATCAACTGTGGTTTCTACTTATGAAACTAAACAAATAAAAACCACACCACAATGACACAAAACAAAAAGATAATAATCCAACACGGATCCCGCGTATCACTTATCAAACCAGATCAAACGAACAAAGTAAACCAAACCAAAACCAAAATCATAACAAACATTTATAATATAATAGTTATGGAAAAACTGCGGTATTCAGCGTAAAACAAAAGTGCGTCTAGTGTGAGCGCTGGTGTTCTCGATTTTCCTCTATGGCTCAAAGACCTGGTGCATTAAGAGTCTTGAATGTAAAAAGATAGATGCCTTCGAAATGTTGTGTTGGAGGAGACTTCTAAAGATACCTTGGACTGCAAGAAGAACAAATGAGTCCATACTTGAGGAACTCCACATCAAAAAACGACTATCTGTCATATGCGAAGAACGGATCTTGGGTTTCTTCGGTCACATAATGCGTTCTCCACGCCATGATCTTGAAAGAGCGATTATTCTAGGGCAGATGGAGGGAAAATGCACAAGAGGAAGAACACCAACAAGATGGCCCGATACCGTGAAGAGAAAAGAAAAAGTGGGAGGCAGTCTGTATCGAGCCGTCCACTTGACCAGTAATCGGTTCCAGTGGAGGATCACATGTGGGCACGATCCTCAGCAATGAGGGAACGACGAAGAAAAAGATAACATCATCACCAGATTTCAAACTAATAATTTAATATTGTATGCGGTACATATGCAAGTTAAAGCCTTTCATTCCAGCACGTGCACGTACAGGCACGGTTAGTTAATTTCTAAACAGCTTTTCTTTGAGATTAGTGTAGGTATTTATGTTTGGACTTTTTTCAACACGTAGCGGTCGGACAGAACCATGAAAAAAACCGATATGGATAGAATATGATGTTGAAATTTATGTATACATATTAGCTTTATTATTATTTCTTATCTTATTATCGCTTGTTTAGTTATTCGTTTTATCTTCGTCATCATTGTCTTTTACCACCTATCAGGTGAGATTATGCCAAGGGCTTAAAAGTTGCTTCAAAACCCCGAGCAAGTCAGCACAACTCTTCATAACTCTTTCAATATCTTAATTTAGCATAAATATACATTAATCAGTGTATTTTTTTTACTGATAGAAGCTGTTTTCAACCGAATAACTTTTCCCAAAAATCCTGATATGATGAGAACAAAAAACAATCCATACTAAAGAGTTATTTACTTTTTACTTTTTATAGGTATCTTGACAAATATGTGTTATGAGTAGCATTTACGATTTGTCAGTTTTTGATCCGCTAAAAATCATCCTGTGTACAGGTTCATCCATATTAAGATACTTATTCAAAAAGTTTTCAAACGGGGTCTCAGCCGAGTATACAGAAGTTTATAAAATAAATTATAAATTAAGCTCAGCATATCACTGAAGTACCCAAACTTAAATGATTTATAGAACTTTATTTCTATATGTACTTATAGGATTCTTATATGGAAGCAGGCAGATGCTGCCATAACCAGTTAATTAACCGGTAAAATCACAGGTACAAATACAGGGTGTTAAAAAAGTGCATTTGAAATTTTAAGGGGTTACTCACAATCAAGTACAGGATAAATGTTGAAAGAATCCGCTCCTCAAATATTAATTTTCAGATTCCCATACTAAATCTGAATAGTGAGTTAAGAATATGTATGTCAAAGTAAAAAAAAATTCGAGAGCTGATTGTTTTCAACATTTTTTTTGTTATTTATACTTGATTCTGAGTAACTCCTAAAAATCTCAAACTTTTTTTTTAACATCTTGTATTTATATAACTCTAACAAGTGCCATTTTGTTTGTATAGCAGTCTGTAACTCATCAGTTAATTTACTTTTATTTTATAATTTATTATTATTATACACAAAACAATTATAAAAGACAGGCCTAAAGATACACAAATAGTACAGCTTACTTTTTATATTTTTTCAGCTTCAGCGGAGGATTTCGCATTATGACCTCAGGGTCCTAATTTTGAAGATAGTTTGTCCTCATCTTCGAAATTAGGACACTGAATGTGAAATATCGGATCCAAGTGGTCCGCGACGTGATTTTAGTAGCAGGTACGTGTCGTCCAAAATTAACTGAAGGCCGATAGTCGCTGGGTTAATTGGTTTCTTGGCGATGCCGATTGCCGATATCGTCTCGTTAATGCTTTCTAAGTGCCATTAATAAAGATTCTTCGGTACCTTAAATGACGTGGTACTGCAATACTTAATTATATATCAATTTATATACGAAAATATCATGTATATACGTAAAAATTTGCATTTGTTTCATAAAAACAGTGACAGTCACAATGTTAATCTAAGAAATATTAATAACATAGATGATGCCTATTCAAGACTGAGTAAAGTTAAGAAGTCATTTATGGGGCAGTGTGTAAAATTCTATAACAAAATACCCAAAAAGTGACTAGTTTGCCAGAAAACAAATTCAAATTGCATGTGAAAAATTGTTTATGCTCTACAGGGTATTACAAAAATAGGTACTAGATTATGTAAATGACAATGATATATGGACATGTATAGATCCTCCAGCTCATAATTTTATTGTTGACATAAATTGTAATAGAATTTAAGATTTTATTTAAAAAATGTGTTGAAGCGAGTTTCTTTTGGGCTCGACGTTTCTTCTCGCTTCGCAAACACTTCCGGAAACGTTGAGTGTACAAGTCCTGCGTGGTAGGGACTTTATACTAGGTAGAAAAAAAATTGACGATTTCAAAGCATGTGTAAAGCATCTACTTACATAAAAAACATTTTGAGTTTGAGTTTGAGTTTATAAAAGTTACGGATAATACCGTGATACTAAATTTTTAAATCGTAAGCAGATTACACTACGGTAATGAAAACCCCAACAGAGTCGCGGGAATAAAATGAAATAAGGGGCGGCTTGACGAGCCCGGCGCTCTCTACGTGAAGGGCGGCCGACGTAATTATGCAGAAGAATGTTGCTCTAATATGCTAGGGTTGCATGAAGTTCAGTATTCTGGGGGTTTTAATGCTAAATGTCTTTGTGGACAACAAAATGACCGTTATAACCGAGACAGTTGTCATTTAAAAGCTGATTTTATTTGGTTAAATTGTATTTAATGACTTTCAAACTCGGCAAATTGTGACTGGACAGAAACAGAAACGTAAATAATTAAAATAAATACGATAATAAGCCTTATTAAATACGGTAAAAATATGCAAATATTTAAATTGCTTAGTAAGAAGTTCCTCTGAAAATTGTTCGCAGAGTAAGAAGAAACGTCAGACCCAAAATATCTCACTCACAAAAAAACTTCCAGTTCGATTACATTTTTTACACTGTTGGTGTGATAGGGAAAACACTGTATGTTGATGGTTAACTCATGACGTTAGTTTAAAAAATAAAAATCCGTAGTTCTTAATATTGCAATCCCACCTTTTTCATATATTTTGCTATTACGAAATTCGAATTTTTGTTACTGGCTTTTGCAAATGGTTGGTTATTTTAAGCGGAGTGGTTCCTTTTATAAAACTGCCGTGGTCCGGCTGGAGTAGAAAGCTTTAAAAATAGTAATGGTTATCCTCTAAAAACACACATACTATCCTGAACTAAACGCGCCGTCACACCCCTATTTCATGACCATTTATCACGCGAAGCTTGAGAAGGTAGGTCGCGTTGTAATTGAAATTTTACCACCTTACAATAATGAGTAATGGTCGGGATGAATAACGGTTTCATTCAGCAATTTCCTCAATTTTAATTTAGATTCAAAATTTATCAAGACTTATGATTGTTATGGTGCGTCCACACCGGGCGATTAGCCTCGCGAAGACTTTGGCATTACGTCACGCGGCGCAGCAAGAATTATTAAAACTTTAAAAACGATGTGGTAGTAGATTGTTAGCCATCTGAGTTACTTTTTATTAAACGTCAAAAATGATAATCTGTTCTAAAATACCTATTTGAAATTGTACACGATGACGTCATGATGCAATATAATAGTCAACATACTTATTACGAATTTTTTTTAATAAAAAATTGTACACGTAGTTAAATTCTAAACGAGTACCCTTTTATGCAATTTCAATAAAAGAGCCATTTGGTGAATAATATTTCATAATTTACTTTTGATGTAGTCAACAACCCTATTTTGGTATTGTTTTTGTTAACTTGTTTTTTATAGTAGCAAAAAAAGATTAGAAATCAGCTGATTGGCAACTTTGTATGGGAAGTTCATTTATGTCAGATTTCAGCAAAGTCGTAGTGCAAAAGTTATTCACTGTGATAACGATGAGTTATTATAAATGTGAAAGTATGGATGTTTATTATTCAATCTCGCAAAAACGGCTAAACGAATTTAGATGTTTGGCACACGGTTTTTAATCTGGAATAACACATATGCTACTTTTTCCCCTACGTCCACAAGTACAAAATCGCGGGCAGCGGCAGCGCTAGTTATATTTTATTACTTATAATAAAAGTACAGTTATCTTAAACTTTATAGAAATTCACCATAACACAAGATTTATAAATAAGCAATTGTCTATCTACATTCAATACACATTTAACCAACAGCAGTTACGAACCACTAGGACGGTCAACTACAACCTCGATCACAATTAAACTGGGGCATACATTACTTCACCGATTGGGCAATCAAGTGTCAGAAGCAGTAGACATCCAATCAGCCTGCAGTCAATCCGTGTAGCCTAGACTAGACTAGAATAATTTTGAACGTACGAAGTTGAAAGACACATTTAAAAGGTCAGTTCTACTACTCTCTCAAAATAGGGAAACATGTTCACAACAATATTTAAAAAATATTGCGAAATGCACAAGTTTGTTTGTACATATAAAATAAATAAATTAGTTCTAATGATTTGGTGGTGATTTCAATTTCACATTTAAAAAATCATGCGTGTCTACATAAATACTAAATAGACTGACTCGGTGGCCAAGTGGTTAGCGATCCTGACCTCTGATCCGAGAGTCGTGGGTTCGATTCCCACACAGGGCAAACTTTTCTGTGATGAGCAGAATTGTTTGCTCTGAGTCTGGGTGTATTATATCTATATATGTATGTATTAAAAAGTATTTGTGTATGTATATCAGTCTCTGGTTCCCAAGATACAGGGTATCCTAGTTTGGGGCCAGATGGCCGTGTGTGATTTGTCCCAGATATTATTATTATTATTTTGCTCCGCAGCGCAAAATTTTATTAAGAGTTGCGCTTTCGCTTGCGTCTTCCGCACTTCGCACCTTTTAAACGACATTCTCGTGGACAGAGCCGCGAGCAAATTCCAGTAAAACTGAATGATCAAAGTTTCGTCAAAGTCATTAAGACAAATATGAGTTTGTACTATAGTGACAACGCTAATGTGCTAATAAATAAAGGAAAAAAAACTGTTTAATGTTAAACGAAACTGTGTCATTCGCGTTCAAACATTAACACCGCTCAAACATTATCGTCGCGACTACGGCGTAGTAGTGGGAAAACCATATCATCTACGCTTGGTAGAGCACGGGCCACCGAAGTTTTAGTCTTCATGATAGGTTTTGATATTACAATGTTAAAAATATATATAAAGTTAAAAAGCATTATTATTATTTTATTAAATACTTACTTTCAATGAAAATTTCTTCTTCAATTATGACAAGTAATCGAGTTAAGTAAGTCGCCCTCACTTCGATTCACAAATCGAATTTATCTTAATGCCAATATCTTAATGCCAATTCTGTAATCTGATTAATATACTTTTACTACTAATGAATGTGGATCGACTTTTAATGATGTTGCGACTTCTCATTTTATGTATTAATTTTACGTATAATAGGCAGATAATATTTTAAATTTCGTAAACTTTTAATATTACGGGATGCTTGAATTAACCGAAACCTCTCATATTGGGTAGTTGACTGCATCAAAAATAAAATAAGAAATATTTTTACTTAATAGCTCTTTTACAGTAGGGCCTCGATAAGCCGAACACCCGCTAATCCGAACCACTCCCCAAACCCCGCGCATCCGTCGTTCCTCAGTAAGTCACTGCACCACGCATGCATTTAAGTATTTTCAGGACTGAGTTATCCATCTGAGATGGTACACGTCACACGTATTGTGATTGACCGCCCCGCGCACAATTCTGCCATTTTGTTGTATCTACCTTACTATACTGTGGTTGTGCATTTTATCATGACTTCCACATACAAGAAAATAAAATATGTGACGTTAACAGTATCACAAAATGCGAGATTTTAGACAAGATTAAGGGCGGCATGTCTTTTACAATGTTCCCACACCAGTACAATGATGGAAACCTTTGTTTTATTGCCGAAAATGCCTTTCAAAATGTCTACATACTATAATCCACACTCTGCGTACATCCGAACAGGGTATATATGTCGCAGGGATATGATAAAATCAGTGATTTGATTAAATCCCGGGATATGTTAAAATAATAAAACGATTTTATCATATCCCTAAACTAGTGATTTGATCAAATCCCTTAACTGATTTAGTGATATGATAAAAATAATATTATACTGTAGTATTTAAAAGGTTTAAGGTTAAAAAGAAGCGGTCGTGGCTTAGTGCGGCTTGCGTGGTCGCGTCGATTACGCAGGTTAACTGACTATATACACGGTCATAATCTGGATGTGTTTGACTGTTAGTGGCATATATATCGACCGTTTCCGTCCTTCGCAAGGCAGCCATTGGTGCCGGTTGCTGTCATTAGATGGCAGTCGTTAAGCCATGTCGGAGGCCTTACAGGCGGCTTGAAAACTTTCGACACTGGGGTTAGCCCCATAGCCTCCACCAATCCGGACTTGGCCCCCGTGTGTGGAGTATGGCCTAACCTTCCCGACTTATGGAAAGAGTGCCTCTGTAGTTTTTTAAAGGTTTATTTGGTACAACATACATTAAAACACTAAAATCTTAATAATCAACATTAGAACTTTATTTATCTGATACCGAATGAACAAAAACATTTTGAAAAATACACAAACACACACAGATATATAAAAACAATGTTGTCATAAAAACGTTAAACAGTCAAACACATCAACAGGTTATGACCGTGTCTGTAGTCAGTTAACCTGCGTGATCGTGAAAATACTACAGAATGAACTATAGTATTTATCATATCACTAAATTAGTTTAGGGATTTAATCAAATCACTAGATGCGTTTAGGGGTACTTATGTTAATATCGTTTTATTATTTTAACATATTTTTTTATACATACGAGTATTAAAATTACAGAAAAACTTACTCACTTGGATTTTCATAACATATACAATTTTTTATTTATAAAAATTTCGTTATGACTATGAAAACGACAAATAATGCCGTCATAGTGTTCTATTTCAAACATTTTATAACAAAATGTCGTTTTTGACATATGATAAAAAGCAGTGGCGGATTTAAACATAGCGTATAAACGTCAGTAGGCTATTCAAATTTTGCCGCCCCTACCGATCGCTTCTGTTCGCTACCCTAGTTCAAAATCATCTGATTATACCAAGTGTGTTCACACTGGCTGTGGAGTACATGACCTAATCGAAGAGTTTTATGATCTCGAGTCGCAATTGCCTATAAACTAAACGCTGCCATGAAAAACTTCCAAACGCTGCCATGATTATAATCTTTTATACATATTATATAACAAGATTGGAAATTAACTAATCTAAGAAGAAAAAGCTTAGAATAAATTATTTTTAAACATTGGTACACATGAACTGATTGAATAAAATCTGCGCTGCGGGAAATAGCGCGAGCGGAGCGAGCGCGACATTTTTTGATTTTATATTAACAAATAACCCCTTTTTATTAAATCTCTACTACCAACCACCACCTACTACACCACCGGAAACTGAACCTGCGAACTCCTGAAGTTAAGCAAAAGCACTAGCCATTAGGCCACAGAGGCAGTTATTTTTTTCTATGACGAGCAGTTTTAAATAATTTCGAAGTCTTTGCTAAGTCTATATGTTATAAAAAGCGCGAGCGAAGCGAGCTTGAAATTTTTTATGTATGTAAAAATAGTTTTGTAAGGGTATGTAGAAACCATCAAACCCATCTGTCTACAGTGCTTTGGGCGCCCTCCTATCCCATCTACCAGGCCCACATCCAACCACCAACGTATCCCAGGGTACTTGACGCCCCCCAGAGCTCTGAACCCTTTACCTGGGCACCTGGGCACCTGGCACGACCCAAAGGCCGGCCCTGAGTGTAGTCTCACTAGTTAATAACGTCAATTCAGCCAAATACACTTAAAAATAGTAAACGCTCACGTCGCTCGTTCATGCGGCCCGCAACCAAACGCTGCTACGAAAATTGTAGAAAAAATATATGTAAGCGGCGCAACATATACTTCATTCCAATCAAAAAAAAGCAAAAGGTAAACAAACATAGTATGCAGATGACATTGACATGTGTCAGTTCCATAGTAAGTTTGTTTACGTTTTGCTTTTTTTTGATTGGAATAAACTATAATATTACATATTGAATTGTTTGTGTGGGCCTAGTAACATATAAATATAAATATTTTTAATTTCTGTAAGACAAAAAAATAAACAGGCCCAAATATGCTGCCCCTAAAATTTGCCGCCCTAGGCTCCAGCCTACTCAGCCTATTGGTAAATCCGCCACTGATAAAAATTTACTCAAATGACTAACAGTCAACTACCCTATTCTACTCATGGAGATGAACATTGAAAAGTCCAAGTGACATTAAAAGTAATCGATCTTCTCATGACTTTTGTAGTATACTTATTGTTCTACTTATCGTATGGCACAACTTAACCGTACTATCACAAAGGATAGACGGACGGCAGTTGCCTGGTATTGCACTTAGCGGTAGCATCATCTGCAATCACGTGTAGGGCATTTTTAAGGTTTCGTACCTCAAAAGGTAAAAAGGAACCCATAAGGTTAACTCGTGTAAGAAGGAACCTATAAAGGTTAACTCGTGTGTCTGTCTGTCTATCACAGCCAATTTGCTACGAATCTACTTGACCGATTAAGTTGAAACTTAGTAAATTTTAACGACCCACATCGTCCTAACTGCAGGGGCACGGATATCTTCCCATACCTCGAGAAGGTTAGGCCATACTCCACGCACGGGGGCCAAGTCCGTGTTGGTTAGTGGTTATGGGGCTAGTGACCAACCCCAGTGTCAGAAGTTGTCAAGCCAACGGAAAGTACGAACGTAAAGTTTTGATTCCCATGCGAGTGTCCAAATATGCGGCATAAACGGCCGTATCTCTTGATTGCGTTGGCCTAGAAGTTTGATTTTTTCACAGCTTCAAGGGATTTAAGTATTTGATATAAACTTCAACTTGATTCGTCTACGCGTTCCTGAGAAAAAGTGACTTGTCAGACAGACAGACAGGCAGACGGACAGACGAACGGACAACGAAGTGATCCTAAAAATCCGGAAAAGTAAATATACAGGTTGTTAAAAAAGTGCGTTTGAAATTTTAAGGGGTTACTTAGAATCAAGGTTAGAATCCAGGAAAAATATTGAAAAAATCCGCTCTTCAATGTTTTTTCAGATTCCCATACTAAATCTGAATAGTGAATCAAGAAATTAATGAAACAGGAAAAAAAATTTGAAGTGCCGATTTTTTCAATATTTTTCCTGAATTCTATACTTGATTCTGAGTAACCCATTAATATTTCAAATGCACTTTTTTAACACCCTGTATATTTACTTTTAGAAGCCTACTTATACAATATAACTATCCTTTTTAGGGTTCTGTACCTCAAAAGGAAAAAAGGAACCCTTATAGGATCACTTCGTTGTCCGTCCGTCTGTCCGTCCACTTTTTCTCAGGAACGCGTAGACGAATCAAGTTGAAATTTATATCAAATACTCAGGCCTGCAATCCCTTGAAGCTGTGAATATAAATATATATAAAAGTAAACAAAATTTACCATACCAAGAAAACCATAAAAAGACATAATATTTATTGCATCTAACATATACAGTTGATCAATAATTATTTAGTAATTTGACAGTCTCTTCTCTTATCGTGTGGCACATTTAACCGTCTATCCACACAATAGACGGCGGTTGCCTGGTGTTGCACTTAGCATCACTTGCTGTCACGTGTAGGAATTTAGATTTACACCTACGGATGCAACGCGCTCAACATACACATCTAGAAATCAGATGTGCAGGTTAGCTCACGATGTTTTCCTTCACCATTAAAGAAGTCGGTATGACGTAAAGACTATAAGATCCTACCTAAGACAAAGCCGTTCAGCGCCCCCATAGCGCAAATTTTTTCATGACACCCTTTATATTTTTTATTTACTACGTTCATATCGAAACCTGTAAAGTAGGTACCATAAAATAGGGCAGGGGAAAGGTCAAATAGTTCTTGATCAGTGCAGCAGGGTAAGTGGGTCCAAATAAATGAGATTGTCCGGTGAGGTTTGCCGGTATCTGATTAAGTGAAGATTGCGACTAAGTGCATTTGGCTTCTGCATTTGCGACCGCGCTGCGATGCGACCACTATATTTAAGCCTACTTACATAAAGTACCTTATTTACTTTTTCCGTCCCGTAAAATGTTTTTAAAGCTTATTACCGTTATCAAGTGTCAGACAACCCCTAATCAAATGAACAGAACTGTAAAATCAAATTAAGTCAGCCCTTTAAAAGTTGTTGTTTCCTGAAACGATAAAATACAATTATAATTTTATAATTTGGCGCAATTATAATTTTATAAATTTAAAATCCCACCCAACACCTACACTAAAATTTACATATGTCAGAATGTTATCTTTTAAGAGTTATGGTTATGAATGTCTCTATTTTGAATTTGTTATGTTTTATAGGTATGTATGTATGCAAGTTTGTTTATTGTGTTGTGTATTGTTATAAAGTGAATGTTATATAAGCTTATGGTAAATACTTAAAACTTGTGTACTTTCTTGTTAAGTTAGTCCTACACTATTGAAGCAAATGATTTGTAAAATATGTAAGTTTTGAAATCTCACTGGTGCATTGGCCAGGATTTGAACCCGGAGCTTTTGTTTGGAGGCCGGAGTTGCTAACATAATACGCAACATATTTTGATATACCTACAATACGGTAAGTCCTAAATTTGGGGTACTTCAGCTAAATACAAAAAGGTCGAGCTTGAGTGGCGGTCCGTGCCGATATGGAGCCAGCCTCAAAGGGGCCCCTTTGAAGCTGGGACTTCGGTCTCGGGTCCAAGACGCTATCGCACACAAATGGATAAGAGGACGCACGTTCAACAAATTTGAAGGATAAGTGATGACATTCACACACAGTTATGTGTCCAAGTATAGAGTCCACTCGTGGAGCTGTGCTATACCGCACTTGCCCATTGATGATACGGTATTTACTGCGTCCGCTTGGCTAGCTTGGTATCCACGGATACGGATTTCAGGTGGAAAGAAATAACCCTGTAGAACTCTGTTGCATCCGTTAGAGATGTGATGTGATTATCATTTGAAATGTGTGTCGAATGGATTCCGTTTAACTCATTCCTGTAGTTAAATTTATAAAAATAATTTTTTATACATATTTGTTTAAATTTCATATATGTATAGGGTCGTAATGCAATACCTGTTTTTTTTTAACCACGGCTTCTACTCATGAAACTGAACAACTTTCCCCAAGGAACCTGTACTCAATTCGAAAAATTTTTTTTGGACTTTTCATACAAATTGATCAACTGAATCGCCAGTTTTGTATGGAAGACCAAACATTTTTTTGCGAATTAAGTATAGGTTCATTGGGAAAAGATGTTCAGTTTCATCAGTAGAAGCCACTGTAAAAAAATTTCAAGTATTTTGGAAGGACCCTATATATTTACTAAATTATTCCATTAAGGCTGAACGTTGTAATTTGATATTTAAAAGTACACACACTGTTGTTTGGACATAATCTACATGCCGTATGAGGCGTTAGGATAACATTTTGCTAGGCTACGGACAGAACACTCGAAAACACGTCAAGCTATAAACACTGAATGAAAAGAAAACTCTCGAGAACAACTCTCATCTCTCGGGGACAAGACATGAAATATTAACACAAAAGGCTGTCACAAGGAGCGCACTTGTGCACGACAACTTAACGCGAAAACAGCCACTGAGCTGAAGTACGATGCTCCGAGTTTTTTGTTTTGTTTTTACTAATTTGATTATTCGTTTTTAATCCACAATTAAGAAGCCCTTGATATCATCAGACCGGATTGTAAGTAATGATGATGCCGAAAGATGGAAACGGACTTACTAAGATTCCCCAACGCAAATCCCAGGAACTGCTTATCTACAGGCCGGAACACATGAATGCTATTAACATTTATATTTGGTGAGAAGACTTAGATAAAATGGTGGTGGCTAGACAGGCGCGCTCAGAAAATACGTAACCATCAACCAACGCGAGTACTACAAAGTTGAACCCCACCGGGAATCGAACCCGCGACCTCCTGAACGAACAATTCTCCAGAACTACGAAGGCGGTTAAATTTTTACTTGTTTGGCAGTGATAAAGTCTATTTTGAGTGGAAAATACACACTCGCACAAGAATAGAACAGTTTATTTTCTCAAACTTTGAAGGTCTTGTTTAAGGAGCAATCGATAAATTAGGAGGCCGAAAACAGAAATCCAATCAAAAACTAACATTGTTTACCTCTTGTGACTGGGTAAAAAAGTTGATGAAAACATAAAATAGGTACTTGAAGAAGAGAAGAAATTTAATTAATTGTATCTTTGTTTATTCACTAAATAACGCCAAATAACAGATGCTACTTATGAAATTAAACATTTTTCCCTGGGTACCTATAGATACATTCAAGTTAAAAAAGACGATTTGTAAATTTTGTATATTAAAGAAGTTTGAACTGTATCACAAGACAAAAACTAAGAATTTTTAATTTTGAACTCAAAGGAATAATACGAGTAAAACATACTTCATAAACGGTTCGAGAATTTTATAGATAAACAGGTAGGTTAGGTAGCCACCTGGAAGGACTGATTCTTGGATATAATTCTTCTACCTAACGTTTCCCGGTCTATGCAAGTTCCCGCTTTCCGAATTGTAATGTTCTCCACGTTAGCCGTTTTTTTCGATATCCTAAATCAAGCACGCTTATCATGATCATCAATTTGTACGTACTGTACTTTAAAGCAATATGATGTCGAAGGCGGGTTTATTTACTGCAATTAACGTACATACTTAACGTACCTACTCAGCAAACTTACTAGTTTTCTTAACTCACTCGCTGAAACACATTAACGTTGCTAAGTAACAACACATAAGTCCTTATCAACTAACTTTTTCATCAAAATCCGCTGGGCTGTTTCCTCGTAAGAAACATCCAAACTTTCGTCTTTAATGAAAGTGAAAGTAATCAATCAATTAATTTATTCAGTTCCTACATACATTTCAAAGAGGAGAAAGGCTTACAAAATATCACATTAAATACATTGCTGATAATAAAACAAATAACACAGTAAACAAAGTAACTGATAATAAAACAAATAACAAAGTAAATTGTACATCGTCGGTCGTAAATGGGAAGATGGCTTAGTAAAATGCCTAGCAGTTTGCACTGCTATGCGCTGATTTTCTATCATCAATTCATCAGTCATCATCCATTGAGGTACGAGCAGACAATATAAAAAAGCGGCCAAGTGCGAGTCGGAATCGCCCATGAAGGGTTCCGTAGCAGCAAGTAACATAATATAAAAGTTATTGTAGTTCGTTGTAGGTAAATTGCGGTTTACGATTTATGACGTATTAAAAAAAAACTACTTACTAGATCTCGTTCAAACCTATTTTCGGTGGAAGTTTGCATGGTAATGTACATCATATATTACTTAGACAGACAGACAGACATGACGAATCCATAAGGGTTCCGTTTTTTGCCATTTGGCTACGGAACCCTAAAATGACAAAACATTTCAGCACCATTCAATCAAATATCAAATGATACAATCAAAGAATCATATAATTTACAATTACTTGCTTTATTTAAAAAATATTTTTTATATATTTATATAAAATTATATTTTATATAAATTTTTAATTAAAAATAGGTAGCACGTATATATGTATATATAGTCAACCATAGTTTGGAAAACAGGTTATCGCTACCTGACCAATACTTGTTATTGTAAAAGCTATAATTTGAATTGTCGTTTAACAATATACTTAGAAAGAGGTTTTCGCAAAGGTGGGGCTATTCCAGCATTTACTAGCCTGGTAGTGAAAACTGCCATCAAATTCTCTAGTATTATTGAACGGCGTTTTCATGATAAAACACTCTCCTCTCCTAAAGTTGTAATATTTTGGGCGTCCTTAAAGAATGTCATGCAGCAAACATGCGACATGCAGTTTACATCGAGAGACTACGTTCAAGAGGACACTTTTGTTAATACATATGGAGTTATATGACTTCGACGAGGGATTTTGTAACAGAATCTTAACCATGCGTTCTGAATCTTAGAATTATCACTTTAGTTTTTTCAGTAGGCATGGGCCAATAACAATGTCTCCATAGTTGAATTTGGACAAAATTAAAGTTTCACACAGTTTCATCAAGTCTAATCTCTTCGCTAAGGAGATGTCTAATTTTGTACAGTACTTTAAGGCAAAAGAAACAATTTTATTTAGCACTAGCTACACCTAATACATGAGTTTCGAATCGTAGGTGACCATCCATAAGAATACCTAGGTTCCTGGCTTTATTTAGGTAAATGCTCTATATGTCGTTTCAATTTGTTGCTTGGATCCCAGTACTATAAACTTAGATTTTGATGGACTGAGCATCAAACCACTCAACGTAGACCCAGTGAGAGTTCTTTTGAGATCACTGTTCATCTTGTCTACTGATGTGTGTATGTCATTTGAGTTCACAGATATACAGGATGATAAAAAAATCGGGCAATATTTTAACAGTGGCTTCTACTTATCAAACTGAAAAACTTTCCCCATGAAACTCATACTCAAAAAGCAAAAAAAATGGACTCTTCATACAAATCCGTCAGCTGGTTAATGAACTTTGTATGGGAAGTCCAATTGGAAGTGGAAGTGGGAAAAGTTGTTCAGTTTGATGAGTAGAAGTCACTGTTAAAATATTGCCAGACATTTTTTAACGTTTGTTGTATACAGGACAACAAACGTTACACGTTATAATTGAACGAAATCTGCATATTATGCTGTATATTATGCAGATGACGTTCAATTATAACGATATATAATGGTATTTATAGGTAACAATATGTTTTTGCAAATCATCTGAATAAATGATATCGTAAAAAGAAGAGGTGTTAGTATTGTACTCACTAATAGCAAAGTAGTGCTACAATATGTCAATTGTAGACATATTGTAGTACTACTTTGCTATTAGTGAGTACAATTGTAGAGAAAATATCATGCAAAAGTTTTACTATTTTTATATAAAAATTCTGTTCATGGAGGAGTCATGGTCTCATAATTGTTCTTATAGTTATCTAGATGGAAAATAATTAGTATGACATACCTAGATCAATGGGGTCAATATCACGTTTCAGTCAACGTTCAGTTTATATGTACTTTCGGAAAATGCTTACGAAATGTGACCTTTAAAACCAAAGTTCCTAAATCTATGAACTACTTCAACTACTACTACTACTACTAATCGTAAGTCGTTTGAGTTACTTTTTACCCAACTGCACCAGAAGGAGGGTTATAAATAGAGTCTAGTGTATGTATGTATACTTCATTCCAATCAAAAAAAAAGCAAAACGTAAACAAACTTACTATGGAACTGACACATGTCAATGTCATCTGCATACTATGTTTGTTTACCTTTTGCTTTTTTTTGATTGGAATGAACCATATGTATCCGGTTGATGTGGAAATCCTTGAGGGAGGCCTATGTCCAGCGATGGACGGCTGATGATGATGATGATGTACGTATATAAGTATTTCGTGTAGCCTAAACGGATTGTTGGATTTTAGCTTGAAAGGTTCGTTAAATTCGTCTTGATTTATTGGTGTTACTGGCATGGGATGTCATAGCCTTCATTGATAATTATCAACTTCAAACCGGATCAAAATATCAAACAAATAAGTTTTTCTATTGTTTTCGAATGAAACTTATTATATTTCATAATTTATTCTGCGATAAGTGTTCAGGTAACAATTTTCGGAAGTTAGAAAAGAATTATCGTAGAATAAGATAAACCAAATGGTTTTCTCATATCCTTAGAATGCATTTTAGATGCACGTTTTATTGCGTGTAGCGAACTGTTCTCCGAGGATCGATATCGTATAGCTACCGGTGCATTAAATTTTTACGGCTGGGCGGATATGGTCAGTGGCGCCTGCGTTTATTGATTCCACGTAGCCGAAGAACACCTTTAAAAACAATTGTTACACGCGACGAGAATGCTCTACTTTAGCTGTGTTGGTAGCTCAAGCAATTAAATTAAATGTGCAATATATATAAACTACAACACTATTATTATTATTATTGGCAGTATTTCGTTTATACTTAGGCAAGCAACAAGCGGATTTGTTTACAAATAAAATCACAAACACAGAGTTCATTAACTGTTTTCAGTCAGTCTAAGGGCGCTTTTATTGTGATGCGGATTTTTGTCCGCATGCGTGCCGCCCGCAACCTATCGTTTCAGTACATTTTAGGGCCCTTTTATTGTTATGCGTGTCATACGCACGCGGGTCGCTTTGGAAACGCCGCACGCATGCGGGCAGAAACCCGCATGACAATAAAAGCGCCCTAAGTTCCTTCTAAAATACCTGAAAATGATTTAACTACGTCTTCTGTGTACTGAAAATCTTTCCCAACGAACCTATACTCAATTTTAAAAAATATTTTTTGCACTTCCCATCCATTTTTTTACGAATAAATCATAATGTTCCTTGGTAAAAGTTTTTTAGGTCCATGAGTAAAAGCGATTGAATATTGTGACTAAATATAGTGATTAAATATTTTCAGGTATTTTAGAAGGGTACCCTTTTAGGATTGGAGTTTAAAATATAGGGCTAGAGTAAGTGGTGTAACCTTTTTTTAATGCTTTTTTTTCTTTACCACCCAAGTGCCTGAAGCGGCCGATCCATACTATGGTAGATCCTATACTTCGATCAAATTATGCTTAGAGGTGTGACATTAAAAAGTATTCCTAGCGATTGCTGGTGATTGTACTTATACACAGTACATACATATTTATGAATATATATATATATATCGACACCTACATTACGTTTTTGTTTTTTATTTGTTAAATTTTCTTTCATCTGAAAATGTTCCATCGTGTCGGCAATACACTTAAAACTTCACTAATTGGAAAATGTCTATAAGATAGCGTTCTGACATATAAAAAGTTCAAGATAAGAACAATGTAATATTCGCTAATTAAAATTAGGATTAACTAGTTAAACTAGATTAGTTATGCCTATTGTTTTTCTTGGGTACGCTTGTTGGATGAAAACGCAAGCTCACGGTGAGGCACACAAGTTTTTGCCGTAATGGGAGGAAAACTAAAACTTTCACCCGGGAATGGAACTCACGATAATCTTACAATAAAATCCTTTTTGACGAAGGTTTGCAGTCGGAACTAGAGCACTCCTATTTGGTCATGGCATGATTTTTTTATAGTGTCATAAAAATATTCGTGGGCCTAATATTATTAAGTAATTATATTGTAAAACTAAAAACTGAACCTACATAAAAAAGTCTGTAGCGCCTGATCGATCTGTACGAGAAGCCTAAACTAAAAAAATGCAGGAATTTTAAGTAGAAACTTGTACCTAATCGCAAATATACACTTTGGTTTTCATTTTATTCAATAAGTTTGTTACATCCTGTATAATACTGTTTCTCTGATTTCAAATCCTTTAACGGCCTCCACTTCCATCCTGAGTAGTCTCATTTAAAACAGGGGTTTTTATTTATCTAATTCTATTTGGTTTTCGTTCAACAGCCGGTAATTCGGTTGAGTGGAACAGTACCCGAAGTGTATTTCGATTTACAAAGGAAACGATTTCTGATTAAATAACGGACGTCCAGAATAATTAGAAAGGAGACTTGACTTATTGGAAGATTTATCGAAGGGCTTTTGTTTTTACCTAACACCTTTGTGAATTAACGTCCTTATAGAAGTAAAGCCATTAAGACAGTAGAGGGCCGACGGAGGCTTTTAGGGGGTCTGAATTGTTCGTAGATAGCGAATTAAGAATTAAATTTTCATTCTCTACGAACATACAATATTTATTATTGTATACAGGTAATAAAAAAATGTCTGGCAATATTTTAACAGTGGCTTCTACTCATCAAACTGATCATCTTTTACCGAGAAACTCATGCTCAAAAAGAAAAAAAAAATTGGACTTCCCATACAAAGTTCATCAACCAGCTGACGGATTTGTAGGAAGAGTTCAAATTTTTTTTTGCTTTTTGAGTATGAGTTTCATGGGGAAAGTTGTTCAGTTTGATGCGTACAAGCCACTGTTAAAATATTGCCAGACATTTTTTTGTCACCTGTACAGTAAAAATGTTGAAAAGTGACAATATCTCAGTAATTATAAGCAGAGGCACTGAAAATACCATTTTAATTGTTTTGTTGTCATTACTAAGAAAGAACCTTAATATCAAAATTCAAATGAGATTTAAAGCCGAATTTGCTTCTTAGGATTGCATTATTTGCATTGCATGGCACGGCATCCCACCATTAAATGAATTGATGTTTTTATCCACCGCTTATTAGCCCAGGAGGAATGTGTTCTTCGTTTTTGTTCTGTTTATTGACTGAGTCTGTATTGTAAATGTCGTTTTAAATTTCATGTTGAATAAAACAGATGATTTATTTTTATAACAAAAGCTGTATTTGATTTACGTACGTACGTATTGACGTTTCCTTACGTTATTACTATTTATTTTTTCAGCTGGTGATAATTTCAGTGACTTTAGTAATGTACTGTATAAATGTAAAAGTGAAATGATTATGCGTAATAAATAAAATAAGAAATAATAATAATAAATATCCAGGACAAATCACACACGGTCATAGATCCTTTCATGGCAGAATCTGTATTGGAAAAGGTTTTCAAATTGGTAAGTATAAGGATTATGTTAGAAACATAAGCTTTTTCAATATATTTATGGTCTGCTCGTTAGACTTCCTTAATTGCAGAGTTCGTTATTTGCAAGCATTCCGGAAGTTTGGCGAGAACTTAAAAACTATTCTAAGTCTATAATTTGAAACCTATATATTTTTATCCACTAGAAATAGTTCAAATGGGATACAGATAAAACCTACAGAAATAACACTGTAGAAGGACATTATACAGTATGGAATGGACACTCCCTGCTGCTCTCTGAAGGCCACCTCACCCCCCCCCCCCCTGTGTGACTTCTAAGTGACTAGTTGTCAAGAGATTGGCAAACCATAGACAATTTTATTTTTATAAGGAGTGGTAAAGGCTTCAAAGGCTAAACAGCCTTGTTTCATGTATACGGTATTAATTTCATTAAAAATGTGTTTTGTAAAAGTCTGTAGTTTATGTTCAAATCTGTCGTTAAAAGTTCTACTGTTTTCGTAAGTATCAATTACTAAATAACGTCAACATAACAAAAAGAAGCGTAACCTACGACAAGGTGGTATGACCAAGAAGCCTTAGCCTAAGCAGTCCTAGATACTCACACAGACACACGTGTACAGACATGAAGAAGTGTCAAATTTCTATGTAGTAAACAATAACGCCATATTTGTATGAAGTGTCCGGGGTGTGCAGACATTTCCTTCATCATTCTTCTAATATCATCTACGGTCTCCCCCCAGAAAAGAATGCATTGACTTTAGTAAACACAAAAATTTGTTGTTGAGTTAGTACTCGCCAAACTACGAGAAAATAATTTAATTGACTTCCTTCATAATACTGCCGTATATTGAAGTCGTTTTTGGACAATCCTTGTTTATATTATAAATAAAAGCGAAAGTAAGAATGTTTGTTTATCCGTCTTTCTCGTCACAACAGAGCAATGGATCGAAATTATTTTTTGAACAGAGATGGTTGATGGGTTGGCAAAAACTAGTAATATATAAAATACATTCGCGATTGTATCTACGTTTTACGTATATCGCTCAGGATAATTTGGATTTGGCAAGTTTGTAGATCCTATATTGAGACAGCGAGAGACAAACAGACACATCGTTGCAAGTTTATTAATGAGAGTTGTAGAATATCATACATAGAAGAAACCTTACTTTAATTTTTGTTCCTTTGAGCACCCTGAATACTAAATTATATCTACTACATTTTCATATAAAAAATCAATTTTATTGTTGTTCTATTTCTTGAAAACCACTTAAAAATTGTCTGGAATTTCGCCTTATTCCTCCTGTACAATATACGGTTCTTCATTTGTGAGATTTAGTAGCTTGCTAACTTTGTAGGCATTTGGATTAATTATATGACAAGCTACTTTCATTCCCACTGCTTGATCACAAGCTTACCTACCAATATTTACCATCTTAACTTACAAACGTATTTCATTGTTAAGCACTTAGAATAATTTTATGGGTAGCTGGTTTCCATCGCCGTTCCGTTTTCACAGTTTAAAGCGTGACTAGCATTCTATTAAGGACGCCGCTTCATCTAACTTGTAATTCGACGTTTACAGAACGACAAATGAGCTCCTTTATTAACAGCAAAGTAATTTCAAACCAATTGAAACTCTCGTCATTGTCCGCTAAAGAAACTGATACTTTCATTTCTTGTTAAGAAATGGATCTATATTTTGATTAAAGTTGCTTAAAATTTCTTAAAGGCTTTTGTAAGTAAAATACTGATTAGAGTTAGTAGTAGAAATACTGATCTACGGTTAAAAATAGTAAATGTGTATCATGTAAAATACTAAACGTTTCGTGTAATCGACTGACTGTGGTTTAGTGGTTAGCGATCCTGAATACTGATTCGAAGGTTGTGGATTAGATTCACAACCAGTGCTGAAATAATTCGGTGATAAAATTATTTGTTTAGTAAAAATGATTAACTTATTTGCACATTTCATTTCATTTCATTTCGATATACTTTTAGTTCATACAAGCTACTGCCCGGAACTTTGACTTTGTGGACTTCCGAATCGTAATTTACTGGAATATAAAACTATCCTATGTTAATAGGATTTAAGGCTATAAACTATTTATGTATGTGCCAAAAATCAAAATACAATTTAACCATTTTTTGTGATTGAGTATGCGACTTCTTCCACGTAGAGTTCGGGCTTAAACAGCCCGATGAACCCCCTATTTCAGCCCTGATGCAAAATCCGTTCTCCGACGAGTCCTACCTATATAAACTACCTACCATTCTAATTCCAGCTTCAGGCCTGGACTCCACCAAAGCGGAGATGTGCAAAGCGGAGAGGAGAGGAGATGCTTATCAGCTAGGGTGTCTCCACCGATGCTGTGCGGAGATGCGTACTGGTCAGATCAGAGTAGAGATGTGTACTGGCTAGAGCGGAGCTGGGCGGGTTAAGCGACGCGGGAAAAATTTCGTTCGGTACCGCACGCCGCCGCTCACCGCACGCCGCGCCGCCGCCCACATCTTCTCTCGTCTCCGCTGCGCGCCGGCGCCCCTCCTGCTTGCGAGACACAGCTCACACCTTTGTTCTGATCGCGCTCAACAAAATATGAGGAATCTCCTCTCCTCTCTGCTCAACTGTCTCTACTGAAGATAAGAGGAGACGAGTGTGTAAATAAAAAATTCTATTCGTTATTTAAAACACATCTCCTCTCCTCTCCTCTTGGAGTCCCGGCCTCATAGGTCAATTCGTTTTCGAGTTTCAAGTTTAGTCAGTAAGTGAGTCATCTTTTGTTTGTATATTTATGTATACAAGGTGTTAACAAATTAGTTGTCATTATGTTACTTAGACTGGGGCTTCTACTCATGAAACTGAACAACTCTCCCAAAGGAACCCATAGTGAATTCGCAAAACAAAATTTGGACTTCCCAAACTAAGTGGGCCGATCAGGTGGGTGATAAACTTATTAGAAAAGTTTTCGCGAATTGACCACGGGTTCCTTGGAAAAAGTTGTTCAGATTCACTAGTAAAAGCCCCAGTTTAAGTAATGATCACTAATTTCTTAACACCTTATATAAAAGAGAAGATAGCTATTGAGAAGAATAATTCACAATTTGTTAGTTTTTACGGACATTCTGTTTTTACATTGTTAAAGTAAGGCTCGTTTTAACGTTAGGATGATGTATTTTTAGCGAAGCTTGTAGTTGTTATCTTTTTTGTGAAAGTCTTTTCTATATCATTTTAGTATTGTGCTCTGGGAAATGTCAGATCTACAGATAATAATAGAATTCACCGAAGGAGCAATACAGAGTGGTTCAATTGGTTCTTTTCATAAACGACGAGTTTATTGGTTTTAAATTTGTTAGCATTTCTTATCTACCTTTCTATCAAAAAAAGACGATGACAAAAGATAGAAGGTACTGTCCATATATTTCCTAACTAATATATTTATATCATAAAGTTACGTCTTTTTGTTATAAAAAGTGTACCTTTGTATTAGGGACCATCCATAAATTACGTCACACGTTAAGGGGTGGGAGGGGGTCAACGAAGTGTGATATTATGTGACAAGGGGTAGGGGGGAGTCATAAACGTTGTGACGTCACATAATAAAAATATAATTTTGGAATTTCTGTTTTCATTTATTCAATTCTGGGCGAAAAATTGCAAAATATGTGACGTCATACCAGGGAGGGGTGGTCCCACAAATGTGACCATCTATGACAAGGACGGGGGGAGGGGTCAAAAAATCATGAAATTCGTGTGACGTAATTTATGGATGGCCCCTTAAACACACGTCTAGGTACCTATATTATATACTTTAAAAAAATTATCGGTCGACTTAGATCGTCTTTTTACGAGTAGGCTATTTTCTTAACCGTCTCCATATTTCCTAGAATAAGAGCGAGTTCCTTGAAAACCACTGAACCGATTTTCCACCTCTGCGCACGTAGCGCTTTCCTTCATATATTTCATTATGTGAACCGTTAAGGGGTGGAACGTCGATGTTTCCCGAGTTTTAGTCTTACCTGGGAATCTTCAAGACGAGAGTGAGTAGGTTTTATTTGAAATGGCGTATTCCACCTGCGACTCTATTGTTTGTTTGTTTGTATTTGTTTGTAAACTCTTTATTGTGAAAAAACAAAGTGCATTACATAAAACAAGGACAAGACATACAAAGGCGGAGTTATCCCTTACGGGATCTCTTCCAGTCAACCTTAGACTTTTAAATAGATTATTGATGATTTATTTATACTTAACATCAGGTAACATTTAAGTAAAATACTGCCAAATTATGGATAAAGAAACTGCCGCTCGCGAATTTGTGCCACCTCGTGGGAAGTAATAAAAGTCTTGATTCAAAAGTATCCTATGTTCTCGTCCGGATGATAAATTCTGTTGATTAAATTCATTCCGTGTGCATCATTCGTACTACTGTATATGTACAAGAAACATGTTTACATTCTGCTGCATTTTTATTTCCGCGCATGAAGAAAGTTGAATAAAAAGGGAAATGTATGTTGCTTTACCTTTAAGGTATAAGATGCGCAGGGTATTGCGTAGGCTGAGTAGGTAAATGAATCACGTCGATCAACAGAAGAAATCAAAGCAAATGTTACAAAAAATATTCAGCAGGCACTTATTGTACTTTTAAAATAGCGTACCAATTCCAGTTTTGTTACCTATTGTTTTAAACCTGTTTTATATTCATTTTTTATGGACGGCCATTTGAGGAGGATTGTGGCGCTTGGTAATGAATATTTTATTTTGGCGCCATTTTGGGACGGTCAACATAGTAGGAATCATTTCGAATACTTATTGAAAATCCTCTTGTATATACATCGGCGTCTTCCATTCTTCCTATCGTGTGGCACAATTACGCCTATATCTCCAAGGTATAAACGGCGGTTAGCTGATGTTGCACTTAGGTACTTAGCATTACCCGCGGTCACGTGTAGGTAGGGCATTTATATTTAAACCTACGGACCTACGGACCGATTTCCTCACGACGTTTTTCTTCACGTTATTAAAATGTACGTAAGTTTCGAAAACCCATTGCTACATTGGCATGGATTTGAACCCGAGGCCTCTAGTTAAGAGGTGGAGTCACTGACACTTTCTTATCTATATCTATATACATATAATAAAATTGTAACTGGGTTGATTCTGGAGTTTTTTTAAATAATAACGGTAGGGGACATGTCTATCGATATATAGAGACCAAAACAATTTAATTTGAAATTTTTGTCTGTCTCTTCTCGCATCATGCATAAACGTCTGGGCCGATTTGGACGAAACTTTGTACGGATTATGTATAACCCGGAGTAACATCATAAATACTTTTTATCCCGAAAAATTCAAGAGTTCCCGGAGCAATTACAAAAAACTGAAATTCTTTAATACCTCAGTTCTCAAAAACGACTTTGCTGATTTTATGGTTATTTGGTACAATAATACTTTATTATCACGACTACATATAAATCTTTTTTTTCCGGTCTATTAAAGGGTTCCCACAGAAATGTGATTAACCCATATCTCCACAATGGCTCATTTTATGAAGATAAAACCTCTACAATTTTAAAAGGCGTGTCGGTTACGGTACTTTTGTATCATTTAATATATACTATTGGTCCTAGAAATTCAAAGGGTTTCCGAGGGAAAAGCTGGAAAATGTATCTATGAAATGGCTTAAAGTACCTTCACTCTTAGATTAGGTGAATCGAATGTGTATTTAAAATAACATTCTTGATCCGGAATTATGAAGGGCATCCCGAGGGAATTGAAGGGATCCTTTTTCGATGACATGTGTCTGTATTGTTTCGCGGTATAGGTAGCTATAGAATATCGGAAAGTATACGCACAACATAGTTTAGCTGAAAGGGCAAAGCAAATTACGTTTGTAAACGGTATTTCTGTTTCGTACCCCACTGTTCAAGTGGAAGGTAATATTTTTCGGGTGTAGGTAAGGCGTAGGACCCGTTAACTGGAACTCATTATACTGAACTTTTGTTCTGCAACTTTTGCTAAATTACAACAAGATTGGCCAAACAGCTGATCGATCTGTGTGAAAAGTCCAAATTCAGTAAAGTCGAATTCAGTAAAGTCGTAGAACAGAAGTTGTACAATATGAATGTAGAAGCTCCAGATAACGGTTCCTACTCCTATTTTGTTGCACCTGTATATGTATGTATGTATATCCGTTTCTCTGTTACCGCTTGCACCAAAAACGGCGTGATGGCTATTGGTGTGTTAATTAGATTGATTGACAAAGGATACATTTAATGCAGTTTTTTCTTTGAAAAAATATATGTTTTAACCTTCTCTAAGTAAGTTAAGCTTTTCTAGATTACTATAAAGTAATCATAGGACGCCATAGTAGGTTAACGCCTTGGAAACATAGCATCATATTTATTAGCACTAGATTTTGCTTACGTTCTTATGGCCTTTTTAGTCTGAGGAAGCAGCCGTGTTTCAGTGCGGCTTTCCTGGTGGCTTCGATTTACCTTTTTACCTGGTTGGGTTTAATTTTTTTGTGGCATTCAATTCGACTGTTTCTGTGCTTCACATGGAACATTTAGCCATTGGTACCGCTTGCTGTCACTAGGTGGCAGCCATTAAGTAGTATAGACAGCTGAAAATCTTCTGATACTGGGGTTGGCCACTAACCCCACATCTTACATCTATCATCGTGTTTGTGTGGAGTATGGCCTAACCTTCCCAAGCTATGGGGTGCCCCAGTAGTGTGTGTTGTGTATTTAAATTCTGTGAACTAAAAGATATTCTATAGGAACCATGAATTATTCCAAGATACAAAGCCATACTTTTGTATTTTTTTTTTAATAAATTTAAAGCAATCTAAAGCAAACTTTAATAACGATATTTCCAACCGTTTTATAAGGTTTTCTTAATTTTTGTTTTTAGGGTTGCCACCTATGATAAAGACATTTATAATATTTTTCTAAAAATGGCTATAAGCATTACTAGAAAAGTTTACACAGTACTATATTTTTACAGTCGTCTACACCAGGTAGTTTTGATCAGTGATATTCCAGGTTATGAGAGAAAGCATTTAGGCAGAGCATATGAACTTTTGTAAAACTCCAACTTTCACGCGTACGAAATCGCGGGCACCAGCTAGTTTTTTTTATAAAATAGCTTATAAAGTTTAGGGTCGTGGGACAGTCTTTAAAGAAAGTACAGTTTAAAGTAAGTTGAATAGGCCGACTTTTAATTTGTGAATAATATACGTAATGGCATTAATGTACTGATGAAATTGAAAACTTTCTCCAAGGGACATAAGAACAATTAGCATTACAAAAAAATAAGACTTCTTATATACTCGGTCAGCTCGTGAGGCAAAGTTTTGACTTAGGTGGCATAGGCATGCAGGCAAGATTCGCTTTACAAAAAAAGATATTACATTTTATGTGCTAAATTAGCACATTTCAAACTGTAGCAATAATTAGGAGATTCATTCAAAATACTATCAAAAGATTGAAACGCGTAAACTGTACTTATATGGTATTTTTTAGTATACGAAAGTATTTAATTTGAATCAAATGTTCGAATTGCATGCCACCTTGCACAATCACACTTCATGCCCGGTGTTCCGAAAGGAGTTCTGGAACAAGAGAGCCGGGACCGGCACCCGCATCGCCACCACCGCTGCATCCTCCCAGCCTCCGACCGGCCAACGGCCGCGCAGGAGTCGGTTGCTGTGAGTCCATGGCCTCCGCTAACCTGCCTACCAGCAGGCGTGGGGCACCTCTAGCGGCCAAGAAGAAGCTTCTGCCACCCCACCCATCACCGAGTGACACCGCTGCCGCTACACCGTCGCAGAAAGTGCTTTTGTAAGCCTTGGGACTATTGTGGCAGCGGAGCGACCGCTGTGGGCCAGGTGGAGGACCCTTATGGTGATGAGCGGTGGAAGCTTCCACGCCAGGGGACCCGGCCCGAAAACGTCTCCCCCAAGCAATTTCACCATTTGATTTAAATTAAATACTCTCGTTTATTAAAAAACCGGCCAAGTGCGAGTCGGACTCGCGTACCGAGGGTTCCGTATAAATTCATAATCACACATGTCTTGAACTCTATATTTTTTATATTTGAGTTGATTGAATGAAAGGTAATTTGCGGTTTACGATTTATGACGTATTAAAAAAAAACTACTTACTAGATCTCGTTCAAACCAATTTTCGGTGGAAGTTTGCATGGTAATGTACATCATATATTTTTTCTAGTTTTATCATTCTCTTATTTTAGAAGTTACAGGACGGGCATTTTACCACTTTGGAAGTGTTTCTCGCGCAAACTATTCGGTTTAGAAAAAAATGATATTAGAAACCTCATTTTTGAAGACCTATCCATAGATACCTCACACGTACAGGTTTGATGAAAAAAAAATTTTAGAGTTTCAGTTCTAAGTATGGGAAACCCCGAAAATTTGTAATCACCCTGTATATAAGACCAGTATAACTCTTATAAAAATGTGATTTACTACCATTTTGAAACATTTTGGAGTCGATATGTACAACGAAATGTAATTTTCAATTTATGCCTGAAAATATTCTATAAGCATTTTTTTCATCTTTACCACTTTTTGCGGCAAAAACACCTATCAAAAAATATTGTATTTAAAATACACAAATAACTGAGATACTTCTCTTCTGCGTCGGGACTGGGATAATTTTCTATGGAGTTTGGGTGTTCTCTTTTGAAAAGGAATTTTTTTTTATTTTATTTTTTTACATGTGCAAACCGTAGCGATAAAAAAAATTGTAGCGTGGAAAAAAATTGGTAATTTTGTCCTAAGGTAGACATTTTCAGGTAACTATTTCATAAAAATGCCAATATCTCAAAAATTATTACACTTTTACTAAAGTGAAATAAACATTTTCTGGCTATAGTCAGGACCTGGCCCATCAGCACTCTAATGATTATCGTGGGTTTTTGGGACACCCTGTATATTTACATAAAATAGTTTCAACCTTCCAAATTGTCCGGGCGAAACTCGTTCACCCAGATATTAAAAGTTAAAAGTTACCCTGGCCCTGTCAAAACAGAAATGTACAGTGAAATATAAATTATTGAATTACGTATTGTTTCTTGGCAATAAGATAATATTTTCCTAGATTTATACCTAAAGTAAGTTGCTTACTTAGGATATAAGAATTCAAAACTGAAAATAAAAAACTTTTTGTATAGTTTTATCACGATATCTTAAATGGTTGAAAAAAAAATCAGCAAATATTGCCAACCCCTTTGTGCGTAGGTAGTGGCTAGTCCACTCGCTTAATACCGAGAGGTCGCGGGTTCCCACGGCTCTAATTTTGTGTTACTACGTTTAGTACGTATGGAGCATTTTCAGAGCATGTTTGACTAGTAAGCACAACGTCCCCTTCCCGCCAAACATCAATGTTAACAGTATTTATGTTTTATGGCATGATTGATATGACATTTACTGATTTATAAATTCACATTCAAAATTTTTAACCCCAATTTTTAGGGTTCCGTAGCCAAATGGCAAAAAACGGAACCCTTATGGATTCGTCATGTCTGTCTGTCTGTCTGTCCGTCCGTATGTCACAGCCACTTTTTTCCGAAACTATAAGAACTATTCTATTGAAACTTGGTAAGTAGATGTATTCTGTGAACCGCATTAAGATTTTCACACAAAAATAGAAAAAAAAAACAATAAATTTTGGGGGTTCCCCATACTTAGAACTGAAACTCAAAAAAATTTTTTTTCATCAAACCTATACGTGTCGGGTATCTATGGATAGGTCTTCAAAAATGATATTGAGGTTTCTAATATCATTTTTTTCTAAACCGAATAGTTTGCGCGAGAGACACTTCTAAAGTGGTAAAATGTGTGTCCCCCCCGTAACTTCTAAAATCAGAGAATGATAAAACTAGAAAAAATATATGATGTACAATACCATGCAAACTTCCACCGAAAATTGGTTTGAAGTAGTTTTTTTTAATACGTCATAAATCGTAAACTGCAAATTACCTTTCATTCAATCAACTCAAATATAAAAAAATATAGAGTTCAAGAAATGTGTGATTATGAATTTATACGGAACCCTCGGTGCGCGAGTCCGACTCGCACTTGGCCGGTTTTCTTATGAGTAATAAAGTACCCATATTTTTTATTTCATATTTACTTGTTTCGCGAGAAAACAATATGTTCTGTATCTTAGATATGGAATGATGTGATATTCTAGAGCTTACCGATCGGGAAAAAAATGTTGGATATGACTCGACAGACGTATCTCTTGATTTTGTTTTGCTTTTGCATAGGGTATCTACTATGCAATTTTTTCGTCCTACGGCTACGTTTTTCTGCATTTTTTTGCTTATTTTACGTATATAACGATACATCTAGAAGAAACAAATTTGTTTCAGTATAAACATTGTGTTGAGTGGTTTGGCTTAGATGAGTGGGACTAAAACAACTCGATGGCTTCGCTCGGTCGTCGAATCACAAGATGTTGCCTATACTTAGGAAAACCAGCGAACTTGAAAACTTATTTATTTAACATTTTTAATTCAGGTTCCATCTTTAATTACGAAGTTCACTTCTATTTTTTACTAACCAATTTTTACATAATTAATTAAAAACAGAAATGGAACGTAAGATGAATTTACACTTGGGATGAAAACAGGTGAAAACATTTTATGCAAAATCTCGCTTCCATGTTTCGTCAGGCAAGATGATGCTAAAAGTTAATTAACTGTAAATTTAAAAGTAGTTTTAAGTAAATTTAACAGTATATTTTCGATTACTAGTAACTATATCTACTTTCTTTGCTTGCAGAAGTATTGACAATAGAAAATTTATATTGTGTTTCTATTGTGTGAAAATTTCTACTAATATCTAGAATTCTAGAAATGCTGATTAGTGGTCGATATTGGGAAATTCAACTAGTTGTCAAATTTTCTTTTCATAGACACCGTAAGTAAAGCACCGTTCTAAATATATTTGTAAAGAAAGGTTGATTGATAAATTTGAAGACTGATTTCCTAACAGACATCCCGTCACCACGATGCCTTCGCAAGCGGCGATTTCTGTCTAAAAGACACCGCTCTACGTACATTTGCTTCTATAAGGTTCGCCATCGCAACGCCACCGCCCCACCGCCACTCCTGTGTGCGCTTTATATTGTAGAATACCTACCAATCTGTGAAATATAAATTTTGCATCCCTCATTTCTTCAGTTGCTGGTCGTTACAGTTTTAAGCCTTGACCCGTCGTCGCTAAGTGACCCGATGACTAATAGCCCACACTCGAACCAAGCATCACTCAAGTCTGATTACATGTAGCAATTGGTACGGGTGACCTACTTAGCTCCGGAGTTAAATCCTTATTCAATCCAAATATACATAAATACTCCTTAGCTCTTGAGTTAAAGAGTATTTATGTATATCTCTCTTCTCGACGAAAGAGGTATCTATCTGCTATATTGGATGTTCTGGAATGACGACTGGAATATTACTTAATAGATTTGAGATGAGAGCACTCTATAAGTTTTAGGATAGATATCTAATCGGTTTATGAAGTCAAAAAATATTAAATGTCGTGTCATTATTATATTCAATCGTTACAATAACCAGGTGAATAATCGCTTACGATCAGGTGATCCGTCTGCTCGTTTTCCATCTATCACATAAAAAAAAACATATATATTTAAGCGTTTCGTTACTACAAAAATATAATCTTAAAAATATTGTTTTTTCTTAAAATCCAAGCAAAAAACATATTATTATAACAAGATAAGAAAATATTAAAAAATAATCTAAAATTGCTTTTTGTGCCGAAATAAATACACTCTGTCTATTCAAGTCGAAAATATTAATAATAATATAAATAAAATGATGGATTGAATTAATTGATGAAAGCACTTTATTGCACAACAAAAGCAGGAAAAAATAAACAATATACATGGAAAAAAAGTTATACAGGTAGGCGGATTTCGAGAGAAAGTTCTATAAGTTTCTATAACTTCTTCTCATGTTTAAATTACAGTGCCGGATCAACAGAACTTCACGTCTGTGGGCCCCTTATCAGTGGTTAAAGTGCCTCTGGTGAGTAAAGCAGTATCCGTATATAAAGTTCATATTATATCCGTCTATGTACTTTATCCGTCTATAAAGTACATAGACTGGGCTCAGAAGACGGAGAAATGATGGGATAAGTTTGGAAAGAGGTAGCTCGAATGAGAGATACGAAATCAGTCGCGTGCCCAGCTTTCAAAACAAGGGTACCATTTTTTTTTCAATTCGTCTTCAGGTTAACTACATTTTTTAACAGTTTAAGGTACATTTTACACCTCTGGTGTAAAGCGCGAGCAAAGATAACACGAAAGTTTAGATTTATGATAAATCTTCGGGTTAACCGCAAATTTGCTCTTCTTTCATTCAATATTCTGGTTTCTTAATTTAGGGCCGGCCGCAACAGAGAACAAACAAACTTAGCTTTTGCATTTATAGTATTAAGAGTAAGGAATATTTATTTTAATCACATTTATTTCAATAACAATACCTAACACGGATGCCTACAGCATTTGATATTTTGTAACGTCCAACGGTACCTAGTAAAATTTTGCACTGACGACTACAAAGCATTCATAACTAAGTTATGAAATAAAAAACACGACACATTTTTCTATTTCCATCATAGAACGAAATATAATTAACCTTACCATCACAAAATTTTTAGTAAGTGTTTTGTTTTGATAAGGCTTAAATTTGAAAAAAATATTGTATCAATATACTAATAATTATTTCGATATTTGTATGAAAAATATGCCATTGACGCAAGCTGGTATAGTACTTGTGTTTATTTAGTTAAAAGGTGGTGATCAATTTTATCATCGAACGGACACTTTTGACATAATTCCCTAACAAATATGTTTATTCTAATGAGAGTTAACAAAATTTTACCAAATATCATCTACTAACAGAACACATAAATATATTTAATAAATAGAAAAAAAAACTTACCTTTACTGTTGACACACGTGTAGCTGCGACTCGACGAGATAATAATATATTCACTACGAAAATACGTCGAAAGTACGGATAAAGTTAAATGTGAAGAAAACTACAAACTACTTTAAAACTTTTAAAACTACTTGATTATTGGAATAAATTGCTTTCAAGCCTAACAATAGAGTTTTTAAATTGTTATTGGGATTTTTTAGATATTTTTAGTAGTTAAGTGTGATACGACGCGCGATCGCATCCGCTCACATGTTTGGGCGGGCGGTGAGCAGCCTGGGCGGCGGCGCGGCACAGTCTGCCGGGCCTGCCCGCCCGCCTAACTTCGTACAACTTTGTACGCAGATAAACTTGTATAGTCCGCTTATTGTGATACGGTAAGGATACATGCAACTATCTAACTTTCAGGTAAGTGGCATGAGAGTGTAATTTTACATTGTGTTTCAGTAGCAGTCATAACATTGTTAAACTGTTTATGTCTCTACCCTGGGGTACCTTATTAGTATTACCTCCGTCTATGTATCCCCTCTCTTCTTCAAACTTATTATATATATTTATTTAATTAAGTAGTAACTACTTCTAACATTTTTTTTTTTTTTTTTTTTTTTTATGACAGAGGTGGCAAACGAGCAGACGGATCACCTGATGGTAAGCGATTACCGCCGCCCATAGACACCCGCAACACCAGAGGAGTCACAAGTGCGTTGCCGGCCTTTGATTTGGGAGTACGCTCTTTTCTTGAAGGTTTGAATGTCGTATCGGTCCGGAAATACCGCAGGCGACAATTCATTCCACAGTTTGGTTGTCATTGTTGACATTTATGTGTCCAATTTAAATAGGTATACAAATCAAACCTTGATTTGGATTTAGACGCCATCTTTCTATCGATAAGCGTATATGTTATGGTAAAAGTAATTAATGCGGTAATTATTAATAAAAACCGGTAATTATTCATAATTACCTCAGGATTTAGTAAATGTGATCGAAGTCGGACATTCATCACTTTTCCCGATTTATTATTAACTAGCTGGTACCCGCGACTTCGTACGCGTTAGTGTTGGGGTTTTCACAATAGTTCATATGTTTTGCTAAATTATTCTTTAGAAATAAGAAAATACCAAAATTAAGTAAACAATAAAACGAATGAAAGACAAAAAACAAAGAAAAGAGAAAAAAAGAAAAATATAAAAGAAAAAAAAAGAAAAAGATAAAGTGAAAAGAAAAAAGAAAAAATAAGACGAGAAAGAAAAAGAAACAAGAAAATATATTTGCATAGAATTTATGTTCATAAGTAACAGTACTGGGGCATGGATCTCTTCTTATAGCTAGGGAAGGTTAGGTCATTCTCCACACACAAAGTCCAAGTTTGGATAGTGGTAAGATGTGAGGCTAATGGCCAACTCTGGCTTAAGAAGTTTTTCAGCCGCCTATATTAGGTACTTAAAGAAAAAGTTGAAGAACAGGTCCAGAATAATGCCTACGCCATTATAACACCCTGTATACCACCACTTGATAAATATTGCCCTACAATTAAATAGTTGGGTACGAAAATACCATTTACAAACGCAGTTTGCTTTGCTTATTTCAGCTTCACTACGTTATACGTATATTTTCGGTATTCTACTACTAGCTACCTACACCGTAAAACTCAATAGACATATCTCACCTAAAAAGAGGATCCCGTCAGTTCCCTCGGGACAGCCCTTGACAATTCCGTGTCAAGAATGTTAACTGAATATACCTTTGTTCGCCTAATCTAAGAGTGAAGATTAAGTACAATTAATTCTATGAATTTGTACCGCAATTAAAATGTGGTACGCTTCTGTGGTCCTGCCAGGAAGTACAACACAAGATTTCACCTTAATACTTTGATACAGTTTCCAGCTTTTTCCTCGGGATCCCAGGATTTCCAGGACCAATAGTACGAATGATACGAAAGTACCGTAATCGACACGCCTTTTCAAAAAGTTAAGGTTTTATCTTAATAAATTGAGAGATACGGTGTTGTCGTTTTCCTGTGAGAACCCTTCATGAAATCGAGATGAAAAAGTTTGGATGTTTAGTAGTAATGATAAAGTATCATTATGCCAAATTACAATAAAATCAGATTCGTAGTTTTTGAGTAATAAGGCTTTTAAGAATCAAAGTTTTCATGCATTCCTCCGGGAACCCTTGAACTTCTCGGGATAGTAATTATCTAATATGTTACTCCGGCTTACGTAGTATAATCGTACAAAGTTTTATCAAAATCGGCCCAGCCATTTTTGCGTGATGCGCGGACATACAGACAGACAGACAAACAAAAAATCCAAATTAAATTGTTTTGGTCTCTATATCGATAGACATGTAGCGATGGGCGTTTTAAAACGTAAATAGTTTCTGTAACTATGTATTGGTGCAATAACCGAAATACGGTATTCGGTATTACGAAAACTATGTATTTCCGAAACTATTTATTGGGAACATCTGAGAAGCATATTTCAAATCTCAAGTTATTGCAAGTCATGCATTATTTGGCAAGAGTGTCCCTTTCTCACTTACGAGGTTTGCAAAAGACCACCCTGCTATCAAGGAATAATTTCTCGTGCGGAAGTGTTTCAGAACACGCACGAGCAACGAAAAAACACAGGAGTACGTTCCAAGTCTACGTTCTGACAGCAACGGTTCGGTCTGACAACAGGACGGACTATAGCAAGTCTCCCAAGTGTGAAAGGGACACCAATATCACACAATACCATGTTTACCACCATAACGCGATAACACCGACAACCACAGATAACTGGTAACGTAGAAATACCAACATCCTACAATACCAGTATCGTTTTCTCGGTCGCCGATACATAGTTATTAAAATAAATAGTTTCAAAACCCGTTATTGGGTACTGATAACTAGTTACGTTTCGGTATTGGAAAATCGCGTACCGACCCACCTCTATAGACATGTATGGGTTATAATTTTCAAAAAAATATTCCATGTACAGAATCGGCCCCGTTACAGTTTTATTATATGTATATATTTATGTTTAGTGTTTAGATATTTAGATTTAGATAAATAATAATTGTGGGTAGATAATCTCGCTTTTTTTTTCGTTAAAAGAAAAGAAAATTTACTAAGGTATTCAACTGAACGCAACATTAAAGCGCATTTTAAATTACTTATGGCGCCATCTATCGACTGCCTCTTAGTAATAGTAGTCCTGCCTTAGGATTTCATTCAACCACAGATTTTATAATACTAACGTACAGATACCTCATTTCATACAACGAAATGCGACTGCCGTAACTCGGGCTATTCTTCGGGCTATTTTTTTCACTCATTGAGAACTACCGCTACTAGCGACATCTAGGGCGCGGGCTATAAATGCAGACATTCTGGTTGCTTACCTGTACCTTCATTTGCTTTTGTTGATTTTTTCTGCACATAACCTACTAGTATTATATTATCTGTGATATTACTAAATAAAAATACATAATTTGAAATATGAAAAACAAAACGTAAACCACCTATTACGTTTTTCAATCGTATTGTATCAGCGCCATCTATCAATTCACGCTATAAACTGGTACTCAACTAGTTCGTGTCATTACTCAACTCTGACAAGTTAAGACGAAAGTAGTTTTGATATGCATCGCCGTCATAAGATAATTTGTAGTAATTGATAATAAAGTGCATTATCGGCCTTTGTCATACTTTTTGGTTCTTACAATAATCAAAACACTTATTTTTAGCAACTTAATGGGTTTTTTCTTCGTTTTGCATGAACTTCGATAACAAATCGATACTTGTCGTGCCATCTATTGACATTTTAATGAACTAAGGTTTTCGTTGTATGCAATGAGACCTCGTGATTCAACTGATATTTTACCGATTCAACCGGGATAAAAATCACCAGGTGTTTAGTCGTGACATAAGGTATCATTACGCCAAATATCAATAAAATCGTACTAATGGTTATTGAGTATTGAAGCATTCAAAAATTTCAGTTTTTAGCCATTCCTTCGGGAATCCTTGACTTTTCCGGGATAAAAAGTATCTAAAATGTTACTCCGGGTTGCGTAGTATAATTGTACAAAGTTTCGTCAAATCGGCCCAGCCGTTTCTGCGTGATGCGCGAACAGACAGACAGACAGACAGACAAACAAAAATTCCAAATTAAATTGTTTTGGTCTCTATATCTACAGTCTACACATTGTTTGACAGGCAATATAAGGTATCAGCATGCCAAATTTTACTAAATTAGGTGCATAAGCTGTTGTGTACTAAGCTGTATAAGTTACTATAGTTTTTTAACTATCCCACGGGAACTCTTTAATTTTCCGGGATGAAAAGTATCTAAGATATTGACCGGGGATATAAGGTACCACCATGAAAAATTTCATTTAAATCGGTCCAGCAGTTTCGGAGATTAGCCCGTACAAACTGACAAACAGACAAACAGATAAACAGACAGAGAAACAAAAAAATTGAAAAAAATCTGGATTTGTTCTATTGCTCTTCTTACATCCCCCTGACTCGGTTTTTAGCATTTTTTTTCTATGTACAGACATTCGACCTCTACAGTTTTATTATATGTATGTATAGATAATTCTCTACTGTCTTCGGTAAAAGTAATAAAACAAACAAAGTTTGGTCAGGTAATTATTGGTTAATAAAGACTTAAACCTTTACCTTCAATCTTGGTAATTATAATAATTAATGACTTAAAATTAATAATTATTTTCAATTAATCACATTTTGGTGTTTCCCTACGTGATCTAATCAGAAATGAGGAGATACGTAGGAGAACTAAAGTTACCGACATAGCTATCAGAATCGCTAGACTTAAGTGGCAGTGAGCGGGGCACATAGCTCGTAGAACAGATGGTCGTTGGTGCAGTAATGTTCTCGAGTGGCAACCGCGCACCGGAAGACGCAGTGTGCGCAGGCCTCCGACTCGGTGGACCGACGACCTGGTGAAAGTTGCGGGAAGCCGCTGGATGCGAGCTGCACAGGACCGACCGGTCGGTGTGGAAATCCTTGGGGGAGGGAGGCCTTTGTCCAGCAGTGGATGTCTTTTGGCTGATAGATAATCACATTTACCGTAACAAACATATATATATATATATATATATATATATATATATATATATATATATATATATATATATATATATATATATACAGGGTGTAACAGAAATGTGTGACAATACTTTAAGGTTGGCTTTTACCCATCAAACTGAACAACTTTTGTTCTACAACTTTGTTGAAATCGCAAATTTTTTTTTGGACTTTTCATACAAATCGATCAGCTGGCGAACCAAGTTTGTATTAAAAGTCCAAAAATATTTTTGCGATTTCAACAAAGTTGTAGAACAAAAGTTGTTCAGTTTGATGTTACACCTGTATATATATATAAATGTATAAATCGATTAGCTGATTGGCCAAATTCTAATGACAAGTTTTACTTTTCCATTTTACATAAGTCGGAAAACAAAAGTTGTTCATTTTAACGGGTAAAAGCCCACGAACGTTTCTGTTACACCATATATACAAATACAATACCCTTCACATGAAAAATGCCTTCACTTATGTGGAATGTCAAATAAAAAAGAAATGAAAGAAAGGAAACAATGCCTACTGCAAAATTACCTATTTATGTATGATTTAGACAATGTTCTCTACTCTCTTTAATATTTTAAAAGGCTTTAATCTAAATAAAAAGCCCGGCGCAGGCTATCTGACTTCCGACCCTAGCTACGGTACGGCAGAATTTAAGGTCAGAAAAACCATTATGTTCTGGAATCTCCTATTGTGCCCAGTGTCCCAAACTCTGGGGATAAAACCGATGCAATCTAAATGGTGCAAAAAGATTAATGTCTGAAGCCTTTTGTGGGTGTGTTTGATGTGGGCGATTATGTTCTGACAATGTGGGTTACTTCGGCCGCTCTCCTATCTTACACGAATTCCAAGCATATTGTATAGTTACAGCATATTGCATTTGCTGGGCGGCGGCTAATGTAACTTTTTGTAATAAATAGTGAACAAATGGTTGTTTCATGAGAGTGAAATAAGTCGTTGTGTATCTTCATACTTTTTTTTAAGCTTAGAAACTTTCAAACCTATGTTTGTTATAATCATTAAAGTTGTAATAACTATTTTTTAAATTGAACTAAGTAAATGCTTTCGTATCAAGGTAGATAAATTAAGACACCATTATATAGCACTAAGAAATAGAAAATTACGACGTTTTTAATCTTTGATATCCTATTTGCGGTAAATACCTATCTCGTTAAATAGCCTTGCTTTATATTAAATAAGCTCAAATATTTTTCCTTAATACCAGCAATTTTTATTCTGAGCAACTTTTCCATGCTAGGTAAGTAGTTCGTTTTTCTTGCCGAGTAAAAAAGAGTTTTCTCATTTATATGGCGCAGCAGGCGTTCGTTACTTCGTCTTCACAAATAACTAAGATTATATCTTAAATCAAGTTTAATTACGTGTCCAGGAATAAATAACGAAAGGATGTAGCCGTAATTTCATTGCATCTCAGGGCTGGGCCCCGAGCAATAAATCTCACCACACTAGAACTTTGAGGAAACCTATTTATCTTCCCAAAAAGTATTTGGGCGAAACTCGATAAATAATACTATTGTGTAAATAAAGGGTTTATTGTGTAAATATTTATTTATTGTTACTTTTATCATTATTATGACTTATGACTAGCTTACATTTTATAGCATAAGTATAAAAACGTTATTAATTATTATTTAAATTGATACAATATATTGCAAATTTTATTCAAATTTTGTGTACGTACCTAGTGTTTTTTACGTACCGTACATAAATACAATGGCAGGACAAAAACTAGCGAATCTAAAAACAAAAATGCATTTTAAACAAGTAGTTAAATAAAATAACAAGCACGATTGACGGTTACCTATCTATCCTAATTCCGAATATAATTTTCCGAAAACTTTGACCATCATCAGTCATCGGTCTTATTTTTTGTTTGAAGAGTGATGGGCAATTTAATTTGTAAAGCTGCCTCATACTCATAATGCATGGTATACCTAAGCACAAATAATATAATACAAGTAAACTAGTGTTAAAGTATACAGGGTGTAACAGAAAGGTATGATAATACTTCAAGGTTGGCTTTTACCCATCAAACTAAACAACTTTTGTTCGACAACTTAGTTGAAATCGCAAAGAAATTTTCGGACTTTTCATACAAACTTGGTTTGCCAGCTGATCGATTTGTATGAAAAGTCCAAAAAAAAATTTGCGATTTGAACAAAGTTGTAGAACAAAAGTTGTTCAGTTTGATGGGTAAAAGCCAACCTGGAAGTATTATCACACCTTTCTGTTACACCCTGTATAATGGCATCCAGTTTTAAAGCTATGGTTGACATCAAACATGGCTTCAAATATTCCAAGTCAAATTAGACTTGGTATAAAGGCAGTTATATATACATACATAGATATGTTTAAAAACATACCTTTATTAATATAAAATACACCCAGACACAGGGCAAATAAATCTGCTCATCACACCCTGGGTTCGATTCCCACGCCCTCCCTAGGCCCTCTGATCAGTAGTCAGAAGCACTATTTACCACTGAGGCTCTGAGTTAATCATATAAGTATTGTAATTGGAAAATGTATACTTCGTAACATAGGTAGGTAACCACCAATATCGCAAACTTAGAGGCACTATACAAACCAAACTGACATTCACAATTTCACAAGTGCTTTCTGATATCGTGCATCAACAAACTCCTCAGATAATTATTTTCAGTGGCGAAACACTCCACGATATCGAAGTGGTCCATATCGTCCTTAATCTCCAGGTACATGTCCTGAGTCAGGCACGAGCTTAGCAGCACCTCGTAGAACTCTCTCGATTGCTTTTTGAACGTGGGACTGTCGTTCTGAGCGGCCAGTATGTAAAGTCTTACTCTTCTGCTCTTTAGGTGGGTGTAGTCATCGAAAAGCGGCGACAAAGGCTTGGCCCACTCATGTGGTAGCTGAACCAGCTCGTTAACGGTCGTGTGGATCATCTCGCGCAGGTCATATATGCCTGATATAAGGAATGCTCCTTGCAAGCGGTGGGAGCCGGGGGTCGAGTCCAGGAATTCCGCGCTGGCCAGTAGTTTGGCCACTAGATGAGCCCCTGCTGAGTGACCAGCAAAATACACGCCTCTGTAAGCAATAAAAAGTAAAAAATTATAAGTACAAATGTCCTCATTGCTAAAGTAGTCCAGTAACAACCTACTTACTTAATACGTACTTTTGGCCAGCGAGCGAACAATAAAACTGCGTGAACATATATTCGATCGCCTGATACTTATTCATAAGTATGCCACAGAATTTCATAACCTTCCTTACATGACATGAAATTGAATATCTCGCCATTTCTGTCATAGATAAGCTGGGTGGCCGGATGCGGTGTGAGCGGCGGCGCGGGCGGTCATTCGGCATGCGGGCGAGCCGTCACCCTTACATGGTGTAGTTTATACGATCAAAAACCATTATACAGGAAACTTACGAAATTCTCAAGTTTTTTTGTTTGTAGTTTATCAAAGAAAACTGAACAGATACTTAATAAAATACGAATACGATATGGAATTTCTATACGTTTAAAGTGTAATAATATAAAAAAAATATATGTTGCTGAAGTTATTAGGTTTCGTTTGTTTTCCGAATAAATAAAATAACATAGATAAATATTCTTTGCAACTAAACTAAATTCGCAACAGTGTAATGGAATTTAGGAACTATCTGTTTCACTAATACGCCAGAATTTTGAGCCCGTTTATGTTCTTTTAGATAACTACAGAACTTTGTCTCTATCATCCCCTATATACCTATCTCTCTAACACAGCTCTATGTAAAAATTCATGGCCTTTTAGCACCGGATCTGGAACAGTTTATGTAGGTTACGTAATACATACGTGTGAAGTTAATTTCATGATGCAGCTTGTCTAGATATGATTTATAACTTCATAATGGTAGCAGAAACAATTAGGGATTAAGCGTCTGGAAACGAATAAATCAATGCCACTAGGACATATCAAGGTTATTTGTGGAATATTCTGAACCAGTTTCATTACCCCATTACGAGTATACATAATTAAGTATAACCTACTAACTGATTCGTGTATACAAGGTGTAAAAAATTAGCTGTTACTACTTAAATTGGGGCTTCTACTAGTGAATCTCAACAACTTTTCCCAAGGAACCCGTAGTCATTCGTGAAAAAAAAAATAACTTTTCTAACAAGTCGGCCACCTGATCGACCCACTTAGTATTGGAAGTCAAAATTTTTTTTGCGGGTTCCTTTGGGAAATTTTTTCAGTTTCATGAGTAGACGCTGCAGTTTAAATAGTACCAGCAAATTTTTTAACACCTTATTTAGGTACTTGCAGTTTCGTTTGCTTCGCGGTTACAAACCTGCCTTCTTGACAAAAGAGGTAAGTTAAAGGAACATGGCAGTAAGTATGTCAGTTAAGTTCAAAAGCAAAGGGCCATGCACAGTCCGTAAGATATGCATTGTTAAACAGACCTCCCACTTCAAAGACACATACATTCAGTGGCCTCCTGCAGTTTCACCGACCATCACTGTTTTAACGGACACATAGACTTACACATGTGAACTAATATATGTATATGACGGTCCCGTTGTAACGTCTCTTGGGTAGCACTGTTACGTTTTACGGGAGATAAAATATTATTTCCAGTTTCAGTGGCTAAATTGAGGTTTTAATTTTGACTTAAAACCAGCGAATCGGTTGCCCCGAATAGCCGTTGGCAGATTATCTTATGAACGCCAAAACTCTCCTATTTAGTAATTCACTTTCAACAATAATGTTTATAAAGAGGTGAAAATCAAATTGAAAATATTTATTCCAAGTATGTAGGTACCAATGTACATTTTCGAAGATCAGTCTAACTAATATGACATAAAAGTATTAGGTACATGTTATTATATATTAGGTAAAGGAGCCTGATTATTCGTCGAAGTCTGAAAATTTAATAAAGATGACATCTATCTATACTAATCAATCCGCTGTCACGTCTTCGACTTGAAGCCGGGTCTAATATTTTAGTTTGTTATTGTGAGGAAAGGAAAACTGGAATACCTATAAAGAACTAGCCAGTATCATGTCTCCTCCAAACTAACTTAACTGTCTACTGCTAACTGTTAACTTAGTTGTCTACTGCTACTTGTATAGACGACAGTAGTTATTCCTTATCAGGTGAAAATAAGTAGGTCTTTAAAGACTTTAAAACGTACCTAGAATCCATTTTCTCAGCGTACTCGAAGACAAACTTAGCGGCGCGGCGGATTTGGTCGACGATCTCGGGCAGGGTGGCAGCGGGGCAGAGGTCGTAGCCTATCACTATGACCTTGACCTTGGCGCAGTGTAGCGAGAGCGCCGGGTACCGGGACTGCTCGCGGCTCAACTCCTGCCAGAACCCGCCGTGGACGAACACGAGGATCGGAGAATCTGGCAATGATAATAAGGATACCGTTGAGAGTTAATCTGTTCTAATATCGCGAAGGAGACAGCATTTACTAAGGGTGAATAGATTTTGTCATATCCTAGTTACAGGTGTAACAAAATGTGTAAAATTACGTTAACTAAGGCTGGTACTCCTTCATTACACTAAACAACTTCGTTAACAACCCATATCGTACCCACCGCAGAGGCACAAGTCTCTTCCCACCACGGGTAGGTTAAGCCATACTCCACACATGAGGGCCAAGTCCGTATGGAGGTTGTGGGGCTAGTGACCAACCCCAGTGTCAGAAGTTTTCAAGCCCTTTGAGCGCCACAGTCAGCTAGAGCCGACAACCGGTTTCTGTGCCACAGGCGCCAGGATTTAAGATTTTCAGGCAGAAGCCGACGTTGGCGCTAGGGGCACTTTTTGTCGTAGAGTAGCGAAGTGCTCAATGGGATAAGGCCTCCGACATGACTTAACGACTGCCATCTAGTGATGGCAGGCGGCATCAACGGCTAAACGTGCCTTAATAAGCACGGAAACGGTCGATACAAATCCCACTAGCAGTCAAACCCATCTAAGTTATGACCGTGTCGGTAGTCAAATAACCTTCGTGATCGGCGCGACCACGTAAGCCGCTCCGAGTCACGATCGCTTCGACTTTGACTAAACAACTTATTCTCTACGAATTTTAATTACGAAACTGTTGTTACGTAGAAGGCCGAAGGGAACATTAATACAGTCTCGCCTAGTTTGAGCAACCAACGTAGTTCTGTGTTATTGGTTTGTTTTAATCGGACAGTCAAAACAACACTACTAGGAGATACTCTGGAAGTGAGACTAATACAAGGTTGCCCGCAGGGTGGAGTTTTGTCTACTCTAGAACGGACCCTTTTGTGGTTGACTGTCTGATTGAAGAGCTCAACGGAGCAAACCTGGACACACAGGGCTATGCAGATGATCTGGTTGTGTCAATAGTGGGGGGGGGGGTCCCTCTGCTATTTCAGAACAACTGCAACAGGCCCTTTTCAGGATAGAACGGTGGTGTAACGAATTCCAGCTCTCAGTGAATGCAGGGAAAACAATTATAGTCCCCTTCACCAGAAAAAGGAAAATGAAGGACTTAACGCCTCCCACTCTTGTTGGCAGGACTATACCGTTTTTACGGGAAGTTAAGTACTTAGGAGTAATTCTAGATGACAAACTTACCTGGAATAAACAAATTGACCATGTCGTAAGGAAGGCTAAGATAGCGCTAGGTGCATGCTGTCGGCTGGTGGGATCTCGGTGGGGGCTGCAGCCCAAATCGGTGCTGTGGGCCTACACATCCATAGTGCGGCCGATGGTTGCCTACGGATATGCAGCGTGACACAGTAAGACCCGACAGTCGACATGCATCGCTGCACTTAACAGCCTACAAAGAATTCCTTGTCAAATGGCTACAAATTCTATCTCATCAACTCCCACTGCAGCACTAGAGGCTATTTTAAACCTCGAACCGCTGCACATCCATGTACAGAAGGAGGCCAGGATGGCCCATTCTGCGTGCTATGGACGGTGGCAGGACAGTCTGGCAATCAGTGGTAATGAGGGAACTCTCTGATGCACTCATTGTAAGCCCAGTACTGGCCATGCCAGGCCAGGCCGATATCCTCTTAAAGGAGTACAGTTTCAACAAACTGTACACGATTCACGTACCGCGTAGGGACGAGTGGAACTGTGCGGTTCCCGAAACTCTCAAATCTGGTGACCTCATCTGGTTCACAGATGGTTCCAAAAAAGAGGGTTTTGCCGGTGCTGGAGTATGCGGAGGAGACTCGGAGACGAAGCAGTCGTACAGTCTATATAGGCTCGCATGCGACGGTATTTCAGGCAGAGATGTACGCAATAATAAGATGCGTCCAAGAAAACCTTCTGAGGTCCTATCAAAATAGAAACATAATCATATGCTCGGATAGTCAGGCAGCCCTTATGGCACTGAAATAACATGAGATTGATTCAAAACTTACCCTTGAGTGCGCCAATGCACTTAATCAGCTAGGAAGGCACAACAAAGTCACCTTATGTTGGGTGCCTGGGCACAGTGGCATCAAGGGGAACGAAATAGCAGATGAGCTAGCTAGGAACGGAGCAGAGGCACCAGCTATTGGACCCGAACCAATAGTGGGAGTGCCTCGTTGCACCAAAAGAAGAATGCTGCAGGAATGGGCTAAGGAACAGAGTAGAACACTCTGGGCTTGTGCCCCAGGCCAAAAGCATTCGAAAGCGCTCATATCTGGTTTTTCGCAGGAATACACGTCTAGAGCACTACGACTTCTTAGGCCTGGACTTAGGATTCTAGTCAGAACTCGAACTGGCCACTGCAAGCTTGACAAACATCTCAATCAAATGAAGCTTGTAGATACGGACGAGTGCCGATTGTGCCTCGAGGAAGAGGAAACTCCTCTTCGTATACTCTGCGAGTGCGAGGCACTGGTCCAAGCCAGAAGCCGATCTCTAGGTGGACCGATGTTAACTCCAGAGGTCATTAGAGAACTCGATCCCAAGTGCATCCTACAGTTTATTAGAACTATTGGCCTTGAGGATATAATATAACAGGGGCAGTGATCACAATAGATCCGCCCAGGTCGCAGTGATCCAATAGGGTCCACCTTTGGTCCTATACCCCTTTACCCCCAAATAATAATATTGGTTTGTTTACGGTTTGCGTCTTAGCTTGACTGTACTTAATGCCACAACCACAACCTTTAGAGATTAAAAGATCAGACGACTTATTTTCTCTTATACAGGGTGTAACATTCAAGTTGTGCAATATTTACGGAGGTGATTAAGCTTCTCAAACTGATTACGAATCACTAAAAAAGTAGGCATCTTAAAAAAATAAAATTTTCGAATGATTTTCAGAATAGGTAACTTTTTTCTATCGACTTTTGATAATAATCCCCCAACGGCGCGGCTCCGACAAGGTCACGCGACTGTGCAGTAGCCCGTGGCGTCACAGTGCAGACACGTTCAGTATTCTAATGCCACAGAATAGTTAGACTGGTACAGAAAAAAAAAAAAAAATAATTCAATTTAATTTTAATCATGAATTTGATAAATTATTCGTAATAAATAAATGCTCATACATCTTCTCAACAAATATTGCACACCTTGAATGTTACACCCTGTATAGTAAATGTGGAGTACTTGTCATGTGATTATGATCCCTACTTTAAGGAATTCTGGGATTTACTAACCAGTCCAAAATGCTCACTGAATGAGACAGATATATTATATAAAAAAATAAAACAGATATATTATATAAAAATATATCTACCTATACAGGTACCTTCGTGTTCCACAAGTGGTCATTAAGTCTCAAATTTCTGAGTACCCACGCACCTCTGAATTTTTAAACAATACTAAAAGGTTCAGGGGTACGTTCCCGTGCGCAAAATATTAGTTAAACCGTTTAAGTTGTTCACCTAGATATTCTTAAAATACAAAATTATATTACCATTATTATTTTAATTCATAACGATCTCCGTGAATCCGGAGTTGGTCCCTGTGTGAGGAGTATGGCTTAACCTTCCAAAGCTATGGAAATAGACCTGTGCCCTAGCAGTGGGTATGGGTTATTAACAAGTAATAATAATAATAATATCTGGGACAAATCACACACGGTCATCTAGCCCCAAACTAGGATTCCCTGTGTCTTGGGAACCAGAGACTGATATACATACACATATACTTTTTAAATACATACATATATAGATATAATACACCCAGACTCAGAGCAAACAATTCTGCTCATCACAGAAAAGTTTGCCCTGTGTGGGGATCGAACCCACGACTCTCGGATCAGAGGTCAGGATCGCTAACCACTTAGCCACCGAGTCAGTCAAAGTCTTAAATTAAAACCCCGTTTAGCGACGTCAATGGAATGAAATTTATACTTGAGTGTTATTCCAAATTCCGAGAGAGTTATTATTACCCTGAAAGCGGGATGGCTCATTGCAAATGTTTTAAGTGTGAAGTCGACAGACGCTTATCAAGTAAATAATATCTGGTTTTGGAACGGGATCTTGGTAAAACAAATACCCTGTTCAGAGCCACACCGGAAGTGAAGTTATAACTTATAACTGAGGAGTTAAGCGAAGTTTTTGCTACCTTTGGACCAAAATTTAAATTACTGGACTTAAAATTGTGCCTGCTGTTAGAGCGATAGTTATTGTTGCGTAAAATTAACCAATAATCGAAAGTTCTTACTAATATTATCTATTTAGTTTTAGTCTGCATTTTTAGTAAACCAACCATATTTAATGGACATTTATTTAATTTTTACTAACCATTTAATAACCAAACTGAAGAACAGTAACAGTCAAATGACGACGAGAAAATATTTTTTACTGCACACCTGCACGAGGACAGGAGAGGAGAAAGAGGTAAGTACACGACAAGTACAAACGAATGTGTAGAATTATACAATGTTCATTACAGGGCCTTAGTTTTAATCCGAGGCCTGAATTATAGTAAAAAGATTATTTTTACGTTTGTGTAAACGCACGAGTGAACAGATTCCATGTTATCTGTTATTGGTTAGATTATCTGATTTTTTGGAGTGTTTACCTATACAATGTGATGTGTTTATTCCGCGCCTTCCAACCGACAATGAAGCTGTTCTACTTTTTCGCTTTTCCACAACTCTCATTTTACAAAGTATTAGAAATGTATTTACGAATAGGTACATGTTATTGATTGTTGTGTATTGCATTCCAGAGAGGTTTCAAGGCAACAGTGTAGCTTATGATAATTATCAATTAAGAAAATACTTATTGAAGAGAAAAAGTTAGTACCTGAAAACTCATTCAACAGGAAGCAAAGCCAAAAATAATTTTGTATGGTTTTATTATAACCTTCTTAATAAATATAATGAATGTGTCACTGCTTGATCGATAATATTAAATGAATCGATAGATTGCAATTCCTTGAAATCATTGTTAGATTTTTTTTTTACGCAGCATTCCATACAAATTCTATTGTCATCTCAAATCCAAGGCAATAGCTACGTCATTCGTCAGGTAAGAAACACGCAATGATAATAAATTATTTAATGGTAAGTTCATACAAACGCAGTCTGTACAACTACCTATATTTTAATTCAGATTAATCTTAATTGACAATACCCAGACAATACCTGACATGTAAGTATTTGTACAATTGGATGCTCCAATTCAAGAAATCACTAAGTCCAAATTTGATGGTTTTGAATTGTTTAATTTTTCATGACATTCATTGTTAACATAAGGTTATGAATCTTTTAAAAAATAAAACCGCAAAATAATTTATATTACTTTTAATTTTCATTATTTTTGACTTGCACATATTATTTCAGAACACATTTAAAACATAATTACATCAATATTCCAAAAGTAACTTTTGGACTTAGTGATTTCTTGAATTGGAGCATCCAATTAGCGATGTACTGTCAAACCTCGAGACTTACAGCCATTTAATAAAAACAATGTAACCTACCTATAAGCGCTTTGCTTTAGCATAATTTTACCTGATGCTAAGTGGTAATGGATGGGGATAGTGTAACGGTCTGACAGGCCGTCACATTACCAAAAATAAGATGATTATTAGTAACACTGTAAGTAACACTATTGTATAATATTTCTCCTAGCGACATCTAGTCCCAGTTCCAAAAAACAATGTTACTAGATAACTCGTTAATGTAGCAAGACCATTGTAAGTCTCTATAAATGGGCTTATTAACGTACTACTAAGTTCAATATATATCTGGTAGATGGTGCTAGTAGTAGTTTAGCTTTTTGAAATGAATCGCGCGGCAACGCGTGATAGAGGGAAAGTGGACGTAGTGGACGAAGTGGACCTGGTGGACATAGTGGACGTAGTGGACCTGGTGGACGATTTCGAGTAGTATAGGAATAGATGGGTAGGAAACAGGACTTTTTGGATCTGGGCGTCGAGGCGGTAACACCTTGTATAGTTTGAAATATTTTTCCATAATTTTGTTTGTTTGTGTTTTGTTATTGTTTTGTTTAATATATTATTTGCAGTTATTAAGTAAATTGGGGTGTGATCACTAATACAGGCTGATGATGATTACGATAATAATTTAAAATAATTTATTATCATTTGCAGATATTTGTAAATTGGAGAGTGATAACTTATAATAGGGGGTGATGATGACGATGATGATGATTTAGTAAATTTATTTATTTGTGTTTAGTTTATTATGATTTACTAATTTTGCTCTTCTGATTTCAGATGAAGGTTCGTTGTTGATCAGGCCAATCGTTCGCGGTTGACCTGGTTTACAATATCCTTCAAAAGTGAATCTTCAGACGGGTTCACCAGATCCTCAGGTTTCTGATCAGTCTGACTGGCTCATGTAAGAATTCATCAGTGAAATGGACCACAGGATGGACATAGCGGGTTCTTTCCGCGCTTTTCACGGATGTCTTATTGGTTATTATATTCTTTATGTATCTATCTAATAGGTACTTAAGGAGTATTTTAATTATTAACTACATGGAGCAGTACCCCCTTCTACAATCGGCACATGCCCCCCTTTCCTCTATCTTGTGCTGGTTACACACATCACTCAAAGGGTGTCGTGTCACCTCAAACTGAGTTTGAAGGTGGGATTATTCCTTTTGTTTGAGATAGGTACTTGTTGCGCACGTCCTAGCACAACGGTACACAACAGTTAAACATTCACCATAGGGTGGTTCAATAGGATAGAAGACACTCAGGCAAGCCCATGAAAACACTAAAGTAACGAGGTATAAACACAATTTAATAACACAAAAACACAACACAAGTTAAGTACCAATGTACTAAACAACACTTCAAGTCAACAAACACAATACACTTTCAAAGAATACACGAAGAAATAATAACACAATCGAGACAATGGAGAAGCTGAACTTTCTATTTGAATTACTACGAATAACACTATGACTTATTATAACGATCTATACGATATACGTGAAGGTAGTATAACATTTCGAGCAATTGTCTAAAAAAACCTAATTTTCATTTTATACCCCTTGGCAATGCTGTAAAGGCGACCCCCAGGCCCTCACTTGGCCTCGGCCTAAAGTTCCCTTTTGAGGTTTCCATTTCCTCTTCATATCTCCTAAACTACTCGATACAATACAGTCCAACTTTGCATAACATAAGCTGACAACAATCTCTATCCGTATAAACAATGCTTTCTTAGGCTACATACCGCCAACATACTAATAAATTCACAAATACATCCAAAAAAGACATATTTTTGTAAAAGTTACACACACATTTCTAATTATTTCCAAAAGTAACAACGTCTACTTATCAAACTTTATTCCACCTAATAGACTTCCCTACGTTCTACAATAAAACAATACCAAACACAAACATTCATTGTACATTGAACCCTAAAAACAGTAAAACCAACAATTCTATAAGCAAATTCACGAACAAAGTGAATACCAACAAAACTAGCTATCGCCCTAAACAAAAAACATGTAAATACTGAGGGCGCTAACAAGCTGGACATACATACAAAGTTACATCAATGACATTATCGTAATTACAGAGCTATTCATTCATTTAACAATTTTCCCTGCTAGAGCAGTAATAGCACACAAGATATATTTTATCCCTTTCCAACGATTAGAGGAGATCGACAACTGGCGACATATACACTGTCTCACTCTAACGTTAGATATAGTCTAACACACATCCTAAACAATTTCAATAAAATTCAAGTGCAAGTCATTAGCTATTGCTTATTGCATACATATACATATAAGTACAATGCCAAGATAATCGGCTGCCCGTAACATTCCACCCCCCGTACGAGGATACATTTATACAATTCAAAATTATCCTAGGACAATATCGGCGGTGGGCAGCACGATGACTTTCGCTACCGGTCGTCTCAATAGACCGTAACCAATCTTAACATCTATCACACGCACTTTTCCGTCTCTATCGGGATACACTTCACTTTTTTTTACAAATTTGCCCCTTAGGCGACTAATTGCGTGGCAGTGAGTGAGCCATTGCAAATGACTACACATCATCTACTTGCACGCTCACTGAGTCACTTTCACTTCACTTGTCGCTGGAGCGACGGCAGATACTTCCGCCGCCATCGATGCCAGTAGACATCCACCAGTGCATTTGCACGCCTCCACTGTCGACGGACATCCAAGTCCGCCGAACACGATGGCTCGAATGAGGCGGCGCCCGGTCCCGTCCCCATCAGGAGATGGTTCGGCGTGAGGACGGTGGGACTTGCTGTGTCTTCCTCTGGCACGCAGTTGAGCGGCCGGCTGTTAACAGTCGGCTCGGCCTCTTCTCGAGGCGCCTTCTGGCGCAAGGTGACTCGAAGCGCGTTTTCTATCGAGCGCACGAGTCTTTTCCAACTTCCTCCCATGCGAGGAGCTGCCGGAGGTTTCAATACCCATTCCATGTTTCTGGGATCATCTTGTTCTAAGGCGTCAATGTTCCGTCCTCTGCATTTACTGACGAAGGCCAATGCTTTCGCCGTTACTCTTATCGCTCGTTCCCATGCAGAGTACCGCCTATGATTGTTCAGAGGCTCCTGCACCTGAGCTGTCACGTTGACGTTCAGCTCAAGGTCAACTTGAGGCACTTCCTCGGTGACTGCGTTCAGCCACAGGTGCGGAGGATCACGCAGAAAGGGGGGCCCCGAAAACCACATGCTTCTTTCCCGAGGCCAGCCCAACGTGGTCGCTTCATCGGCCGGGTTATCCGCCGATGCAAGCCAGCGCCAATCGCTTCCATCACTCCCTGATTCGATTTCGCTCAGACGGTGCGAAACAAAACTCCGATAGTCCTTAGAGTCTGACGCTATCCACTTCAGCACCGTTCGCGAATCAGTCCAGTTAAAAATATCTACATTTAATCCTAATTCGTTCAAACCGTTATTCACACAATGTACATCCACAACAGGCTCATCAAATATCTCATTCAAATAGTCATTAACACAATGTTCATTCACACTAGGCTCTACAATGTTAGGGTATTTGTCGGCCAAATCCCTAGCATTCTTATTCGATATACACATCGCCATCGAAGGCGAGGATGTGGCTCCGAATATCATGGAGTTCATGGCGTACAGATCTGGGCGTCTATCTCGTTCTTGCCCGCGCCATAAACACAATTGAGCCCCCTTATCCTCATCCCTACTTTTCACACGCAAAAACATATCAGCTATATCACCTTTGACGGCGATCCTACCACATCGGAACCTCGTTAACACACCGAATAGCGAGTTCAGTAGTACGGGTCCGCTGAGCAATTTCGAATTCATCGAAACCCCTCTATATGAAGCCGCAGCATCATATACCAGACGAAGCTTTCCAGGCTTATTAGGGTTCACTACCGCAAAATGAGGCAAGTACCACTTAGGGTGTACTTCCCATGCATCTGGTACCTTTTCAGCGTAACCCTCGTTCAGAAGCCTGTCGATCTGAGCTTCGTATGTCATGCCAAATACCGGATCTTTATCCATGCGCCGTTCAATTCCCTTTAACCTCGTTAAAGCCTGATTATAGTTATCAGGAAAGATAGGGTTTTCATCCCTCCATAACAAACCACACTCCCATCCACTTTCAACCCGGCGACTAGTGCGTTCTAAAATCATGTTGGCTCGTTCAACATCCGCGTTCTTGCGCTCGACCTCAGCTATACCTATGCTATCTAATTCAAATTGTGCCTTAACTAAACTATGTAAATCCCTATCTAACCTACTCTTATTAACTAAAGCTGTACAATGGACTGTTTCACAATCAGAGGAAGTGGATGCACAGTATCCCAAGGGGCCATGGATTACCCATCCCAACTGAGTAAGAGAAGCGATCGGCTGACCGGACTTACCCCTTCGGATCTCCCTGCCGACGATGAGCTCCCAGTTGTCCTGGCCCAGGAGCAGCAGCGGCTTCGTCTCCCCTCCCTCCTTGCGATCCTCACTGCAATCCATGGTGTCACACAAATCACTAAGATGAGCGTTCTCATACACCGACACTGGTACAGTTTGAGTAGGCAGATTCAAATGAGCCATAGTACGCACATTCACACAATGTTCCAGTCCATTAGGTCCACAAACACTAATGTTCACTTTCCGTGATTCTCTGTCCGTTACCCTTTGTCCATTCGCAGTCACTATTGTGAGAGGGCACGGCTCTCCAACATCACTGGTCACTAAACTACTATCCATTAGTGACACTGTAGCACCATCGTCCAACAAGGCGTGAGTCTGTGTCACGCAGTTGTCTCTCTTGATAGAGACTGGCACCATCTTCAGCAAGGCCTTAGTGCACACACCTCCGACACTAAAGGCCCGCTTCACTTCAGCTTCAGGAGCCGAGGGCGTCGGCTCGGGTGGGCGTTCCTCATCCGGCACACCATTGAAGTGTAGTAGCGTATGATGCGGAGCGTTACACTGTTCACAACGCTTCGCACGACAAAACTCCCGGTTGTGCCGATTGCACAAACACTTGAAACAAAGTCTACTGTCTTTGGCCACGTTCCATCGTTCACTATTGTCCAGTGCTATAAACTTCCTGCACACTGGTAGCACGTGATTGCCATCACACATCGCGCACATTACTCGCGGCGCACTGCTCGACGCTACTGGTGCGGAGCTTACGGTTCGCGGCACACTCCTTGACGCTATTGCTCTGGAGCTTACATTTCGCGGTGCATTCCTCGACGCAACCGGTGCGGAGCTTAGAGACGCGACTCTGTGTACATTACGATGTACAGGTAACACTCGCGGACGCGGTGCGTTATAAGTCGCACTAACCGAGGGTGCAGCCATGTTCGTGGCTACCAGAAACGATGCCGATCGCGAGCGTTCAACCAAGAATTCAAGTAAAATGTCCAAGCTTGGCGACACACGTAAGTCCACACTACACACATTGTCTTTGCACTTTAAAAACTCACTATATAAATGCTTCTGGAGTGGCGTAAGCTTGTTCAGTATCTCACACACCAGTTGAGGGTTATTCAAGTACCCATCAGCCTTGATGTTCTTCAGCAATGACACACAATTTCTCACAACTGAAGTAAACTTTTGCATTTCCTTGCCACTCTCGGTCACACGCGGTAAAGTCTTAATCTTCCTTAAGACACAATCCAAAATCGCACCAGGGTGACCGAATACTTCCTCAAGAGTACACATAACTTCTTGAGGATCACCTGCACCTCTCAAAATATCCTCCACTTCAATCTTCGCTGGTCCCACAACCGCTTGCTGCAACCTTGCCATGTTCTCGAACGCTTCAAACTTGTATATTTCCGTTGAGCGTTCATAGGTGCGCTTGAATGTGATCCAGTCAGCTGGGTTACCATCAAACTTTGGTAACTCGTATGTCTGCCGCGGTCTAGGCCTAGACATACCTATTATCGCATCCGCTAACTTATCCAGTCCCTCAGTCCGCCTACGAGAGCGCTCTTCTGACCGCTCCCTCCTCGGCGTTAGCGTCGATGCACGCGGCTGCGTATCGTCGAACCTCACATCGGCGGCAGAAGGGCGCGGTAGTCCACGTTCACGAGGCACCTCTTCCATACGCGGCGTTCGACTCAGCCACTCTTCCACTCGCTGGTTTGTCGCAACCTGCGTCAGCGAGCGTCGTTCCTCCACTTCTTCCTCAGCTGCAGCTTCTGCAGCTTCGATGTTGGCCATCTTGGCTGCCAACTGTTTGTTTAAGACATCCTCCCTTATCTTGGCTGTTTCCATGGATATCTTCGCTTTCTCCATCGCTATTTCCAGCTCAAGCTGTCGCCGCTGTGCATCCAAGGCCATTCTATGGCTGCGGCGAGAAGCCTGGCTCCCCATGGTGCTCTTCACATCCACTGGTCGGTGTGGTAGCACGAATCCACGAGGATCAATCAGCACGCTGCCTTCCGGTTCCCCGGGTATCCGCAGTGGTGGCGGCCGTTGATCATGTTGAAGATCGACTTCATCGGGCTCCTTCTGATCCCGATGATCAATGATTCGTCCCTGCGGAAGAGTGGGCACGAGCGATGACGATGGCGGGATCGTTCGTTGCAAGGCCGCCGCCCCGTCCGCATCCACCGACAATTCCAAGTCCGCAGGCACATCTCTCAAGTCGTCTTTAGTGAGCTCAGCTTGCTCCTCCGACAATTTCTTCGCACTCCTCGTTACTCTCGACATGGTAACTTATAAGTGTCTTATCTATCCGGATCTGAAGGACCAAACTGTTGCGTACGGCAATGCACAACAATACGCAACAGTAGAGTTCACGGACAGATGCACACTCAGGCAAGCCCATGAAAACACTAAAGTAACGAGGTATAAACACAATTTAATAACACAAAAACACAACACAAGTTAAGTACCAATGTACTAAACAACACTTCAAGTCAACAAACACAATACACTTTCAAAGAATACACGAAGAAATAATAACACAATCGAGACAATGGAGAAGCTGAACTTTCTATTTGAATTACTACGAATAACACTATGACTTATTATAACGATCTATACGATATACGTGAAGGTAGTATAACATTTCGAGCAATTGTCTAAAAAAACCTAATTTTCATTTTATACCCCTTGGCAATGCTGTAAAGGCGACCCCCAGGCCCTCACTTGGCCTCGGCCTAAAGTTCCCTTTTGAGGTTTCCATTTCCTCTTCATATCTCCTAAACTACTCGATACAATACAGTCCAACTTTGCATAACATAAGCTGACAACAATCTCTATCCGTATAAACAATGCTTTCTTAGGCTACATACCGCCAACATACTAATAAATTCACAAATACATCCAAAAAAGACATATTTTTGTAAAAGTTACACACACATTTCTAATTATTTCCAAAAGTAACAACGTCTACTTATCAAACTTTATTCCACCTAATAGACTTCCCTACGTTCTACAATAAAACAATACCAAACACAAACATTCATTGTACATTGAACCCTAAAAACAGTAAAACCAACAATTCTATAAGCAAATTCACGAACAAAGTGAATACCAACAAAACTAGCTATCGCCCTAAACAAAAAACATGTAAATACTGAGGGCGCTAACAAGCTGGACATACATACAAAGTTACATCAATGACATTATCGTAATTACAGAGCTATTCATTCATTTAACAATTTTCCCTGCTAGAGCAGTAATAGCACACAAGATATCTTTTATCCCTTTCCAACGATTAGAGGAGATCGACAACTGGCGACATATACACTGTCTCACTCTAACGTTAGATATAGTCTAACACACATTCTAAACAATTTCAATAAAATTCAAGTGCAAGTCATTAGCTATTGCTTATTGCATACATATACATATAAGTACAATGCCAAGATAATCGGCTGCCCGTAACAGTACTCTTAGGGATTAGGGATACAGGTCTGGTTAGGCACTCACGCATACGATACACACCACACCTAGGTTTCTTTTACTCTATCTGTGGGCATTAATCTTGATCTTTCGATTGAGATTGTATTGCAAATGTTTTCTCACTCACGGTCTTCTGTCTCTTGCTTCCACCCGGTATCGAAGAGAAAGGTGGAAGGTGGTTTATTGCCTGCGGCCCAGTATCTGTCGAGAACAGCCGTGGGATGTCTCTTTAGGACTGTGAGTGGGGGATGTTGTAGTACAATTTAGCCTGTGAAGATAGAGTGGGGATAGGGAACTATCGGTAACATGGACATAAAAATAAAAAAATAGCTTTGTTATGATTTAGCTAGCTTGGTCGATGACCAAAGTAACGTTATAGGTATAGGGATGTTATTTGTAGGGATTGGTTAGATAATTTCTTATAAATAAGTGAGTTATTTTTACTAGGAAAAAGTAAATGAGATAGACTTGTAGGTAAATCGCTAGAAAACTATAGGATGATAATTTTGAGAATTATCTAGGTTTTAAAAGGTACAATATACGGAAGTTGTTAGGGTATCACGCTAAATTTAAGAATTTACGATTTGTTAGCAATAAATGTTCAATTCATTTTATGTACGTCAGTCCAATAAACTCTTAGTTCAGAGAAATCAAAGCTAGATAAGACGGATACGGATATATTTGTATACTTGGTGTAGAACATAGGTAAAAATACCTAAAATAATAGTATATAGGAGGAAATTAGTTCAAATATTCATTTCAAACATTTTATCAGTTATAGCTGTAGGCATGAACAGACATGAAATGACGTTCTGTGTTAGATGGCGGAATATAACACGGTAAACATAGTAGCATTGTAGGAAATAATAAAGGGACTGTTACTTAGTAGTGTACTAGGTTGAGTAGGGTGTTAGGTTTTATTAGAATACTAATGAAAGTATGTGAATTTTGAGTATTTAAATATAGGTTTCAAAAATATTTTATGTATGATTGAGTAAATTGATTTCCAAATTAAAATTGTTAAAAGTTAGGAAAAGAAATTACAAATCTAGAATTCTGAAAGTGCCTTTTCTTTTTACAAAATTAAGTTCTCTTTAACAAAGTCTTCGGTTTCATTACACCTGTTGGTATAGGCATATAAAAGTATTTTATGTCAATAACAAACGGAAAGAAAGAATGGTTTAATTTTGCCATATAATTCCTTAGTAAATAACAGAATATTTGCAAGTCTAGGGAATCCAATTCACATGTCAGGAAGGCTAAGTTCATAGGAAATTCACTAACTTATATGTACTAAAATCTATAGCTTAAATTGCTAGGGAATGCCACCAGAGTTAATCCGCTGAGGGCAAAGTTTTCTTTATAGTATTTTATGTTACCTGGAAGTATGAACTCAATTAATTAGGTAACTTTGAATCAAAAGATTCTATTCACTTGATGGAAAGGAAGTTGTGGTAAAACCTCAATTTAATGTGATATTTTGAATTAGAAGTTTCCACTCACCTGATGGGAAGTAGATAAATTATAATACTTTATTATTGAAGAATTCAAGCTAGTCCTGAGTAGTCGAAGGATGATTGATTTCAAGAACTAACTACTTAGTACTAGTAAGCAATTGAAATTAACTAAGTAATAAGAATCAAAGGATTCTAACTGCCTGATGGTAGGGCAAGGCGTATTTATAAGTAACTGAGTTGTTCTTATTTTAATGATCAAATTAAAAAGTATTAATTCAAATAATCTAAATATCCTGAAATGGATTATTTTAATCACCAGATGGTAAATGGAAAATGAGATAAGTTAATCTCATGGTACAATTAATTAATTGTCCTAAGTTAATCAAAGGATGTAACTCACCTGATGGAAAAGGTAAATGATGTTACAACTAGGGATTGTTGTTCAGTTATTTCATATAAAAGGGATGACAAAGTCATTAATGGTAACATCTATATTCTGCTTGATATCTAATAGAATATTTGAATAATTTAAATAATTGTTTGTTACTCCAAGAAGTGACCCAAACTTTATGATTTGTCTACTTACTTATTTCTACTGCGATGGCTAGGGTCTTCACTAACTCAGAGGGTTGGTTGTTGTTCCATTAGTGTTACCACGCCGAAGGAAGTAAGCTATGACGGCACTATGGGCAGCAGCTGGTGATTGACCGGATCCATTTATGTAACTACTAGAGGTAGTAAATTTTACACACACGTCTAACCGAGTTGGGGTTACTTCTGTCTTTGTTTAGACTCAATAGTTGCCAAAGTGCAAAATAATATTGGATACCAGGCAGAGTATCATTGTGGTTAAACCCACCTGATAGTAAAGTCAAATGTTTATACAACTAGAGTTTGTTGAAATAAAAGATGCAAGAAGTTCAAATATATTTCTTATGAAAATATTCAGTTTGCATGTTAGATGGCTGATGATGATACAACCAGAGGTTGTTGTTAAGATGGAAGAAGAAGATGACTGTATTCTGCTCGATTTCTAATAATTTATTCTTTTTCGTTTAAGTAACAAATTTCTACTCAAAGAAGTAGTCCAAACTGTGCTATCAATTGAATTCCTTATTTCATCCGCATTGCAATGGGTTTGGTCTTCGCTAACTCAGAGGGTTGGTTGCGGTTTCATTAGTGTTACCACGCTGAAGGAAGTAGGCTATGACGGCACTATGGGCAGCAGCTGGCGATTGACCAGATCTATTTCTCTAACTACTAGAGGTAGTAAAGTATACATACACGTCAAGCCAAGTTGGGGCTACTTCTGTCTCAGTTACAGATGTAATTATAATAATTCTGTCATAGAGCAGATAATTATGTTGGATACCGAGCAGAGTATCGTTGTGGTTCAAACAATTCATATTGAATAACTGCTAGAGGTGGTTATTTGTTATTGAGGCGTTAGTCCTCGCCTTATCAACTCAGAGGGTTGTATATTTCTATCGTTGTGGTTCACACAATTCATATTGAATAACTACTAGAGGTGGTTATTTGTTATTGAGGCGTTAGTCCTCTCCTTATCAACTCAGAGGGTTGTATGTTTCTATCGTTGTGGTTCACACAATTTATATTGATTAACTACTAGAGGTAGTTATTTGTTATTGAGGCGTTAGTCCTCACCTTATCAACTCAGAGGGTTGTATGTTTCATTACACTAGTGTTACGGCTGAAGAGTAGTAAGCCTTGATAACATTATGGGTGCAAACGGATTAATAATTATCCATATTTTGTATAACTACTAGAGGTAGTTATTGTATCTAAAGGAAAATTAAATATCTGATTGACTGAGTTCATGCTACTAAGGTACACAGACTTATTAATTATTCATTTTGTCATAGTGCAAAACCCATAACATTGTATTTTATTGAAATCAAATAATTATCCAGTTACATATTTGTAAATCTAAGTTCTTCTTGTCATGTGCATGTGAACCTTAATGTACAGATTAGAAACATAGGGAATTGGTTTAGGTATGAAGTTAGGAATCGAGTTCTAATTATCATAGGTGGTCTCAATAGATATACAAAGTAGGATTAGGCTCTCTTTATTGATGTTAGTTGTCTTTATTTTTATATTTAGAATCTTTTAACTATTTTGTCTTGATAAAGTGTTGAAGTGAGTTTCTTTGGGCTGCCGTTTCTTCTCACTTCGCTAACACTTCCTGAAACGGCCAGCATACGGGTTCCAAGTGGTAGGAACCTTGTATTAGGTAGTTAAAGTTAAATTTATTAAATTTCTAACTATACAGTAAATTAATTATTAACTTGAGAAAATAATGTCTCAATTTAAAATTAGACTATTCTTACTAAAAGAAATTAATAGCTATGAAGTCTCAAAGAATAGTAAATTTTTCCTTATTATGTTATTTTTAGATAGTTAGGTTAATAAACTTTTGTACCCGGTGGCGTTGGACTGGGGGCTTAGGGGAAGGTGGAGAAGCTCTCCCGCAACTTGAAAGAGTTGCGGTATAAAGCAGTTTATAGATCAGTCATCTGGTTTATACATTGCTTCGCGTTAGATTATTTTATAAATTTTACTCTGAGACTTCATAAGTGATTAACACTTTCACAGCTTCAAACCGATATAATTCGTGCTAACTAAATTGGATGCGGGACACGACAAAGATTCGTGCGCTCTCGAGAAAAGAGTAGTAGCACTGAACGTGTTAAATGTTTTTAAATTCTCAATTCCGAAATAATGGATTCAGTTGTTTTATACTGAATAAAATTTGTTTATTTATTATTAATGAATGATTAAAACTAATAAATTACTCGATTCAAATTAATAAAGATTCCATTCTTATTTTCACTTAAACGTCCCGGAGTTACGTATTACGTTCACGAAGTAGGTTACTTAATCACTAGACGATTCATTGGCCAAGATAATTATCAGATGATTAAGTTGAAGAATATGTTGAGTTCAGTAAGTAAGTTACGCTCAACTATGGAGGGAAAAAAAAATGCTGACGAGGTTCAGATGTTACAATAGACGGAAGCGGGCTATCCTATATCGTCCTAAGCAATAAGGTCTTACTTTCTCATCTTCACATCAATGCTGTTAATTTTGAGGTTTGGCAGCAAATGTTCCTTAAGATTGTGCTTTGTGCTAGTACTCAGATGGACTCAGAAAATGCTCCACTACCAATAATGTAGCTAGGAATCGAACCCGCGATCTACTGATGTTCTACTGATACTGATTGTATCTACCTTTTAATTATTCAACTATCTATCCACTATTCACTCTTTTAAGTAAGTTTTAAGTAAGTAACAAGGTACTCGTAAAACATCTGGCCAGAGAACAAGAAGAAATAAATAATAATAAGCCTGATATAAAAGGCTATCCAAATCGCTTCCATTGTCGATCGATAGAAGTCATTTCAATAATAAAGTTTAACTTCAACACAAAAGACTACTGTACTGTAAGGAAAAATAGAAATTACCAATTGAAAAGTTAAGCGATGGGGTGAGGCCGATACCTAGAAGCGCCTGCTTGTTTTGACGTCAAGTAGATAGATTAATAGTCTTCAATCATATCATAGCCATAGGTACATACTAGTCAAAAACACTACGCAAGCCTACCCAACAAAAGCAGTGAAATTATTTTTCTGACTTAGAAACATGGTGACTGACTTATGTCATTCGTAAAAACGTATAAGAAATTTTTAATATCTTTAACGTTATATTTAAAAAATATATAGCGAAACCATGAATTGTATGATTTTTAAGACGCTATGAATTGAATTTCATGACTACGTTGGACAATGTACCATAATTATATAGAGATCTCTCGGAACCTTAAATACAGGCTTAATCAAACTCCACGATTGAAAGTTTTGATTATCCTTAAAGAAACAACCTTCGGTCTTTTACACTTAAAATTATACCTTTGATTCACATCAAAAATTCTAAATAAACATAATCATAAATAACAGATATTATTGCATAGGACGATAATCTAAATAATAATGAATAATTAATAGCAATGTATTCAATTGAAATCTAGTTTATAAACAAGGTTCCCACTCTTATCTATTTATGGTACCTTCTGTGTAATTATAGTAGTAATATTTATTGCATAGGTATACAAAAAGTTGTTTACTTTGAGGAAAGTTAACAAATTCTCCTCTCATAGATAATTTAGGTATAGGTAATTTTATAATAGTGGGTATACCTACTTTGGGCACAAATAAAACATTAAATTTGAAAACCCATTAGTGCATTGACTAGGAAATGAACTATTTTGAACCCGAGAACTCTGGTTTGGTTAGGTTATCTAATGCTTTTTTGAAAAAAATGTAATTATTACAATAATACATTTATTTAACCAGCTAACATTTTATGATTAATATCAAAGTATCTAGTTACAAATATACTCTAATCTAACCTACGACATATTTTCTGAAAATAAACTTTTTTTAAAGATCTATGTTTGAGAAATCATCTCGTTTTTGGTTTGATCTGCGTCTACATAGATAAATGCGTGGATGTCGCTTTAATTGGTGCCAATAACAACAAAACAAGATTAGTGTTTATTTCTGAACATAGATAATTGATTTACTTAGTTACTATAGTGTTCGATATTCGTTTAATATTTTTGTCAAGTTTTTGACATGGTAACACAGTTCGCACTGTCGGCAAAGGGTTCCCATTCCTTTACATTTATGAGAAGCAAAACGCTTAGTACGTAAAATGGAAAATGTACTACAAAATGGTAGAAGCCCGTACTGCATCTTGTTCACCAAAAATGGAATAGAGCTGATGGAAAGCTCATGCAATTCCTGCTCACATTCCACACAAAGTAGCCTAAAAAACGGCAAGGTTGTGCTTATAGACTAGCCGTTGAAGGTTAGAGGATAAAAAGTACTCGTTACCTATCAATCTTCTGGCACGGTGGTCGATCGAATCCAATATCTCCAGCTGATAAAATGCCAAATCCATCCCCAAGGAGCATACATAGCCTGAGTAAAGCTTGGCATACCTAGCTGTTCCAGGGTGAAGTAACTAACCTTGAAGCCTTATATAGGCCTATAGGCTTTCAAAAGCTGTTTTCGCTTTTGGATTCATATTCAATGTAATGCCTGAAATTGAGATTGCTCGTTAACCCAAGGGTCCAGATGGTCGAAAATTATTACAAGAATATTTCAAAAAGAGTATAGGAGTTAAGCTTGGTGGTGAATAGATACACTTCGAATGCGTTCAACTTGGGTTCCATTTGAAAACCAGGTAAGGTTTTAGGGGTCTTAAATTTTCCTTTTCGTGTATTGTTTTCTGATTATTATATCGTAGCTACGTTAATTTATCGTTAAAACGTGAGTTTATCAAAACAACCAGCAACATAAATAAGAGCTGTTTATCAAGGACAGATACCGACTAAGCAGAAAGCATAGCTGCGTCATCTAATCTTACTAATCTAATCGTAGAGACGATTATTAAATTCTTAAGAATGTGGTAGTGAATATTTCTCAAAACAATGTTTATATTTTAAAATAACTGTAGGTAATATCGATTTTCACGTAAACATAAAAATATTTCTCTTTTTCAGAGTGAGACTAACTTGTGCCTTTTTTAAATTGATCTAGCCTAAATACAATACATACCTAAATACAAACTTTCGATTATTGAATATAATATTTTTACCCGGCCGCGGTTCCGCTCGCAATAGTTTATGGTAACCCCTCGGAAACCACTTGAAGAATCGGGATAAGAGATAGTAAATGTAATTATCCATGCATTCAGACTACTAATTGCGTGCATTCTGAATTTCGTCAGGATTTGCTTGAGGCGATAAGGCATCAAGGGGACAAATAAAGATTTTCCCTTTTATTTTTGTCATACAGATTTACATTTAAATTGCAATAGAATAAACTGTGCATTTTGCTACATGCAGTTCTTGTGTTAGAATGAACTAACACAATTTGCCCTGCGTAAGCGTCAACTATGTGTTTTGCATTGACCTACATATTAATTTACGTACGGTCAGTACATAATAGTGTGATGTTTTTAAACTATTCCCTATTAAAATTATAAATATGTACAACTAGGTATGCCTATTAGTTAGACATAAAGGGAATAAATAAGAACTGCCCCGGAAAATTACACGGGAGCTTCTACTTCTGCTCATCATCTTGACTTGACTGACTCGGTGGCTCAGTGGTTAGCGATCTTGACTACTGATCGGAGAGTCGTGGGTTCGATCCCCACCCGGGAAACATTTTTGTGATGAGCAGATTTGTTTGCTATGTCTGGGTGTATTATAGGTATATCTATATATGTATTTATTTAAATGTATATGTGTATGAATCCTATTTTGGGGCCAGATGAACGTGTGTGATTTGTCCCGAATATTATTATTATTTTTATCTATTCCGAAGGAATCCAATTTTGGTGAATCCTCAATTTTGACTGCCCTTATAAAACAGTTGACTGATTTGTTGTGAACGATTTGTATGAGTACAAAAAAAATTTGAGAATTCAACATGGGTTCCTTTAAGGAAAATTGTTCTGTACAATAAGTAAAACACCTGTAGAAGTTTTACGCGACTACGGCGAAGCAAAATGGGTAATTATTACTTCCTGTATAATGTTACAGCATAAGTTAACAATAAAGGTCGATTATACATCCAGCTGAGCTTAGGTTAAAGCAACTTCAGAATATAAACCATAAAAAGACCATAGTCCGGTTGAAGGGTTCTTACATAATGCATACTTTGGTCACTATATATTGGCCGTAATTATGCCATAACGATCCAACTGACTCAAAATTCAAAATCATTTATTTCTTTACTTTCTTTAGGTACATTAAGCACTCTTAAACGTCCTATCATTTTTCTGGAGGAATATTCCAAATGTCATTATCATTAAAATAATCTACAGACTTAAAGTATCCTCTTGAACAAATACAGCGTTTTATGTTTCTTAAATTTACATTCTGGTAGTTCACACACGTCATTCGGAATTTTGTTATAAAACGTACACACTGCCCCACAAATGATTTTTTCACCTTACTAAGTCTCGAGAAAGCTATGTCAAGATTATTTTTACTTCTCAAATTACGGTTATGTCTGTCACTATTTTTGAAGAACAAGTTTAGATTTTTACGAACGTACATGATATTTTCGTAAATAAACTGACCGGCAACTGTTAGAATATTTATTTCCTTAAATCTATCTCGAAGTGATTCTCGGGATCGTAGTTGGTATATAGCTAGTTTCAATGCCTGCTGCGTGTCCCCACAGTAAAATGCCATTAGACATTATACTGTGAAAGTAACTGAAATATACTAATCTGGCAGTTGTTACATCCGTCAATTGCCTTATTTTCTTGACGGCGTAGGCAGCCGAGCTAAGCCTCCCCGCTAGAGTTGCAATATGTAGGCCCCACTGTAACGTGATATCTATAGTTATGCCGAGAAAAACTGTACTAGGAACAAAATCTAATTCGTTACCATTTAATATTACTTTATTATGAGTCTGTTTAACATCTGGCAAAGAAAACTTGATGCATTTTGTTTTTTTTTCGCATTTAGTAACAGATTATTAGCAGTAAACCAGTCTAGTAACTTAGAGAGAGTGTTGTTCACTTCGTCAATTTCGATTGTCTTTCTACTTACCTTAAAAAGAAGGGAAGTATCATCAGCAAACAACACAATATTTGAAAGGTTTTGCATCATGAATGACAAGTCATTGATGTACTTCAGAAAAAGGAAAGGGCCTAAAATAGATCCTTGTGGCACACCCATTTTCACAGTGAACCCAGAAGAATTAACGTCCTTGACTTGTACCATTTGCATTCTATTATCAAGATAAGATTTAAGGAGACCGAGTGCCCTATCTCTCACGCCGTAATGCTCCAATTTTATGAGTAAGGTTTGATGTTCTACGCAGTCAAAAGCCTTAGATAGATCACAAAATACCCCTATTGCATTTTGTGATTCCTCAAATGCCTCATAAATATTGCGTACTAAAGCAATTCCTGCGTCTATTGTTGAACGCCCTTTGATAAAACAAATTGTTGATTATGCAGGAGATTGTTCATGTTGAAATGCTGAACCATTTGATTTAACATGATTTTTTCAAAAACTTTACTAAGTAGAAAAAAAATATTGACGATTTAAATGCATGTGTAAAGCATCTACTTAAATAAAAAACATTTTGAGTTTGAGTTTTGAGTTTGAGTACAGGAAGCACTGAGATAGGCCTGTAGTTTCCCGGTTCAGTTTTTTTGTCAGATTTATATAAAGGTAGTACTTTACTGTATTTCATAAGATCGGGGAATATACCACTATTAACGCTGGTATTATACAGGCAAGCCAAATATGGTGCCAAAATATGTATTACATTACTGATTAAACTAACTGATAATCCCCAGAGGTCTTCTGTATTTTTTAATTTTAAAGATTTAAAAGTCTTTACAACAACATTTGGCTCAATTTCTTTAAAAGTAAATACTGAAGAACATGACATAACGTTTTCCTCTAATAAAATTTGAGCTTGTACGGGCGAAGAATTAAGGGCTTCAGTCGTTTTTACGGGTATGTTAGTGAATTTTTTTTCAAATTCTTTAGCTATTACAGAATGATCTGTAAATTTACCATGATCTGTGTCTAGTACATAATCTTGTTCGGGACTTTTTATTTTTCCTGTTTCTCTATTAATAATATTCCATACAGTTTTTACTTTATTTGTAGATAATTTTATTTTTCTAGCTATATGATTAGATTTAGCAGTTAAACATACCCTCTTAAAATTTTTTGAATAATTCTTAACGTAGTTAATAAAATTCTAATCAAACACGTAAGTCTTTTTGTCATAAAGTTCAAATAGTTTTTCTCTGCTTTTGCGAATTCCAACAGTTGCCCAGTCACGTTAATCGTTATAGAATTTTGTTTAAAAATGTTTTTATATTATCTATAACGGTAAAAATATCGTTATAAAATCGATTTACTTCTAATGTACATGTGTCTGGTATTGGCAAGTTTTCGTCAAGTTTATCTCTAAATCTCTCTATCCTACTAGCTGTGACAGGCCTTGTTTGCAATTTAATTACTTCTTTTAGTTTTTGTACAGGAAAACTAACTATTTGATCACTGTGATCCGACTTTAAACAATTTAAAACTTTTTTTATCATAAAAATGGCAATTACAGAAAACGTTATCAATACATGTAGCGCTAGACTCCGTTATCCTAGTTGGTTCTAAGAATATGTACTGTAAATCAAAAGATTTGAAGAGGCAAATTAACCTAGTCGAAAGAGATTTCTTTTCAAGCAAATCTACTTGGAATCACCACAGATGATAATGTATTTATTTGTTTTAATTAAAATCTCTAATGCATCTTCCATTACCTTCTCAAAGTCTGTGACTTCTAAGTAAGTAAGGGATATTGTACTTTAAGTCACTGATATAATGTACATTATCCCTTACTTACTTTAAAGTCAGTTGGATAGTTATGGCATAACTACGGCCTATTTATCTCAGAATAAACCGCCAAACTTGATTTTCGTTACCGAAACAGTGTGTGACGAAACCCAGTATAGCAGTCAATGTACTGATAAGATAACCCGTCCCGGGTTACAGATACCCACTTTTCGTCAGATGGTCCTTTAAGGCGCGAAGTACACTCAATCTGAGCAGGTTGATGCATGACAGTATAATATCGACCGTAACGCCCTACTCATTTTAAGTTCAGATCAGTGTGGGTACCATCGCGGCGGCGGCGGTTACGTCAAGGCCGAACGCAAAATTCTCGAGATTTCGATGTTTTTATTACTTTTTTTGGCTTTCAAATAAGTTTAAAAAAATTCGTTCAAGATAAATTGAAGGTATTAAAATGGCCGATTTTTATGTGTTGGTTTCAACATAAACAAATATTGTGTTTCCGAGAGAATTTGCAATTAATGCAAAATACAGGGTCTACAGGTTTTTTTTTTTTTCATCAAAATTTTTGTGATTTTTATGATTCTATTCAATACAATTTGTTTTTCATTGTTTGAAGTATGTTATATATTTTTTCCATGGTGATAGGTTTAACCATTATTTCAAGAATTTGAATTGAATATTGCGATTTGGCTATACTTAGCGCCTTAATCTTTAACCTTACACAGCAAATAAATAAAATTAAATAAACTACTAGGATGTATCGTAGTATGTATATTATACCAAATAACTAAAAACTTTAGACAGTAATCTTGTATCAATCATTGCTATGCACAAAAAGAATCGTTTACTTCACAATGGTGACTCGGTCCTCCTAAATTAAGGCTTAATTTCAGATTCGAATCCCACCAAGATACCAACATACGTACATCAAATTTATAAATTTAGGTTGTAAAAAAATACCTCATGGAAACTTGTTCGTGCTTGCTTCGTTGGCAACGTGCTTCTACAATAGTTCTCATACTGACAAACTTTCCCCAACGAACACAAACGATTCTACTTCCCATACGATGTTGGCCAATTGTATAAAATTGGCTGATTTGTAAAATGTCAAAACAAATTAGATAGAGATACCTACATTTATTTAACAGACAGTAAACAACACAAAACAAATTACAACAAGGAAAAAAAGAGAAAAAAAGCACAGAAATTGCGCATTTTGTATGGGTTCCTTGTATAAAGCAAATGAAAAAATGTGACTATGTGCAACTAGGGATGTTCCGATACCCACAAGGTATCGATACCTACTCATATAAGTAGTACTCAAATCATTTTTCGATACTACTCATATGAGTACCCCTAAAGTATCGATACTTACTCATTTCGATAATTTTTAGTTTTTTTAATATTTTAAGACATTAGTCCCATAATATTAAAAAAACTAAAAATTATCGATATGAGTAAGTATCGATACTTATATTAGGAAAATATGCTTGGGAGTAGTTGTTATTCAGAGGTATTAAGCTAATCATGTTTTATTAATTGCGATCATATTAATTAAAGAACTCGGAAAAACAGTAATTGCTCCAGGTATTTTGGGGACAATCTGATCCTTGCTTCCGACATCGTTGCTCCGGCTTTGGGAAATAAGCACTCACTTGGAACCGAATGTTGCGACGACAATTAAATATTGTAGGGCAGATTTGTACAAGTAAGGAAATATAAATTGAATTTCATCCCATTCCGTAAATGGGTTGCTTTTAAGGGATATTAAAGAGAAACTTCATCACCCTGGTACAGTTTCTTTTTCTTTTTGTGTCCGTGTGCTGATCCTTATGATATTTCCAAAAATCATATTCGGGTTCAGTCTGATGCGATTCGATACCAAGTACTTTCGTTTCGATACAGAGTAAGTATCGCAAGAGTGATTCGATGCTAAAAATACTTGGTATGGAAACAAAAGTATCGAGAGTACTTACTCGTATTTACTTGTATCGGAATATCCCTATGTGCAACACAATGCAACTGCCGTCGATCCCTTAGGAAAGTTCGGTTAATTTTTCTACATGTTAGGAAGTAACAGCAAGCAAGAAACAGAAGTTTAACTACAATAGTGCTATACTGATTTAAGTAGTACAAGTAAATTTCAAAAGTTTTTTTAGTATATCCTATTGTATATACATCCTATCCTATCCTATGTATATCCTATTGTACTAAGGCTGGTACAAACTGTAACACCGGTTAACCCTTGCTATTGAACTATGCGACTCAGTTTTTACCCTGTGCACCGTTCAAGACCACTCCTCGTACTTACATATAAGCCAGATTTTTCAAATATACAGAGTGTAACAGAAAGGTGTGACAATACTTCAAGGTTGGCTTTTACCCATCAAACTGAACAACTTTTGTTCTACAACTTTGTTGAAATCGCAAAATTTTTTTTGGACTTTTCATACAAATCGATCAGCTGGCGAACCAAGTTTGTATGAAAAGTCCAACAATTTTTTTGCGATTTCAACAAAGTTGTAGAACAAAAGTTGTTCAGTTTGATGGGTAAAAGCCAACCTTGAAGTATTGTCACACCTTTCTGTTACACCCTGTATATTAGTATTTTTTATTTTTGTAATATTATATCATGTGTAGCTTATTATAGCTTACCATCTGGCAGGTCCGTGCCCAAGACGTCCAGCTTCTGTCCACTCGTAAAGCCGTATTCTATCTCCAGCTTATGTGGCACGGTATTTGTTGCCATCTCACTCGCTGAAATATAATACTGGAATATAGTTATTGCAAAATTTCACAGAGCATTCGTTCGTTTTCTAGGTCGCAGGCAAAGAGTCCCGCCCGTTCCAGGTTTTCGAAAACCATTCGACCACAGAACGACTCCTCTGAAAACTAACCCTAGAATGAAACGAAACCAAAAAAAAAAGTTTGCCCAAGTGATGGAGTACTTCCGCGATCCCTGGTTGTGAGATTTATGTGATGCGGTAGTACCTTCTGTACTGGAATGATGCAGCATACATGACCTGACCTATTCTGACTTATGCCTAGCGAATCAATACCTTCAGTGACGCTGTTGACGTGATTCTGCAACACCTGCTGCGGTGACGGAAAACGTGTGGACCAGGCACTTGGAGTGTACTCGCGCTCCAGGTCCATGGATTCCGTGATGAGAGACATTTTGCCCGGAGATGGTGGACCCTGCGAACGGATAAGGAGATTGTTATAATACTGAGATTATGTACTTATACTATTTTTCTTATTTACAAAATCAAAATACCTATGTTTATTCAAAGTAGGCAGCTTTCTACACTTTACGAAGGTTACTTTATTAGTATACTTAATACGCAGTTCCTACCACTTAGTTTGATAAGATAAAATATTTTTGCTGTTTGACATTAAAGAAATGCTTCATTCAGTTTTCGTGCATTGTGGGACCAAAAATTAAAAACTTCAAAATTCAAAGTTCCGTCTTTGTGGAATTTATACATACATAATATGTATCTATAACAGAGCCTATATTAAACGTTTCGAAACTGTTAGCGAAGCGAGAAGAAACATCGAGCTCAAAAGAAACTCCTTTAAAATAGTAATAATTTACATAAAATCTCGTTATCATTGTTTAGTACTGACTGGTTTAATTGGGGATGTAATGCCTTTGATACAGCAATTAAACATTTATATAAAAGGTGAACAATACCTACCACAAAAAATAAAAATAAAAACCAATACGTTTTCAGTTGTTTTGCAATAGATGACCATAAAAGTATTGTATCTGAAAGAGATTTTATTTCTGACTGATCCTAAACAGATATTTGTTTTCAATATTATATTTACACAGCATATACCTAATAATATCGTTCATAATACAGCTGGTAATTAGCACTAGGACAAACATACTACACAGAGAATAAAATACCTACAATGCTTTTCAATATTTAGGTTTTACCTTTTCATTGTTTTCTTGCAATATTTGGTATTTCGAGCGAAAAACTTTTGCACATGATTTCACAATTTTTTTCACTAGCACTTTCATATTTTTTACATAAAACACTCACTTAAACTCTCAAATACATAAAATATAACTGTACTGTAATTGTAACATAACACACAACCTAATTGTGTTTTTTTAAATAATACAGTTTATGTCATCACATCAAACCGATTATTATAGTAAGCATATTGCACTGTCAGGCAATTATGCAGGTAGGTGTGAATGCACACAAACTCGTTCACAATTAAATGTGCATGTACCTAGTGGAAAACCGGCTAAGGCTGTATTGGATTCGTTTTGTCACTACGTACATTCACTAATGCGGCTATCTTCGTAGGTGGCTATTCGCAAAATTATCACTTACGAAAATTACAGTTTTTTAAATAACCAACTTATTTATTATCAGATTTTTTATCATTTCCTGTTATCTAAGTCATGTTTTCGCGGTTAAAAATATTTTCATGATCTTACATTATCAATGTCTATAGCAATTTAGATTCTTAGTGACATTAAGTATACCTATATTTTATGCCTGAGAGCCTAAACGGATGGTAACGTTTTTCGTAGATATAATCGTTACCGGCTGCGTTCAAAACGCCTTCATGGATTTAGGGTACGAGTGGCCGTAACTTAGGTCTTGATTCCATCTTCTTCTTCTGGTGCCATGCTCCAGTCCAATGTCTTGATTCCATGACTGACAAAAATTGGTTAGAGTACTGTTATTAAATATAATGTTAGTACGTGTCCTTCACATCAATAGAATGTAACTTATCAAAGATTATATTGGCTTTTATTTTAAAAATTACGTTGGTTTCTTTTAAACTTGACTTTATTAACTAAAAATATTTGTCTATGCTAATAATCCCAAAACTTTGATTGATTTTTTTTTTATCAGTTATCATTTATAACTAACATAGTCTATAAGCCACATTGTTACTAACATTTATGGACCTAGGAGTCGGAAAATAAATAAATTGAAATTGAAAGTACAGGTACAAATATTTATTATTTTACCGAAATTTTGTACACAAACAAATGTAAAAGCATGTGGTCCCGTTACTAACTACTTTCTAAAGCACATAAAAGTAATCCAACTTATTTATATAATCTAATTTATTTGCATGGAATAGAATACAAATGAAAATATTCGTTTCGTGGCTAGTGAAATGTTTATGATTGAGTAGGGTTGAGTTAGGGCCGAGATTAGGGTCCCTAATACTTATTGAGGACCCACCTTATTTTATATAAGTATGTAGTCAGACCTGCGACATATCTTTGAGGCCACGGATTGGAAATTAATATACGTTAAAATTAACCCAGATTATCGTACCGGGTGTTATAACACCGCTGAAACGTAATTAAATTAATACTTACTTTTGACATCGTAAGCAAAGTATAACGAAAATTTGATATGTTATTTTCACTTAAAACATGTCTAGCTTGATTTAACTGTACATATCAAAAAGTAACTATTGTTCATATTGCGGTTTTATTGTGTCTGAAAATAACATTACAAAATTATTCAGTAACGTTGACAAAACTTTATGTCAAAAATAGCTGTTTATGTTTAGAAATTGTTTGGCACTATTTTTGTGCACTCATGCTATTTAAATATAAAATTAAGTCTTTTATAATTTTCGACGCAAACTATTTTGCTATGAAATAAATAAATATGAATATGAATATGAATGAATATTACACTTTAGAACTGTGACCTGTGACCTCGGAAAGTATACAAAATAAAGAAATTGTTTATAAATTGCATACAGAAGTTATCAGGATATCTTTCTATCGAGTATTATCAGTAAGATGTATCACCGGCAATGCAATATTTTATGACTGACGTAACAGATGAAGATTTGGAATCTAAAGATTTTGTGGGTGCAAACGTTCTTCAAGGTTTTATCTTTACTTGCAATTTAAATAGATATTTAAAATCAAAATTTTTGTAAAGCTATTTAACACGCTTTTTTCAGGTTCTCAATAGAAAACTTAATCTGAAATAGCATACCACACACAAGTCTGCTGACGACAAAGACAACATAACGTTGCCTAATCTTGCTGTCTATGGATGTGGTGAATCTGATCTATGAGACAATATCTAAAGATACCCAAGTTTTCAAACACTACATTATAGCTTTTCTTGTATAACTAGTAGGTATACACTTGGTTTGTCAGGCATTTGATACACTTGGTTTGTCAAAAAACTTATAATAATTTTGTAGGAATTAGCGTGATCCTATGGTGCTATCCACATTTAATTAGTCAGGATTCAAAACATAAATATTTCTTTTTATAACGGGGTCGAAGTATCAATAAAGAAGAAGAACAAGAATCAAGAAATGGAAAGTTTGTACCAATGATCATGTCATAATGTCTTCTGAATAAAACAAAATCACAGATGCGGTTTGCCTTGGAGGGAGGAAAGGTGGTGTTGTCATCATTTTAGCAGACTCGGTTTGACTTTTCAGCTTAAGTTTCAGTTGAGAGTCTAAGAATAATCATATAAAAACGTTTATAGTTATTTGTTATTTAAGTATGTTATAATGAAATATATTATAATCAGGCTTCTAGGCTGGTTAAGCTTAGAAGGTTGCTCAGGCCTTTACTTCAAATTCACCAAAGACTCTTGAAATCGAAGTGAAAAATTATAGTTTTCTCTGAAAATGTGATGGTCCTCTACTCGGAAAAATTTATAATGATTATCTCCTCAAATTCATGAATGTTTCATTCATTTTCAGCATTTCAAGGCTTCGATATATGTTTTATATTTAAGTGAGATAGACGTCCATTATCCTACCAGGTGTTATAACATCACTCATTTCCGGCTTAAATTGGATTATTTTATTATTTTTCATATTTTTCTGGGATACTTTACCATGTATACGTAAACATATTAAAAAATCCCCGCGAATTATGACGTAAAATAGTTTCAGGACTATCTACCTTAAAATTTCAAACGCACTTTTTTAATACCTGTATTTATTAAACAACTGTGTCATTAATATTATAACTTATAATTAATATAATTAACTGTGTCATTAATCTGTGTTTGGATACACTAACTTTATTTCAAGTTATTTGTCGCATTTCAATCAATACATCAATCAAATATTCTTTATTGCACAGAGATATAATACATGATCGCATTTATTTTTTTAATTGTTATTTTATCGGATACAGTCTGGTGGGAAATAATGCCCCTGTATACGATTAAAGGTTACACATATTACAGTCATTATTTCTTATTAAACAGGTGTATGTCATAATACAGTCAATGAGTTTAAGTCTCGTCCCTCTAGGTAGTATTATCTCGTACTCATTAAGTAAGTTTATCCGACTATTTAAGGTTACTTACATATTTTTTCCAATACAGTATTCGTGAACACTAATGATAACTGTTGATATTGAATGTACATAAGCAACTTTACATAACCTATCCTAAATTATGTCTTTAATTACAGTAATAAGTAATAACATATTATAGCTGAATGATGTAAGATAAAAGTTTATTCGACTCATATATGATATGTATCATCATGACACGCATTTAACAACAGCGCAGTTATCAGTAAAGATTAAAGACACAATTCGTATGAGGTAAAGTAAATAAAGATAACTATCACGTTTAACTAAAACAAACGAAAACAATAATTCCTCAGTGTTCTGCGAGTACATTTATAGATTTACATTTATAAAGTAACTAAGTACCTCATTATGTTTTACCGCTTTTTATAGTTTTTTTATAGAATTTTGTTTATTTAGAATCAAAAAATTAAACCAAGAATCAATTAAAAATATTTTGTTTATATTATACTAAAAAGGCTTCTGGTCAGCATTTGTTAAATTGAAAGATAAAGTCAAAAAAATAATATTTCAGGAAAAATGAATCAAACGTTTAAATGTAGTGAGAGTAGTTATACAGGGATACTGGTAATTCGACGCGAATATTTTAAGGGCTTATAGAGGAGGTCATTAGCAATCAATTTAACCCTATAATGTATTATGCAAAAGTGAACCGTTGCCGAGATAATTTTTTTTTTTGAAAAGTCACCTTAAAAACTCATAAATGTTTTTTTTTTAATGGATAACGTAGAAGACATGTTGTTACTTTATAATCAGTAGTAAAATAAAAAATATGTATAAATATTCTGAAGTTACAGCATAAAATAACAAAAACTTCAAAATATTTTTTACAATTTATTGAACAAAATAGAGGATTTTCTAAAAAAAAATACCTGTACATTAAGCGTGCAGATTTTATTAAAAATATCTTCGTCTTATTAGCTCTCTAAAAAGGTATAACAATCTTGCCTAAAATAAATAAAAACAAACAAAAACTTATTAAAACATAAAACAGAATGGGGTCGAGTTAATTTGATCCATTTTAACCCCACTAAGACAGGTTTGCGCGTTCACTGCCAAAAAAAACCCAATTGTCGTATCACCTCGTTTTGAGGACACTCCCCTAAATGCCTCAGCTAGTATCGGAATCCTTGGTGTCGACATATCGAATGAAGTCCAGTTCCGTGGTCATCTAGAGAGTAAAGCTAAATTAGCCTCGAAGAAGCTTGGTGTGCTCAATAGATCGAGACAGTATTTCACTGCGGCCCATCGCCTGCAACTTTATAAGGCGCAGGTTCGGCCTCATATGGAATTCTGTTCTCATCTCTGGGCAGGGGCAGTACCGGTACCTTTCGGGTACCCATTCGGGGACAAGCTCGTTGGGGCAAACAGGAAAAACTGTGTTAGAGAACATCTTTTATTGTATTTTACCTTAAAAAGAGACTGTTCAGTTCAAAGTTACACTTATCTGATTTTCATAGTTTTAACATATTTTAATAAGTTTTTGTTTCTTTTTATTTATTTTAGGCGACGTTGTTATACCTTTTTAGAAAGCTAATAAGACGTAGATATTTTTAATGAATCTGCACGCTTAATGTATAGGTAATTTTTTCTGGAAAATCTCTATTTCGTTCAACAATTTGTAAAAAATATGTTGAAGTTTTTGTTATTTTATACTGTAAGTAACTTCAAAATATTTATACATATTTTTTTTATTTTACTACTGATTATAAAGAAACAGCAGGGCTTCTACGTTATCCATAAAAAAAAACTAATAGTTATATTTTTATGATTTTCTTTTTTATGATTTTTTTTTTTTCTTTTTTTTATGATTTTTTTTTATTATCCGGAGACTTAAAAAAAAAAAACTCGTAAATGGTTCACTTTTGCATTTAATACATATAAATTGATTGTTAATGACCTCCTCTATAAGCCCTTAAAATATTCGCGTCGAATTACCAGTAACCCTGTATTGTATAGTTTGTCCTGCTGGAAGCACTACGAACGGTACTAACTATCAATACTGGAGTGGAGTCACACTTTAAAAAAACGTCAACGCAGAAAAACAAATTGGTAAAATGACAGTACTTCTTAAAAAAACTTAATAATAATAACTCTTAATTTGCCTTTAATTAAACATTGTATTCAAATATGTACAAAATATTGATAGCTCTCATGTTTAGCTAAAGTAAACATGTAAATATTGTTAGTAAGTATATGGTAGAAATAAATCGCGCAATCTACCAGATGCGATCCCGCGAGTCGTTGAGGAATATGTTGAACACAATTTTAATCTAAGAAATATTAATAACATAGATGTTGCCTATTTATGGGGCAGTGTGTAAAATTCTATAACAAAATACCCGAAAATGTGACTAGTTTGCCAGAAAACAAATTCAAATTGCATGTGAATAATTGTTTATGCTCTAAAGGGTATTACAAAATACTAGATTATGTAAATGACAATGATATATGGACATGTATAGATCCTCCAGCTCACAATTTTATTGTTAACATGAATTGTAATAGAATTTAAGATTTTATTTAAAAAATGTGTTGAAGCGAGTTTCTTTCGGGCTCGACGTTTCTTCTCGCTTCGCAAACACTTCCCGAAACGTTGAGTGTACAAGTCCCGCGTGGTAGGGACTTTGTGCTAGGTAGAAAAAAATATTGACGATTTAAAAGCATATGTAAAGCATCTACTTAAATAAAAAACATTTTGAGTTTTGAGTTGAGTTTGAGTTAAAATATTATTACAAGATTACAAGAAGTCGTGCATTAATTTCAATATTATTAAAAAAATCAAAATTTAATTTAGTAGATTCATTTCAAAAAAAAATTGATGTCCTAATTCTACATAGATGTCAAGTCAATAGCATAAAAAGTAAATGTCAGTTTAGGGTGACTTTAAATTAGTTCTTGTTACGAAAGGTAGTGTACTCATGATAATAAACATAGACAAACTTTAGACATAGACAAACTTTCCCTAAGGAACCTATAGACAAATCTCAAAAAAGTTTTGGACTCCATACAAATTGATCAACTGACAGGCCAAATTAGTGTGAAGAGTCCAACATTTTTTTTGCGATTTGATTATGGGTTCCTTAATAAGGAAAGTTGCTTGTTATCAGGAGCACATGCATAGCCTTTCGTATCAAGAACTAATATAAAGTCACCTTATAGATTTTTTAGAAGTACCTAGCCCCACAAAAAGTACTAACATCAACAAGAAATGCATGTTGTAACAACTATGTACCAGCTAGCAAGAAATAATCCTAGATGGATTTTTGCTCAAACATTTTTTTCTAACTAGGTTGTGTGCGATGTTATTTCCTAATATAATTTAAAGGAATTAAAAGGGCTTTTGATATGAGCTATTCTAATAATTCGGTAGTTGACTGCTAGTTATTTGAGTTACTTTTTATTAAATGTTATTAAATGTCAAAAACGAAATTTTTATAGATAAAAAATTGAAAATGTAATGAAAATCCAAGCGAATATGTTTTTCTGCAGTTTAAAAAAAACACTACTTTGTGGAACAATATTTCATAATTTATTTTTGATGCAGGCAACTCGCGGATTGACCTATAAATTTCATCTGTTATCGTGTGGCACAATTTACTGTGCTATCACAAGGGAGAAACTAGAGTTATCTGATGTTGCACTTAAAATCACCCGCGGTCATGTGTGGGATAATTAGAGTCTCACCTATATACAGATGTAAGCAAAAAATGTTCGTAAGTTTCGAAAACCTTATTGATACATGGATTGTCCGCATGGCAGCTGTCATGGAGGAGCTCCTTCAGCTCATAAATATATTGATGACATACATTAAAATAAAAATTCACAGTAATAATTAAGTTACGTTAACAACTCAGAGCGTCCGGGCACTTCCCATACCTCGGGAAGGTAAGGCCATACTCCACACACGGGGGCCAAGTCCGGATTGGTGGAGGTTGTGGGGCTAGTGGCCAACCTTAGTGTACCTGACAGACAGACGGATAGAGGCTTAGTAATAGGGTCCCGTTGGCCTTTGGGTACGGAACCAAAAAAATATATATTTTATTTCATGTATTAGTGTGAACGGGAATTGCTTAAAATATGTAATGCCATCCATGTCCTGAGCAAAATATTGCTGAATAACATTAAAACACTATATCACCACTATAGGTAACCATTGGTACATAGTTGCTACTTCCATTTGACTGTTCCTAATCCGTAAGAGACTAAGGCTGCTTTTCCACCAGAGATGTCCGAGGAAACGGAGCGGTGTGCGAGGAAAAAATCTACCAATAGAATCGCTTCATTTTCCTAGCCTCGCTTAAGCACAGCGCAGGTGGAAAAGGGTTTTTAGCGAAGCGAGGTCTTTTGTACTAAGAAATGTGTGCGAGGGATGTGTTGCGATAAATACTAGATAAATACGCGAGGATTCGTACGAGACATTTTCCTCGCAAATGTTTGATGGAAACCTCCACACATTTCCACAGCACAGCTACACATCCTCGTACGACACATTTTCCTCGCACATCTCTGGTGGAAAAGCAGCCTTATGCGGGCGGTTGTAATGGTTGAAATTGATACTTATCGATCGACTGACCATCAGTTTTAGCACCACCGTTTCCTGACAAAACTCAAGAGGCCTACAATTTAGAACAGAGTAATAAACACTTGGCAAGAGAAACTAAGAAAGAAAATTCTGTTTTTTATGAGGAAAGAAAACATTCTGTACCTATTTTCTATCAAGCTCATGACATTATGGTACAAACAATTTATGTAAATTCAGACTGTATCGACCTTGACATAGAGTAGATTTTATAGATACTTCCCAAAGTGTGATAATTTCCTTCCAGTGTTTTTATAATCCACAAATGGTAAACCCTTGGCATTACCTCACCCAATGGTAAATAATGACGATGCCGAAAGATGAAGGGCTTACCACGATTTCCGTACGCAATTGGGAACTAGCTGTCTTCATGCCAGTACACATCAATATTAACAATCACGTTGGGCGGCAAGACGTAGATGAGATGATGGTAGATCGCCATGTGGATTGTGAAGTCAGAAAATGCCCTACCACCTACCATCCTACCAAACGAGTCCTACAAAGTTAGACCCGGCCGGGAATCGAGCCCGCAACCTCCCAATGTAAAGCGAACGAACTGCTACCACCCAACCATCGACAAAAGAGGCGATCAAAAGTGTTTTTTTTTACTGTGATGTTGGTCTTCTTAGCGTAGACCAATATAACTTCTTAAGTCCTCTCTTTTTCTCATTAACTCATCATTCATTCATCTTATCAACTAGCTTTTGACATTAAGTAGGTAATTTAAATGTGGCAGAGCCGCTGCCGTCTTATCTGGTGATAGAATATATAATTATTGTGCCCAATGTACCGAAATCGAATTTATATTTAATATTGGCTACTAAAACGTCAACAATCCGAAGCTAACAAGATTTTCTCCCAATCAAGTACCTACCTGTACCACTTAAGTGTGTGAAGTTTTATAGTTCGTTAGTGTCGTACATTCCTGACTTGCACCTATAAATGTTATATCTAACAAAATAAAAGTAACTCACCTTAAGATAATTCTTCCAATTCGAGCTCTATCTACTAGTTGATAAAAACGACTCGTTGAAGGTCGGGTGACTATGATTCAACTTGTTTGTAAACAAAGCCGGTCCTTCCAGCCAGCGGCGCGTGGTGCGTATGCGCAAGTGGCTACACCGGACGGGGGCCGACTGCCTACTGCGACACTAACTGAACTGACTGATACAAATGATCAACTGAACTAAAAATAGCTGTAAATAGCTTGCACAGAACCGCACTCTACGAAGGTAGAACCCTGACTCGACTCGCCTGTCTCTACTCTTCCTAATGCCTCGTTTACACGAGTAAGTCGGGTACCTAATACACCGTATTTAGTATCGATTAGATACATTGCTTGTTTTCATTGGAAACGTTGATAAATTGTGCAACATTTAACAAACGTTCAACGACTGTGTAAACGATTTAAAGAGTAATTGAGTGACGTTCCTTCCCGGCTCCAGTGAGTGGACAGTAAAGTCTTGGATATCTTACGATTGAAGTTAGACATTGTCATGAATTCTAGTCTATTCTATTCTAGGAGGATTTAGGAGGATTTCTATTGCTATACCAATGCTAACACGGATATTCCATCGTTATTTAACACATTCTCGTGAGCTAGGTACTGTACTACAGTTACAATCAATAGGACATCAGCGATCTCTTCATCTTTATTACAATATTTTAATAAACTAAAATATAGTGATGAAATAATTACATTAAATAATTTAATAACTTTTAATTAAATTTCAATAATTGTAATTGTGATTTTCATTGGCAATTATTTTAAGAAATATTTGTAATCGTTATTGTAATTGTTAACCTATAATTGTTTCATCACTACTAATATACATATACTAGTTACAAGAAAAGTACTTATAATGACTCGTGAAAACCAGGCATATGTGCTATGTAGTGTAATAAACTTATCTAATTCCTTATTCCTTTATCTAATTATAGTTCAGTCAGACAAACTGGGACTTACTGTGTCAGAGCGCTGCGGTCGTCGCGCCTCGCAGTCACTGCCCGGCCGTCCTTTTGTTCGCTTCACATGCATGGGTTAAGATCGAGCCAGTTTTATCACTGGAAAAGCTTTAGGTGTGAGGTTGTTTTTAAAATGTACTTGATATGCTTTTGTTTTTGTTTGTTTTTCAATTCTATTGAATCCACAAAACCTACAAAATACAGAAAATAACATAAAATATAGCAAACGTAGACTTATTTATTTCGGGATCTCTTCCAGTCAACCTTATTTTTGTATTATTGTATTAGTAACGTTTGCATAATTAAAGTGTAGTTCGGTGTTAATCTATAAGTAAAAAAAGAATGGTGCACGTGATGAATCCCTTAATGAACTTTATAACCTTTTTGTTATCACGGATCCCTTCAATAGAGGTAATCCTCTTCGTCTGTTTATTAAGTTGGTCTGACGCGTAATTAGAGGTAGCTAGAGGGTTAAAGGACAGGTCTGCTCTCCGAAAAAAACATTGTTACTAGGATACATCCTTATTTAATAGGTACATTCGTAAATTAAACAGCGACTTCTCATAAACTTTGGCCACAGAGTTTTGATGGCGCCTTTATAATAGCTTTTCATTTTTAGGGGGGAAAAGGAATCCTTATAGGATCACTTTGTTGTCCGTCTGTCCATCTGTCTGTCTGTCTGTCTGTCAAGACCCTTTTTCTTAGGAACGTGTAGACTTATCAAGTTGAAAGGACACGTTTCATTTTGTGCCTGGACATGTACGTATTACGAAAAATATTGAAAAATATAGGCTTTCTAGGAAAAATAATGAAAATAATATTAGAAGCAGGGTTGCGTGGTTCAAGCATAATACACTTTTCACACTTTTACAACAGCACTTTTTACAATATAAATGGTAACACTGAAGCTTGCAATAATAGGTCACGTTCAGAAATTACGTCTTCGTCCACATATTCCTCAGATGCTTTCTCTGACTCTGACTGACTGAACACCCTTCTGTTCTGACTTCTGACATTGGTGAACGTTTTTTAAAATCTGCAGATATGCCTTGCCTCTTTTACAGGCATAACAGCTGGTTTTTGAGTTACTTGTCGAACAACTAAATTATTAATTTCAATGGTATGTACAAAATCTAGTTTCTGAAAGTAAAATGCTCAAAATTGCGCTCGCTCCGCCTTTATGTGTTGCGATTGTTAAATCTGAGAAACTAGATGAACCTCACAACGAAGGTAAATCTAAGGAAATGTACAATTAGAAAAGACTATGTTTCTAATGACTTATTTATGATGTTTAGTATACAGACCAGGTCCAAGCTCCATAGTCCCGTGAAACGTCTCCTTTATATCAAATACTCAGGCCTGCAATCCCTTGAAGCTGTGAAAAACTCAAACTTCTATGCCAACGCCATCGAGAGATACCGCCGTTTATACCATATGCTTGGACACTCGCGTGGGAATCAAAACGGATAATTGTAGAACATTCTGTATCTGTTCGCTCTGGGTTTTTTTTTCATACTTTGTGAGCATTGTCCTTTGTAGTTACATCACATTTTTTTGTGATGTAACTAAAATGTATGGTTTTCGGAATTTTTCCTTTATTTGTGCTATAAGCATTGCTCGTAGCCAAATTTCATGATTCTAGGTCAACGGGAAGTACCCTATAGGTTTTGATTCCCATGCGAGTGTCCAAATATGTGGCATAAACGGCCGTATCTCTTGATTGCGTTGACATAGAAGTTTGATTTTTTCACAGCTTCAAGGGATTGCAGGCCTAAGACTTTTATAGAATTCAAGACAACTGTGATCATAATCACAGTTGTCGTCATATTTTATGTTGTCGTAATTTATACGGAACCCTCGGTGCGCGAGTCTGACCCGCACTTGGCCGGTTGTTTATTTAAGTAATTATTTTTTTTTCTCTTAGCTATTTGGCGACTTTTTCAATTAATTAACAACAATCTATTACAGATAGTCACACAAATGTTTGTTCTGGGTGGGAGTTGAAGCCGGGAGCCTCGGCCTAGCAACCAGAAGCAATAACCACTACAGAACAGTCAGTCATGACATGAAGTAAATATCATATCTCCTGATCTCACCTTTGTCACACCAGGTTTTTCAAAAACTTTACCTTATGTAATAGAAAATACATGTTGCCATGAAACGTACAAATAATCATAACTTCCTCTTATTTTAGCGATTTTAATATCAAATATGTTTCCTAAAAGGATAGTTGTGTAACGCGCGCAAAAATTATTTCATCACACGGGACTTCACGGGGAAGATTGCGTCAGGAACAGTCGAGTCCAGTTGATAAGGGTACGCTTACATGGATGTTTTCCTTATTTTTGGGCGATTTTAAGTATACTTAAGTGAGTGAGTTCATTTAAATGAACAAGATTGAAAACCAACAAAGCGTTTACCTTGGGCTCAACTTAGTGGAAGTGAAAACTCATCAATAGTCTGTAACTAGGTATACCTGATTTAGGACTTGGTGTACCATACTGTCGAACATTCCGTATACGTGCGTGTACTCAATTACTCATCAGACATCCTAATTAGAATTCCCCATTTCTTCCAAAGAAGTACTTATTTCGTAAATATAACTGGCTCTAATTTAAAACTTTAGTGTGGGGGAGGCCAATGTAGGTAATTGGCTTTTCTTTGATCTGAAAATGATTAAATTTATTCTTTTTTACAAATAGTATTTCTGTGTTTAATAAATACTTTTTAGTCTGAGGTATTATGCATATGTGTTCTAGAAGTTCAGCACTATATGTATATACAGGTATACAGGTGTCCCAAAAAGTATGGTCAAGCGAAAGTCCAGAGATAGAGCAACTCTAGGGCTACTCAAATCACCCCCATGTATGTTCAGTGATTTTTGGTAGTTTCCGAGTTATGATTTTTTTTTTTGGATTTTTTAAATTTTTTGGCCGGATCGGATTTCATATTATTTTTTAGAGAATCTATTACAAATTTCCGGTATTTTTTTAATGTCTCATAATCACTATGAATTGTACTTTCAGGTATAAAATAATAAGCTAATAAGCTTGACTTCGTAACATTAGTGTAAGTAACAAAAGTTATGATAGAAAGTCAAGAATTTTAGATTGAGCGACTTAGATTCAAACTTTCAGCATAAAATAAAAATACAAAAAGATGTTTTCAATGCTCTTCGGTAATTTTAAAAACTGTGTGGAATTCTAAGCTTTCAGAATAATACTCAAAAGACAGTACTTGATGGGCTTTTTTTCCTGAAATAAGCCGTCAAAGTTGTTAAAGTAGAAATTTCCTAAGGAAGTTATTTAATTTTTGACGTCTCTAGTTATCAAAAAAAATTACTAATTTAATGAGTTTTATAGAAAAAAATACTTTAATTTAATAAAGAACGTTTTGAGCAGAATGGTAGCGGAAATTATCACCTTTTTTTAAAAGGGGTGATTTTGGTAGCCCTAGAGTTGTTCTATCTCTGGGGCCTGTTTCATAAAAAATATTAGTCTGATAGTATTACATGCTTACTCATAATAAGAGTAAAAATATTAGAATAACTCAATAATATTCCTAATAATATCGGCTCTTCCATAATTATCAGTTATTTTATATATATAAGTTCCGACACGAAGAAAGGAAGCCTTATCCCCAAAGCAGCAGTTAATGGTCGCTTCAATTGCTTAGTAGGTAAAGAAGACTAGAAGCTTTGTAACTAATATACCTATAGACATACGAATGAAATATCTCATTTGGCCGTAGTTATGCCTTAACGATCCAACTGATTTAAAGTAAGCGAGGGATAATGTACTTTATCCCTTGCTTTTTTAAAATCAGTTGGATCGTTATGGCGTAACTATGGCCATTTCATCTCACTAATCTCATCTCACCTCGTCTCACTAATATTATAAATGCGAAAGTATGCATGTTTGTTTGTTTGTTTATTCCACTTTCACGCCGAAACTACTGAACGGATTTTGATTTTTGGTAGGTAGATAGATAAAGCACTAGGCTATCATATAGGATACTTTTTATCCCGGAAAACTTAAGGCTTCCCGGAGGAATCCTTAAAGACTCAAAATTTCCACTTTGTTACTAGATTGTTAAATAATCCCTTGTAAAATCTTTTTCACCTTACCACAGTTATATCCATCTCTTTTATTATTTCAATCGATCTTCTCGATCCTATTATGTCACTGGTGAAATCATAGAAACCGCCAATAGACGTAGTAAACACTCAAACGTCAACACATGCATGAAAATGAGATCTAATGTTCTCCTAATAAAATTAGAGCTAGTAATATTAGTAATTTAAGTATGTATATAGAGATTTATGAAACAGAATACGACGATAACATTATAATATTAGTATTGGAGACAAATATTATTAAGTAATATTATTAGCACTTTTATGAAACACATTAACTGCTGCTTTGGGGATAGGGCTTCCTTTCTTCGTGTCGGAACTTTCAAAATATGTTCAATTTTTGTCAATATGAAATGAAACTATTTATAAGACAACCGAAATCTTTCACTGAATTCGAATGTCTCTAAAAAACGCATAACATGTTCTCATTCTGAAAATTCGAGGCCTCCGTGTAATAATAAGTCTTCGACAGTTCATTCGGAATTCATTCTTAGATTTAACATTAATTAAATTATTATTTGCAGTTGAAACACTTAATTTTATTGTACTCGCAAAACTAATAACAATCAACTAATACTATAAGATAAAATTATTATGACATAATGACACACAACGTCAAAATACTGATAATATTGGCATTAAGCTCATATAATTAGTAATAAAATAACTGATAATTATGGAAGAGCCGATATTATTAGGAATATTATTGAGTTATTCTAATATTTTTACTCATATTATGAGTAAGCATGTAATATTATCAGACTAATATTTTTTATGAAACAGGCCCTTGGACTTCCGCTTGACCATACTTTTTGGGACACCTGGATAGATTAGGTTCTAAGATCAAAAGAAGATCAACACTAGCAAAGATTGTCACAAATGTCACCCGTCACGTATTTGTAAACATAAAATAAGCATAATATTTTTATTAAAAAAAATCCTTTTTAGAGTAGTAGTACCTAGTAAGCACAACTCTGTGTGGAATTATTGGCAAAATAAGTTATAACGCTAACTATAATAGTTACGCTCTTCTAATTAACTCAAGCGATTTCTAAGAAAGCAATGGATCCAAGTAATACGACAAGGTGAGGTTACGTACTTATTATTTTACTTAAACACTTTTTATTTTTATCTGAAGACATGTTAAAGAACCCGTAGGTCCTAGGAGCTTCAGTATTTAGTAAGAATCTTTAATAGTTACTCAATCATGTAACTATGAACAGGTTAACTATCGCTTTGACCGTCCGGGTTCACCACAATGTCTTTCAAGTTCTTTAACATTTTTTTATTATTATTATTGTATGAGCCTCCTATGCCTATGAGCATCTATAAGCCCAAAAGAGTTATCAGTGCCTTGCCGATCTTGAGGGCTAAGATGGAGTGCCTCTGATGCCGGTATTAGCCTGGCTATCTCGCCACACCCACCGGAACACAGCGCGCTGCTTGGCGGCAGGTATAGAGCAAGCAGCGCTACCCATCTAACTCGTGGTCGTGGTCTATCCTACCACTAGTTAACTAACTAACACACTTTTAGGATGGAACTTCTTACACCCTTCCTTTGTAACCAACAAACGTTATAACTTAGGAACTCTTCTTTATAAGTAGGTACGTATGTATGTTAATTTGGCAAATGCAAAAATACACTCACCTCGATAAAATTGTATGGAAAATCAATGATTGTAGACACTGGCGCCGACTCCATAGGGCCTGGGGGTGCCCGAGCCCCCCCCCCAATAATATTGCAAACGGGGCTGAGCCCCCCCAATATTTTCTATGAAAATACTGGTGTGGCTGGCTTGTGGCTTGCGAACTGCAGCCCCTCAGCGATAATCATAAAAAAGCTTATCCACGCAGGCGAAGCTCTGAGCGAAAGCTACTTAGAAAATATTAGGAAAATAATATATATTTTTTTGTGGAGCCCCCCAATATTTTTATGAAGTCGGCGCAACTGGTTGTAGAGTAAGTGTAGTGCTCTAACTAAAGTCAACATAAATTCTCCCACGAATCTGCTCCTTAAAGATTTGATCCATATATTGGATAGATAATTGTACATCATTTCGATAAAATGAATAAAATTAAAATAAATATCCGGGACAAATCACAAACTAGGATTCCTTGTATTATGGGAACCAGAGACTGATATACATTCACATAAACGATTAAATACATACAAATCTGCTCATCACAGAATTTTTTGCCCTGGGTGGGGATCTCAACTCAACCCATACGACTCTCAGATCAGTGGTCAGGAGCACTAACCACTGAGCCACCGAGTCAGACAGTCAGATCATCCTAACATTATTCAAATCCGAAATAAAAAAATCAAATTCAGAGTAATGGTTCAGTACAAAGTTCCTGCCAGTTGGAACTTGTACACTTAACGTTTCGTTCAACTCAACAACTTCCTGTTTCTTTTGTATTTTCTTTGGAAGTGGAGAGAAAAATATCTTAATTCTGTAATGAGTTTTCTCATCTATCAGAGTCTGTCGCTATGACGGTGAGATTTAAGTGTAAGTTTTTTTTTTTGCCCTCAATTGGTAAGCCCTTGGCATCATCTCACCTGATAGTAAGTGGTGATGATGCCGAAGATGGAAATGGGCTTACCAAGATTCCCCAACGCAATGGGGAACTGACTACATTATCTTCATGCCGAAACACATCAATGCTGTTTACATTGATGTTTGGCGGCAAGACTTAGATAAGATGGTGGTAGCTAGCTAGGCGGGCTCATAAAATATCCTACCATCAAACAAACCGAGTCCTACAAAGGTGGACCCCGCCGGGAATCGGTCAAAAGTACCTAAATACAGTTAGGTAATTAAACGGTCAAAAGTAATTACAGATAGGTGCCAAATATTTTAAATTTCAAGAAGTTTTTTTACAGCTACTACGAAAGGAGCCGCCCGAGGCGGATTTACGTCTTATTGGTGATTAATGTTTTAGGAGTAATAGGTTGTACAGCTCTAACGATTGTACTTATTATGTGGTCTGTTCGTAAGTAACTCTACGAGTATTTTTTTAAATTTTATTTATACCGAGTGACTGGAACAAACCTGTTAACTAGTGATTCTACTCATTAAAATGAACAATTTTTTTTAAAAAAAATTCTGAAATCGCAAAAAACTTTTTAACTTTTTATTATATTTTCTTACAAAATGAATCACCAGTTTAAGAGGTTTGTGGGTATATTCCAATCATTCTGTATATGATTTTAAAGTTAAATTTTTGAAACATTATATCCGCTGGAGTATTTATATCGAATATATAATTAAATATGGTGCCATAATCGTAAACACGGATAAAGTAGACATCATCATCATCAACATCAGTTTTGGAGAAGTCTGCAAAAAATAAAATGTCATTCAAATTTGTGTTCTATCACCCCATTTTAATAGCAAAATTATTGTTATTTGTGCTGATTTTAAAATGTATCTATTAGAGTCTTAATTCGCCGACAAGCGGCAAATGGCAGATGGTACTCATGAAACTGAACATCTTTCTCCAAGGAACTTATACAGGGTGTAACAGAAAGGTGTGATAATACTTCAAGTTGGGCTTTTACCCATCAAACTGAATAACTTTTGTTCTACAACTTTGTTCAAATCGCAAATTTTTTTTGGACTTTTCATGCAAATCGATCAGCTGGCGAACCAAGTTTGTATGAAAAGTCCGAAAATTTCTTTGCGATTTCGACAAAGTTGTAGAACAAAAGTTGTTCAGTGTGATGGGTAAAAGCCAACCTTGAAGTATTATCACACCTTTCTGTTACACCCTGTATAATCGGAATTTAAAAAAACTTTCATTCTAATTGCCGAGAAAATCATATCGCGAACATGTTTCGAACTAGGTAGTTCGAAATTAGTGTGAAAAGCAAGTTTATTTTTTTATTTTTTTGTATTGTAAATTGTAATTTACAGAAAGATAAAGTAGATACCATCACGATAGCTATAAAATTTACGATCAGAACGTAAAGACAAGAAATACACTCTACTTTATCGATTTATTCGAAACTAACACCATTTGACACCAAGCTACTACATAGTGGGTGGCAGCCATCTTTATACCACCCTTGCCTTCACCCTCCACTACTAACAGCGTATTTCTCAATGCTTCCCGAACCAGATAGAACCAAATGACCCAATGAACTTGTGGTACGTGACCTGCTTTGATATTTCCTATACTTATCTAGGCATATTCTTTTCAGGGTACATATATGACGGGCCGAATACCTCGCCAGTCATCGAACAGTACGTCACAAACCGTTCCCAACTTATCATACGTTATGGAGAAAAAAAAGAAGACATGGATGAAATATTAGCTCAACTGTACCTTACTTAGGTAAATGTGCTACCGAAATCATCATCATTCTCCTGCCCTTATCCCAATCATTTGGGGTCGGCGCAAAATGTTTTCTTCTTCCATACATCCCTTTCAGCTGTCATCTCCGTACTCACACCCTTTCGACACATATCATCCTTCACACAATCCATCCATCTCTTTTTTGGTCTCCCTCTCCCCTTATATCCATCGACACTCATCTGTAACACTCTCCTTGTAACATGTCTTTCATCCCTCCGCATTACATGCCCATACCACGACAAACGATTTCCTCTCAATTTTTCTATCACTGGCGCAACTTTCAAACTTCCTCTTATATACTCATTCCTAATCTTGTCCATTCTTGTTACTCCACACATCCATCTCAACTTTCGCATCTCCGCAGCATGCAATCGTCTTTCATCCTTCCCCTTAGTGGCCCAACATTCCGATCCATACAGGACGACAGGTCTTATAATAGTTTTATATATCTTCCCCTTAAACTTAAGAGGAAGTCGGGGGTCGCAGGTAGTCCCTGTGACCTGTCGCCACTTCATCCATCCCAAGTTGATTCGGTGCTCAATGTCTCTGTTAATGTCTCCGTCGCTCTGAATAAGTGAACCTAGGTACTTGAAATCGGAGCAGACCGGTAGCGCTACACCATCCAGTGCTATCGGTGTACAACTGGAGAGACCGCCGAAATCACAGAACATATATTCGGTTTTGGTTCTGCTGATTTTCAGGCCAACGTTCTCCAGTCTTTGCTGCCATGCAACCAGTCTGCTCTGCACCTCAGGTCCATCCTCACCCACAAGGACAATGTCGTCGGCAAATAGCATGCACCAGGGTGCCTCTTCCTGTATGTCCGACGTCAAAGCGTCCATAATCAACAGGAAGAGGTATGGGCTCAATGCTGACCCTTGGTGCAAGCCCACCGCCACTCCGTACCCTTCCGAGGTACCAGCGACGGATCTGACTCGTGTACGGATGTTCTTGTACATGGCGCGAATCAACTCCACATACTTCCCAGGCACTCCTTTCTCTTTCAAGGCCCACCACAACACTTCCCGAGGCACTCGGTCATATGCCTTTTCGAGGTCGACAAACACCATGTGCAAGTTTTTGTGTACATTTCTGTATTTTTCGCACAACTGACAAAGTCCAAAAATTGCGTCCGTCGTCCCTCGACCAGGCATAAAACCAAACTGGCTTCGTGAAACCTCGGTCTCTTCTCTCACGCGTCTCTCAATCACTTTCTCCCACACTTTCATACTATGTGACATAAGCTTTAATTTAATGTGCTACCGAAATACCTATCGTAAATATCTACGAATAGTTCACTTACATAGTAATTGGATAACTTATAATTATACAGTGTGTACCTCAAAAAAGTGAACAAACATAAAGGAGTTGACAAAAAAAAAATCTATTTTAAAAAAGCCACCTTTTCTTGTGTTTATAATCACATGGCTACTGTAATAATTGCTTATAATTTGCTATGTGTAGTATATCTATTACACCTAGTAATTCAAAAGGTTTTTCGTTAATTTAAAAAATCTATGGGTAAAAAATAACTTATTTTGACAAAAGTTCTAAGTTCAACTCCATTATTGAGGGACACCCTGTACCTATTACTGACTCTACGTAACATTCACAATAACGTTATTAGTATTAGTCACTTATAAGAATAATATCGAGGGAAAATTAAATTGAATATAGATTCTTATCTACCTACACTTTAGAACTATCGTTTTGATGTCTGGAAATTGTTGGTGTTACGTACTTTGTTGTCGTTTTTGTTTCTTTATGAAGAGTTTGTGTCAATATTATATAGTGACTATCTACTTTGACTGTCACCAGCTATCTGATACCGATTGTACTGATTGTGTGTACCTACCTACTGTTGTACTTAGTAAATATAGGATATCTATTATACTTAATTAAAATTTGTATCATAATAATACTCGTAGGCGTAGGTATAACGGTATATTTCAGGCCGCCCGCCCCCGCCCTTACTCCAGATAACATTTAGGTATTTGACAACACTTTACCGACCGACGAACACTATTCGATTCGTGAATTCAATCAGAAATTGCATTACAAATCAGTTTTACTCGCCTAAGTTGATTGTTAACAGTTGAACTCATTATATCGAGCGACGATGTTACACTGGAGCTTGTTTGTTGTAGTGACAGTGAAAAGTAAATACTTTATGTATACTTAACGAGATACTCTTATTTATTTCATATTTTCTTCCAAGGACGTGGATGTGGTCACGTATTCCTTTTTTTAACATATTCGTTCGTTGTCCTACTTACAAGAATCCTTTTGAGAATTAAGTATAAAAAACTACTTTGATAGAATATGTACACTGGTGTTTTTTGTATTTTACAAAAGTAGAGGGTTCTGTGTAATACAAATAACTACATATATGTATTGTGTGAAAATCAAATCAAAGCGCAATCCTGGTCCGTTTCCGGCTTGTCAGTTTGACCAAATTTTCCCGAGATATGTAAGTGAACTGTACCTCAGCAGTGGACACATGCTACAAGGTTTAGGCGCGAACTATCAAAGTAGTTTTTAGGCATAACTGTGTTAAAACCGTATATTACTTGCATGCTGTCCGATGCCCTTATCTCTACTATTCGTCTCTAGCTAAGAGATATATTATCATAATTTATGATTATGAACGTTTCGGCCTTGTGTTCCAAATTTTAATTTGAGCGTTTTTCCACTGGCCGGCACGAGGTCGTCGCCTACTATCGCCTTTGCCAGTCAGTGGAAAGACGCTCAGTGTCTAGTTTGATTCTAATACAGGTCATAATGACATAGGTGTAGGACTTCTACTACAAATCAATAGCATACTGAACAACTTTTGTTCTACGACGACGACAAAATCATTTTAGGACTTCATTTTTTTAAGATTCCTTTTTAAGAACCCTTATAGGATCACTTCGTTGTCCTTCTGTAGTCGGTCTGTCAAGACCCTTTTTCTCAGGAACGCGTTGTCGTATCAAGTTGAAATTTATATCAAATACTCAGGTCTGCAATCCCTTGAAGCTATGAAAAAATAACTTCTATGCCAACGCAATCAAAAGATACGGCTGTTTATGCCGCATATTTGGACACTCGCATGGGAATCAAAACCTATAGGGTACTTCCCGTTGACCTAGAATCATGAAATTTGGCAGAAAGCAATGTCTTATAGCACAAGTATAGGGAAAAGTCCGAAAACCAAAAATGTTTAGTTACATCACATTTTTTTGTAATGTAACAAATATTTTTGGTTTTCGGACTTTGATTGGATCGGATTGATTTTTTCACAGCTTCAAGGGATTGCAGGCCTGAGAATTTGATATAGAGTTCAAGACATGTGTGATTATGAATTTATACGGAACCCTCGCACTGTGGGGTATCGGACCCATAAACCCGGGCATTTACGAAAATATCAAAATTGAAGCTATAAATCCACCGATACCACACATTATTAGTTTATACTTATGTGCGTTTTTAATGCGAGAATCAAGTCGCTGAGTGCCCCGTACCGCACTCGGTGCCTGAGGGAACTTGGTCGACTTGGCGGCTGCTTGTGTGTCTTTGCGCTGGCTGTAGTGAATTTTTCATTGGTTTTCGGTGGTTGTCTCGCGAATATGGAACATTGCCTACATTTGTATTAATATGGAAGGGTTAGCTTAAGGCAAGGACAACCTATTGTGATTATAATAATTACTGTAATATGAAAGTTCTATTTATAAAAAAAATATTTATGTGAGGTTAGTAAATAAGTAATTAAAAAATTTTACTCTTCGTCAGATACTTGTGGACTTTAAGTACGTTATCTATCGAGTATTGAATGCTTGTTCTCGTTGTTGCTGAAACCTTTTATAATAAGGTCAAAAAATTAAATTTTTGAGGATTTTTGCGGATTTGGCTTGAATATTTTTTTTTTACTTAGGATATAAGATTCCACGGTTTTTATCACAAACGAAATGTTTGTTATTTCGTCTTGAAATCGACTACGTTAGTATAGGAGCTTATGAAATCGCAGTCAATAGAAATTTTACAATAATATGACGCAAGAATTAGATAACCAGATCATATATTTGCAAGAATTTGTCAAAAACAGCACGATGGCCCGAATATAAAGCTCTCAAAATTTAAAAGTAAAATAGCTCGTTTAAAAAAAGTATTTCGGAACGGCAATTTAATGATGTAACTTCTTCTTATATTCTATTGTAGTTGCAGCTATATTTTATCTGTATCACCTATTATCAAACTTCTGTTTGATTTCTTATTGGTCTAACTTCTATCTGAATGAAACTTTCGAGCCCGTTTTTTGTTATTTAGGTTGAACTGATATGTTTTCCGATTTGGCATTGCCATCTTTTAATATTTACTTTTAAAACGAGCTTTTTTACTTTTAAATTTCAAGAGCTCTGTCTCCGGGCCATTGTGCAGTTTTTGACAAATTCTTGCACTTATAAGATCTGGTTCTCTAATTTCTTGCATCATACTGTTGTAAGATATCTATTAACTGCGATTTTATAAGCTCTAATTCTACCGTAGTCGATTTCAAGACAAACACACAAAAATTTAGTTTATCATAAAAGTCATGGAATTTAATTATCCTTAGTAAAAAAATAAGTCCGCAAAAATCTGCAAAGTTTTATTTTTGAACCCTATTAAGAAAGGTTTCAGCAACAACCAGAACAAGAATTAAATGCTCGATAATTCCCGATTATGTTCTTAAAGTCCACAAGTATCTGACGATGACTATTTAGTTAATTACTAACCTCATTATTATTAATAATAATAATAATATAATAATAATAATTTATTTATTCTAAAACATCTTATAAGTAGATAAGAATACATACAGTGATCTAATTAGACACTTAAGGATAGGTTGTACTACTTATTATCTATACCTTCATTAGTAGACTCCTGTCTTCTAAACTAGGTTAAACCTGTATTTTAGAAAACAGTCATTCCTCCTACAGCATGAGACGGTAGAATAATACAACCCAATAATATATAATCACGGTTTGACCCATTAATTATTATATTCTTTGTAAATAGAACTTTCATATTACAGTATTATTATTATTATTTGGGGGTAAAGGGGTATAGGACCAAAGGAGGGCCCTATTGGATCACTGCGACCTGGGTAGATCTATTGTGATCACTGCCCCTGTTATATTATACAGGATGTCCACTCAAAATTCCCAAAATAGTTCCGTGACTTTTCCTTGACTTTCCCTGACCATTTTGTAAAATTTCCCTGACCCTTATAATCCATTTCAAAAGCGTTTTTGGTAGTTTTTTGAGGATTTTGTTTCATTTCTGGATTTTTATACAGGGTGTTAAAAAAGGGCGTTTGAAATTTTAAGGGGTTACTAAGAATCAAGTATAGAACCCAAGAAAAATATAGAAAAAATCCACTCTTTCATTTTTTTTTCAGATTCTCATACTAAATACTAGTGAATCAAGAATTTGTATGAAAAACTGAAAAAAAAATTTGAAGAACGGATTTTTTCAATATTTTTCCTGGCTTCTATACTTGATTCTGAGTAACCCCTTGAAATTTCAAATGCATTTTTTAACATCCTGTATTTTCATCTGGAGACGGCGCAAAAATGGTTCGGAAACTGACATAACTGACTTCACAGCAGCTAAACTTGCTTTTCTCAAAGGGATTTTCATTGAATTAAATATATAAAAATATAGGAAATCTCTTAAACTTTTTGGTTGTGGTTTTCTGGCACCGTGTCATCTATTACAAATTGGCTCACCTTGTCAAAAAAGCTCTTTCAAGACTAGGATCATTTTCCAACTATCCTACTAAGGTGAATTTCTGTGCTGTGGAAAGAAGAGCCTCCAGTAATAGCAGTATAAAAAGCTCAACGTGTCTTTGAACAGCTCGTACATATGATAGATTTCAATACACCATATGCTGATGATCTGTCTCACAGCCCTATTTACCGTACGTAGACCACAGATTTCTGTTTCGAGTAGAGTTTTCGCGCTCTCCTATTCCATAGGCCATGTGCCAACATCCTGGAAAGTTGCAAATGTGCAACCAGTTCCCATAAACGGGGATAGAACTGACCCTTCAAATTACACAGGCCAATAGCTATTATCTCTCTGCTTTCAAAGGTGGTGGAGGGTGTAGTTAATATACAGCACCTAGCATATCTAAAAGATTGTGACCTTATCAATGACCGCTAATACGGGTTTTGTCATGGCCGGTTTGCTGGCGATCTTCTAGTATGCCAAACACACCGCTGGTGGGCTGAAGCCATTGAAAGTCGAAGGGAGGCATTGGATAGTCAGCCTAGAGATAGCTAAGGCGTTCGACAGGATCTTACCTTACTTAGGAAATTACCAGCATACGTCCTACCCATGGGATTGTGTAGTTGGATCGCCAGCTTTCTGTGTGACAGAAAGTAAACCTTTGCGACAACCGATCCTCTGTCACTAAACACATTAATGCTAGTGACCCGCAAGGTTCTGTACTCTCGCCAACTCTATTCTTCTTGCATATTAATGATCTCATGTAAAAACGCGGTATTAATTACTATTCGGATTTAATTACTATGCGGATAACAGTACGGATGATGCGCAGTACACAGGCCAAGTAACACCCCACGAGCCGAGATGGAGGAGTCGTGCCTTGCACGATCACCGCCAGAAAAGTCCCTTTTACTGTAGCTCATCAACGCTTGCTATTGCTACGAGCAACATTCAACGTCGGTGTCATTTTTTTCTTTCTTTCTTAGCAAAGCGGTACTTCAGACCCAGAAAGCGCTTGCAGTTATATCTACGAAGCTCAAGTGAGGCCGCACTTGGAGAACTGCTCACATCTCTGGGCAGGAGCACCCAAGTATCAGCAGAAGCGCAACACACAGAAGCCCGCCCGGTTTTGGTGTAATGGGTTTTATAGTAATTCGAACATTACAAAAATACCGCTCCCGGAACGCTTTCGCACCGCCCCGCCGCCGTCTCTGTGTGTTGCGCTTGAACCCTCTCGGTTCCACCCAGCGACGCGCGATCAGAATAGTCGACGACCCAGAGATCAACAAGGGGTCCAGAACCCCTGAGCTTTCAGAGTGACTTCAGCTGTCTCTCTCTCTCTAATGTCTACCGCTTATATAACGGTTTGTGTTCTGAGGAACTGTTCGACATGATGCCTACGGCACAGTTTTTCACCGCAACACTCGCCGTCGGAGTGGAGTTCATCCCCACCAGTTAAAACTAAATTGGTCTCGAAACTTAAGGTTTCAGAGATGCTTCTTACCTAAAACCCTTAATCTATGGAATGCGAAGTCATGATGTAGATCAAAGATAATTTGAAAAACAAAGGGTAACAAGTGTGGGTTAAATATTAGCAAATCATCATGTCTTCCATGCCGTGACCGGCAACAGCGATTCTTTCATTTTAATTTTTGACTTCAACTATTTTATTCAGTGGTTGTGTCGTGCTCTGTATGACTCGTAAAGCCGAACTTGAACGTGGAGAACGATCAAATATCCCTGACTTTTCCAGGTCGCCAGGTCATTTCCCTGACTTTCCCTGACCACCAAAAGCTGGGAAGCTTTTGGTGGTCAGGGAGAGTCAGGGATGACTTTTCCAGAAAGTGGACACCATGTTATATCCTCAAGGCCAATAGTTCTAATGAACTGTAGGATGCACTTGGGATCGAGTTCCCTAATGACCTCTGGAGTTACCAACCGTCCACCTAGAGATCGGCTTCTGGCTTGGACCAGTGCCTCGCACTCGCAGAGTATATGAAGAGGAGTTTCCTCTTCCTCGAGGCAGAATCGGCACTCGTCCGTATCTACAAGCGCATTTGATTGAGATGTTTGTTAAGCTTGCAGTGGCCAGTTCGAGTTCTGACTAGAATCCTAAGTCCAGGCCTAAGAAGTCGTAGTGCTCTAGACGTGTATTCCCGCGAAAAACCAGATATGAGCGCTTTCGAATACTTTTGGCCTGGGGCACTAGCCCAGAGTGTTCTACTCTGTTCCTTAGCCCATTCCTGCAGCATTCTTCTTCCGGTGCAACGAGGCACTCCCACTATTGGTTCGGGTCCAATAGTTGGTGCCTCCGCTCCGTTCCTAGCTAGCTCTCTGCTATTTCGTTCCCCTTGATGCCACTGTGTCCAGGCACCTAACATAAGGTGACTTTTTTGTGCCTTCCAAGCTGATGAAGTGCATTGGCTCACTCAAGGGTAAGTTTTGAATCAATCTCATGTGATTTCAGTGCCATAAGGGCTGCCTGACTATCCGAGCATATGATTATGTTTCTATTTTGATAGGACCTCGGAAGGTTTTCTTGCACGCATCTTATTATTGCGTACATCTCTGCCTGAAATACCGTCGCATGCGAGCCTAGACTGTATGACTGCTTCGTCTCCGACTCTCCTCCGCATACTCCAGCACCGGCATAACCCTCTTTTTTGGAACCATCTGTGAACCAGATGAGGTCACCAGATTTGAGAGTTTCGGGAACCGCACAGTTCCACTCGTCCCTACGCGGTACGTGAATCGTGTACAGTTTGTTGAAACTGTACTCCTTTAAGAGGACATCGGATGGCATGGCCAGTGCTGGGTTTACAATGAGTGCATCAAAGAGATCCCTCATTATCACTGATTGCCAGACTGTCCTGCCACCGTCCATAGCACGCAGCATTGCCATCCTGGCCTCCTTCTGTATATGGATGTGCAGCGGTTCGAGGTTTAAAATAGGTGCTGCAGTGGGAGTTGATGAGATAGAGTTTGTAGCGATGCATGTCGATTGTCGGGTCTTACTGTGCCACGCTGCACATCCGTAGGCAACCATCGGCCGCACTATGGATGTGTAGGCCCACAGCACCGATTTGGGCTGCAGTCCCCACCGGGATCCCACCAGCCGACAGCATGCACTTAGCGCTATCTTAGCCTTCCTTACGACATGGTCAATTTGTTTATTCCAGGTCAGTTTGTCATCAAGAATTACTCCTAAGTACTTAACTTCCCGTGAAAACGGTATAGTCCTGCCAAAAAGAGTGGGAGGCGTTAAGCTCTCCATTTTCCTTTTTCTGGTGAAGGGGACTATAGTTGTTTTCCCTGCATTTACTGAGAGCTGGAATTCGTTACACCACCGTTCTATCCTGAAAAGGGCCTGTTGCAGTTGTTCTGAAATTACAGAGGGACACCCCCCCACTATTGACACAACCAGATCATCTGCATAGCCCTGTGTGTCCAGGTTTGCTCCGTTGAGCTCTTCAATCAGACAGTCAACCACAAGAGGGACCATTCTAGAGGAGACAAGACTCCGTCCTGCGGGCAACCTCGTGTTAGTCTCACTTCCAGAGTATCTCCTAGTAGTGTTGTTTTGACTGTCCGATTAGTCAACATTGACTTAACCCAGTTAATTGTAGTCAAGTCAATGTTCCGCATCTTCATACATTTCAGTATAACGTCAGTTGAGGTGTTATCAAAAGCTCCCTCAATGTCTAGAAAGGCGCAGAGGGCAATTTGCTTTTGATCAAGTTCTCTCTCTATTCTATCGGTAAGCTCCATCAGGGCCGTTTCCGTCGACCTGCTTTTCTGATATGCGTGTTGTTTCGCATGCAGAGGTCGCTCCAATAGGTAAGATTCCCTAATGTGTACGTTAATGACCTTCTCTATTGTTTTTAGTAGAAAAGAAGTGAGACTTATAGGTCAGTAGGACTTGGGCTGTGACTTCTCACGATCTCCGGCCTTAGGGATATACGCTACTCTAACCATGGTCCACTTGTGGGATATATGGCCCCAGGCAAAACTGGCTCTGAATATTTTCTTCACCACCGGAAGGACGGTATCAATGCCCTGCAATAGGGCTGGGAAAATTCCGTCCTCCCCACCGGTTTTAAAGGGCTTGAAGCTATCCATAGCCCATCTAACCCGGTCGGGTCTGAATACAACTGAGGCCATCCTCCAGTCCTCAGTCTTCGGTCTAGCGTTAGACTGAGCCGTGCTGACTGAGGTGAGTACATATAATAATCAAAATAAGTTGTCCTTGCCTTGAGCTAACCCTTCCATATTAAAACAAATGTAGGCAATGTTCCATATTCGCGAGACAACCACCGAAAACCAATGAAAAAATCACTACAGTGCAAAGACACACAAGCAGCCACCAAGTCGACCAAGTTAGCTCAGGCATCGTGTGCGATACGGGGCACTCACTGACTCCACTCTCGCAGTATGAACGCTAATACACTAATAATGTGTGGTATCGGTGGATTATAGCTTCACTTTTGATATTTTCGTAAATGTGCCTCGGTGCGCGAGTCCGACTTGCACTTCATATAAACCGATCAGCTGATTTGTCCACTATTTGGGAACTCCCAAATATTTATGCCTTTTTAACAAAGTCGTCGGATAAAAGTTGTTCAGTATTATAAGCAAGTACACGGATCCTATATCTATTTTGTTATAATGTAGTAAGTAATGTTGTTTTTGTTTGTATTTCAGGCTGTTTTGCACACGATGCACTTGCAAGTTGCTCTGCTGCCGTCCATCCCAGCATAGCGAGGGACATCTTAAACTTGTCGATTATGACCCTCGCAACTAGTTTCATCATAATATTAGTGTTTGTGCTGCTTATCAAAATTTATTAGATTGTATTGTGTAAGATAGAGTTAATCAATTCTCAATTGGTAAAACTCAATAAATTTTTCTCATTCTCATTAAATAATTTCTTAATCATTTAAAAGGTTGGATTGAATAAAAATGGCATATCATAAATGTCAATAAATACCAATTGAGTGTAAGAAAAGATGAAATATGCAAAATGTACCAGGCGTTAAACCGTTAGCTGAGGCATGAAAATGTCAGTCAGTACAAATTTTGCTGAAAAACTCAGAAATCTATTTTTAACTGAGTAACCGCGCAATGTAAATTGCCGAAAATGAGAATTTTGGTGTTTTGTCTTTTTAACGATAAGGAGTTACAGTTAACTGGTCCTAAGCCCATTTTGTTAAACCCATTATTTAAAAAAAGTATAAAGAAGGCTCCCATAAAAAAGATGTTAAATATTAATAGAACTAAAGAAATCCAAGGTATCCAATCTAAAATAATAATAAAAAAAACGAATTCATTACAGGTTTCTTGAAATGATTTGGTTAGTTCCCTGTAAAGAGTTTGCGTTGATAAATAAACAGAACTATAAAATGATTTAGTGTAACTTTATTTATTGTAATGAAAAAGATCTTATTCGTACACCGTTTGCAGTAGCTCGTGCTAAATTAGTCTACAAAGTAATAACTCCTAAACTAATAAGGCTAACCTTACATTTTACTTTCAAACTTCGTTCTAGTAACAGCAAGTTTACGATGTTTTCTTTCAAGTTACAATACAGGGTGACAATCAGAGACAAGATAAAATACAGTTTGAGCAGCCGACGCGTTAGCGGTACCTATCGCTAGTCAAAGAAACAAAGTTATGATATAACGTAACAATGAAATATTACATTTGATTTAGGTATCACGTTCAGTTTACAAAAAATAGTCAAATCTATGACGCGATATTACAATTCCGTCATTTTTAATAAACTCGAGCATTTTCTGATGTGCTCATAAACAACAAAATTTTATATTGATTACGTCATATTAGGTTGTCCGGGAAAACTGTCCGCTATAAAATAATTTATAAAAGTTAAGTTATAAGAGACTTGAGTATTGATATTACATAATAACAGGCATTGCCTTTCCTTATTAAGACAGCGCTGCCAGCCCTCTAGCAATTCGCTAACAGAAAGATACATTTTCGTTTCCCTGTCGAATCTCAGTAACTATTGCATTACGAAGAGTGTTCACATCTTTGTAGGCCACACCACCTATAGCTCTCTTCAGCGCATGGAAGCAACTGGATGCAGCAGCTAAAGTCGAGAGAATAGGCATACTGAAGCCAACGTTCAGTATGGTTTTCTTTGATCCAGGCTATCATAGACGTACTACGATAAGATTGAGCATTGTCATCGAGAAGCCAAACGGTGTGCTTCCAATCGCCATGACAATATTTCATGAACTGCTGGAGAAATCGCAGACATCTGTCATGGTGCTCAGTTTCACGATCGGCCAGAATTTCGTAATAACTTATCTCTTTGATATCCATTACTAATATCATGATCACTTTAGGTCCGTACCTTTTTGACTTTGCTACTGGACTTGCTGTCTTTCCCTTCTCAACCATTGTTTAGTCTTATATTTTTTCGGTGGACGTTGGCGAGAGACTCACATCTCATCTACGGCAACAGTATGTCAGAGGCGGTTAGTTTGCTGCTTTTATTTCTGCAAATTGAATTTGGAGTACTCTACATATGTTTCCAAGTGGACTGGAGCAAGTTCATTTGGAACCCATTTTTTATTGATTTTTCACATTTCCAGTTTTTCAGTAATTATTTCGTGACAAGTTGTTTTAGGGATTCCTAGATTAGCCGACAGGGACCTCAGGCTTCAACATCTTGTTTGATTGAATACTTCCTGTGAATGCTTCAATTCGTTTTTGCGCTTGAAGGCCAGTACTAAAGGGTCCCACCACAATGGTCTTGAAATTTATATTTTTTTTCTTTGAACTATTGATACCGCGTTTAAACCGTAGAATTATCAAGCGCTTTTTTTTCTATCACTTTGTGCATTTGTCGATGAGCTTTAGCTGCAGAATGTCCCTGAGCAAATAAAAACTTGATGACGACCCGTTGGTCATACAGGTTAATTTAAAAAATATATTCTTTTCTCATTAAGCCATTACGGGACGATGCCTACAGCTCGTAATAATAAATGAACTACTCTACATAATGCACTAGTGTCATGCGCACAAAATCTAACAAACATGTATAAACTTGTTAAACAGCGGACAGTTTTGTTCGGACAACCTAATATTTTATCTCATTGAACAATAAACATTAGCATTTCATATTTTTTGCAACACCGGTTTTTGAAACTTATGTTTTTAAAACACCAATTTAGTTAATCATTAATTTATATAATGCGAAATGTCGTATTTTTATAAATAAAAGATAATAATAAATCTTAAGATTTCATAATTTTAAGATTTCATGACCTTTCACATGCTTTGACCTGTATATATGACAAGTTTGTTCAATGTTCAGATCAGTGCAATGTTATACAAAGCCAATAAGTGAGTATGTAAGAAAAACTACAGAATCTTAATTGTTATAACATTAATTTAGACCAATAAGCTTATTTTTTTTAGGGAAGACGACTCGGTTAAGGCGTTGAAACGCTACCTCAAAAGAAAGGATCACTAAACAGTTAAATAAATAATATTAGCATGTTGACTTAAAGATTCCGCTTTTAGGACACCCCCTGTAGTTTAATACATAAGTCTTTGAATTTTCACAAAAAAATAATTTAGGTAATTCGTTACTGTATTTTTTAATTGATTTCGAATAAGGCTCAGTAAAATAAAAGAGCAAATTACGCTAAAACGAGTCGTGTTTATCCATTTCAATTTATACGATGCAGCTCTTTTAATATTTTTTAGCAGTACCTTCACAATTTTCAGCAAAATCAAGCATGTTTATTTAATACTACGTCTATATTTTAACACATTGACCGCCACGCATCGCAATAAAAATCGTGCGCCCACCGCCAACAACGTCGGCTCCAGCCGACAAAAATGTATGAAAATCTTAAATCCTGGCGTGTGTGTTACTGGCCCTAACCGACTGTGGCGGTCAAAAGGTTAAAAAAAGCAGCCAGGCAGGCTACGAATCAGTATTTCTATCATAGTACAGGGCGCTCTAAAGGTGATTGCTCTTAACTATAGCACAATATTTTTCGAGAGTTTTGCAATTTATAGCTCCATCTGATATATTTTGCGAAATTGAAAGATTTGGTATGACTGTATCAAATCTTGGTGATCGATGGTTATTTCACAATCATTTAAAAACGGAACTACATTTTCATAACATTAAAAATATGTAATGATTCATAGATTATTTTCGTTAAATAAGTCACGTTAAGAAATAATATCAATTGAAGCTATAAATTGAAAAAAAAAAATACTATTTCACCTTACTGTGGAGAACAATCACCTTGCTACATAGTATTAGCAAAAACAAGATTTTTGGCCAAAGTCAATTTCTTATCTCCTTAGAAGGTAGCGCTTAGAAGACTTGCTAAAAACCAGAATCATTTTTTTTTTTTTTTCTTGTACTCCAAGTACAATTCAATTACTATTAGATTAGATACAGATCACCAGTAGAACTTCAGATCATTTATACTTATGTCTAGAAATTGCTTTCAAAATTCTTATCATTAAAAACGATGTATGTATATGATGTATATTGTCGTTCATTACACGATACAATCCATTAAAACAATCATCAAAAATTAATGACAAGTAGAAGCAAAGCGGAAATTGTATGTTAACACTTAGGTACATGTTATGATATGCTAATGATATGATAAAAAAATCTACGCTGGGTCCAGCCAGTTACATTAGGTTAATTATAAATATGTATAATATTATGTAATTAATAAATCACTAACATGCATTTCAATAATAACTCTTACCCCTATATCACTACTAATATTTCGTTAAGGCATAACTGAATATTATATATTGTCAGACCTATGAGGAAGCATGTCATCTTAAATTAATTAGTAATTGATGTTAATATTGACTTTAAGTGTCTAAAGTACGTCGTTGTTGGCATGGAAAAGTACTGTTTCTGTGGACATTACTTATCTACCTATTATAATTATTACATAACAGTCATAGACAATTTTGTGTTTAATTAGTTATGTAACGGTATTTGCTTTCGCCGACACAAAACAAATAAATAATATGAGTAAAAATAACGGGTCATTTTTAAGTTTCGAAATAATTACTACATACTCAATACCTTATGAAATAAAATGTAGTTTACTATATTATGTTTTATAACGTAGTTACATTCAATGTATTTTATCTGGGATAGTTGAGGAGTTATAAGAAAAACAAATTTTACTAGAAAAAATATTTAGAACACAATGCTTACCTACTTATAAGTTTTCTCTTTTTCGTTCTAGATATCCAAGTCAATAGAAGTAAGAGATAGATACTGTATGTGTTAGAATTTAAAGTTTAATGGGCAATTTGTTGTTACATTTTAAATATTTAGTGTTCAATCATCAACATCTGTTAAGCAATAAAGGCAATGAAGTCTTTATCATTTAGGAGGAAGAATTAAGTAGGATTTAATAAGTTAATGTATGAAACAGCTGCGTCATTCATTACATTACATCTGTTTTTGATTATTATTATTATTACCTACTTATAAATACTTCTTGTGTGTACAGTACCAAAAATACCAAAAATCCAAACAAGGTATGCAAAATTGCAAATGTAACACCAACGTATTTTTTTTAGTTACGTTTACTAGCTACGGGACGTAACTGTACTAAATCTAATCCAACTAACTTTATTATCAAGTGCACTTATTCTTCTCACTACAATATTTAATTCCATTTACTTTTAAATTTCCGTATACGTATACATACTAACAATAAATTGTGTTTCATTAAACTGTGTGCGGTTTAGCATAACATTATCATGTTTGTGTATTCTAAAGCAAAATGTCATGTCTTACAAGTTACTAGTGATATTAAAATGTATGACGTATGACCATGCGACAAGGAACACGTGTGCGTGTTTACAAACACTCCGTTCGCAGCTACGGTCTAACTGCAAGCAGTATAATTGTAAAAAAAACCTGCATAACTATAAACGCTAAATTCGCAATCAGTCGGTACCATAACAACGACATCATTCGGGCTTTAACATTAATCTGTCAATTCTAACAGATTTGTGCCCTTCACCAAATTACATTTATTAATACTTTACTGCGTCCAAGTACCATATAAATAAATATAACATAAAATCCGACTTGGACGGAGATTTCAAAATTCAACTCTAGAATATTATTGTGCAATTTTTACTTATGCAGTATAAGAAAATACTAGATAAGCTAATGTTACCTATTTTAATCTCAATTATAAAGGTGACACTGTGAAGGGTATTTAGAAAAGGCAACTGCGATAAATACCTGTAGGCATAATTTTAGTTTTTAAAAGCATGCTCAATTCCCTTTATACAATTTCGTTAATTTTTTATTGCTTTATATAAAATGATGATTAAAATAAAAAATACAAAATAATTTGTAATTTTAGCTTCTGTTACGTTAAGATTATCTAAAATAGGTACTAAGTATACTTAATTTTACAGAACGTAAAAAAAAACATTCGATGACGATTTCATGTACTTACGTTTCAAAAACGTTTAAAAGCACGAATTTTCGAATAAGCTACGAAGAAAAATCTTTAATATCGATGATTCTTATTTCCTACAATTAAAACCGAAAATAAAAATAGCAATCGTTGTGCTTTTAGTGACGCGCCTCGAAAAATATACAAATGTAATGAATGTTGTAAAATATGTACACACATGGAAGCATCAACAATTCATCAATTCCGTGAGTGCTAATATTCACTAAGGCTAACGTCATGTGTAAGACAGAAAGTGCTCGAAAACAAACTAAGTTACAATACTTCACAAAGTTTGTTCAAGCATATTCAAGTCTTTAATTAAGTATAATAATGGTCCATCTTTTACATTTTGATATAATACATACACCTGTCCATGCTTCGCACAACCTGAGCTCATCTACCTAACACCTATACGTACGGAATACATATTTTCCTTTATTGTTACCCGTCATGGATGAGTGTACTTCATAACTACAATAAATTGCGCAGAATGCCTACCATTAAAAACAATCACATGAAATCGATAATTCTATAAATTTTTGTTTCAATGATTGCTCAAAAGAGCTCCTAGATCATTCTAGTCTGAAAGAATTGCTCAATAATGATTAAAATAGGTAAAAAAATGTTTTTTTTTTTATCAGGCAAGACATCCTGCTTACAAGAGGTAATAACAACGCAAAAACGCTAGAGAGCCACCAACCAATACATTTTTGGAAGAACACAATATGTACATATGAGATGATATAGTATCCATGATAAAATCAGTCTTGAAATTTAAATAAACAAGGAATATTAGTTAATTACGTGTACAATTTGAAAGTAATTGAAACAAAGTGACAAATGACCAAGTCACTTAGAATAATACTTAGAATAATTTAATTTTTAACAATTTAATTTCAAGCTAAATAATATCAACTTGGTCATTCTTATAACTTGTCAGTTGTGCATTTTTAACGCTAGTTAAAATTTACACTAAGTAAAATGTAGTCGTTGTTTCATTAACAAATTATAATAATATCTAAAAATAAAATTTTAATTTAAAACATAATAAGTAAAGCAACAAAATATATCCAGAAACAATGTTTGATTCACCTATTTCACCTAATCATGTTTAATAGTTTCGCCTCAGATGCATAAAATAAACATAAAATAATAATAACTAATTAACTGGCATTTGCCAGATCCCCAATCAATATCAACTATCGACCCAGCAGTTATTTGTGTCAAATATCATATAGTTACTTTTCTATTCCCCAACCAATGTATGTTTTAAAATAATAAAAGATCTACAACTCGTATCACTCAAACACATTTAAAAAACTATAATAATTTATATAATAAACTAAAATGACTTACCTACGTGAAAGTTTAGAGCAATAAGTCGCATTTTGTAACATTCTGGGTAAAACAAAAAGTTAAGTACCTTAAGCTTCCTAATAACCTTCCAATTATGTGTTTTGTCCACACCATCAATGATTCAATACAATTCCATAGACTCCACAGTCCACTTATTGAGCGAATTGAGCCACAGTCTTATTTTCAGATTTCAACAACATATTTTTTCAATGGATTAAATTCTTTACTCATCATATGAGATGCATTGTAAGCCATTTCATAACCCCACAGGTTCATTGCTTCTTTGCAGGCCAACTGAAACAAAAACAGCATTACAGCATGCCATTGTTTACAAAATATAATATCTCTCTTAAAGGTAAATATATAAAGAGAGAGAAATATAATATGAGAATTGCGAAGTGGAATAATAGACAAAGGAGCACACATGTTAATCATCACTTAAAACAAGATTTATCCAAAACTAGCTTTTGCCCGCATCTCCGTCCGCGTGGATGTCGCTTTGACTGTCACTGAGGGAGCGCATTACGCGAGCCGCAATTGCTCATTTCTTCCGTTTTTAAAATAGGTATCCTACGGGAACCATGCATTTTTCCGGAATAAAAAGCAGCCTATGTGTTAATTCAGTATTTGATCTATCTATCTACCAAAAATCCAAATTCGATCAGAAGTTTCGAAGTGAAAGCGGATCAAACAAACATCATACTTTCGCATTTATAATATTAGTGACATGAGAAGTGCGATAAGATGAGATTAGTAAGAAGTGAGATTAGATAAATAACATTTACCTGTATATTTTCAACGTTGTCAAAATTGAGTAACTTCTTCCATCGGAAAGGCACATCACGGGAGACTCTGTAGGTGGAGCTTACGCTGCCAGCTTCTTTGTTTGTGTGCGTATGGAGGAACTGATTGATGGCGGGCATCATGCCCAGCCCTAGGAACTTGAGTATTTGGTGTGCGACTTCATGTGGGTCTAAAGCCAGTTCTTCATATCGCAGCACCCTGTAATTTAAGAGAAAAATAATTAATTAAGCTCACATACAACTCCAAGTGTTCCATCCTTAACTAATATGTACATAACTAAAATGACAATACCAATGAAGTAATTTCCATTGGTCGTTGGTGTTTGTTTTATATGTTGTGTTCGGGCGCAACACTAGCAACACCAGAAGGGGGTGTTGAGGTGCGCGGGGCGCGCGATTCGGCCATCTTGTCAGATCAAACTACTCAAGACGTACGTACATCTTTTTACTGTAAAATTCACTTTTGATTAATTTGGAGTCAGATATAGCGTTATACAGCCCGTAAGGAACATGTTGTGTTGAAAAATATTGTAGATTTGACTAAGATATTTTTAATAGCTTGTTGTATGATCCATCCCACTGCTGGGAAAAGGTCTTCCCAATAATTCACCCTGTTCTTGGCTAATCCCTGTCACATGCTTTGCAAGTAATCCAGTTTGTCCAAGCATCTCCTTCTTGACCTGCCGCAGCCTCAAAGACCTTATGGCATGCATTCTGTAGTAAACTTCCACCACCAATGTGGATAAGTGCAACTGGATGCATGCGACAGACATAGGTACACACCACCACCCTATGGCATTAGATTTGATTGCTTAGTAATTTTCTCTAACATCACTTATTTTGGTCAATGCAGGGTGGTGTTTCACACCCTGTAACTTCTTTTTACACTAGACTAAATGATCTGATCTTTGTTTAATTGGATGGTTTTTGGACAATCATGTCAAAAAAGTTCAAACTTACATAAGTCTTTGTGGGTACTTCTTCAGAAGCTTTGCAGCAGCCACATAGTCAGTGATCATATCAGCACACAGCAGCTCTGGGTTCCAACAGTCAGGAGATGGCTGGCAGAAATCTCTGTGCTGTCGCGACTGCATCACACCACGCGGGTCTCTTATCAGAAGCACCACTTTGACGTTTAATCTAAAAAATGTGAAGTTTAAAATGTAGTTTATTTTAAGACCTTGTTTAGACAATTTATTTTTAGAAAAAAGTAACAAACTTACTTATGATTTACCTACATTAAAAATCAACAAAATCTCTAAAACTTCTATAACTCCAAAGTACATCATACTATGTTCCATACAATCCTTTACATTTTTGAATAAGAAAAAAATACAATTGCAGTAATTATAATATATCTTACAAAATTACCAGTTTTTCATTATCTTTACAATCAAAAGCTAATATATGCAAATAAAACAATAAAACTTACACATAAAATATTTGGATGACAAAAGAAGCAAAATATAAAAGTCAATTTTCATTAGCAATTTTTGTACTTGCATACTAGTTAGCAAAATCAATACATTCAGAAAAAATATTTGTTTATAACATTTTTTTGTTTGTATTTATCATCAGTTAAATCTTTTTTTAATTGCAATCAAAGTAAGGTTTAAAAATACTTAAGTAATGATTTAATTATTTCACTTACTTTTCATCTGTAATAATATCTTCAACTACGCGCAGTCTCAAGCGTACTACTTTCATACTCTGAAAGGGGAACAGCTTACAAAACTTCTCCGTAAAGCGGGCATCAAAACACAAGTCTCTTTTATATTTACAGTGGTCCCATAGCCGTGTGTTGTGGCTGAACTGGTGCAAGTTGTCTCTCCCAAACTCAAAGTAGTCATCCATGTCATTAAATTTGCACTCAAACATTTTTTTAAGTGTTTTCAAAGCTTTTTTAGAATGTGGCAGACCTCTAACTTGCACTATTCCATAATTTAATAGAGGTTCGTAGTGATAAAAATTGCCCGGTACTGCATTCAAAATCTCGCCCAAGAATGTAGTGCCAGATCTCCAAGTGGAAATTATCAGACTCCGTTGTGGCTGGCCACCTGCTTCCATCAACATATCCTCTAGTTTACGCGAGCCAGAGTAGGAAAAGTTAAAATTTAACAATTCTTGCTTTATTTTATTACGTTCATTTTCTAGTAATTTGTTGATATTTGGCGAACCATCATAAGGGTTGGTCGGGATAGGTTGCATGTAGTTGTCATCTCCGTCTTCGATCCTAAGGAAATTTCTGCTGTTTCTGCGGCTTTCAGTAGAAGCTTGAAAGTTGGTGTTATCTGTATATCGACTTCCAGCAAGAATCAGTAAACCGCTGATGCCAAAAGCGAAACATACCGAGTAAAAGTTGACTCGCCGCAACATTACGGAACAGCCACGAAAGAGGATAGTTGAGGAACTGTCGAGAAGGAATATTCCATGTAAATCAAACACTACCACATTCTGCACATTTTTTTAAGTCAAAGTAAGCACAGTTCTAGCTCTTGTAATTTTTTGAATCATAATCCTTCCCGTTGCTTTTTTGCGGAAACACCGCATTGCACCTTTATCGCCATTTTGAACAAGTGACGTAAACATGTCAATGTCACACACCTAGGTTGCGTTTCAAAACCAAAGATTTCACTCGGGGTGATGCGAATTTTACCCTAAATCGTTCCAAAACCGAGCCGAGTGAAACCGAGGGTAACCGAATGATCGCCTGACAGTTCTCCGTCGGGATTTTGGAACGCCTTCGTGAATGCGATTTTCACTCTGACAAGTGCGATTTTTAACGCTGTTTGATTACCGTTAAAATTCGCCTGACAGTTTATTCTGCGGGAAGTTCGTAGTCAATGTCAAACAGACTAAGACATACAAACATTTTATCTTCGGAATTGTTTTGAAATACGATTGCTTGTATCTGCGAAGGTGTTAAAGCCATAAATAAAACAGAATACTACCCAAAAAAGCTAGAAACCTTTCTGAATTATTTTCGATGACGTTTGTTACCCTGTCACTCTGGAATCACTCGCAAGCGTTCCAAAATCATATTTTTTTCTCTTTCTCAAAATAGCTACGTCTCTTTCATTTCTCCGAGTTAAATTCTACCTCACCCTACCTTGGTTTTGGAACGACTTCTAATTGACATTCAAAAAAGGATTATTTTATTGCGCATATCGGAACGCAGTCAGAAAAGACTTTTTAGTCTGAATCTTCTGTACTTCTGTATCTGTACGTCTTGTTCGCTTTTTTTTTATTTGCTTTACTCATTTTTTAACCTTGTACAAAGTCCTTATCACGCGGAACTAAAACATACACACTATGCACTATTTTATAGATATCGTTTTTGATATTTGATAAAAGTACCAACTCATAATGTTTTACCAGAATCACTTTTGCTCAGCCGTTGCTTAGCACTATACATTTAATACTTTTTATAAACGGCAAGACACCTGCACCAATCGCCCATCACGTTAGAATGGAAATTACAAAGGCTCCTCTCGTTAGGAAAGGTCAGTGTGAAGGCAACGAAAAGTGAACTTGGCTTTATAAAGTTAAATTAAATGACCTACGAACCTTCACATACTTACCCAAATAAAATACACATTTGAAAATGAACAAGTTTATTTTAATAAAAAAGTACCTTCCTGCCTCTTGAGTTTTGTATTTGATACCTACAGATAACGGTGTGTATAATGCAAATCATTAAAATCTAAACTTTGTACCCAACAATATGCATCTTTCCGATGGTTTCACCCAAGAAGAACCACAGACTGATCTCTACTCCGACGAGAAAAAGCAGCCACGCCTGTTGTACGGTGAGGTACTTGTAGCAGCCAGACTGTATGAACTCCTTGACTAGAGCGAGGTCGGCTAGGATTCTCTGGAAAACAAAAGGGGAATCTTATCGGAACTCTGATCTGGCGGGAAACGCTCAGTTGCACGACCAAGATACCCATGGGAAATCGAAGTCCTAAAAGCTTTAAAAGTCCACCAAATAGTCAACAGGCATAAAATGTCAGAATCGGGACGCATGGCGCAAAAATGCGTTGGAGGTTATGATCCCCTTCAGGTCACGGAGCCAGCGCAGTATGTAAAGTATGTAAGTAGAGAATCTTTTGGATGAACATACCATCGGCGGTTCTTGGAGGTTAAAAGTGGCCTGAAGCTGACACCTAAGCTAAATCATAATATGTACATATTACGATGCTACAGCTTGCAGCTTTTTAAAATAAAATAACAAAAAAATGTCATACTTGTACAAATTGGTCAGTCAGAGATCTCATTTGCATAAAAGTCTTATCTCCATTATATTTGTTTTACCTAAGTAAGTAGTTGGAGAATTCACCTACTATAAGAACCCGAGTACCTGCATTTCTCCCTGGCTGGCCGGTGGCGCCATTTCCAACGTGTAGAAGCCCTTAACCACTCGCATTTTCCTGGCCAACTCAGATTTCGCTGCAATTTCGGCTTTCTCTGTAATTTAATTAATAGCATTTGTTTAACCTCTTTACTTCGGGTCTCTTCTTTTGTTTTTATTTTTTTTATTCGCGTCGATCGCGCAGGTTACCTGTGACTACAGTACGGTCATAACCTGAATGGGTTTGATTGAGTGTTAGTGGCATTTATCTCGACCGTTTCCGTGCTTCCCAAACCACGTTAAGCCGTTGGTGCCGACTGCTATCACTAGATGGCAGTCGTTAAGTCATGTCAAAGGCCTTATAGGCGGCTTGAAAACTTCTGACACTGGGGTTGGCCACTAGCCCCGCAACCTCCACCAATCCGGACTTGTGTGTGTGGAGTGTGGCCTATAGCCTTCCCGTATCCCGTATGGAAAGAGACCCGTGCCCCGTGCCCCTGCAGTGGGGGGAGGGGGGGAAGGATATGGGTTGTTAACGAAACATTATTTGTGACGAATTTTGAATGGAAGACTGTGTGTAGCATAAGTATCAGATAGGTTTGTGAGCTGGGTCACCACTAGCCACAGTATAATCCTCTGTCTCAAGCAGACTGTTCAGTACTACACAGCTCGTAATACGCCCATCTATGCCTGTTTTTTGGACCTGTCAAAAGCATTTGACTTAGTGTCATATGACATAATGTGGCAAAAGCTGTTTAAAGAAACAAATGTACCGAGTGAGATCACGTCGATATTTAAGTACTGGTATGGTAACCAAAAAACAGTGTGAAATGGGCTGGAGCGTATTCGGACACGTATAGAGAGAGAGCGCCACTGAGCATATAATCACTACGAGAGAGCGCAGGGCGCTGTGTGTGCGCTGCAATATGTTGGCTCGTAGATTTGCACGTTGTAGTAAACAGGTTAAAATTACGTTGTTCAGATCCTACTGTCAAACATTCTACACGTGCAGTTTATGGGCTAGCTTTACGCAGCGGGCATATAGCGCTCTGCGCGTGCAGTATAACAACGCGTTCAGGGTGTTGTTTGGGCTGCCGAGACATTGCAGCGCGTCAACAATGTTTGGTGAAGCGCAGATTGATTGCTTTTTCGCGATCATCAGAAAAAGAAGCGCCTCACTGCTAAGCCGTGTCCGGTCCAGCGCTAACGGCATCCTGAGCGCGCTGGCGGAGCGCTGGGACGCGCCGCTGCTGGCGCGCTGGGCGGGGCTGCACGCCGCCGTCGCCGCCCCGCCTCGCCGCTACTAGCCGCGCGGCCCGCGCAACGCGGTACATTTTTAGTGTTTGCATACTTACTAACATAGTTTTAAGTCTTATTACTAACAAATTATATTTTTTTTTTTTTTTTTTTTTTATATGGATTTTAAATCTGAATTAAATTATTTGAATTAAATTGAATAAGGACATTACACGATTGAAGTCGGTCTTTTTTAACGTATTCAGCGTCGTCAATTATTAAGTCGCTTCTTATAATATAGTCTCTGACATGGCACGACGGCTACCATCTAGTGATAGAAACATCCACCAATGGTTTAAAATTACTTACGAAGCACAGAAATGGTCAAGATAAATGGCACTAGCAGTCAAATGACCGCTGTGTCACAGATTAGAAATAGGCTGTGTCTTATCTACCTATTTTGTGATCGACGCAATCACGCAAGATACATACGTCTACGACCCTTTCTACTCAGGATATTAAGTACTTACTTAAATATATTTACGTAAATATATGTATTTGCCAACAATACATAGACAAGTAAAATGGTGAGACATAGGTATGACGCCTGAAGCTGTCTACAAATAAATAGGACTTATAGAGCTAAGAAGTCGAAAAATCGTTTTTCGACTTCTTAGCTTAAGTTGAAAGATTGCATTGCACTCACCCTTGACCAACTCGATCAGCTTTGCCTTCTTTCTATGTATAGCAGGCCTGTATATCCCGACAAGCTCCTGAACCATGAAGAATCTTGTACCTTGATAAAACATTCATTATTTAAACATTTTTTGCACATGAAAATCCTTTAAGCAACATTTTAGTTTTTACTCTATTGTAGTACAATAGAAAAATGGGATTTAAGAATTAAGGTATTTCTTTTATAAGGGTCCTTATAAAAAAAAACACTGTAAGGGGAACGGGGTCACTGTAAAGGAAACGGGGCACTGAGGAAAAAGACTTAGAAAAATGTTACCGGCATCTACTTACTCATGAAATTGAACAACTTTCCTCAAGACTTTCTGAAATCGCAAAAAATATTTTGGACTTCTCATACTTTGTTACTAGTTGTAGTTAATCAACTAATCCGCCAATATTGTACGATAAGTCAATTCTAGTTTTATTATTATTATTATTATTATTATTTAGAATTGAATATAGGTTCTTGCAGAAAGTTGTTCAGTTTCATGAGTAGAAGATCCAGTTTTTTTAGGTATTTTAAAAGGTCCCTATATAGGTACCACATAAGTAATAAAAGCGACTGAAGTTATTGGTTTGTAGGGCTTACGGTAAAAAGTGCTAGCGTATTTGGCGAAATTTAATCCAGTAGACATTTTAAAAGAGCCTTTTTAATTTTCATATACGTGTTCTACTTTCGATGATTTCAGTGGTTACTTTTTTGATTGACAGCTATTAGAGGTACTATAGTTGTTTTTTTTTGATAGTTGACACCACCACAAATAGCCATATATTTTTAATAAAACCTTATTTGCTTTTGATCGATCGCAAATCAAAAGGAATGAAAAATTTCAATTTGCATCGATAAAAAATCCTGAAAGTCTCTGTCACTTATTTACTTTTCCATTAAGTGTCGACTGCCTCAGTCTGCTTAACTGTTTAAAACTGAATTAACTGACTTCTGAATTAATGTTTTAAACAAACAAACATCCATACCTACTTTCGCATTTGTAATATTAGTGATGATGAGATCTTTTTTTGTCTGTATAATAAAATTAAATTAGATAATCATAACTTTATTAGTACTACTCACATAAAATACGAATAACAATAGAAAATATATTACGAATTTATAAAAGTAAGCACCTTATTTTAACTGGGGCATTAACATTTAAGTTAACTGATATTATTAAAATCAGACTCCTGTTCGAGTTAGTTTGCTTTTCATATTTTCCAGCTACTTTTTCTTTTCCGTTTTTGGTGGTGTTTTTGATACAGCCTTCGCCGTTTCTTCTTTCTTGGCTTTGTCGGCAGTTTCTTTCTTGGCTTTTTCGGCAGCTTCTTTGGCGGCCGCAGCTTCTTTGGCGGCCGCAGCTGCTTTTTTCTTTTTTTCTTCTTGTTTGGCTATGGCTTCGGCTTTTATCTTTTCTTCCGCAGCTTTGATAGCAGCTTCCTTTTCCTGCTTCTTTCTCAACTCTGCTGCATCCATTTCCCTTATTCTTTCTTCTATAGAATTCATAAAACCATCAAAAACGCCCGCGACAGCAGATTCTAGTTTCTTACCACCTTCACCTTGGAAAAATGCAGCCGTCATGGGAGGAGTCAATTCCACTTTAGCATACTGCCACGCTTTTCCGACATTCGGTCTCACTGTCTTGTAGCCAGCTAAAAGTTATGGAAATATAAATATATTTATTGTACACAATTAAAAAAAATATAATGGCGTGTTTGTATATGCAAGTCAATCGTCTCCAGTTCTCATTTTTTTTCTGACTTTATCAAGTTCTTTTTCTAAATATTTTTCTTCAAAGGGAAGCAGTTTGTCCCTCAACGATCTTAGTTTAACGATGCAAACACCAGATAAATTGTCGAAGCTTGATTCAACTTTAGTTACTACATCATTGTTTACAAGCGAGTCGCCTCCTTTGCTTGCAAGGAAAGTTTTGCCTTTATTCCATACTTTTGCCACAGTAGGCTTAATCTTCCTCAGAGAAACTGCAACAAACAAAACTATGACAAACTTAAAGGAATGTAAAGTAGTAATATACTTATTCATACATAATTAATTTCAACAAGATAACTCCGAGACACAAATATAAAAATACAACTTTGGTTTTGATAGGTACAGTTTCTTAGAGGCACAAATTAGATGGTACATACATAATGCCATATCGAGGACGACCCTGCTTGCTCGAGCCATCGGCTTTTCATTCAGTTTAAATCCTCTTCAACAATAATTTAGATTTTGAAAATCAACGCCATTAAACAGTCACTGATTGACGTTGTCAAATACAGCTTTATTTTTTGTCTTGCCAGTGCTTTGCTTTATGGCCAAATTTATGGCATAGTAGTAGAAATAATTTCAACTAAAATATTATATCTGTAGAACTCTTTGAAATAATAATGATAAGCCAAAGAACTTGTATATCTACTATAACTACTCCATATAAATTCCTTGCGATAAGCCCACAGCGCATTTTTAGCACCGCATCGCACTCTTCGCCATCGGAGTGAAATTCATCTACTAGCGTACTAGCTAAAGTCGATTTGGTATCAGTGATGTTTTATAGGTTTATGGGTTTAAAGAATTTCCTCCAAGGGACCTTTTAAGCTGTGGAATGAGGTTCCCTCCGAGGTTTTCTCCAAGGGTTACAGTATGGGAACTCTTCAAAAAGAGACTCAAAAGTTTTTGAAGGACAGCAAAGCACAAAACCCCTGATCTACTTAGGTAATCTTTTTTATGGTTTTGCTCTATACATTTATGGAACTTCAGACTTAAATAAAGTATTCTAGAAAGTAAAGTCTAAGTCTAAAAGTCTTTATTTCATAATCTGCAACTAATACCTACTAAAAAGTATTTATTTCATTGAAATCGCTTACCTATCCTATAAGAAATATTTATCATTTTATTATCTATGGAGGCACCACGTGATAAATTAGTATAGCAGGATTAAAATTACATTTGAAATCCTCTTGTGATCATAGGATAACAAATTTTTTCAGGACAATTAAGAAGGAATTCTCCAAGGATCAAATAAAATAATTTTTGACCTCATGCACAGTTTTGCATCGCAGAACTACTTAAAATGGGCTCCTACTAAGTAAAATTAAATGCAGCTTCATTCATATACTGATTGTATGACGACTAATGATGGACTGATGATCTACTAAGGATTGCAAGAAGCAGTGCTAAGTAGACATCTATAGGGGAGGCCTACCAGTAGTGGACGTCTTCAGGCATCAGTCTGAAATAAGAACCCGAACAAAAAATAACTGGTGGACAGAAACATAGGTCATCTTATTTTAAAATGGCATTACATTCCCCAGAAATGGGGGCAATATAAGTAAGTAACGTTTAAAAGTATCGACTACCAATGATGAATTTATTTAGGTACCTAAGTAAGTACCTATAATACTAATGTAAAGTTCATTGCAACACTATTGTTATGTTAAACAATCATTTTACGAATAAGATTAGCATGATGAATGTATCAGCGACCCAAATCAATTTTCTGCCCAATTGCACTACTATTTTAATAAAGCAATTTTACATAATGTTGCTGTTGAATTCGTTATGTACATGGAAAATGGTAAGGTATTATATCGATTTATCGTAAATTATAAAGAAAAAGCAACAATTTTCAATAAAATGTATCTTTTTCTTTATTAATCTGTTACTGACTACTTTTACAATTTACTATACAGGATGTTAAAAAAAGGCGTTTGAGATTTTAAGGGGATACTCAGAATAAAGTATAGAATACATGGAAAATATCGTAAAAATCCAATCTAGGTACAACTTTTTTTTCAGTTTTCCATGCCATATGTTAATTCACTATTCAGATTTAGTATAGGAATGTGAAAAGAATTTTTGAAGAGCGGATTTTTTAAATATTTTTCCTGTAATCTATACTTGATTCTGAGTAACCCCTTAAAATTTCAAACACACTTTTTTTAACACCTGTATTATAGTGCTGTACCTACTTATAAGCCCACTGGTAATTTGTCTGAAATGAAATGAAATTAAATGAAAATAATTTTAGTGGATAGCAGTGTACACTTTACGAACGTCATTCTTTTATCTACCTAATACGAGGTTCCTACCACTCGGAACTCGTATACCCGCCGTTTCAGGAAGTGTTTAAAGAAAGTGCGTAAAGAAAATCCCTCCAACACATTTTTTTGAAAATTTGTTATATTCTATTACATCTCAATGCTAGGTCAAGAAATGATTTATAATGTCATGACTGTAAATAAAAAAAAATAAAAAAGAAAGGATTCAAAAGATATAAAAGTAAATGGTATTTGTAGCTAATGACTAACAATTACAAAAACCAATGACTCTATTTTGTATCAATGTCTATGATACAAAATAGAGTATAGTAAAATAAAAATTATATATTGTATTTTTACAATCGAAAGGGGATCAAGGATATGCGGGTTGGTTATGCCACATTTATAACAGTGTAATTTTAAGCAGGCTAGTACTGCTCTCATAAGAAAAATTGTTTGTATGTGATTTGAGCAAAGTTGTAGAACAAACGTTGTTCAGATTGATGAATAGAATTTCCAGTTAACATATTATAAATTAATTTTATAATAAAAAATAATAAAAAAAACCAGCATTCGAAACACTCATTGTTAGATTGACCAGGATTTGAACCCGAGACCGGTTAATGGCCGGTCTAAGTCAATACCATGGAACCATTAACGCTTTTTTAAATTCTTCTTGTCGATCCTTCGGCTTCAAATTTTCCCGGACCAGTACTCAGCTTCACGAACAGCATTGTCCGTCGCACGGAAGAAAGCGTGGTCCGTCGCATTGTACAGGTCCTCGCGCGTACAAGTGGCAAAACACGCAGAGCAAGACAAAATGTGTGCCATAGTCTGAGGAGAGACACCATACTCGCAAGCACCTTCCGGGTTGTAACCCCACCTACACATATTTTCCTTGCTACGGCCAACTTGGGTCCGGAGTCTATCTAAAGACTTCCATGTCGGTCAGGGCAAATCATGTCCAGGGGGAGTATTTCGGATAGTCGGATAAGTGATGCTGTGGGGCATCTCTCCTGTCAGAGACGCAGACGTGTTTTGGAGGCGTCATCATTTAGTGGCAGCTCCTCTTTAATGAAGCTGTGTCGACTTTGAGCCTCTGTAGCACAGGAATGTCATTGGGTGCCGTGGGTCTGCTACTTTTTTGGCACGCTCTGTTGAGCTTGCCACCTCTCTACGGACTTCTGGAGGAGCAACACCAGCAAGTGGAGTTGGTTTCAGACAACCCGTGATTATTGGGCATGTGTCGTTTAACGCTGTATCCACGAGCCGCGCGTGGGCGGAGCGACTCCAAACCGGGCTAGCGTATTCACCAGCCGAAAAGGAAAGAGCTATTCCAGTTGTTCGTAAGACTTTAGGCGAAGCACCCCACTTGGTTGATGTAAATCGGCGCAGCAGATTTTTACGTGCACTGCTTTCTGCTTGGTGTTAATGCAGTGAGGTTTGTATGTTAGCGATCTATCTAACGTGATCCCAAGGTATTTAGGTTGGTGACAGTGGGCAATCGGCACGTTTTGCCACAGGAAGTTGAGCACAGAGATATTTGCGGGGAAGGAAGTGACATAAAATAATAATATCCAGTTACCTCACGAATCCCAAAATAATGCAATTTTACAAAAAAATACTATTTATTGCTGTAACTATCGTATTTTTCACTAACTTCATTGAAACTTCGCTGAGATGTTAGGTTAGAGGAACAAAAGTTTTATCCCGAAAACCCTGTGGAACTGTTTCCAGCTCCCTCAGAGACAGTCATAAAGTGACATCAAACAGGGCGGAGCCGCGGGTAAAAGCTAGGTTTTTAATACATAAGTACCGAGACCAATACGCCATTTCCTCATTGCGTTGGGAAATCTTTGTAAGCCCGCTTCCATCTTCGGCATCATCATCACCTTCCCACGGTACCAGGTGAGATGATGCCAAGAGCTTATCAGTATTAAGTAAAAAAAAACCTGTCAATACCACAATCATTTTTAGAAACAATCTTTATCGTATTAAACGAACCTAAAATAATGCTGGTCTTGGAACTTAAATAACGATACGTATAGGCACTTAAATACTTAATAAAATGCTGAAAATCTCATATTGGTTATTATTGGATTTCGGTACCTATTCGATAACAAGCACTAACAATAAAGGGTTATAATAACAGATTTCATTGTGATTGTTCTCAGATATGTTTATGAAAAATCTGTTCATTAGTAATTAGAATTAGTTATCAAACCACAGAACGTTCTTCGTTGTTATCCGACTGCGCAACGCAAAGACAAGGTCCTTCTTATTTTCATCTCTAACGGCTATTCGTACTATATAGTCATAAGTACTGAGCAGGAAAAAATGTATATTTCACTAACTTTCTGCCTGCGGCATCGTTAACAAACATTTTTAGTTTTTATTTTAAAGCTAATAAATATACCTCTAGAGAAATAACAATGTCATCCCAATTTGCTTTTTGGGTATGAGTCGATACGAAATCGTCATAAAAATAACTACCCAAGTAAATAACAAAACTATAGTTTAACACTTTTTCAAAGGCATGTTATTAAACAATGCAATGTTACTAGAATGTCACTGAGACATTAGCGCGTTCTTAGACCTCGTCGTACTTGCAGGCTCTAATTGCCCTGTCACAACCAGTCACAAGTCGCAACCAACAAAGTTGCATTAGCCAAGTTGGCTTTATTAACAAACATATTTCTTTATTGTTTCTAAGCTGTCGGTACAAAAATAAATAATATAAAAATCCAGGAACAACAAATTGGAAGTCAGTACTTGAAAAAATAGCCCCCTTCGTTACACTAATTGACAAATAGACCACATTCTTTTTTATTACGTTTAAAGCATAAGGGCATTCGGTTAATATAATAATAATGTATAGAGCAGCTTCTGCTCATGAAAATGAACTTTTTTTTCTATAATTTCATGAAATAGCAAACACAAGCTCCCTTAAAATGTACTATTTCATTTTACCACGCTACAAAGACTCGAGTAGATCAAGGACTTTTAGATGGCTGAATGTAACTCAATGCTGCAAATGTTAATACGAAACCAAACCGATCGATTTGTTCATAGTTATCAGGTATGTCGTAGGTAGCTTATGAAATTCGTCAATTTATTAACGTCTTACATAGGCAATTTTGAAATTTATCTTGAGTATAGTTCGTTTGTTTAAACTACTGGTTAGACTAACTTCAGGGTACATATAAATTGGGCCTTATCCAAGCTGACCAAGCTATTAGATCAGAGTGGCTTGCGTCTTTGTATGCTTGAATTTTGTAAAAAGAAATTGTATGTGTTCATCTTTCTAGAAACTCTACGATAATACAGGAGCTACAATGTTTTTAAAAAAACATTTTTAAAAGGGTTCCATGAATGAAGGTTTTTTTAAGACATGTCAACTTGAACTGGTATCCAATATATATATATATATAGAATTATAAGTAGGTAGTACCTACCTGTACTATGTAAAAGTTCTTTGCTGCTAACCAATACGGAGGATGATGATAATGATGTGCCCTAAAATTACATACAAAATTAAACAGGCACAAATACAATAATATTTTATGCGGCAAATTTAGCAGATAAAGCGATGCTTACATACTTATTTCGTTTTGATGGTGTGGTTTTTTGCCTCATTCGATTCGTCCCCATTGCAGTGAACCCGTACCTCGCCGCCGCGCCCGCGCCGCCGCCGCCGCGCCGTTGCCTCCGGCGACTAACTGGACACTTTTTTGCCGCGCGTAGATCTCAACAACAACTGGATATGACATAGCGGGTGTGGCGCCTCAATTTTTTGTGGACTAGTCTATAATGTAGGTGTAGTAATTGGTCTAGCTGGATGGTCACTCCTCGGAACATCGCCTGAGGAATGGATCTATGTCTTCAATCATGGTAACACGCAAAGCAATATTGCATTCGTATTATGTCATTTATCATTAACCCATTACCTATCATCGATAATTTAAAAGCAAGTATCAGTGTAATGAAAAATATCGACATATATCCAATTTTTTGTAACTATTGTATCTTGAGTCTTGACGACAGTGAGGGGTTGTTTTGGTGGAGTGATGTTGGCGTCAATGTGGAATGGACCACTACTGAATACTCCCCTAGGCAGTATATTTAATTGAGTACCTATAGTGGAAGTGGCGTGGAATGAGACACAACTCAAACTTTAAAAAAGTCTACTAAACGCAAGCGTTTTTAGTTACTGTGTCTCCTTGATGATAATGAATGGCCAATATAACGAACTCACTTCTTACTACTCACTTCGTACATGTCCAGGCACAAAATGAAACGTGTCCTTTGGTAGGTAAGCTCGCTAATACATAGGATACTTTTTACCCCGGAAAACTTAAAGGTTCCCCGAGGAATGCCTCAAAACTCAAAATTGCCATTAAATAAAAGAAAGATGAAGTCGCGGGCGGAAACTAGATATTAGTCTATGGAAGCTAGTAATTAATACATTGTACAGCGACGCTATGCATTCTTTGTCACGAAACCTTTTACCATCTGTTACAAAGAGGATTGCCAGAACTTAACACATATGTATCAGCAATAAATATTCCCAGTCAGTAACAAAAAATAGGGGTAGTAGTAATTAGGTTTAGGAGAAAATTTGCCTAAAACCGCCTCCGTAGCGTAGTGGCTTGCCGCTCGCTTTACATCAGGAGGTCGCGGGTTCGATTCCCGGCGGGGTCCAACTTTATGTCAAAGTCAAAGTCAAACGCATACTTTTAAATCGTCTTTTTTTTCTACCTAGTACAAAGTTCCTACCACGCGGAACTTGACTCGGTTTGGTTGGTAGTAGGGCATTTTCTGAGCCCGCCTGGCTAGCTACTACCATCTTATCTAAGTCTTGCCCGCAAACATCAATGTTAACAGCATTGATGTGTTCCGGCATGAAGATAAGATAGCCAGTTCCCCATTGGGTTGGGGAATCATGGTAAGCCCACTTCCATCTTCGGCATCATCATCACTTACCATCAGGTGAGATGATGCCAAGGGCTTACCAATTGAGGGTGAACAAAAAAAACTTGGTTTGTATGGTAAGTATCTTATTCCGATTTTAGAGAGAAAGTCTTCATAAGAAGTCACTTTAATTTTTCTATGCAGTTATATGTTTTATTTTACACTTTTCAGTTTTGGTCTATATAGCCCATACAAAAGACATAAACGAGAGCTGCACTGCCATACTGTACATCTTTTTGGGATAATACCTACACTCTGACAGCAACCGTTCACTCTGACAACCGGATAACCTAATCTACTAATCTTTCTTCTGTCTTGTCACTAGCGTTCTCTCCCTTCATCTTCATTATCAGCGACTTTATTTTGACTAATAACATTAAGCTTTAATTCAGTGTTTTTCTTTTTTCTTGTAGTTACTTCCCGTCCCTTCATTCATCCTCTCCTAACTCTTTAATTTCTATCCATCATGTAAAAACAAATGGACGACGGGTCTAGTACATAATTCACGAAAAAAGCGTCCGCAGTTAACCTATTTATATGCGTAGAAACAACACATTTGAATTAAGATCGTGTGTCATTGCATTACGGTTGATTTTTGTTTCCAACAATTTATCACCATACGAAGCTTCGACTGGAACGTACTTCACCTTACGCAGCTTCGAGTGAAGACAGAGAAGTAATGGAGTAGCTTTCACTTATAATGTTTTTTGTTGGCTATGTTTTATAAGTATTTTTTTTTTTTTTTTATAACAAACACAGAAACACGCTTAAATATGAATTATACAGGGTGAAAATGATTCGAGCAAACAAAGTGGATTTTTTTCGGAACAAAGTATTCCTCTCGTCTCGGTCCGGCTATAATGTTTTTCCATAGTGCACAACGTACAGGATCTCGGGGAAAGCTAAAATAAATAAAATAATTCATGTAATAAAAACAATACAAAAAAGTAATAAAATATTTTAATAAAAAACTTTATACTTAAAAGCGACACTATAAAAGGTTTGTTCCAAAGTTGTGATGTTCGATTGTTGCGTAATTCAAATTAAAATAAACTACTGTGTTTCTTAGCAAAACAATACTTTAAAATAATAAAGCAAGAGTTTACTTACTGGAAATATAATACTCCATCCTGTTTTTTCACTTTACTTGAATATTTTTTACAAGTTTTCACGACGAGGTACGCCGTTTTGGACGCGCAGTCAGCCGGCCGACCAAATGAAGACTGGCGCGAAATTACAACTCTTTTTGCGTTTTACTACTCTTTTGGTTCGGACACTTTTGAGCGCCGACCCGAAGTCCATTTGTTTCAACGTCGATGTTTCTATCTCTTTTATTATTTCAATCGATCTTCTCGATCCTTCGCCTCTGTTATTTTAGTATTGTCATTGGCGAAATCATAGAAACCGCCATTCCTTTTTAGGGTTCCGTAGCCAAATGGCAAAAAACGGAACCCTTATGGATTCGTCATGTCTGTCTGTCTGTCCGTTCGTATGTCACAGCCACTTTTTTCCGAAACTATAAGAACTATACTGTTGAAACTTGGTAAGTAGATGTATTATAATAAATTTTGGGGGTTCCCCAATCCCCATACTTAGAATTTAAACTCAAATTTTTTTTTTCATCAAACCTATACGTGTGGCGTCTTCAAAAATGATATTGAGGTTTCTAATATCATTTTTTTCTAAACCGAATAGTTTGCACGAGAGACACTTCCAAAGTGGTAAAATGTGTCCCCCTCCCCTGTAACTTCTACAATAAGAGAATGATATAACTATAAAAAATATATGATGTACATTACCATGCAAACTTCCACCGAAAATTGGTTTGAACGAGATCTAGTAAGTAGTTTTTTTTTAATACGTCATAAATCGTAAACCACAAATTACCTTTCATTCAAGCAACTCAAATATAAAAAATATAGAGTTCAAGACATGTGTGATTATGAATTTATACGGAACCCTCGGTGCGCGAGTCCGACTCGCACTTGGCCGGTTTTTTTATACTAGAATAGTAGTAGTAGTACGTAGTAAATCCCGTACTGTGTCAAAGGGAAGGTACAAAACGGTTGCTCTCTGAGTGTACCCATGGAACGCGGCCCTGGGTAAATATTGAGAACCATAAACCAAACTGAGCTCGTATTCTTGCGCAGGCTATAGCGCACTACCTAAAACAGTTTCACTCCATTCCATCCACAGTTTCCGAGAAAATCGCAGACATACCGACATTACACTAAATACATTCTGCGTGATTCTGCATACTTCCTTTTTTGAAGTCGCTCAGCTTAAATTTTACAAGATACATTGTATTTTTTAATTATTATATTTATATTAAATGGTTATTATTTTGATAGTGATTATTTACGAATCTTACACGACAGGCAGCTTTTTTTATGAAATGAAATTTAAAAAAAAAAAACTTTTAAATAAAAAAATCTCTCCTGATTTTAAAAACAAACTGACCGACTGCCTAAAAGGTTACAATTTGCTTTACCATGTTTCTTAACTTACTTATGTCATGTGTTACTCTCTCGCTTATTGCGGTTATCCAACATCAATCTGTCGATGACATTTGCACTAAAATGTTCCTTTTGTATTCCTCTTTATCAAAATGTTCCTTTTAGGAATGAAATGGTAGGGCCATTTCATTCCTAAAACACTTTCTGTTTCTTTCCCTTACCCTTAACTGCACCTTTCAAACATCCAGCACCTACTACTTACTCGTTTTCTATTTATCCGTTATTTTTTCACAGTACAAATATACGGATAGTGGAATTCGCTCTCGGAATCTATCAGGCGTGCTTCTAAAAAACATGAAAATTTAAAACAACTGTTTCGCGACCATTTTTGGATAATTTATTGAAATAACATCAAGTATATTTTTAATTTATATGAATGATCGAAAGACAATACCAAAAAATACCTATCATTAAATTCGAATTAAACTAATACTATGTATATTATAACAAAAACAATGGAACCTAATAACTTTGTCAAAAGTAGTTAGTAGAATTTGTAATTAGAGTAGAGTTTAGTAAGTAGAGTTTGTCAAAAGTAACAGTAGCAGACTAACTAGCAGGCAAAAAAATAATGATAACAGAACTCATAGTCAGAACATCCCAACTTTGGCCTTCTTTTAAGTGTATAACTTCTTATAAAATGTTTTATAGTTAAAACAAAAAACTTATCGTGAATTCGTGACTTACGTGATTATAACAAATTCTAAACATCCGGAAATATTTCATCATTGATTTATTTCCTAAGTTAGAATCCCTTTAAAAGTTTAAATTTTGGCCAAGAATGACGTAAATTTATTAGAAAAAAGTCTTACTTATATAGGTAAATTTGATGAAACAAATAAAACCATGGAAATAACTACTCACATAGTTACCTCGTCATCCCATCATCACCGATCACGAATCGTGTCATGATCATTTTCAATTATTTTAGCGATCCTTGACATCGATTTAAAGATAATTGGTGTAGTTAAGAACACCCTGGATAAACATATACCTACTTAGTTTATGTGAAAAACGTAAACGCTTTTTGTTAAAAAAGTAATATTTATTTTTTATACGAGGGGTTTTTTTTATGGCGGATGTTATATTCAGTCTATTATTCGGGCCAAATGTGTCAAAAAAACGTCAAAAAGACCTCTCCCTACAAAAATGTCAATCCAAAAATCGTTTTGTATAAAGAGATTTTATTTAATAGAAGTTTATTTCAAATGTTCACATCCGCCATTAAAAAAACACCATGCAAGAATTTTTTAATCAGGTGATTCGTTTTTGTACAAATTAGATATGTATTATAAACAATCTATTATTAATAATTATATTTATTTACAATTTGAGTTAAGTTTCTCTGCCTGTCTTCTATAAGTAAAAAAATACATAACGGAAACTGCTCAGGCCTTCGTTTTACAAGCAGACTAATTATTTTTTTATACGGAACTCATTACCCATTACGGCTCGGTATTGTTCGCTATTCATTGAAACATCCTTCCTCGAAACGTATATGATTAAATGAAGAACGTATTAGTCTTCCTATAATCGTTTACATGATGTATAATGGCTTAACTTCGTGACGATGGGGTCTAGCCCTTACGTCACCATGCGATTGTGTTACGAGCACTTGTGTAAGGTATCAAATAAGTTAGATGCGCGTAATGTACATATTTTCAACCGACTTTCAAAAAAAGAAGCTGGTTCTCAATTACTCTCGACAACTTTTTAAATATGTAATTCGATATCTTCGCCGATTATGAACCGATTTTATTGTTTTTTTTTTTCGATAGAATGACTTCGAAATGTTTCTATAAAATTGTGTGAAAATCAGTTTAGTACTTTTTTAATTAGCAAAGTTAACAATAACAAAATGGTAGTTAAATATTGATTGAAGTTGGTTGTTTGTTTGATCTTCATTCTCATATACAGATAGAGGGGAGGGGAATGGGGCTTATACTCATCAGTATGAACAACTTTTGTTAGACGATTTTGCTCAAATCGCAAAAAATATTCGGACTTTTTATACTACATAATTCGATCATTCTTTGGGGAATTTTGGTAGGGCGAGTCAAATTATGTCATAACGCAATAAAGTATGTACCTATATTGAATTGTTTTTAAAGTAATTAACATTGCCTATTATTAAATTCATGGAATGGTTCCATGTTTATGATGTTTGTTTAAAAGCTAATGTAACTAGGGATCGAAAGTTTTAGTTTTCTTATCTTTTGGCACAGTTTGTATGTGCACGACATAGTATGCGTTATGCGAACACGGCAATGCTGATGTCATCAACATCACCTTTATCTACTTATTTATACAGGTTAGAACCTATACAGGGTGTCTTGTAATTGCTCGTATACCTTTTTTTACCGGGGATTAAACTAAACTTAAATTGTAGTCATTTGACTCCAGTCATATGTGTCAAATCTAGTTTGAAACTCTTTCATTAAACTAAAAATGCTAAAGACGCTAAGCGACAAAAAAATAAAGTTAAGTAACAATTTTTTGCGTCATAAACTCATAATTTTGGTATTTTTTTAAAAGAGTTAAGAATGGGCGTTCTCTTAAAAGTAAAAGAATTCAAAAACGCATTATTATATATTCATTAATATATATATTGTTTAAGTTCTTTAATAATAATAATAATAAATTGTTTATTTCATCAAACCACTTTACAAAAACAAGTAAACAGTTTCTGAAAACTTCTTTTAAGTAGCATAAACTACTTGTGTCAGAAGTTTCCGCTGTTCTTTAACAATATACAAAAGTAGATTTCATAAAAATAGTTAATCATCTTTAGGAAATATTGTTTAGTTTTCATTAATATAAGCCACTTGTAAACGAATAATATGTTACTTGCCCTGTATAAGCTAGTGCATTCGATAATTTTTTTGCTTCTTTCAATACATTGCGAAACCATCCACCTAATAAACCTTTTTAAAGTACTTAACAAATAATTCCACACCTTTCACAAAGTCAAATATTGTTATCTCCTGTTATATCTGAGACAGTATCATAAAGTCCGCTAGTAAATATCAACTGTTTACCACCTTACGCCTCTTTTTGTCTCCACCACATAACTTGACGAAGATATGGTAAGATGACGGTTTTGATGATACTTAGTTGTGTCTGATTGGAGTCCTAGTATGCAATAAAAATGGAGCCGAGAAGCTCCTACCGGAAACCGAACATTGTAGGGCAAGCGATTATTAAATAAAAGGTTTTTTTAAAAGGAAACTACTAGAATTTACGTGAAAACTATTATTTTTAAGCCTTTTAAAGTAAGAAAGGAACTGTTTTTTAAGTTCATTAAAATATTAAATACAGATTAAATTACGTCATAATTTTGTATTGTCGTTTCCATACTCATAACAAAAAAAATATATGAAAAATGCATGAAATTCTAAACAAGTATTTTTTGTGCTATTATTATATTAAAAGAGCTATATAGTAAAAAAAAAACAGAATTAATTGTTGATATTACCCTATTTCGCCTTGAAGTTTATTTAGTGTACTTATAAATGTACTCGTAAATACCTATTATTCTAAGTAACAAATTCTTGTTTTCTATAAGTACTTACATTTGTATTGTACCTGTGTAAGTTGGTTGTATTTAACTGTTATCTCGAAAATAACAACCTTACCTTACCTACATTATTTTACTGTCTGTTTGTGTTCAAGGCAACGTTAAATCACCAGAGAGGCTAATATTTTTTTACAGGTAGTTTTAATATGCTTGTTAACGTTAACCTATCCGACATAGTAACGTTGTTGTGGTTGAAGGTTATTTCTTGCTTAATTAATTTAATTGCCCATTAAGTGCTATTACAATAAAATTTACCCTCTAAAATTAATCAAACAACTGATATTTGTCGTGTGACTCACAGGCACAGGTTATAAAATGTAAGCGATAAGTTACCGTAAGTATTTATCTTAATGTGGAACTAACTACTTATAGTTAAAAGAGATAGATAACTACCATATAATTAAATTGACATAAATATGATATGCCAAGGTTTTAGAAGAATCGATTTATGTATTTCTGACTGACTCAGTGGCTCAGTGGTAAGTGCTTCTGACTACTGATCTGAGGTTTGTGCATTAGATTCCCGCCCAGTACAAACATTTTTTTATTTATTTAAGCATATCTACGTAGATACAGTGATCGATATACATGCGTATGTGTATCAGTCTCTGGTGGCCCTGTCTCTGGTGGTAGGGAATCCTAGGTTGGAAGCCAAAAATGACCGTGTGGGATTTGTCAAATGGAAATGATTACCTAAATGTCTCGGATTATTATTTATTATAGTATACTATGATAAGCTTCTATCTATCAGCCGAAAGACGTCCACTGCTGGACAAAGGCCTCCCCCAAGGATTTCCACACCGACCGGTCCTGTGCGGCTCGCATCCAGCGGCTTCCTGCAACCTTTACCAGGTCGTCGGTCCACCGAGTCGGGGGCCTGCCCACACTGCGCCTTCCGGTGCGCGGTCGTCATTCGAGAACTTTACTGCCCCAACGGCCATCTGTTCTACGAGCTATGTGCCCTGCCCACTGCCACTTAAGTCTAGCGATTCTGAGAGCTATGTCGGTAACTTTAGTTCTCCTACGTATCTCCTCATTTCTGATTCGATCACGTAGGGAAACACCAAGCATAGCACGCTCCATCGCCCTTTGGGTGACTTTGAGCATTCTTATAAGGCCCATAGTAAGCGACCATGTCTCGGATCCATATGTCATCACTGGCAACACACACTGGTCAAAGACTTTAGTCTTGAGGGACTGCGGTATTTTGGACGTAAAGATATTGCGAAGCTTCCCGAACGCTGCCCAGCCGAGTTGGATTCGACGATTGATCTCTTTCTCGAAGTTGGACCTACCTAACTGGACTGTTTGTCCCAGGTATACATATTCGTCAACAACTTCGAGTGTAGAGTCTCCAACCTTCAGAGGAGTGGGTGCAACACGGACGTTTGACATGATTTTCGTCTTATCCATGTTCATTTTAAGACCCACTTGTTGGAAGACTCTACTAAGTAAGGTAATGATAAGCTTAATCAACCCAAAAAAAAATTATTTCATAATACATATACACATTTGTCAGTTGTTAAGTTAGAAGTTGTTCCGATTGACAAAGTAGTTAACTGATTCTACACATGTTGTTGCATTCTGTATTTAAATAACATTTTACATTTACACTCATACATAAACAACGTTTTGATCAATTGGTGGCGTTCTGAATCCATACAAGGAAATTGCGCAATAGATTTTCTGTCCGAGCCATACGGCCATACCTACGTATCTTCCTGATTCGAGCGAGACTCCCGGAAGCACCCAGACCGCCTACGTAATACTGACCGGGCTATTCTCGAACCACTACTACTGTGTCGTTATCTCTTCAAAATAGCTACACTGTGGGTCTGAACATGTCTTTTCAATTTTTTAGTTAGGTAGTTAAAGTTAATGTAGGAAATAAGTATACTGGTATCTTATTTCCCCGCTGTCTCAGTACAAATAAGTATTTTTTTATTTCATTTTATTATGATCATTAACAACCCATAATGTTAAAGAGTTAACAAACAAACACACAAACTTGCCATTGGATGGTTAGGCCATGGCCATATACTCTAATACACAAACATTGTAGCACTCGTCGATGTCTTTTATATAAAAACTTGTATCTCGCGTTGATGTCTTTTATAAGAAAACCTGTTAGTGGAACTCACGTTGATGTCTTTTATATGAAAGAAACATCGAATTTGTTTTAATTATTCGTTTTTTTTAACTAATTGGTAATTTCATGCTTATTAATATTTGCTGACACGTTGCAAATTCTTGGTTGTATGTACAGTACTAGTATACGTAACCCGTTTATCGGCCATAGAACTTTGAAGTGAATTTCGAAATCTGTCTGTTCATTAATTTTGCAGTTTTACGACGACTCTTTTTAACCGACTTCAAAAAAAGGAGGAGGTTCTCAATTCGTCGGAATCTTTTTTTTATGTATGTTCACCGATTACTCGAAGACGCCTGAACCGATTTGGAAAATTCTTTTTTTTGTTTTAAAAGGTATAGGTGGTCCCATATAAATTTTATCGAAATCGATTCAGCGGTTTTTGAGAAAATCAACAAAAACATAGCAAAATTGGAGTTGTTGCAATTGAAGTCGGTTGTTTTTAATGTATTCAGCGTGATCATTTATTCTTTTAACTGTTCATAAAATAAACTCTTAGATAGTAATTTTTGTAAAGTACAAATTTTAACACCAGATGTACTTATGAGCTGTTTTACGCGCCACTTGGTTTATTTACTTTGCGAAACTGAACTCGAATCTGTCTGTCTGGTTCATATCTTCGCCGTGTTTATTTTTTTCTAATACAGAACTTTCGTTTATTTTATGAACAGTTAAAACAATAATGGAGCAGGTTTTTAAAAGGAACATCACAAAATTCCCATAAAAATGGGATATCACAGCTAACCGATATGTATGTTGTAACTACATATGTACGTGAAGTCTAAATTTTTTTGGTGAATCGGCAAATTCACTATTCTTCGTGAATGAATATAACCCTGCTACTGCTCCATTTTATCTTAATATCCGGTTGGCACTTATATGGAAGTTATCATCGTCGTCATCAGCCAAAAGATGTCCACTGCTGAACAAATGCCCATATTAAAGTACATAGATGTACATAAATGTATGTATATAGTGTTCTTTTAAATAACATAACACTAAGGACTTTTATGAACATTAAATCATTGTAATCTTTGTTGGGATTTTAACCTTTTGGTCAAATAAGCTGTTGTCGATTTCAGCTGTTGATACCTAAACTCAAACACATGCTTTTAAATCGTATTTTTTTTATTTTGGTATTTTAAACAAGGTATTTTGAATCATTGGTCAACCGCTGGTCAAATGACTGTTAATATTAAATATCAATTACTCATTAAACTATTCTTCATAGCTGTATGTAACGTAACATTTCTTAATTCATGTATGTAACAGTATTGTAGAATTTCGCCTTCAATGTTTGAACCAGTGGCTATTTATGTTCTTTCTTGGGTTAGCTATTATTTCAATAGGTACTATTCATAAATATTGTAATTTTTTATTACAGTCTAAGTAATCAATCATACTTAAAATTAATTTTGCGTTTAAATGATAAGTACCTATAGTTTTCAGTTGTCAATAATCCAAATGTTTTGAACTCCAGTTGTTATACAACTGTTTTATGTAGAAAATGAAAAAATAAAAATTCTCGATTTTTTTCAAATACATAGTTGTATATTTCTCCAGCTAATAAGTTTTTTCTCTGTTAGTTCAAGTCGAATTCATAGTTCTATTTTTATAATTCTAACTTACTGCTACTAACAATATAAGTACTATTGTTACAAGCTTTGCTATAGTTGAAGCTCCAGTCCATACAGCCTCCAGCTGAGGACGAGCAAAAAACAGACGGGATCACTGTGTCCTTTTATTCCCATCCCGGTGCGGAAGGCCAGCCGCATGCGCCGCCGGACGGGCGCAACCACGCGCAACTTCACACGCGTCTGGTGAACCTGCTGGTGCCATGAGGCGAGGCACAGGCAGTCAGTTCGCCTTGCGTCACCGCTGGGGGCGCTTGCGTCGTCGCCTCCACTGCACACAACTCCACACTCATCGGAACTTAATCATACAATATTAACTTTATAGTGAAAACTTAGAGTTCATAAAGTTTCTGTGCCTTCTAACGCAAGTAGTGAAAGAACCATTGCCAATATCGTGGCTCTTCCTGCGCGCAAATGCGGGATTGGAACATTAGAAGGAGGAAAAATAAACATTGCTCTCCGGTAAGTTTGTTTTGCATGATATATTAAAAGTTATGATTTTATTCTCACTTTCGTAACAGATGCAGTGATAAACTGTTAGCGTCGACTGAAGCGGGCTGTTTACCAGCATATTGTTGTGTGAACGAGTTATGATAATTAGGTAACTCCGCTAATAGTCGGTTTCGTTTCTTATTGGATTCAGGAATCTGGGCTATGGCTATTGGGGAAAGCGGTACATTTCGTTATTAGCGAAAAGGTGCATTCACTTAATAAATTCATAATTATTTTACATACTTTACTGTGATGGTGATGATGACTGTGAAGGTACAGGTTCAACAAAATCTGCCACTCAAATTCGTTTTAAAATAAGTAACGAATAAATAAGATGCCATTTCTTGTCCTTAAGTTTTTTACCGCATCGCCACCCTGTGTGACGAAGCTAAAAACCTCAGTCTGATTCATAAAATTACCCGTTATTCCAAAAATAAACAAGTCCTAACATGAAATTCTTAAGGATATTTATACAGAATGTAACAAAAAAGGTGCAGAACCCATTAACTGGAGCTAACTGGATCTACTCGTCATCATACTGACAACGTTATAGGACTTGGCTGAATTCGATAGAAAAGGACTTATCATACAAATCGATCAGCTGTTTGATCAATTTTATAATGAGTCCAAATTTTTTTGCGTATTCAAGATATTCGTAGAACAAAGTTCCCTTTTTTTTACAACCTGTCTATTGATTCATAGCCACCTTAGTTAGCTTTCTGTACCTACCTATATTGTTGTTAACAACCCATTAAGTCTTCACTGCAGGGGCACGGGTCTATTCCCATAACTCGGGAAGGTTGAGGCCAGACTCCACACACGGGGGCCAAGTCCGAATTGGCCTTCCTATATTAGGTACTAACTTTCAATCGAGATAATAGGTACCTGCCTATTTCTAAATGGATTGAATACGATTATGCAAGTTGTAGATATCTCGAGCATTATTTTATATATCTTCATCCATAAATGTATGGACCGAGATTTTGCTCAACAAGACTGCTTTCGAAATACTGAAAGTTACGCTCGACGTTCAAACCTTGACAGTGATAGTTTCTCGTGTTGGCTCAAATTAAATTATTTTTTAAGCTTTTACTTACAAACTTTCTGTTTTGTTTGAATTAAATTGTGACTTAAAAAAAGGGATCCGAAATCAATTCATGCTTATTTTTATTAGGCAGCTTTGTTAAAAGAATCATTAAAATTCGTATTTTGTCAGGTAATTATAAGTTTAATCTGGTTTGGAACTCTACTGCTGATGCTTAATGATAACTGCCCATTTTATATATAACCGCTTAGTGCTACAATTCAGCTTATCTTATTGTATCACAAGCCAATTAAATTTCTAACAGAATCTGTTATCTGGATCCAATAAGTGTATAAAGTGTATTAGAAAAAGAAATTGAAATCATGTTGTTGTATTTGCTAACTAACTAACCTACGTAGACAGCCGTTACGGTTGAGTCCCGCCCCTACGGAGTGTCGCCTCAAATCAATAGACCGACACAACATGGTCCAGACATAGTATGTATACATACATACACACAAACTCACCTACCTACAGTTAGTCGATTTTGGTCCCTGTTAGTCCCCACAAAAGTAACGCAAAGAGTTCCCATATGAGTTTGAATGTGAAAGCAAGAAATCATGACTACCTATCACGAACAGCCAAATTTGTTTATATAACAATGGCATTGATTAAAATAAGATTCGGTTGATTGGAATGAAAATAATTATCATCTCAGACGAAGGAGATGAATAGTTAGGCATTTAACTTTCGTCTGCCCATGTTCAACAAACGAACCGAACGTGCCATATTATTGTATTATTTTCAATGAAATAATAACTAAATTCGTAACGGTAAGATGTTTGTTTGTATAACAAATGAATTAAAATTTATATAGATTCTTTGAAAAGATCCTTTAATCAGTGGATTATTTCACCGTGTGAGAGCGCTCGCAGAATGAACTCGATTAAAATAAATGTGAACTCAAAACGTTATTCTTCTGATAGAAATTTATTGGAAAATCTCAAAATATTTTTAAATCACCACACCTTGTATTGAACATATAAATAAATCGGTAATTTTACGCGGATTAATTAATAGAAGTGAACTATTATTTTTAGTAATACATACATGGTAAAACTAAAACTTTGGACAGAAGCACATAACGACGGGGAAGTGCTAACAATTCCTATCTTACAAAGTTTAAAAAACTTAGTTAGAATATATTTCCAGCCAAAATTAATCAGGTTGTGATGGACTTTAATACTATAAGAGATATTTCCTCGGTGCCTAGCTACATCAATTTTGCGAATTTCAACGTAATTCATATACCAGTAGACGGGCAAATTCATTCTCTATCGAACTGTATTCATACGTCGTTTTCGTAAAAAAAATTAAGTTAGGAGTTGTTAGCACTTCCTCGTCGATAAGTACCTACCTATTCCTATTATGTATGTACTTCTGTCAATGGACTGAACGAAGTGTCCACGGATCTCGTGCTGTCATACCAAGCATATAAAGACTTCGCATCGCTATCCTATCCTATCAAAGTTAATTTTGTGACACGATTATTAGAATGAATAACCGTATAAAAACTTTTTCATTTACATATTTTTATAATTTTACGTCATACTAAAAAACATTTGGCTATCAAAAGTGACAACTCAACACTAGCTACTTGTCAACCTACATATTTAAATTCCGGTTCAAATTGGCAACTATTTACTACCAACCAGCCATCATCAAATAATAATTTATTGGCGTGATTTTCTACAATAAAACTAGGACAGAATTACTGGAACGTCTTTATTATTCAGAATGCAACTTAAAGGTTTCCTTCCTTCTCATAAAACTAAACAATTAACACGTTTTTGAAATACAAAAAAAAAGAATTTTTATCATTAGCTGATTAGTCAACTTTGAATCAGAGGTCCATTTTATTATTATTTTTGCAAAGTTGGAGAATAAAAAATTTCAAGAAATACAATGCACTGAACATTGAACAACACAACAGCTTCTATGTTCTTGTACTTATCGTATTAATACTGGCCGGTGCCAGGGTCCTCAAACTACTTAACTATCACAGCCTATGGTCACAGTACGAGTACCTACTATTAGTAAGTTCTGTCATGCAGTATGGATTACACACGTCATATTTTTAGGGTTCCGTAGCCAAATGGCAAAAAACGGAACCCTTATGGATTCGTCATGTCTGTCTGTCTGTCTGTCTGTCCGTCTGTATATCACAGCCACTTTTTTCCGAAACTATAAGAAATATACTGTTGAAACTTGGTAAGTAGATGTATTCTGTGAACCGCATTAAGATTTTCACACAAAAATAGAAAAAAAACAATAAATTTTGGGGGTTATACTTAGAACTGACACTCAAAATTTTTTTTTTCATCAAATCTATACGTGTGGGGTATCTATGGATAGGTCTTCAAAAATGATATTGAGGTTTCTAATATCATGTCTAAACCGAATAGTTTGCGCGAGAGACACTTCCAAAGTTGTAAAATGTGTGTCCCCCCCCCCTGTAACTTCTAAAATAAGAGAATGATAAAGCTAGAAAAAATATATAATGTACATTACCATACAAACATCCACCGAAAATTGGTTTGAACGAGATCTAGTAAGTAGTTTTTTTTAATACGTCATAAATCGTAAACCGCAAATTACCTTTCATTCAATCAACTCAAACATAAAAAATATAAAGTTCAAGACATGTGTGATTATGAATTTATACGGAACCCTCGGTGCGCGAGTCCGACTCGCACTTGGCCGGTTTTTTTATCTAGTAGTAGCAGTATAAACGCGACATTTGTATGGAGTGTCCGGGTGGTCTTTGTCCGATCTTTTAAATTGTTCTGAACTTCTTTAAAGAGATCATTCAAACGGATCAAAAGACAAATAAAACTAAGTTTACTATAAATTACAGTGTATTACTCCTTTGCGTGATGAGACAAATATCTTAAGATCAAACTACATAGAAAGTAGATTTTGAAAACTAATTTGAAGTCTGTGTTTAAAATCCGAGTTTGTTTGCTTCCATAGATTAGTCTCATGGTCGTACTCATCTACATGAGTAGTAGCGCTAACTGTACATATTTAGTACGCCTAAGAAAACTTGTTTCCGAGGAATTAAAAGTCCCGTAAATCCTTCGTTTGAAATGACGATAATTCGACCCAGTAACTACGACTGTAAACGCTGTAATTTTGTTCTACGTTATACGGAATGGTTTGGTATTATCGCTCATTCTACAAATATGCAGGAAGCAATGATATGTGGATGCCTGCCAACGTATAAATGTAGTATACTTATGTTTTATGATACGTAGAGTAAGTCGGGATATACGGTATTTGTAATTCATTCATATACGTACGGTTCCGTTCATTCATAAATTACCTATACCAATCGATAGTTAGTTTTTAATATTGTGAGACTTTAGCAAGAGGCAGTTTTCAGAACAACTAATATTAAAATAAGTAGGTTCATGTGCACATTTGCCTAGTTCATAAAAAGAGATTCCGCCAATGTGTGTACGGGCTAAACTGTGGGTTTGTTGTACAAGTGTGACGCCAGTGCGCCTGCACTTGCGTTTAGATAACCGAGTGCACACAATGCGCCCAGGCCGCATTCCTAGCCACAAAGTGAAACTGGGAATTAGCCATAGCCATAACATATTTTAAAAGCTTTTTCCGTCGCACTCGACACTATGTTTCACATGCGCGTATTTCTAACAGAAAGGTCAATATGCCCAAGTATTGTTTCCACTGAACCCAGTTGGCTCTTAGCGTTGTTAGTTACTTTTATTACTAATATTTATATTATTACCACTATTAGGACAGATGCAAGTTTTAATATACCAGAAAGATGAAAACACATGACGATTCTTATAGTTACATAATGTCATATTAATAATGTACTGAATATATTGAATGTTACTTTTAACGAGCACTCAAAAAAGTAGCAGAAAGTCAGATAATGGTGATTTTAAAAAATCCTGTATGCAGATTTTTTTTCAAATAATTAAGTCTTTTTCTATTATGCTTCACAAAAAATTAATAACCGCAGAACGGAGTGGAAAAGCCTGTTTCCTAGATGTTGTGGCTTTCTTTCCCGCTTACGCATTCCTGAAAGCTTTGTTGGCTCAGCTCTGGTAATTAGTGGAACGCTGTGAGAGTATAGAATATCCCTACTGATTATTGAGCTAGAACAAGGCAGTTGGTCCTTTATGTTCTACAAAGCAAACTCAGATTGTTTTATCTGCACTTAAAATGTGTTGTGCTCGATCGTTCGTGTATACTACGATGAAAGTTATGTTCGAAATTTTCAATCGAAATCTTTGTAATTAAACGAATAACGACTGACTGAAGTGGTTAGCTATCCTGACCTCTGATCCGAGAGTCGTGGGTTCGATCCCCACACAGGGCAAACTTTCTGTGATGAGCAGAATTGTTTGCTCTGAGTCTGGGTGTATTATATCTATATATGTATGTATTTACAAGTATATGTGTATGTATATCAGTCTCTGGTTCCCAAGATACAGGTAATCCTAGTTTGGGGCCAGATGACCGTGTGTGATTTGTCCCAGATATTATTATTATTAATTCTATATTCATCACCGGTTATATGTACTTAGTTGAGGTACTTTTCGTAATACGTGCTCCTTACGTGCTCCATGCAGTTGTATGTTGTCATAATCTAATTTCATTAATAAATGAATAAAATAAACATTTATACAGCTGTGTATACGCAGTGGCTTAATTTTTTTGTGGTTTACGAAATGAACGCACACACACTTTTTGATAAAACTGTGACTACCACATAACTCTTGTTAACTAAGATAATACATTATTACTGTTTACTAATTTGCCTAGTAATTAAAGATAAAGAATTTACACTACAGACGTTTTACAACTTCTCGTTTACTTACAGGTCGCTAGTAACGCGTGTAGGCTCTAGCTAATAGCTAGACGAGCAGAGTCAAGGTGAAAGGGCACATAATATATTTTCAAGAGTTCATGCCTTTATGGCAACTAAACAAATTCATAAGGATGTCCTTTGACTCAGTTCTTCGCCTACGCGACTAAAGGGCGAACCTCATTCAAAATATGAATGAGGTTCGCCCTTTAGTCGCGTAGGCGACGAGTTTTCTGATAAGTTACGTATTTTATATTGTTTTCGATATTCGTTTACTATGTAAGTGAGACAAACTATCCCCAACCTCAACTTCGTTGTTTTACCCGGTTGCCCCAATGAAAAGTAATATTTTTCGAATTTATATATGGATAAAGGAAATGGATATGGATATTGTTACTGCCTGTAGCAGAAATAGTGTGATATATTTTTAAGGGCATTTCCTTGATCCCCAGATTGTTAAAAGATTCATTTCATGCAGTCAAGTTTTTTTTTATTTGGTTAGGTTATAGTTGTCATTGCTCCTTCGTAAAATAGTTCCCTTTGTTTAATACAGATAATGTTACATGCACTTCGTTTAAATAGGAATAAAGTGATGATTCTGCATAACCGACTGCACCTACATTGAAAGTCTTATTATCTAATATTGTCTTCTTCTTCTTCTACTTAGCGTTATCCCGGCTGGAGCCAGGGTCCGCTTTCCTACTCAATCTACTCCACTTTGCCCGATCTTCAACATCCTCTTCAGTAAGGTCATTTTCTCTCATGTCCGCTCTCACAACGTCAAGCCCACGCTTCCTGGGCCTTCTTATTATCTAATATTGTAAATTAAATATTTTGTTTTATATATCTCGTTGATGTCTTTTATGTGCCAGTTTTATACAGACGTAAATTCAAACAAAAAACATCAATGAATAATGCAGTAGACATCAACACAATAGAAATAGATAAATCGGTCTTAAGAAGTTTGAAATGTTGGTTTATACTACTTAATAATAATGGTTTTAGCTTTATTGTTAAGTTAATATATTTTTTTATCTCATATAAACTCATATAAATGAAGCTCCGCAATAATATTATTTACTACTCTTTCGTATTTCATATCAGGTAAATAAATATGTTAGTTATTTTAGTTTTCTAATCGTTTGTTACAAGGTTTACCTGTTTCAGTGGTGAGTGAAGTGGGCCTTAAGTATAAGGGATATACCTACTTATAGTAATAAGTACCAGTCGTTTATTTTGGCACTGATCCAATGTTTACCGTAAGTTTCGTTTATAAAACTGTTGTTTCTCAATGACCTACCTACCTACATGTACTTAGTCTTTTCCTTGCCTTTTTTTCCGAACTCCGAACTCCGGGTTGTCTGAAAGAAATCGCTTTTAACGATACGACCGCCCAGATTGTACTAGTTGTTTCTTTTTATTTTTTATTTTGTATGTGCTCGTTTGTTTTGTAGTCAGTAAAGAGTATTCTATTTGATTTGATTAGGTAGATAGAGCATACAGCTGGCAGAACTGATAGCTGGTGGTTGGGGAAGAACGGTTCTCGAGTGGAAATCGAAGACGCTACCAGAAGCTGCTGAATGCATGTGACTTATAACCGTACTAAGTGGAAGTCATAGAGGAGGCTTATGTTCAACGGTAGACGTGTTCCAACTAATATGATAATAATTGTGAAATACTAGTATTAAATACCCAAACCAGAGCATACAAAGCGACTTGTCACATACATATTTGGCCTGTTTAGGAGTCGAACCCATAATTTACAGCCTGGCAGGTATGAGTGCTAAGCTCAATGTCACCAGGTCTATGGCTGTCTATCCTTAATTTATTGACTTTGTTCGTAATTAATGCTTGTTACTACGTATTAGCGTTTGATTTCAAGTCTATTCTTATTAACGATAATGCAACTAATTCACACCAAAACTCGAAGTTAAATACCTTTTAACGTGGGTGCAACAATCGTTTATTAATTCGCTACTCTCCATGCACAAAATTTCATTACACCATAGATGTTAAGCAATTCAATAATAATGTTAATTATGAAATCAATGTCTGAGTTGAAGATTCTTAATAAGTTAAAAGTGCATGCTTTGCAAGTAAACCAGAACACCATAGAATTGCTTCATCAGCGCACGTCTGACAATAGGCCCAGTGAGTCAATGAGCACAAATGCAACAGACAATGACATTCAATGAAAGCTAAAGCGCGCAGGCGCACGCAAGGGCGCGGGCGCGCAAGCTGTGATTAGGTAATATTAATCGTAACCACATTCATTTGATTCAGTGTCAATTGAAATGATATTGGGTTAACACAATCAGAAAACGCGACGGTTCCAAATGAAGGTTAATGTTTTTAACGAGTAAAAATGTATGGTGTTTATCAGAGCATGAAGTCTAAACAGATTGAATCCCTTGAGTGTCACTAGATGTAGTTTAAGAAGCTTGGAATATATTTAAAATTTACTCTTAGTTTTTACATATTTGAAAAATTTTACATATAGTAAAAATAGGCATAACCGTAATTTGAGTAGTAAAAATAATCTTGAAATTGGTTTCTCGAGGCTTAGAATAGAATAGAATACTTTATTTGCTTTTAAACAAGGTTAACTTATTAAGGTGAATAAATCATTTGTGGGGCAGTGCATACGCTTTTATAATAAAAATTTTAATTACGTGTACGAACTTCCAGAATGTAAAAATAAACATTAAAACACTCTATATGATATCATAAGCATGTACAGTAGGAATATGATGAATGATAGTGAAGTGACATTTGGATTATTTCTCCAGTAAAATTACTTTTAGAAGAGTGCTTAATATGCCTACTTAACGAAATATTATTAATGATTTAGATCTTTACAAAATAAAGTAAATTATACTTAGGTTTATTGCTTAGGTTCGTAGTAAGTCCAACGTGTTCAATTGGGTAATTAATATATGTATTATAAACGAATTACTCAAACATAAAATATCCATCCATCCATTAATAACCATCATAGTCTTGTCTTTAGTCTTTACTAACATCACAAGAAAATGAAATACACTGTGTAGGTATTTCATTTATGTCGCTACGCGGTTCTGATCCACGTTTTCAGATAAAGGATTTCGGCGTCTGCAAATTTTGCATTCTATGCACAAGCTTGCGAAACGCCAGCAACAAACAATAATAGAACTGCAGTTTAACTGCATAGACTTCCAAGTATTGGAAAGGCTCCAAGTGCGAGGATTACTAATATCCACATACCTAAAATACTTACAAATAAACCATTGTTGCAATATTCGAAAAAATAAACTAACAAATATTGCGTGGTGATAGTTAAGAAAATTATGTAATATGATCTTCTTTATATTGAGTGAACGTCTACCAAAACCATTCGCATTTCGTCACAGATACGGGAGATTATCGGAGTTTGAAAAAGGTTATTTCTTACGTATGTATTTAATTTATTTCTTATCTGTCTTTGTCATCGCAATTCTACAGTACTTACTTGAAAATTAATCTTTGGGTCTCTCGTATGTATGCAACTTTTACGACATAATATAATATAAACAGGTGGCTTTTTAGAAAAATGGTATCCATGAAATTGATAAATACACAAAAACTTATAAAAATAAAGCAAAAATTCTTGACTTTACAAAAAAACTTGCAGATCGACTGATTAATTGACAATTAGTAGCCATTGAAAGTAAAATAAAATATTGAGAGGGTGAGTCGTTCAGTTTCATGACTAGGACATGGGTAATTTGCATCTCGTCGTCGAATAAAAAACACAATTTAAATTATTTGTTTTTCTACGACTATTATATTAACCATAACATAACATTTTAGTAACAACAGTGAATAATAAATACTCATACATCTGTGCCAAATTGAAACAAAACAATATACAGATACCTACTGCAAAACTGTGAGTTGCATTGAGTTTCAAATTTCCTGTTGACTCTGCACGATGGTCTGTGGTAGGTACCTCATCTCCTTTTTTAAAAAACAATAAGGTAAAGTTTTGAAGAATTTTAATTCATTCGTCGGTATAACGTCATAATGAGTCACGGCCGATGAAGGTCGTCGGCCTGTGTCCGTTTTAAGGCTTAAGTTTTAAGCATTTTAAGGCTCCACGCGATACCGAGGCAAATTGGTGCCTCTAAGAGGAAGTTCCAAGAACCGCAAGTAACAAAAACAACTCAACTAACATCACGATTCCAATCACAAAAAGCCGAATTGTGGTTTTTGTTTTAATGGAAATTTCAAAAGAATATATCTTAATTATACATATTATTTATGTGTAATTCGTTCTGTAATTTCATAAATTTATATAAAAGTAAACATAAAAGTTGATTCATACGCTATTAAATACAGGAGTTAATCAAGACGTTTTGAGTTAAGGATTGATATTAATAGCTAATTTATTATTTAAAAATTGCACTAAGAATACATTACCAAACGTGTTTTAAATTACAAAGGCACTGCAGATACAAGACATGCATGTGCTCAATTACTAGCAATGAAACGAAGTGATTATCTGACGAACGGTCCGTGCTTGAACATTTGGAATTGCGTACACGCAATGTGTGTCTAATCCGTTTCTGTTTTTCTTAGCACTTTCGTTACATTAATGGAGCGCAATCAAATCCGAATCGAGAAAATCCGTGGAAGAATGAGTAACCAACATTGCTCATAGAATAATCAAATCGTAAATTGAAATGACAATGGGCAGGTCATATCATTCGCAGAAGTAATAATCGATGGGGAAGAAAGGAAATTGCTGGAAGAGTGTGGGACGCCCCCCAAAAAGATTGATTGACTGCATCCAGGGGCTTCCTTCAAGCTTCACTAACAAGAATGAGGGATGCAATATATGGCTCAGAACCGTTCTATTCTAAGTGGAAGTCTATGTGGTAGTGGAGATCATGATTTTTACACTTCCAGTAACTAGATTTAATATATGTTACATCAGGGATCTTATATGGATAAAAAACCCGATTGTGTTACTCTATTGTGACCAAATGTTTTGCACAGATGACTTACATGATATGGTATAATGTAGGATTATGTACAAATGACATCAAAATGGTACAGTGTATTAGTATGATGAGAAAATAAATGCGGTTAGTTACCTTGGTTATATGTAGTGCGTAAACGGATTACTCCGCCGCGCCGACGCGAACCAAAGTCTTGCTCGTTTTATAAGTTTCCCAAAACAATACGAATATGGTATTTAATAGTTGCATCTTTTATTACGTTAGGTACCTCTCTTTATGTGTGTACGTTTATGTGTACTACTTATATATTTTTTTGTTTAGTCCAAGGCTGTTTTATACAAAAAAAGTTAGAGGTATAATTCTCGACACAATTTAGTTAGTGGAATGTTACAAAAAAGAATCTTCCGACCGCTTTATCATCTCCCAGTTACAGTTACCGGCCAGCGACGGCATGGCGCTCTATCTGTGGCTCTGGCTACCCAAATTCAACTGTCGGATCGGAAGTCATTTCGTAGATAGCTGTAATTCGTTCATAGTTCGTTGTGATTGATCGCTCACGACTGCATGATCGATTTCGTTACTCCATCCCAGTATACATATTATACTTACTCATTCTGTTGTTGAAATTAAAAAGTACTTAAGTAGAAAATATTGAGGGCAGAAGTGGAAGAAAAAACCAAACTACATACATACTGTACTGTACAGATATAGATAGTATAATAAAATAGTAGAACAGCTACTGTCGTGTAGTGTCAAAAGTTCAAGCTAAAGAAGAGCTAAAGACAAGAATAGCTGCAACTTGCAACCCGAAGTTGCGATACAGAGATGATGCCTCATCTCGGAAGTGCGTTTTCACGCCAGTCACCGTAAACATAAAAATCGCGTTAGGTCGCCTTGGTTGCAACAGTTCTGATTTTTTGGTATGTTGTTAGGGATGATAACAGTAGTGTAAAACTAATTTTTCAGCTTCGAAAGACTTGTGCTAACTTCGTGGTGCTTCAAAAACATCGAAATTTTCGGACTTTTTTTAGATTTTGGCTTATAACTTCTAAAAGGTGCATCTTACGGAAAAAGTCATTATACACACTTATAAGAAGACACAGTTTCCTATAATTTAAGTGTAACTGCAGCTCTGTAGGTCGAATAGAACCCAAGATACAGCACTTTAAACATTGGCAATTTTCCCTAAAAAGTTTGAAATTGTAATTTTGCTGCCTTCCGAGCAGAATATCGGCTATAATACTCATTCTACGAGGAAAGTCATTAAAAAGAAAGTTATAGAGCAGTTATTTAGCTTTAATTTAAGCACAAACTGAAGTTTGTAAGACCAATAGTTCCCTTGTAATCTGGACAAAGCGAAAAATTACGGAAATCATATTTTTCAAAAAAGGGAGCCTGACAAATTACAGGACTTCTGTAAAGCATAAGAAAGACATAACACAGTGTAAAATAATTTACTATTAATTGACATTTTGTTCTATATTTCATGTATATTTCTGTCGCAGGTGTCAGCTGAGGTCCCGCCATCACTAAGTGATATAATTTAAGTTTTATAATATCAGTATAAATTATTTTACACTGTGTTATGTTTATTTGTAATTTATTTTTATTAAACTACAAAAGATACATAGACTTCCTTTTATTTGCGAGCATTACACAATAGGGTGGTATTTTAGCGAACATTGCAAGCATTGAGAATATCTTCGTGTAGTTATAAATGGTAAAAGTGCTAAAAGTGGCCACCTCGAGCGCTAGTAAATTCCGTGACGTTTCCCCTTAATCTTCTTCCACTTTGTCATATCTTCTACATCTTGTCTTACTATCTAATTAGAGATGTGGAGTTCTAAAGAAAAATCACTGTAACTTGTATTATATGCCTATCCACTATACTGAATAGTTATTTGTTCAACTAGTGAGCAAAGTTATTTTTTGCTACGAGTGCTGACTTTAAATCACGAACTAGCGAAGTAGTCTAGAATTGAACCACGAGCGTAGCAAGTGATTCTAATATAGACTACTGAGCACAATGAGTGATTTAAAGGCACGAGATATAAAAACAACTTGTTTTCGTGTAAAACATACAACTTCTTTTCACCTCGACCAGCGAGAAAAGTTAAAACGCTGTTAAAACGTAGTTGATTAAATTCTCTTTGGAGACAATATAGTTTTTTATTATAATGTTTTTAATTTTGTGGTTGCGTTCGGAAACTGCACTGCTTGTGATTTTTATGAAAACCTAAGATGAAATCTGGCTCTGCCAGATTGTCCCGACACTATACCGAAGATATCCCAGACGTCAGCCTGTGCGAGATTAGAATGGCTCTCAAACAGCTTAAGAACAACAAGGCACCGGGTGATGATGGAATTACGGCTGAGCTTCTGAAATTAGGTGGAGAACCGGTACTTATAGCTCTTCAGAAGCTATTTAATTCCGTCATGCTCGAGGGACGAACGCCTACAGCATGGCACAGGAGTGTGGTGGTGCTCTTCTTCAAGAAGGGTGATAAGTCTCTGCTGAAGAATTACAGACCCATCTCACTCCTGAGCCATGTCTACAAGCTGTTTTCGAGAGTCATTACGAATCGTCTCGCACGCAGGTTTGACGACTTCCAGCCTCCCGAACAAGCCGGTTTCCGAAAAGGCTTCAGTACCATAGACCACATACATACGCTGCGGCAGATTATACAGAAGACCGAAGAGTATAATCGGCCACTATGCTTGGCGTTTGTGGACTATGAGAAAGCCTTTGATTCGATCGAGACCTGGGCTGTGTTGCAGTCTCTCCAACGGTGCCAAATTGATTATCGATACATCGAAGTGTTGAAGTGCTTGTATGAAAACGCCACCATGTCGGCCCACCTCCAGGATCAGAATTCGAAACCTATCCGGCTGCAGCGTGGGGTGAGACAGGGAGACGTTATATCTCCGAAACTATTCACCGCTGCACTGGAAGACGTTTTCAAGCTTCTGGACTGGAGAGGACTCGGCATTACCATCAATGGCGAGTACATCACTCACCTCTTCAGCCAGATTGCTGACAGGTAAGCGTTTAGTCATGTATAATTGTCCGTAGAATTTCTCAACCTCTTCCAACAGCTCTGGCTTGGACGACACGACTCTGCCATCCTCGGTCTTCAGCTTTGTCAGTTGGCTTTGACCAGCAGGCAGATCCCTTGCGAATACTTTTGACCCTTTATTGCGCTCGATAGCCTCTTTAATACGGTTGGTATTAAATTGGCGTATATCACGGGTCAAGGACTTGGAGATCTGTCTGTTTAGTCGCCGATACTGACAAGCATCTTCAGAGGATTTCAGAATCAGGCTTCGTCTTTCCTCCATGAGCTTGCTGGTGAGGTCCGAGATACGAGATGTTCTTTTTAAACGGCCGGTTTTGAAGGCCTTATTCCCAGCCGTTTGGACAATTTCCATGAACCTGTCGTTATAATTGTCCACATTTTCGCATTCTCCTAGGCATTCGAAGCGGTTGTGCAACTCGAGTTGAAAGCTTTCGGGGTTTTGGAGTTGGATAGGCGCTGGTCGGAGCGTGGACTTCATCAGTCGACATCTTTCTAGCTTTGTTTTTAGATTCAATGTGCCTCTTACCATTCGGTGATCGCTTCCTGTCTTCAGCGAGTTGATCACAGAGACATCATTGAATATTTGCCTTTTTGTCGACAAGATGAAGTCAATCTCATTTTTTACTACGCCACTGGGATGCAGCCAGGTCCACTTGCGCTGTTTTGGCTTTTTGAAGAAGGAGTTCATCATGAAGAGGCCCTCCTTCTCCATAAAGCCAGCCAGCAGCTGACCCCGCGCATTCCTCTCTCCGTATCCAAATTTCCCCACTCTCAGCTCGTTTTCCCTTCGTTTGCCTAGTTTCGCGTTGAAGTCCCCCATCACAACGGTGAAATGGGTCCTGGAGCTATGTATGGCTCTGGAGATATCCTCATACATAGCCTCCACCTCTTCGTCGGGGTGTTCCGCGGTCGGCGCATATACCTGTATGACCTTCAGCGAATACCGTTTGGTGATTCTGAGTATAAGGTACGCTACCCTCGTCGAAACACTCTCGACCTGGACCACGTTGTTGACTAGGGACTTGTGGACAATAAACCCGACACCACCCTGGGACAGTTGGTCGCCCTCCCGGAAATAGAGCAGGTTTCCGGACTTAAGGATCATGGTGTCCTCACCCTCTCTTCGGACTTCACATAATCCCACAATATCCCATCGTAACCTGCTCAATTCCTCCTCCAGTTCAGCGAGTCTTTCGTCCGTTCGCAGTGTGCGCGTGTTATAGGTTGCCAGGGCCAAAGGTTTTTGTTTTTGGTAGCCTGACCTCTGCCGGAGATTCTTCGCACCCCATGCCCCGCCGTTACCGTGACCGCTACCGGAGTCAGGAATAGCGGGGCTGCCGGGGACTAGGGGCCGTTGTTTCGGGTTCCTAATCATATTTGGGGGGTAGTTGCCATAATCGCCACGCTTGGCATGCGGGTTGGCGATCGCAGTGTGGCGTGAGCCAAGATGGGAACGCGGGAAAGACGCTGCTGCCCATCCTCCGGTTTATGGATCCCTTAGTCGCCTTTTACGACACCCACGGGAAGAGATGGGGTGGTGCTATTCTAAGGCCACACCACAGCAAAATTTATAAACTTAAATTTCATTAAATAACAGACAATATTTTGTGCCTATGAGTTAAATCGCTAGGCCAAAATGAGTTTCTGAAGGAACTATCGCCCATATTTTTTTCAGCGCCGCGCAAAAGATGGTGTTTGAAATTCGAATCACTTTTTCTCAGCTCGCACCAAAAACCGTTTTTGCTTTGAGTTTTTAGGGACCAAAAGGCACCCTTTTCGTGCTGGAGAGGTGAAAAATACATTATTTATTTGTATTGTCACCACGGAGAGATCATTTCTCTAAACTCTAAGAAAAATGGTGGTACATTAAAACTGCACGATAAACACAGTGACCTCAATAAAACCTCATTAGTAAAAAGGTATTGTTACAAACTCATAAAATTAATTACATGCTCTAATGAAAACCTTCACAATTGAGGCTGTACGATGTACGTGTCCCCTCATACCTTAACTAGATCGTTCATGCCCAAACTGTGAGTTTTATACACGTGTTCACACCTATTTAACGATGAATGAAGGCATTGAGCATATCCTCAGCAACGCTGTCTGATAACACGTCGTCCTCGGCGCAAGAGTCGGGTTTCGCCCACAATGGGCTATTACGCGTAAAAAGATACCGTGTTTCAACGCAATTATTGCATACAGTGATGATTCGTGGAATTTAGCAATGAAGTGTCATTCGATTTCTACAGATAAATGCACAAGAGTGGGGAACATTGAATTGAAGAAGGACATAGAAACTGCGAACTATAACGTCATACATAACTTTGTATAGTAGTTTGCGTCCCCATTAAGAAATTTTAATTCATAAAAAATTACAATGTAATGAAATTCCAAGCCAGTAAATTGTTCTTCAGCTTTTTTTTATAAAATAGTCATGCAGTAAAAAAAAATGGGTGTTAATTAAACAGGCTTCTATTTAATAGCATTATTCGCCTCTAAAATTCTACATTGTCTTCTAAATTACTAAGTCAGACACCATCAATGGGCATCTAAAAATACTATCTTAGCCACTATAAATCTTCGATATCAGCTGCTGTTAATATACAACTCAGCAACCAAGTTATTATTTGGCATCAAAATTTATAACACATATTCAAGTAGTCAGCTTCTAAAATATTCTTATATGACAAAAAATAATGAATTAACTCAATATGATTAAATAAAAATGTACCTAAAATTATAACCAAATATATTGATTGATCATTAAATGTACCTGAAATTAGTAAATGATGGCCACTAATATATTAAGAACTACTAAAGGGAGACGAAACATAAGATTTTATTAAAACATATTTTGTGTAAAAAAGCATACCATTATATCATTATAAGGCCTTTGTCCAGCAGTGGACGTCTTTCGGCTGATAGATAGATAGATACCATATAAAAAAAACCTACAAAACTATAATACTTATACAGGGTTTAACAAAATTGGTGTAGGACCCGTTAACTGGGGATTCTACTCATCGTACTGAACAACTTTTGTTCTACAATTTTGCTGACATCGCAAAAAGTTTTAGACTCTCCATACAAAAGTGGCAAAAAATAGCAAAACAGATGATCAATTTGTATGGAGAGGCCAAAATTTTTTTGCTATTTGACCAAAGTCGTAGAACAAAAGTTGTTCAGTACGATGAGTAGAATCCCCAGTTAACGGGTCCTACACCAATTTTGTTACACCCAGTATATGAAGTTTTCTAGTAAAAGCTTGAAAAATATTTTTTGAGGAACACAAACACATGTTGAAGCTGTAACACGTAAAATGTTGGTGAGCTGTTGTTAAATCCGTATCTGAGTTAGTAAATTAGGAGGTGATATATGAATCAGGTGGACAAGTTAAAATATTTGTTGTTTTTTGCTTGACGCTTTCTTTGGAATATTTAGTTGGCGTTGTGAAGAAGACAAATAAGTTTATTAGAAGGTTTCTCATTTTCCCGTTGCTTAGTTATTAAATTAGAGGTTGGGTTCCGTGGCAAAATAAAATATTTGCGGCTCGATTTATAATTCCCTAAAAAAGTTGATGTTATGCACTACCATATTGGCGTCTTTAAAATTATACACTAAGCCTAGGTCAGCTACATTATTGGCTTACGGCTCACTTGTATGTACTGTAGTAATTATAAGTGATGAACAGTACTAAAGATAAAGAATCGCGTACGAGCAACCGGCCGACCTCGGTAGTGTTTCTCAACTCTTGCTCGTGCTCAACTCCACAATTCTGATTCGGGGCACGTGGCGCGCTTCCTGTCGGCGGCGCGGCGTGGTATGGGCTGCGCTTGCGATTGTCTAGCCCAGTGTTTTTCAAACTTTTTTAATACCCGACCCCTTTACAAGTGAAACATTCTTGCGACCCCCCTTGTGCCATAAACATACAAAATGTCAGTGATTTGAAAGACTAACGTCTATAATTTTCTTCAATTAAAATGATTTCGTTATTAACGTCTCCAAAATAGAAACTCGTTTTTACAAATTGTTAAAAAATAAATCGTATTATTTCATTGCAGTGTAAGACCTACAAACACTTACTTTTTCTTTTACCCGCGACCCACAGGTTGAAAAACACTGGTCTAGCCCACTCAGCGGCTAGTCGGACGGAGCCCCCTCTCGGTGACCCTGCTAGTGCCGGTGACGATAATTAGGGAGGAAACAATTTTAATGTCATTATCTCTAATTCGGAACGACATTCAACTAGAAAGATCAGCTGACTCCAGTGTTTACTTACAGTTAGCATTTATTTAATGCAACTTCTTTGTCTACCCAATTCGAATAATGATCCAGATTTGTTAACAAAATGACATAAATCTAATAAAATGACATAAATAAACTAGCTAGCATCTAAACCTGTCAGTATTAATTAGGTAAATAATTATACATTAACTTTTTCAATAATATTTTATATTCATAAATAACTGCAACTGCAACACTTAATTGGTCGATTACGTTAGTCAAGCGTTTAAACTCATCATATGTGGTAAGATGTTATTGGTTTTAATTTAATGGCAACACTCATATTGCCGTCATCCGCCCTGTCACGCTCTATATCATCATTCACAACATCGAATGGACACCTAATTAAAGCTCTAACATTTACGCAATAAACGTCATTAAAATAAATCATAGGTTTCGTCCTTAATATAAGTTTAATTGCGAATTAGCGAACAGTAATTTATAGACATATTCATATCAAATGCTGCCGCCTTAATTAATCACTTTTTGCGTTGGTGTCACTGTGCCTGCAACTGACGCTAATTTAACACTACATACGTATGGCCAATAGTTTCCAATTCTATTCAAAACGGCATCGGCATGTCCATATTATGCTAGCTCCCCAATTTCAGGTATAATTGCATCGGAATTTCCGATCACTACTAAGAACGCAACTAATTTGATTTATAACATAATCCAATTTGAATCGAAAACAGGATTTTTATCTCTGCATTTGTGTACACTATACTTCATTTAAGAGCGGAACCGATTTGAGTGAGGCTTTATAGGATAACTTTGAGTAACATCTCAAATACGGTTTACGAGTATTGAGGATATGTCAACGGTTCCTAATTTTTGTCGGCACCATGAAAGTAATAATTAACACGACTGCGAGCGTAAAATTTGTTCATATGTATTTTTATAACGATTAAGCTCGTTCAAAACAACTAAGATATTCGCACACATGAAATCTGAGATAACTACATGCATGCATTCATACACATAAAAATATTACCCTCGTTTTGGGACAATCTGGTAAACATCGTGCAAAGGTAGATGTTTTGGCCAAATAGATTTGTAAATAATTTTAAGTATTGAACATAATAAATTCTGACATATTTAATATGTACATTTGGCCACTTCTCTCTTCTCGTCACAAGCCAACCTATTTATTTAAGTAATAAAAAACCAGACGTGCCGTTCACTCTAGCTAACAACTGGTCATTTAGTTAATCCGTTTCGATCAAATCACTTTCCCTGATGAAGGTCGCGTCACGTTTGTGCTGTGTGCTTCGAATGTAGTATAATATACAGCTGATATGTACATGCGTAGACGGACGAACACGTTGCATATGATTCCGATTCCGAAATAACAATGGTCATCATAATGCAGTCAGGTCGGAAATTTTATAGGTTTGATTTGGGTTTTAATGGAGATTACATCGTCATAAAAATGAAAAAAGTGATGTTCATAGAGGTTTCAATATAACTGTATCTTTTCACAACCAGACTTGTTTAAACGGTCACTTATGATATTGGTTTCACATACACAGGGTACCTATATACAAAATAGGTGTAGGAGCTAAATCGAAGCTTCCACGTACATTCTGCTCATACTGCTCTCAAGCGTATATATTGCTGAAATCGCAAAAAATGTCTTTCTGCCAACTTTTTATACAAATCAGCTGAAGTTAAATAAGAAATCCAACATTATTTTTATATTTTAAGGAAATCTTAAAGTCGTATTATAAAAAATGTTCAGTATGATGATAGCCGTTATCGTGTACCACACCTATTTTGTTACAACCTGTATAAAGAAACCAGAAAGTAATATCGTACAATTATTCTTTTTGGAAATACAAAAAGCTGCGGTAGCACGCAATCGTCTGTCTCAACAAGGCCTTATGTTAACAGTGCCGGTGCCGAACCTCGCAGTGGCCAAACGAAGGCTGGGTAATGCGATGAGCAAACACACCTACAGAGTTTCACGCCAAGACAATATACAGTACTAATAAAACACGTAAAGAGCACCGCCTAGTTATGTAAACTAGATACCTAGCTGTGTATATTTACTACCCTTACGTAACTGGTATTTTTGGCAACGTGACGTTTAGAGTAAATTGGTCATTCGAATGCAACTCAATTACGTACAGAAGAGAGAACAGAAATACTTTACATTATTGAAGATATTCTGTATTCACGCTGAGAACAGTCACCACGCGAACTACAAAATATTTTGCCATCAATTTTACTATGTAATTATGTTGCTCTCTGTCATAAGTAGATAGATCGTAGTACAACAAGGTCCATTAGGTTAAACCCCTATAAATAATAAACCGTAAAATGGGTTCCTAGCAGACGCCAGTCTCTCACAAAGGAGTATTTGTAAAAAAGAACAAATAACGGTTTTTTTATTACATATAATTAAACTTTATAGTTTCTCCCTGTTTAAAGAAATGGTTAGTGTAGTGCGTGCTGCGGAAAGGGATAGGGTTACTGAATTTAGTTTGGTCAAGTTTAGTGAGCTAGGGTTGCAGAAACCTACTGGATATAGGTAGATAATAATATGTGGCTCACATGTGGTCCATAATTGGTCTTAGTAGAAAAAGAGAAAGCCTATGAGGCGTAGGTCATCAGTAGATTACCTGTGGGAGTATCCCCCAGACGTTTTACAGTTGAGATGATGGTGAGCTTTTATACAAAGAATGCAGTGTAAATATACAGAACTTTGCACCTCAAGGCCGTAGCATCTAAGATTACCTAAATTAAGAAATTCATTTCGAAAGGTTAACTGCACCGGTAACCCATTAATAAATAAAATTAAATAAATAATATATTACGATATTATTGTTTTCTATATAAAAAGTACAGTTATAAAATCCTCGATGAAGCGTTTCAGTGGGCAAGAAGGTTCAACCGATACTAAGTAATATAACTTATCTTATGAGTACCTCATTCATAAAACCTATAGCGCTACCACAACGGTGGCGGTAGCCTTCGCATAAGGTAGGCTGTTAGCATTTTGCCACCTTATACAATAAGTAATAAATATACTACAGTGTGATACAGTTACACGCTGCCCGGTCAAGCACGAACATTCATTTATTTCCAACATGGCGAGGCATGCATGGGAAAAGTTATTTTTATGGACATCGGGAAAACTGAATACAGTCCGTAGCTGTCAAAAGCAGTTTACACGGCGTTACGACCCATTGTGCTGGACTTAACCTGGACCTGGACGAAGGTACAGTCGTCAAACCTTAGGTATACGTAAACGTAACCATTTTATCGTAACAAGTTTAGTATCAAATGTTCGTTATATTAGGAAAAGCGATATCAAGTTTTTGACAAGACTTATCTTCTTTCTCATATATTCTTGAGGTGTCCTTCAAAGCAAACCAGATCTAAAATACTTTTTTCTATTCCTTTTTCACGCACAAACTACCCAAAAAATTGTTTTCTAAGACGTGCCTGTGATCTTTATAATAAGAGATTCTGAGATCTTGACTTATTTCATCTCAGTCTTGGTAAATTTAAATATCTTCTCAACGATTCTTATAACAATGTCTAAAATAACAAGTTTAGCACTTTGTAACTATTTTCATGTATTTACTTTCAATTAGTTCATGTGATTTATCAGTAAAATAATATCAAAGTTTATTAACTGCCCTCTGGCTCTGTGTAAAACACAAATATATTAATTTTGTAAGATTAGCCTATCTGCGGATACTCTGTTGGTTAAGCATCTAGTTATAAGTTAAAGTTTATCGATAGATTTTGATCCTGTATGTTTCCCAAATAAATAAATAAATAAAAAATAAATAAAGATAATATAAATCTTTGTAAATATTTCTCATCAGATGTATTTTTTGTATAAATTATTCACGGCAAATTTTGTGCAATCGTAATTTTTTACTGATTAAATTTATATTTTTCTGAATGATTATAAATCATACATACCAAAAAGTATCAGCATATATCTTTACTTATACAAGCATTTATTTATCCTAAGCTTTACATTGTAGCATAAAGCAAAAAACAAGTAGCATTACTCCAAACCGACCACAGAGTGCGAAATAATGAAGATGGCCGTCTCTGACACATCACCGCGCAATTTACTCCGGATACGTATCGCAAGTGCTACTACACAGTAGCATATAATGTAGTGGTCGTGTAATGATTGCACTGTAATCTAATAAATAGCTATTACTGCAGATACTTTTTACGGTTGAATGATAGTTGGGCCAAGGTCGCCCTTGTGCCAATTTTAGAGACTGAGAGCCTTTTCTTGTAGGTATGATTATCTCTACCTGTCTTGGTGAAGTAAAATCTGTAGTAAAATCTAGCAAACTATGCTTGAGGACTACTCAATACAACTGTAGTGCGGCACTTTTACTCACCAAAGTAAATGTCACTATTATCCCAAAGTTTGAATATAAGGCCTATCGTCTGGAAGTTTATGAAACCGGGACCGCGGTTCCCAGCAGAGCTATAAATTTCTAGAAATTATTATTTAATAGTAACACGAGGACCACAAGTACCAACACAATCACAACAAAAAAAAACTACACACTCCTACAACTAATTATAATCTATTACACTCAAATGACGATATTCGACATTTTCTTGCTGGAGTAACACCATAAAGTAATATGCAAATCTTTTTGTGATCTATGAAAAGGGCAGATTTGTTTGCTCCGTATATGGATGTTTGTATGATTGTATAATTTTATTTACATATACAGGATGTTAAAAAAGTGCGTTTGAAATTTTAAGGGGTTACTCAGAATCAAGTATAGAATACAGGAAAAATATTGAAAAAAATCCGCTCTTTATTTTTTGAGATACTAAATCTGAATAATAAATCAAGAATTTGTATGGAAAATTGAAAAAAGTTATACATGCCTACTATTTTTTCAATATTTTTCTGTATTCTGTACTTGATTCTGAGTAACCCCTTAAAATCTCAAACGCACTTTTTAACACGCTGTATATTTAAACGTATGAGTCCTATAATATCAAAGGCGGCAATATCCAAACAGTATGTTTTCTAAGGAAAGGCAAATTAAGTTAATAATTTAAGTTATAATGCTGGGTTTGAAATGAACTGCTAGTTTTGTTGGGTAATTTGATTACGTTACTGCCAATTTTGTTACGAATTTATTCTTGTTATGGATTCTACGTTCACAGACAAACAATATGGTATTCATAGATAATTTTTGAGTATGAGTGGATATTGCCGCCTTTGATATTATAGGACTCGTATACAAATAAGAAGAAAAACCAGTCTCATGTCATGTCGCGGCCTACATTAATAACAACAAGACCATATAGTAGTTACTACAAAATACTTTTTTGCGACCGTTCGACCGTCAGTTGTGTCTGAGGTTGAGTTACTATAGGCCTGTGCGTGATTGTTGTAAAGTACGATTTATATTTTTGTTAGTTGAAATACGGGTAGTATTTCAGCCAGTGTTTATTAAATTGATAGTATCTGTTAATAAAGTAACTACGTAATATAACTTATCGTCATCGTTTCGATGTGCAACTTTCGTCCTCAAAGCTGAGTAATCAAAGAACTTTATACTTATAAAGTACACGTGGATAATCAAATATAAGGTGGTGACGTCACTGAATGTAAAATAATTTGGTCTCCAAGGTACACTAACGAGTAATGATCTCACTAGGAGTGGCTCTGGACAGAAATGGCTGTTATATTTAATTTTAGGAATATGTATTTACCTACATTTACTTAGGTGCTCCATAATAACGTACCTACGTTACGTTCACAGGTTCAGAATCATGATAAGTTACGTAAGTAATTAAATATTGAAAATAATCATTCAAGAGGTTTTAATTTGTGTGATTTAAGTGTTAGTTTATAGCTTTGCGATGGGGAAAAAATAAATTATATAAGATTTGCTGATGCCCGCTGCTTCCTCCGCGTGAAAGTTGGAGTGCCCTCAGAACTTCACATGGCAGGGTCTTATGATGTAGAACGCCCATACAAAAACACTTATAAAAATACAGTTCACAAGTAAAACTGTACGTTGTATTGTATCGTAATTTTTTAAGTGTTTTAGTATAGGTACCCAATATACATCTAACCTACAATGCGGAACGGTACCAACTCGTAAAAATAGAGGAATCCCCTCAGTTCCCCGGGGTACCCTCATTGTCCAGGATCTAATGATACAGACAAAAAATCAATAAAAATTGTTTGGATAGGTACCTATCTATACCGATAAACATGTCTGTCTCATGGATTATTATTTCCCAAAAAAAATCATTTGTACACACAATCCCGTTACAGTTTAATTATACATATGTTTAATAAAGCAATCAGCTTTAATTTACGGTCATTGATTTATTCAGTAAGAATTTTCAGAACTAAGCACAGGTCACACAAAAAGTATTTCGACCATCCTGAATTTCCTACGATAATTAACTTAAATACTTTTTTCATGGCTGCCATTAACTGCTATAAACGTAAACACAGCTCGTATCTAGCATTAATTAAAACTGTTAAACCCTGTATTATCGCAAACGGCTTTAATTAAATCTACGGGAGCATCTCCGTTTATTACCTATATTACTAACTAAGTGATCGGAAATTCGGGGGCAATTATACCTAAAGTTGGGGAGCTAGCATAATATGGACATGCCGTTTTGAATTAACAGAACGTTGAATTAACGTTTTTTAATAGCATTTATAGCTACCGACATAGCTCTCAGAATCGCTACACTTAAGTGGCAGTGGGCAGGGCACATAGCTCGTAGAACAGATGGCCGTTGGGGCAGTAAAGTTCTCGAATGGCGACCGCGCACCGGAAGGCGCAGTGTGGGCAGGCCTCCGACTCGGTGGACCGACGACCTGGTAAAGGTTGCAGGAAGCCGCTGGATGCGAGCCGCACAGGACCGGTTGGTGTGTAAATCCTTGGGGGAGGCCTTTGTCCAGCAGTGGACGTCTTTCGGCTGATAGATAGATAGATAATAGCATTTATAACATTTTCAATAAGATCAACATTCACTGCAATCAGATCATAATAATTAAGAATTCCAACGCTTTTTACGATCCCGGTATCACGGGAATTTTTTGTATGAAAATCCATAAATTTATTCAGAAAGGCATATCCACACTATTCATTCTTCGGAAAAAATTAAATTGCCTCCGAATTTCCGATCACCATAACAGAAAGACCGTGTGTTTTGATTGCCTATTCAAATAACGCTTTTTACACGTCAACGGCAAAACTACAGGAAGGGTTACGAATCTCCTACTGTATGTACGTCTGTCTGTATTTCCTTAATCGTCGGTCGGATCATGAAGGGGCGTATCCAACAAATTCTTAATCTTGAGTTATACATATTAAAGGTAAACTTAAAATAAACCTTAAAAATTAAAGGGAGTTAGTTCTTGTTCTAAATGAAAGCCTAGTTATCGTTAACTATTGGAACAGTTCGGAACAGTTCTTCACAGTAACTTTTTCCTAAAATCACTCTACTGTGAAGTTGTAAAAATTTGCTTACGACCGACGAAATGTGTATGTGTAAAATGTATAATAAGTACCTCGTAGGTTTACCTTTTATTTTCTAAAATTATACTTATTTTGTATAAGCAGATAAAAATTTTCACTATCGTTTGTGAAATCTTGGGAGAACTGTGCTATTTTTACAATCTCCTCGTGTTTATGTCAAACCAAATATTTTTAGATAAGTGGTTAATATACAGGATGTTGAGAATCCAGTCTCGTCCCGAGTCGGAGTAGTGCGGCAAGAATGCAAGCAAAAACTAGCTTCCCAAGCATTACCCGTATCGTAGAGGCACATCACAGGCCCACAATCTTTATTTTGAATTGGTTTTAAAACGGGTATTATTTGTTGCAGGACCGAGTGTCACGCCCGGCGCCGCCGCGGCGCCCATCTCCACACGCATGCTGGTGACAGAATAAATTGTGATGCTGGCACGAACAGGACCCTACAGGAATTTGCGTCCTAGAGGACGGCGAAGGACGTTATAGTTAACATTTTAGTTTGTAAGTGAAAGTGCCTCAGTGTAACGATGTTGGGAAGCCAGCGACGCAACCTCCTGTTCCGGGTGAGCATCGTGATCAACATCGCGGTGCTGCTGTACGCGGCGCTGCACCTGTCGGGCGCGCCGGGCCCCGCCGGCGAGTGGGTGCCGCTCTCCGCGGATGGGTCCGACCGCACTGCTGCCGCTGCCGACGTGCGCTTCGCCTCGCGCGACGACTATCGGAATTACTCTGACTTCCGAACTCTCGACGCAATCAGGAACTACGACGAATCCACGTCGCAGAAAACTCCGTCGACTATACCGTCCACAAACAAAACGACATCGACCACCGTATCTATAGCGGATTTAGAAAAGAAATTGTCCAATATGCTATCATCGGAGGCTGAAGTTACGAATGAAACAACTGCAGACGTCGTAGACGAGAACTCATTGACTGACTCTACATTGATGAAGCTGAAGTCGCTGTTGGATTGCAAGGAGAGGGACTTTTCGGCGGTGACGATGCAGCGCGGCGAGTTCTGGGTGCTGCGCAACTACGTGCGCGCGGAGCACGGGCCCGTGGGCTGCCACGAGACCGTCACCTACACCACGCACGCCGGCTTTGAGTTCCTCGACAACGTGCAACCGCTCGTTGAACGGTAAGGCACATCTCCTTATCACTTAGTTAAAATTAAAACCTAACAGTGTTATTTCAATTTTGAATGGATTTTACCATAAAACACAGAGGAGTCTCATCCGTGTAGCAGGCAGGTACGCGTAGGTATGTACGTAGATAAAATATTATTATGCAGAATCAGATATCTAGCAAATGTGATCTTATCTGGTGGGCTGACTGGTCAGCAGAGCTCTAACATTGATTAACTACTTCTGTTGTAACGACAGTAGACAGACCTACAATCAATCGCTGTCGAGCCATAACTATAGGCGAATCTAGGGAGGGCACGAGGACACTTACCCCCCAGACAGTCAACACGGAAGACACCGACCACTCAAAGTACAATTAGATTAGGTCCCGCTCTAAATAAGTTTTAATCACTATACAACATTTAAACTAAAATAATTTTAATCACAATTTTACTATAAATTTAGTCATGTGCTGCCAAAGTTACTTTTTTGTAAAGACACTTTTGCTGAGATGGATATTTTAAAATTTACGTGTAATAATCGTTGGTCCAGATTTTGGTGGGAAGTTCCACTTCTAATCCATAGTTTGAAATCTCATGAGTGAGGAACAGCCAAATTCACGCCTGTTTACGCTGTACTGGAGTAAGTGAGAAAAAACTTGAATACGACTAAAACAATTGTTAGGCTCTCTTGTACCAAAATGACGTTTTTTGAGAAGTAATAACGCTAAACTATAAAAAAACTATAGAAATGTCAAATCTGAAAAAATAATACTCATTTTTGACTATATGTATTTACTACGATCGTACGCCATCCGAAACACGATTCAAGAATTCCGGCTCGATAAAAAAACCAAAGATGGATCTACCATTACTTAAAACAGTTCCCAGTATATCAAAAGAAAAAAAACTGTATAACAATATTGGTTTCGACGATATGAACGTAACTACGCCATTAGTTTGGACACTCATTCAGAAAAACAACTAAATAACCTAAAACGTAAATAAGTATTCGCGTGGCGCGGGTTCTCACGTTTAGTACTGCACATATGAATTGATTGATAACCTCGCCTTAAGACAATATCAGTACAAATTGCAAGCCGACGATATGCCAACATTATAACACTCATTTTGGCAAGGATTTTTCACCTAAATCCTTGCCAAAATGGGTAAAACATTTCTTTTAGTTTTATAGGTACCTACTTTATGAAGTTTTGCTCTACCCACCTATCACTTCGAGTTCGACACGCCTGGTGTAATTTTATGATATTCCTAGTCTGTCTGGCCAGATTGCCCCTTAGAAAATAATCTGGATTCGCCCCTGGCCAAAACGTATTACTCAGCCAGCACGCAAGCAGCTCCACTAAGATAAAAGTAAGACACCCTTCTATAAATCATCCCACTATTTGCACTGCGCTCAGGCAAGTCTTGCAAAACGCCGCGTCGTCGCATCGTCGCCGCCGTAATCTATATGTGTCGTCACTCTATAAGGCAGGCAACTCGATCTAACTACAGACGTATTCGATTCAATCATAACCCATTATTATAACAATGGCTTGTCTTCCACCCATCATAAATAACAATGAACTATTAAAAAGCTACCTTAGTATCTATATGTACTGTGTGGCCAGACACAGTACAAAAGTGCTTATATAGGTAATGTGATACCCCCTTTTCACGTTTTGTGAATATTTTATATTGAGTCAGCTAACGACCTGTTTGTTAGTTCAATTTTATCTTTGTATTTGTGGTGAAACTATCAATTATTAACAGTTCAAACTGATAAAATGAATAGAAATATCGGTGCTATTCCAGTTCAGTAGGCAGAACTTAATGAGCAACAGTTTACTGGACCATCAGATATAAATAAGCTGAATGAAGCCTTTGTTCCAGATTACAACATTATTTAACAGATTCACAGCACAATGATGAGAGTTAGCACACCTTTGCACCTAACTGTTAAGAAAAGCAATTAACATTAAAGAGATCTTATTTGATGGAAATAGACATGATGCTAATGATAATTCCAGCTCGCATTTTAGCTACATACGAGTATATGTTGTATATGATTTAGATAAATCAGCTAAGGGAAGTTACAACCAATCGCAAAAATCACAAATAAAATATATAGAGCGAGACTGAAATCGCGGACCAACTGTGGCTTCTGGTCATGACACTGAACAACATAAGGAACCAATTAAATCGGAACAAAAAAATGGACTTTCTATACAAAGTTGCCTACTCAACTCATCGATTTGTATGTTTTTATCGTGTACGTCTTTATTACATACACTTGAAAACTTACCCTCTGTTCGGACAAACAGGTAAGAACATGAGCTATAAAGTAAAAGAACAAGTATTGTAAACATTAACTACTTCCTCGTATGGCGGTCCCTTATACATCCTTCAAGAGGCTTCCTGTTCTGAATAACAAAACAAAGATGCGGCGCGGCGGCAAGATGTCAAGGTACTTGCCTCCCAGCGTTCATACTTACCAAGATTTTTTGGCAAATTTTCAAGCCTGATTACTACCGTAGATCATAGCAGCTTTGTCCATTGGATTTGACTTTGCCCGGTTAGATTTTTGTACTTCAGTTGGAAAAATATATTTATTAAAATGTGAATGACAATATTTTTTATTTGAAGTAGGTAGCAGGTCATTTTTTGTCTACTTAATATAAGGTTCATATCACTTGAAACTTGTATATGTCGGATCAGGAAGGCCGATAAAACGAAATAACTATTATTCGAGGATCCAACATCATTATTCGGAAATACAATATGGGCAAGAAAACTAAGTTTAGTAATTAAATTAATCTCAACAAAAGCTTAAGGCTGCCTAGGTACGTGCGCGGGCGCAGCCTACTCATGAATATACTCAAAACGTAGGAGCAATCCCTCGAGCCCTGGACGCGTTCACATGCTCCGAGGTCCACCGAGATTCTGCTGAGCGAACAGCTAGCCTGTGTCACTTGCGTTTTCAGGTATTCATATAGGTACTTAAACTGATTGCTAAACATGCCAACATATACATATCCGCTAATTTGTACTAAACGTTGACAATCCTGTGTTACCAGAGTCAGGAAGGTAAAATATTCAGCGACAAAATATGCAGTTTGGTTTTTGTAAATTTGCGAGCCGAAAATCTAAAATAATCATACCCACGAATCCATAGTTTGAAATCTCATGAGTGAGGAACAGCCAGATTCACGCCTGTTTACGCTATACTGGAGTACCAAAATGACGTTTTTTGAAAAGTAATAACGCTAAACTATAAAGAACTATAGAAATGTCAAATCTGAAAAAATAATACTCATTTTTGACTATATGTATTTATTGTACTACGATCGTACGCCATCCGAAATACGATTCAAGAATTCCGGCTCCATAAAAAAAATCCAAAGATGGGTCTACCATTACTTAAAACAGTTCCCAGTATATCAAAAGAAAAAAACTGTATAACAATATTGGTTTCGACGATATGAACGTAACTACGCCATTAGTTTGGACACTCATTCAGAAAAACAACTAAATAACCTAAAACGTAAATAAGTATTCGCGTGGCGCGGGTTCTCACGTTTAGTACTGCACATATGAATTGATTGACAATTGTGAATAAAAAACGAGAATTGTGAATAAAAAAAGGACAATTAATAGCTAGAAAAGCCAAGTTTCAGCCAGACATTACCTACCTATTTTTGTTAATGTTTACATACCTATCTGTGCAGTAAGAAGAAATACGTCACGCGATTATAATCTAATGATAATATTTTATAAGAGTTGCTAAAACTGTGATTTATGGTTCAATATTTTTTTTACCATTTTTTTTTTTACTTTGGAAAAATGCATTACCTTGAGAAGAGGCGCTTGTATTCCATTATTAAACATGCAAACGTGCTATAATCATAATTAAAGTGATCCAAAGGCAAATTCCCAAATTAAATGTAGTTAAATTGAGCTATTTCGAAGTTCGTGGGTCTGCAGAACGATCGATTCATATCAGCGGTGAGCGGATACGTCCGAGATAGAGACGCAGCCGCACCGCTGCCGGCACTTCCCAGCGCGCGTATGCCCATTTCACACCATCCGATAACATCAAAAATCCCGTCAATTTCAAATTAACTACTGACTTTTAGTTGCTGAACTGCGAAGCAAAAAAAAAACATTTTTTTAATAATCTAACTCATTTTATACTCGGTTATCTAGCTTGACAATTTTTTCAAATTACCTAAGTATTTGGGACGATATTTTCGCGTGTAATTGGTCTACTCACAAAATTGAACGATTAAATACATATTAATGACAAAATACATTTCATTGCTGTACTAGTTTTATTTAAATATAAAACACTTTAATTTGGCTGAGACAGCGATTTCGACAGAATATTCGTTGCTTGTACATACATACGTATAATATTACCCGACCCCGAGTATAATAAATATTCAGGAAACACTTTATCGACCTAAATATCTAAAATTCCTTGAAACGCCTTCATGTTTCTATATCATTCGGATGTCGGCCGACCACACTATGTAATAGAACAATTATCAGCTGCTTTGTGACTGTGACGACGACGATATTATCGCACACTTTGAAAGGCCATGTTTGGCCCCGATTCAACGCCACGCGTGCCTTGCCCAAGCGCACTACACTGATTGACCACTGTAATAATATTAATAACACGGATGGATGGACACACGCATGAACAGTCGTAGAATTGTAGAACACGACAATTACTTACCGACATTTATGTTAAAAATTCCTTGTCAGTCACTAGGTGATGGATACGTCCGCGTAACGGCATTAACATGTACTGTTTGTTGTAGTTAAGAGTAGTTTAAATAAAAATAACTAATTACAACTTAATGCCTAATGGGCTTATTCGAGAATAACTAGAACTCTTAAATTATTATGTTCATCAAAAAAAACAAAAAAAAACGCTCAATAATAAAAAGTATGATACAATAAAGCACGGTCGTAAGTAAACAGTCCAGAAAAAATGGTACAGTAAATAATTCCTAATTCAGAATAACTACATGTGCATTGTATACTGAACTGATATCACAGAAGCGTGTAAAAGTTAAACACAATTAAAATTCACAAATCTGAGTCATTTATGTTTTGTCACAGGTAAAATTTTAATACTACAGAAGTATATATAATATCTTGACGATGACGATAAGCCGTATAGGGAAAACCGATGTCTGTGTTATTTCACTCAACCGCTCCAAGAGAAAATATGAATAAATTTTGGTCATATATTATAAGCAGTGAAATTCCTACGTTTGAAGATGGTCGCCGTCGAATAAAAACGACAGAACTGTGGGAAAATTAGTCAAAACCTCAAATGTTTGTCATGTTATGTCAATAGTCAGACGGACAAACGGAGGCCATATTTATGTATTGACAACAATTTTGATAATACTTACTTTATAGCTACATACATGTAAACAGTCGCGACTTTATCCCATGGGGAAGGTAGGTTGAATCCGTGGGTCTCCATTCTTTCATATTCCGACATACCGTTTATCAGATTTAAGGACTGCTGCTACGTACAATTACATATCATGATTTCTTCACAGTCAGACATAAAAAAACTTTAACACGACTGGTCTTCTTACTGAAAAAGGCGACGGTGAACACTTTTCTCTGCAGCCTCTTTGCAAAATAAAGACTAAAGTTGGGATTTGAGTCTTTATTAAAGTACCTATGCTATAATGGTACCTCATTTGTCAATAAATCTAGCAGCCACTCCATAGTAGAAAATCTTTAAAATGTTAAATTCGTAGCCATTCCTTTGTTTATTTGCAAGTCGGTCGGGATCCGGGGTTAATAGAATAGGCATGCGCCTATAAAACTAAACAAGTATAAAATTGTGACCACCTCGTAAATGACCAGTCAGTAAATAAAACAATCACTCGTAAGAACGGAAAAAACTGAGAGTTACTAGATATAGGTTCAGTGTACGAAAAAACAACGTATAGTACTGAAATACAACAAAAATGATTTTATTTTTATTTGATGCAAAATTACATAATTAAAATTCGTAGAAAGTATGAACGTGCTGGTAACGGCGATACACGGCAAAATTTGTTATATTTTATTATGTATCTACATAATTAAAAGCATTTTTAAATCATACATACTCACTCATAATATTTTATGAGGGAGTGTGTATGATTTAAAAATGCCTTGGCTATCCGTAGTCGAGTAAAAACAACTGCTGTTCGTATAAGATACTACACTGACCACTAAATAAACAATAAGGTTACTTTGTGTCATTAATGCACCTGAGTATTTTACTGTCTTCGATATTGACCAGACCAGAGCAAGTCTGTCTGGTGTCTGGTTTCTCGACTTTACCACGTGCCTTATTAATGCCCAATGTTCACGATACAATTACTATGTCCTTACCAATACATTTTATTTTACTAACAACAGCCTGTTTTTCAATCACCGACGACGTCGCTAAACAAGTTTCTTTATGTGAGTGATGTGTGTGTCATTGTATATGGTCGCGTCGTCGTAGCTCTCAAACCAGTGCATGGGGCATAGGCAGATATGATATGAATGCCATTTTTATTTATTTAGAAGTAAGTTTTATTACTATGATTTAGTTATAGTTGATGAAAATCGGATCAGTGATATAACGGCCGGGGGTTGTAAAATTTTAACATTATAATATACCTACTCATAATTATGTGTTTGTTTGCTATGTGTAGTTAATGAACGACGGTCCTACAAAGGTAGATTTTATGGGCGTAGCTATAGCTTTCACATTTCCTACGGTCCAGAAATATGAGAATTATCAAAGCGTTCCAGAACACTTTCGTGTGAGTATTTTTTACCCTTATAATATATGTAACTGTCTTTTTTACAAAGCTTACATGTTTTACGTTAAGAAAAGGACATAATGCGAAGAGACGGTTTAACGCAACTGTAGAAATTATGTTTTACTATAATAATAAAAAAAGTGCAAATTTTTTTGTCCTCATTGGCTCTAGGTGACCACGAATTCACCAAACCCAAAAGCTCAATGGGATATTGGGCACATGTTTACTTCTTTGATTGGTAAGCCCTTGTCATCAATCATCTCATCTGATGGGAAGTGATGATGATGCCGTAGATGGAAGTGGACTTACCGAGATTTCTCAACGCAATGAGGGAACTGATTATCTTATCTTTATGCCTGAACACATCAGTGCTATTAACATTGATGTTTGGCGGCAAAACTTGAATAAGACGATGGAAGCTAGCCAGATGTGGGCTCAGAAAACTTCCTGCCACTAACCAAACCGAGTCCTACAGGACCCCGCCGAGAGTCGAACCCGCGACCTACTTATGTGAAGCGAGCGGACTAACCGCTAGACTAGAGCAAAGAGTCGGTCAAAATTCATGTAGTAGTCAAAGAAAGAAACTTGGCGCTTATCTCTTAAGGCCACCTAAAAGAATATTATGTTCTCGCAAATGCTCCTTTCACTCTCTCGTGCCTGAAAAATGCACTGTCCAATTGTTTTAGTGTTTACGTCTTTTCAGACACGAAATAAGTAGTACAAAATAAGTTTAAAAACTAAAACCCGACTACGGAAAAATCTCTGTCTGAAAAATATGAAATAAGAAAGTATTATATAGGGATGTTTAGAGGATAGCCGTATTGGTTGTATTTTTTTTTGTATGGCTCAGTGAAATAGGTGCGAGCGCAGCGACCGCAATTATTTTTTTAAAATTAACTGCACACGGAACAGAAAAACATGCAAACTTCTCATTTAATTTATGTCAACCTAGCGAATTCCGCGACATTTTTGTACTATGCTAAGGGGGGAGTCCGAACGCCCTAAATTCCCCCCCCCCCCCTATATACGCCCGCCCATGATTGCGAGTACTTATTCTTATCTATATTTTATGAAGATTTTACTGACACCTAAATTCGCTGTTCAACTTAGTTATCTGGAAACTGAGTTGACTTAATATTCATGCATCGGATAAATCTCCTTTCCTTTTCCAGAAATATAAAAATATACAATTTATGCGTGGGCGCAGGCAAGAGCTGTTCGTATGCGCACTGGCACCGAATAATCACGGCGAGATAGCAGGGCAGGAGCTCGAAACGATATGCGTTATATTTTAATGAACCCGTTGCAATGTGGGTTAACCGTTGGGCCGTCAGACCATAACTTGTCTCTAATGATCGCAAGTGATTGACTGCGAAATTAAAATATTTTTTAATGGTATGATGAATCTAATTTATATGTATTCAGATTGTATTTTATTAACAGACTAGAATTCGCAATAAAGGAACTTACTTTGGCGACATACCTAATCAAGGGTCATTTTTAACCGACTTCAAAAAAAAGGAGGAGGTGAGAACCTCCTTCTTTTTTTTTCGTCGGAATCTTTTTTTTTATTATTTTTTTTTTTTATGTATGTTCACCGATTACTAGACGCCTGAACCGATTTGAAAATTCTTTTTTTGTTCAAAAGGGTATACTTCACAGGTGGTCCCATATAAATTTTATCGAAATCGATTTAGCGGTTTTTGAGAAAATAACAAAAATATAGCAAAACTGGAGTTGTTGCGATTGAAGTCGGTTGTTTTTAACGTATTTAGCGTGGTCATTATAATAGGTAATCAAATCAAAGTAATTTTTAAATTTTCTCTTTTTTAATTTTAAACAAGGTGATTAAATGAAAAATTTATGTAGTATGTAAATACACGCAGGAAATGATTAAAGAAAAACAATAAAAAAGGAAGGAAAACCTTAACAAATAGGAAACGACATGTAAAACAATCATCAATCAATAGGCATATTGACGACAGCTATTGTTAATCGAGACCTTGCTTTGTAACTTAACTCCAATGTCCAGTGCTACAAAGCAATTGTACGTAACGATATATCTGAAACCTAACTTTCTTCTCGAATAATATCGTTTGATCTCGCTTACAATACGAGGGGGATACGCATCTGGGTACAGGCGCACTGTGTATCAACATGTGCATTGACAAGATCACGTCAATGTCACCTTGCGGTCAACCACAATGAGCCACGTACGAGGCCTCGTCCGGGCCATTGCGTGTCCACGCGTCCCACCTACCGTGCCCGAACGTCCCGTCCCCACATCTCTCTGGTTCTGTTGCCCGCGGTCACAATCTAGACCGGATCGGACAATGAAATTAAACCTATCATTTGTCGGAATTGCATCGCTAATTGCAGTCGTAATCTAGCTGGATGTAGTCGTATACTTTTGATGGCCGCATTCGTGCTTTCACATTATACCGCTCGAAGGCGGATCTTGGAGATGATTGAATTGAAGTACTTGTGAGTGAGTGGCACCACAGCACGACACACATGTTTATGTATCTAAGGCTTCATTCACTTGGTACGGCAGATGATCATCCGACATGTTGGTCATCCAAATCTGTGGGCTTACTCCCATGTTCAGTTTTACAAAACAGTTTAGTTCCGATATACTATAGACCATGTACATAGCCTCTCCATTCCCCCATTCTGGGGCACGGTTCTCTCACCATACTCCATACCTCGGGAAGCTTAGGCCTTATTCCACACTCTGAGAAAGTCCACTCGTAGGTGATGGTTCCAGTGCCGCCCGTACAGTTTGGTCGCAATCGTTCGTCTTAATGGAGTAAGGTTATTAGTATTAAAATTTTATAGTACCGATTGGGCGCGTTTTATTGCTTTCAAATCAATTAATAGGATTTTCACAAATATGCGCGGAAACTTTATTACCTATTAATTTCGATTAAAAAAATACGCAAAGCTTTATGTACATGTACATATCTGAGAATACAGAGTGTAACCTTTGTAAATGTTTTTTGATCTGTAACTATTGTAAATGTATATTTCTTCTCTGAATTCTTTGGAAAAAATCATTAGTATAATTTTATATGCCCTGCTTATGCGGAAATAGTAGGTAATTTCATGTCTAGTATCTTTAAGGCTTTCACCTGGTATAATTTATCCTACTTTGAGATATCATTATCGTATGTCGATCTGGAAATCAAAACAAATCTAATGATATCTTTTACTCTTAAATTCATCATTTTCACGTCGTTTTATTTAACTGAAGATGATAACAATAAAACAGACTTACAAACTTAGATAACATAAAAAATTACAACTGATATTATAACGTCTGAAAAGACCAATTGAAACTGAACAACTATTCTAAGGAACCGTTACAGAATTCTCAAAAAAAATTAAAACTCTCCATACAAAATTGGCTGATTGGCGGAATAATTTGTTTAAAAAGAAAATTATTTTTTTGCAAGTTCAGTAGTTGTTCAGTTTCTTGAGTAGAATATTCTGTTATAGGTTCTGGGAATGATCTTTTGTACAATTTCTAGCACATCACACCTAGCCAAAGTACCCACAAAAACATAGGTAGAAGATATAGAGTAGAGTTTGGCAAATGAAAGCCTGCAAATTCAACAAATCTTCATGTGGTATCACCAACTATAAGAGGAAAAAATAGTTTTCATACTTGTATAACTAATATTTATTTACATTGTTTGAAGTGGCAAAAAGCTGAACGCCCACCTGATGGAAACTGGCCATATTGCTTTAAAAGCTTTTAAAGTTTTCGCAAAAAACAGTGACAGCCACTGACAACTATTTAATTGTTGCCATTGCCATGCAAAAACTTTTCAGAAAATTCCAGGTCACGCTTTCGTTTGACTTACTTACACGTATATAAATCCGAAAAACATTATCTTGGGTATGCGGGTAAAAATAATAATCAGTGACTTGAAAGCTTTCATCCGGCTTTTGAAGTTGCGTGCAAAGCGAAATTTGACTGCTTTGAAGGTATTAACCTCCAGTATGGCCATCGAGTGCAGGTTTTTCCAAAAAACCGGTTCTCCAGGTATCTCCGTGCACGTACCCGATATCAATAAAGGTCCCAAAAAATTCCAAAGGTTTAAAAGAGAGCAATTTTAGTATTTATGCATAAAATCCCTCTGCTACCTGGAACTTTACTAGAATTTATAAATAGGCACCTTATACGATATTATTTATATTAACCCATGTTGTTTGGCTAATAAGTTTCTTTTGTCTGTTATTTTACTTATTTTATAATAACAAATGCACTGCTCGTTACAATGTTGTTGTCGGGGTCGTTCGGTGATTTAAGGAAGGTAGAGAGCGCTGCAATTGAAAATTAGCACTGTAGCTGTTTTGTCTCATCCCATCCCACTTATAAATGGAATAAGGCACGAAATGCATACTTATACTTTTTTTTCTTGTTAAATTGCTTACTGCGTAATGATGACGAATGATGGTGTACGGCAAACTCTTATGGGTTTTTGCTGCACCGGTACTGTATTAGACATGGTTTTGTATCTTATTGTTATTTTAATAAAAAATATATAAAAAAGCTGTTTTGTTGAGCTCGGACTATGAGTCTGTTTCACGGCTTGAAGTACGTTTTTAATATTTGTAGTTCTATAGTTTTCTAAACGGGTGCCGAAGGGTTGGTACAAATACGCATTTCGTACAATTCTCAGTTCGTACAAATGAGCAAGTCGTACAATTGTCAATTTGTACAATTCTCAATTTGTTCATATTGGCAGTTCGTTCAAACTTGCAATTCGTACATTAATTGAACTTGCTTAAGTGCATTCTGTTATTTGTTTTCGTAATTTTGTGTCGTGTTTTTATGCATACATTATTCTGTCTTTTTTGTATACCTACTGAATCTTTACAAGTACATACCTAGGTACTTTCTCACAAAATTTCAATGTATACCTTTAAATATGAAGTGGCAGGTTCCTCCCTAATAACTTCAGAGGAGAGGTACTTAGACACATTTCCGGCGCGGTGCACGGCGAGCGGCGGCGGCGCCGGCTGGCGATGACGCGCCGATGCGATGTCGGGGCGACGAGGGCTAGACCCCAGTCGCAAACCTAATGCAATTACTGGATAGAATTATCGATTTATATACACTCAGGCGCCCTAGCATCGATAACTATGATATTTGAAATATTAAATTTAAGAAAATAATAGAGATTATTTATGGGTGCTAATTAAACAGGCTTCTATTTATAACCATTATTCGCCTCTAAAAATCTACATTGTCGTCTGAATTACTAAGTCAGCCACCATCAATGGGCGTCTAAAATACTATTTTAGCCACTATAAATCTTAGATATAAGCTTCTGTTAATACAACTCAACATGTTAGTTATTATTTAGCATCAAAATTTGTAACTTCAAATTTTATAACTCAGTACGATTAAAAATTAAAATGTAGTGAAACTTAAATAATTCATAATTGATTGATCATTAAAAATGTACCTAAAATTATAAACAAATATATTGATTGGTCATAAAAATGTGCCTAAAATTATAACCAAATATATTGATTGATCATCAAATGTACCTCTAAATATATTAGGAACTACTGAAGGGAGACAAAAACATACGATTTTATTTAAAAAATACTTTGTGTAATAGCATATCATTATACCATATAAAAAAAACCTGCAAAATTATAATACTTATATGAAGTTTACTACTTGAAGCTTGAACAATATTTTTTGAGGAACACATGTTGAAGCTATATCACGTAAAATGTTGGCGAGTTGTAAAATCCGTGGCTGAGTTAGTAAATGGTGGTGATGTATGAATCAGAAGGACAAGTAAAATAAATGTTGTTCTTTGCTTGACGCTATCTTTGGAATAACTAGTTGGCGTTATGAAGAAGACAAATTAGTTTATTAGAAGCTTTCTCATTTTCCTGTTTCTTAGTTATGAAATTAGAGGTTGGGTTCCGTGGCCAAAAAATATATTTGCGGCTCGATTTATAATTCCCCATTATTTATTTATAGAGTCTAAGCTTTCATTTATTTTTATTGTTTGATATGTTTTGGGCATCGGCTTCTAATGAATCCCCGTTTAAAGATATACGTAGCGCCTAATTGGCATTATAAGGGATTGGATATTTTAAAACAAAATACACAACTTTATATAACTATAGGCTGTAACAAAATATGTCCAGGCCCCGTTTAAACTCTACCAATTCTACTCATCATACTAAACAAATTTTATTTTAAGACATATCAATCAACTGTAAGGCTATTTGTTTTTCTAATTTTGTAATATCGTAGAACAAAAATTAAATAAATAAATATCCAGGACAAATCACGCACGGTCATCTGTCCTCAAACTAGGATTGGCTGTATTACGGGAACCATAGACTGCTATACATACAGAAATACGTTTTTTTAATACACACACATATATGTATAGAGATATACAATACACCCAGACACAGAGCAAACAAATCTGCTCATCACAGCACGGAAATGTTTTCTGTGGGTCGGGATTGAACCGACGGCTCTCGGATCAGTAGTCAGGAGCACTAACCACTGAGCCAACGAGTCAGTTGTTCAGTATGATGATTAGATGATTTTTAGGGTTCCGTAGCCAAATGGCAAAAAACGGAACCCTTATGGATTCGTCATGTCTGTCTGTCTGTCTGTCTGTCCGTATGTCACAGCCACTTTTTTTCCGAAACTATAAGAACTATACTGTTGAAACTTGGTAAGTAGATGTATTTTGTGAACCGCATTAAGATTTTCACACAAAAATAGAAAAAAAACATTAAATTTTGGGGGCTCCCCATACTTAGAACTGAAACTCAAAAAAATTTTTTCATCAAACCCATACGTGTGGGGTATCTATGGATAGGTCTTCAAAAATGATATTGAAGTTTCTAATATCATTTTCTTCTTAACTGAATAGTTTGCGCGAGAGACACTTCCAAAGTTGTAAAATGTGTGTCCCCCCCCCCCCGTAACTTCTAAAATAAGAGAATGATAAAACTAAAAAAAATATATGATGTACATTACCATGCAAACTTCCACCGAAAATTGGTTTGAACGATATCTAGTAAGTAGTTTTTTTTAATACGTCATAAATCATAAACCGCAATTTACCTTTCATTCAAGTTACAACGAACTACAAAAACTTTTATATTATGTTACTTACTGCTACGGAACCCTTCATGGGCGAGTCCGACTCGCACTTGGCCGCTTTTTTTTATGTGATAGGTGGCAAACGAGCAGACGGATCACCTGATGGTAAGCGATTACCGTCGCCCATGGACAATTATCGGATCCCACACCTGTTTTGTTACACCCTGTGCATGTAGTATGCACCTAAGATTTACTGTAAAAAATTTAAAAGCTGCACTTTTTTAGCATTTTTTATTTAGAAAATATGCGTATACGTATATTATAAAATTAAGTAAGTCGTAGGAATACCTCTAGCAAACAAAAACGTGAGTTGCGACAAAGTTAACTGATTTAGCATCACTCATAACGACTTAGTAGGTACCAACATTTAATTACTTTGCTTTGCTATTACAAAACATAAATATTTTTTCTATGTATGTCTGACGTGTTTGGAACAAGTAATTAACGTTATTATACATTATGCAAACTCAAGCATGACTTCATAACATATTGGCTGAAAGAATAGGTGTGGGGAACAGTTAACTGGTGCTTTTACCCATCTTACTGAATAATTTTTGTTGTACTATACAATATACTACTTACATCGCAAGAAAAAAATGTTTGATCCTCTCATAGAAATAGATTTGTCAAATTTTTATGACGAGACCAACCTTTCTCATACCGTTTCAGTGAAGTCGTAAACCAAAAAGATGTTCTAATTAACTCTCTTAAGCTCTAATTAACGTTTTACCTATTATTTTACACCCTTTAAAGTGTATAAGGTGCTACTTTATTAGTGCCCGATATTTTAGTCAGTGCTTCTACTCCTGATTCTGATCAACTTTCCCCAAGGAACCCATAGTCAAATTGCAAAAAAATTTTTGGACTCTTCATACAAATCGATCAGCTGAGCGGCCAAATTAATATGAAGAGTCCAAAATTTTTTTTGCGATTTGACTATGCGTTCCTTGGGGAAAGTTGATCAGAATCAGGAGTAGAAGCACTGACTAAAATATCGGGCACTAATAAAGTAGCACCTTATATATTCTATCTTTACCACACAAATAAAAAAAAAACAATATAACTTACACATAAAAACGACGTTCCGGAATTCAAATTCCATATTATTATTTTTTTTATGAAATGCTGTACACATTCTTTTGAATTGTATTTTTTTTCTACCTACTTAGTCTAGTTAGTATAAAGTTGCCTACCACTCGGAACCTGTACACTCGATTTTTTGGAAAGTGTTAGCGAAGTAAGAAGAAACGTGGAAACTCATTACAACACATTTGTTCAATTAAAAAAACTTTGTTGCTAATACAATTTTGCCACTACTAGCTTTAAGAGCTGGATGATCTAAACATATCCATACATACATTTATTATTAAGAGAGGCAATGTCGTTAACATTGTCTAATATTTTAATAACCTTTGGAACACTAGCATTTCTTAACATGAGTTTTGAACTTATTTCCTGGTAATCAAGTTACGTAGTCAGGAATCTCGAGTAATAAACCTAACCAAAATTTTTTTTAGGAATACTATTATGATAATGAAGTTCGAAGCAATATCGTAATGGCGTTGCCAGGGCAGTTGTTTCGTGACCTAAAAACCAGCGCACCCCCCGTGTGCTGCGACCCCCGCCATCAATAACAGCGTACCACGAACCGCTGCCAACTGCCAGCCGTAAATGAATGCCTTTGCACTAATTTACGGTTTACTGGTGCACTAAGTTTTGAATAGTGATAATGGAAACATAAAGAAAACATATGAAAAACATTATTCAAGTACAACTGATAGGTATGCAAATTAGAATTCCTTACAATATAGTGGTTTCGTGAAATCGATAACTATCCATTATTTTTTTACCACCCCCGATAGAAAATTTTGAATAACTCCAAAACCAATAACTGATTTCACCTTTCACCAATCAAAGCTAAGAACTACCGCGAAGAAGGCTGCTTTCAAGTGAAAATAACCACACTCAATCAAATCGATCATTTGTTTGATAGCGCCACATTGCCACAAATAGGTTAAAATTTGCAAATTGGATTCCTTTAAAATATTTTTTCAACCTTTCTTTTTTTATTTATTTTTTAAATCTTTAGCATCGGCTTTCGTTACATCCCTTTTGAGAACATAATAAAGAAGCTTTCTTTACTATGGAAGAAACTCTCTTTCATAAAAGAAAAAGCTTCTAGGTAGGTTTTCAATTTCGCTTTTCAAACGCACGTAATTTCAATATCATTTGAGACTACTAAATCTACTGTATAAATGGGAGACTAGAATTTATGCTATATCCGTCACTAAACTGACTCAGTAGCAGTGATTGATTTATAAAGTGGTTTAAATGGTTTACCTACTTATTATTTTTAACGATCGCTTTCTCAAATCCGCACTTTCGATAAACTCTCTATCTATATTATTTTGAATTTTGTGGTATCACAGTATTAAAACGTAGTACCAACTGTTGTGGTTTTAAAACGAGTATGTTGTACTGTTTTTCCTTATACTATACCTATAATAGAAAGAAATGCATAGGTCTGGGTTGCTTCTGTTGGATAGCTTTGAAAATGTGGAAATTAGGATGAAGCTACAAGCCAACTTTCTAATTTAAATCGACATATTTATTGGATTTTTACGATGTTGTATTCGAGCTGACTTGTCATCTGGTTGGAGAGTTCGGATTGAATTAACATTTTGAATAGATAACGAACTGGGTCTTAACAATCCACGCTCACAAGTTAGTTACAAACAAACGATCAAGCGCGCAACGAGTCACGCGAACTCCCTGCCTCTGCCAGTCCGCCACCTGCCACCTCCGTCCCTTCGCGATACCTTCATATTGATTAAATATTACAACTACGCTGCGAACTAACTCTGTAAATAGAAAAAGTCCGCACGCAGAATTAAAGCAAAAAGTCAATAGAACTGTGTGAAACCACATCACTTGTGCATATGCTTGCTTTTGTTCTTTATTTGCATATCATGGTATTATAAGGTCATAGAGTAAAAACAGGACACATGACACGCCGTTGGGGCACAGCAAATGAGAGAGCACTACATTTTAATAATTACAAAAACTTTACTCTAGATGCTTACTCTACTGCATTAGCTAGCCACGAGATATATATGTTATGGTTTAAAAATATACAAGTAAAAATAGATTAATCTCTCACTGGGCGTCCCCATGGTAAAGCGTAGCTAAAGCATATAAATTACCTTCTCATAATCCCTTTAAGGATTATAATATGACATCAAACTGAGCTTATAGACTTGATGTACATTTTCCGTCGAATATAAATGTTAATTAATTGCACGGTTATCCATTTTCTCTTCAAGAGCGCGGTAATAAATATTCTGCGAAAGCTCGCCATTACTGAGCTATGATAGTAAATACCTTTTTAATATGCCGGCAATGAATTGCCGTTTCAAGTTCGCCATCAATCTATGGCGGCTTGCGAGAATACCATCGTTTATGGTGATGGGTTACTAATGGGAGGGATTTTTGTTCCTCATGACTCGTGGTAGTTAAGTTATTGAAGCTAACCTTACGGACCTTGGATATAGCACGTCAAGATTAACAACGTGTACGAACACCTCTTTTTGCTTGAATTTCCTCTGACCACGCAGCCGTCGCTATGGCGAACATTTTACTCATCAATATAAATCAAGTTCGCAATGGCACATTATACAGGAGTTTTTAAAATGTTTACGAGTGTTATTGATAAAATAAATGAGATAAGTTATCCGCAATCGTTAAATTATTTTAAATAAGGTTCCTGTTCTAAATCGTAAATCGAACATAAATAACTATGCATTATGTGCTCACTATGTGCTCGTAAACATCGACTCTCTCGCATGCAGTGAGCAACCGAGCACTGCATAGACTAAATGCCATGATGATCAATTTGCTCTAAAGTCTAACATGTTTAGGGCAATGGACTGCAGCTAGTCAGCTAAGACGACAATGTGTTCTAAAAACGTTTGAAATAGCAACTTGTGACGACATAATTAAGTATAGTCGTTTCCATAGTTGTTATGAAATTGTTATCATAAAACATATGCAGATGTAATATACATATCGTACTTCTAAGGTTGTTACTGTTTTATTGTTTTATTAACAGAGCTGTTTAGTGAAAAATATTTAATAAATAAAGGTTGATGGAATCAACTACCCTATTTGGTGCAAGTGGCGTATTTTGGAGGCGGCATAATAAGCATGTAATAGTGAGCTGATATTTGCCTATGATTAACTATGTTGGTGACTATCCACAATCTTAATTGGAATATAAGATAGGTACATAATTTCGGACATTCATGCTCAGCGACTGTATCATGGAATGTATAAATTTATGTTAATTTTATTTTCATTTCACAGCACTTTATTAATCACCGTTTCCTTCCTCAGATGGATGGGTCCAATAAGCCTGGCCATCCACGCGCCCGGCGCCGACTTCGCCCCGACCGTGAACAGCATCAGGTACCTCCGTGACTGCCTCGGTAACGACCTTATCAAGCAGTTCGTTTCCTTCCACATATACTTTTCCTACAAGCACATCCCTAGCAAGGTGAGTCACGATATCTGTTCAGTGTTCACACTACCTATCTGTAGAGATGGGTTTTTGCCCGGGCAGTTTTGAGTAAATGCCCAATAAACGTCCATTTACGCCCAATAAATGCCCAATTTGTATGGCGTAAATGGACGTTCTGCAGAGTTAACCCATTTTTAATCTATTAATTAAGTAATTAGGTATATAATATTACTACTAATATGCCTCGTCAAGAAGCTTAAACAGAATTATCTGATATGAGTTGACTCGTTACGGAATACAAAATTACTTTTGGTCAATAAATTATACATGGTGTAACAAAAAATAGGTATAAGATCCATTAACTGGTACTACATCTCATTACACTTGACAAATTTGTTCTACGACCTTGCTAAAATCGCAAAAAAATGTTGTTCTCTCCATACAAAATTGGCCATTACCCGGTTTGTGTTACACCCTGTTTAATTTATAGAGGTGACACTGCTTACAAACTTACATTTATAGAGGTGACATACTAACAAATGAGCCATAATGTTGTGTAGATACAGAAACAATAAAAAATCAATGTGCCGTACAATCTAACTTCAATTCATTTAGCCTTGTCCACTGGCAGAAGCTAGTCAATCTAGTGCTTTCAGTGCGGCACACAATTGCATTGGCACAGAATGCTGCGGTAGAGGCGCTCCACTCTCGCTCTCGCCTCTAGCGAATTTGAGGTCAAACGCTAGCCCACTTTCAAAGAGTGACCCCTGACGCCGTGGAATAGTTACAGTACACATGCCTTTATAAGAATATTTATCTCTTATCGATATTGTTATTTATGTTATGAGGATATCAAGCAAAAGCGACGGCAGCCTATGGCATATGGCATATGATCGGTCAATTCCTATGATATGGTCATGACATATCTAAAGATAACTTGATAACTTTTTTCCCAGCTCCAACGTCATCTCATCCGAAGCCACTACCTATAAATATGAAAACTTTTAGTATTCTATCAAAGTTTCACTGATTTTGTGTATTCCTCGACAGATACCTGCCTCGGAAAGTTTCCTGTCGACACCCTACAACTGCAGCATGAAGGCGCCATACACTGTTGACTCTGCTACTACGTATATGAAACGGAAAAGCCTTTTGTACCCGGTGAACGTGGGCAGGAACATAGCGAGAGACTCTGCTCTCACGCACTATATTCTACCTTCAGACATAGAACTGTACCCCAGCCCAAACCTTATACCTCGCTTCTTGAACATGGTGGCAAGGAACGGGAAACCTCTAAACACATCGACCAATCCTAGGGTATTCCCGATAAGCATATTTGAAGTTGACGCTAAGTATAAGGTAAGAACCTAAGAACGGACGTTGTTTATTTAAAAAGATAAAGGTGATTTTTTTTTTTTTTTTTTTTTTTTTTTTATGACAGAGGTGGCAAACGAGCAGACGGATCACCTGATGGTAAGCGATTACCGCCGCCCATAGACACCCGCAACACCAGAGGAGTCACAAGTGCGTTGCCGGCCTTTGATATGGGAGTACGCTCTTGTGTATAATGTGTATAAATAAAAAAAATATTATAATTTAAGTAAGTATGTATCATTTTAGAGACACATTTTAGAACGTCATATATTTCTCTGCCTAATACAAGAATTCTATTAGAACTTGTACACTCAATATTTCGGTAGAACAAAACATAAGCAGCAGCAGATTAGAACCTTTTCAAAAATCTTATTGGTTTGCAACCTAAACCTAATTAATATCCTTTATAATTATACAATCATAAAATTGACCCACAGATAAAATAATGACTATAAATCTTGGAAAAAATACTACCATAAACAGTAAAAGTAAATTTACCCGAAAACTATTGAAACCGATTTTCATCAAACAGATCACTGTGATGAAATTTGCTTTTAAGATAAAAAATGCATACATAACACTCCTCTTTTGTGCCAGGGATTATTGTAAAAATAACATTTACTACAATAGTCGCTAAAGATGTTTTTTTTTTCAAACCTAATGTTTTAATGTGATATCAATATTCGTGGGAAACCAGAAACCTTCATTTGTGATTTGCGGAAAAGCAACGATTATTTTTCCCAAAACATAGTTTCCTTTATCACCGTTTTCCACGGCTCTTTTCTCATCGAAATTCGTAACTTGTTTCAGGTGCCTTCAACGAAGACGGAGCTACGGGCGATGTTGGCAAACAAGACTGCGATACCGTTCCACAAGTTTGTCTGCCCAAACTGTCACAACATCCCTCAGAGCCAGCAGTGGATGAGTGCGGCGGAGACCAACCGTGAGTAAACACACAAAGCTAGCTAAACAAATGTTCTGAAGATATAATTATATATCTTGGGCACATTATGTAGCATAGGTACATTTATCTGCCCACACTTTTATAATTTCACGCACATGTATAATCCCACAACAAAGACAGCCAATAAGAAAACTGAAGTGAATTTTATGATATTCCTTAATTTCACAAACCTGATTGTAACACCTTAGATCAAACAAATAAAGTTCTTTTTATGTGAGAGAAACTCACAATATGTGATAGATAAGTAATAAAAATACAGAAAAGCAGTGTTCACCCTAAGGCTAAAGTATAAATTAAATGCGACATTAACGTCTGTCGAATCATAGTGTCATCGTTGCAATTAGCTATCAGAGTCCGCGAAGTCGCATATCCCGCTAACGTGGACAGCTCTCCTAATTACGTGCGTCACGTGTGCAATTAATCAGCGCGCTACGGTAGACTATTTATACCCGGCGGTGCGGCGGCCGTCTTATGGGCATTCTAATTGCGTGCGGGTCGTCGACCGGGGACCGAGACCGGCGCGGGCGCCACCGTCGCCGCCGCTCCCGGCCTTCTCCTTGCGCCAATTTGCAAAATCGCAAGCTTTCTGGTGCTCAAATTGCTTCGGGTGTAATTGCTTTACGTAATACCGAGTTCGTTGATTCTGTTCAGTTCAATGCACAATTATTATCGAGCCGGTTGCTAAAGCAATCAAAAGTTTTCCTTTTATTGTTGACAGAAATGGATGTATTCCACGTTGGCAAGCGCCGAGGAAAGTTCGTGCATTGGGAGCCGATCTTCATCGGGACGCACAAGGACCCCTATTATGACGAACGTCTCAGCTGGGAGGGCAAGAAAGACAAAATGACGCAGGTAGACTTCACTCTGATCTGGTATCTTCCGTAGGATGTTGATCTTTAATATATCTATACTCTGATATGTTTAAAACTCCTTAAGAAACGAAACCTTTAAAAAAATCTTTTAATTTTTACCTTTTTCCCCTCGGAGAGCAATCTGACAGAAAATTTAATGAACTTATACAGTATTATTAGGTTTACAAAAAAGTTCTACCCGATTTTGAACAAAATAAAATTTATATAAAAATGAAACAAAGTACAAATCTTATTAAATTCAATGACCATTAGCTTCTACTACGTTCTGCCAACGTGTAGGCAGCTCATTGATTCCTTCGAGAAAAAAGTCTTGTTCTTTCGACGCTATGAATTCATCGACTTCTTTTCTATCTTCATCTTCATTTAGCAATTGCTGCTCCGCTAAGTAGTTTTGTAACGATTTAAAAAGGTGGTAGTCGCATGGTGCAATGTCAGGCGAGTACGATGGCTGCGGTAAAATATCCTATTGCGGTTCATTTATAATTTTCGTGATCAAAGAACTTCTAAGTGGCCGAGCATTGTCATGCTGCAGTATCACTGGTCGACGGCCATGACTAGAATATGGTCGGTTTTCATGATTTTTTTTCAAGCAAAGGTTGTAATTGTACAGCGTAACATTCGCTTGTTATACTTACATATGATTTAAGATGTTTGTAAAACAATACACCTCATTCAACCTATCAAATACAGAGCACTCTTTTTCACTGTAAATGTTCCGCTTTGGTGTTGATGTTGTCGCCTGTCCTGGATCTACCAATTTTTTTTTACTTTTAGGATTTCCATAGTAACTCTGTCTTTCATCCCATGTAAATAGTTTCCACAAAAAACTCTTTGTTTTCAGTCTTGAAAGCAATTAAAGACACATACTAACTCGTCTTTAACGGAAGCCATCATCCCTTTCTTTTAATGTTCCCCAACACACATAGTCTTTCAGAAACAGCTTGTTGGGTTACATCTAATGTCTTTGCAAGTTGATGTTGTGTTTGTGCAGTGTCTTGGGCCAGTAGCTCTTGCAGTTTAAGTTTAAGACTTTCTGAAGTCGGTCAGAGCGTGATTTATTTTCTAAATCGAAATCTCCGTTTTTTAATTCTCGAAACTATTTCCGGCACATGCTGTCATCAATAATACTTTCACCGTAAGTCAAACATATAGTTCTATGAGCTTCACCATCACTGTGTCCTTGGTAAAACTCATAAAGTAGGTAGGTACTCATAATGTCGAATATGCTCAATATTTTACTTCCATTTTTATTTTACTTAAGGATGCTCTGATTTTCCAATAAATATATTGTGTGCGTAGATTACAAGTAACAGTATACTCTAGTATAATAATCGTTAACTAAAACATAAATGTCTGTTAGAAGTTGACATCTTTTGGAAACGGGTAGAACTTTTTTGTACACCTAATATTATAATAAAATACTAATCCCAATTTCAAACACAACTTTTGCTGCCCTTTCCAGGGTTACATCCTATGCGTGAAAGATTACGACTTCATGATACTGAACAACGCGTTCCTGATCCACAAGCCCGGCATCAAACACTACGTGAAGAACCCCAAGAGGGAGGCCATCACTGGTCGACAGAACGCCTTCGTCCAGAACCACATCATGGTGGAACTAAAAATTTTATACGGAAATAGGAATGGATGCGGTATTTGATCATTTAGATACTCTTCAATACCCCAGAGAAAGCTAGGAGTGACTGGCCAACCAAACTATATCTTCTTCGTCTTCTAGAGAAACATCTCATGCCTGAACTGAAGGACTGTTTCGGAACATAAATGATGCAGTATCTCCGTTTCTCTGTAAAATACCTCATAGTGATAAATGATTTAAGAAGGCTTACCGACAGTAAGCTCTAGTGAATTACGATATAAGTTTTACAGCGGTAAAGTAAATGTAGAATGGGGATTCTCAGCGAAAACTTTTCCAGAGGGTGCTTGAAGCGACTGAGATTCATTCGATTCAATTTTATTTTTGTTTTCAGATATTAAAACTAACCATCTTTCTGAGGTGCTGTAATTTATTTGGTTCTATTGTTTCATTTTATTTGTAGAAAGTAGCTGAAAATTGTTGTTAGAACTTTTAGTTTCTAAATAAGTTTGAGCGAAACGTGTTTAATAAATCTTTTGGATTTATTATTAACATCGTTAACATCGTAACTAGCTTTGACATAATAATTTCAAACGCTCATGTGCCCTTTGGCGGAAGAACTTGGCAATGACAGCCCCATATTAGTAAATACAAAATGTGTCATTCCCGGCTTATAGAGCCACCAAAAGTAGTGCCTTGCAGCGGACACTCTAAATCGTCTGCAACAGACATAATTAATATAAGGCCTATGATAATGATACAAATGGACACAATACACATCCTAACACCAAGGACGATCAAAAAACTGAAAGGCTATGTGAAGGTTTTATAAACATCCATGCTATAATACAAATGTTAGGAATAGCGCGATTACGAACTATCTCCACTGTTATAATCACCGAGTTCAGACTTGTTGAAAACAGTGATTTAGTGGTCTAAGATAGGTACACGTAGCTCCGAGGAATTAAAACTAATATAAGTCGTACTAATTAAGCAAGAAGTAGATAGGCTAGCTACCTAAGTTCGTAGCTCTTTATTTAAGTCTTGTCATGTCAAAAGTTCTTGCAAAAATATTGCAAGGTCTAATTTAAAATTATTAGCAATATTTTTGCTGAACTTTGTTTTATACAAATTATATAAAAATTTTAGATATACGCCATATCTATACAGGGTTTCTCCGCCTCTTTTTATTGGCGATTATGAATGAGTCTCAAAAAACATATCAACTTTTAAAAATAATTCCTAATATTATGAGTAAGTATCCTTACAGCCGGTGATTAAAATATATAGCTTGCATACATAAATGAACTCGAAACTTAATAATAGATACCCAATTGAAAAACATTTTGCCCCAAAACTTGAACAAAATATTATGGCTGATTAATATTCGTATTTTTTTCCATAAAATTATCCGTTATCAATTAAATTGCACATCGATCGCTAGCCTCAATATCTAAGTCAAAGGTAATGTTGTATGTATGTATATTTTTTAAAATAAAAAAACTAAACTCACGAGCTTTTAATAGAAACGCAAGTACCAAAAATGAAAAATTATTATTTTCTAACAAAATGCCTTGATAAATCGCTAGAAATAAGTTTTCGGCCTTAAATTTGTAATTAATTTCAATTTGTAAAGTTTTAATGGAAAACACAAATTGTTCGAACTGGAATAAATATTTGATGAAACAATATTTTCCTTACAATGTAGCATACAAAATTAGTAATGATTAATGTAAATACTTAAAGAAACGAAGGTAACGCAGGTAAGTATAAGTGGACTGACTTAACCTGTCATCTAAGAATGTTTAAAAGCTTGTTTGCGTATACTGCTATTATTTACAGTAAATAAATTCCTCCACAATTTGCTTACATCTCTATTTTGGTACTTTTAATATAATACATTGTAAGTAATCTCATATTTTATTATGATTTACACTTAGTTTAAATATATGCAATCATTTTTTTTTATAAATTGTGATTTTTAATTATTTTGTTAATGTAAAAAATGCACAACTTATTGTTGAAATTGAATTTGTAAATTTTTATTTCGCAGTGCTTACTATTTTTGTACTAAGTCAGTATAGGTAGATATAAAATATATTATGCGGTAATCAGTGGCTAGGTGAAAATTATTGTATTTGTATTTTGTTAATTAACGAAGGCCTTAGCAAGTGTGATGGTTAAATCCATATCAACGCGAAGTAATGATGTATATGATAATTAACGATAAGTGATGAAACTCACCACGTTCGAAATTTAGATTAAGATAATTAATATGCGAGTATTTTTCTTAAGTAGGTACTGTAAATACAACAATAGTTTTTTAATTTTCATTTTTAATATACGATTTTTCAATTGTTATGTGAACATGTCAAGGTTATTGGAGGTCAAATGCGACATTTTTTTTCTGTCACCTTTTAAATAAAATTTTGGACTTTTCATTAAATCAATCTGACGATCGATTTATATGGAGAGTTATTTTATTGAAATTATTTAAAGACCCGAATGATAGCCTGGATATTTTCACATCCGCCAATAAAAACAAAAACCTAACCTTGTAAAAATATCGATACTTTTCAAATGAAATTTGAATGTTAAGCCTGAAAAATCGTGTTTCAAAAATCGTAACTAATGCAGATTTCCATTTGCGCCCCGGCAGGATTATATTCAGGGAGGTTCATTAACGCCTTCACATTACAATATTAAATATTATCATCTATAACAATGCATCTTTATATGAAGTTATTATTTTTTGTCATATTAGAGAGTTTAAAATGTGACGTCACTTAAAAATAATATCAAATACAAATCGTGCGTGCGCGCCCCGTGTGCTAGGGGAATACATGTCGTCTGTATATTTTTTGTACACTTAATTTTTAGTTTAGGCTTTAAGCATACCTTATTATAATAGCAAAGGGATTTGGTTACGGTTAACGCATGTGGTGAGTTTTCACTTAAGGCGAATACGCCTCTTAGCTTAAGTGAAATATATGAAGTCTCATATTGTGATCATTTACGGAATTATATTTATCAATATCAACGCTAAGCTATACTTAGTCGTAAGAAGCATTTTAACTTTTTAAACAGTTTATATGAATCTGATGTAAAAAATTGTAATCTCGAAAATGGAAATAAAAGATCCTTTGGACTTTCTAGTTTATTGTTTTATTTAAGAATCGAAATATGAAATATACTTAGACATAAACTGTACGAAACACAGTCCAATACTTACATTCAGTAGTGTAAAATTAAATTTTACTGTGGTGCCTCTAGATCTTCGGTATCCTAGACCTGGTCCTGGAGGATAGTGGCTATCGGGAGGCCTACTGGAGTCCCTGAACCTTGCGAACTCGTCGTAAGTCGGTATCCTGTCCTGAGGTCGTTCTTCCTCAGGCTTCTGTTCTAGTGAAGGCTCTTCTTTTGCCTCCTCAGCAGGTGGTTCAGATTTCTGCTGTTCGACGTTATCACTACTATCGCTATTGCTTTTTTCTTCACCATTTGCCAGCAAAAAACTTTGTGTCTGCACACTTTGACTTGCATACAAGTCCATCACTGGTTTAAGGAAGCTTTTTCTGTGATGTAAGCCGTAAACTCTTTGAAAATTTATAAAAGCGGGATGGAAACCACTGAGACGATTTAAAAATACAATTATTATGAAAATAAATAACGTTGGTTGTTTTCCCATTATAATGTATTTGACAAGACAACAAACTATGAATAAGCTAGACCTCAGCCAAAAAATAGTATTTATTTCATACATAAACTTATTGAATTTGCTAACTAAAGACGAGGCAGTATGGCAATGGAGCTTAAGCCTGCCCTAAAAAGGGCGAAATAAAATTATTGAATTTGCAATCAAAGAGTCTGTATGGGCTGGACCTCTCAGAATTAAAAGTCTTTATTTCGTAGGCTGGACCAACTTGATTAAAACAAGTGTCAATAAAACGTGCATTAAAACTCAGACAAAAAAAAAAATTTTTTCATAAATTTTTTTTTTTTGATGTGATAGGTGGCAAACGATCAGACGGATCACCTGATGGTAAGCGATTACCGCCACCCATGGACACCCGCAACACCGGAGGAGTCACAAGTGCGTTGCCGACCTTTGAAATGGGACGGGGGATGGGGGAATGGGGAGAGGGAGGGGGGATTGGGCCTCCGGTACCCTCACTCACTCGGCGAAACACAACAAACGTTGCTTCACGCCGGTTTTCTGTGAGGCCGTGGTATCACTCCGGTCGAGCCGGCCCATTCGTGCCGAAGCACCACGTCTAAAATCATAACATGAAAATATGCACTTTCTGTGTTTGAGACTTTATCAGCTACGCCCTGCATCGCCGCCGCACTTTTTGTAGACGTAGGTTAGGTTAGGTAGGACCTAGAGTTGCCAAAGAGGACTCAGACAAAAAATCCTTTATTGACATGTCGTCCTTTTCTTCTGTTTTTCCTCCAGTCCTACGAGTCCTACCACACCAATTGTATGCCCTCTTTGTGGATAAATAAAAAAGAAGAATGCTGGCGAGGTTTAAATCAAAGGAACCAAGATTTTTAATCAAAAAATTTCGGCCTCACTTCGCTTACCCTTTATAATAAAACAATCGAAACTTAAGACAATTGACTCAGACAATACTATTGCTACATAATTTAGGTACGATAAATTCAACCGAACAAGAACCAAGTACTAAGGATTTATTGCGAGCCCCAAATTACAGGAGCCCCAGACGACGAAGATGGGGTAGGCATACAAAGTGGGTACCTGCAGCTACCGAGCTACCTCAGACCGAGACGACGCCGACGACGAGATAAGCCCTAGATCTGCAGACACTACGTGTCCTGAATGTTCACGAACAAAATTAGTGCCATTAGTTTTCAACTTTGTTACGTCGTGATAAGGACAAATGTTGCAGTGTACAAATTATGGTTGACTGTACTTGAACACGCGGTTTTCCCCGTCTGGTGCGTTGTCAATCTCGCTGTGCGATCTTATAATTTTTGACGCAAAGTTGGAAAACTTTGGAAGTGGAAGTTCTCAAAAATGGAAAAAGACAGTTTAACAGTTTCACAAAGCGGTGCAAAACTGCACAAAATATGTGGTTACTTTACTATTATACCTATAAGGCCCATCAAAATCATAAATTATTTACGATAATTTTCTACTCATGAAACTGAATATCTTTCACAACGATCGAAACCATAACTATGAGGAATAGTTTCAGCAGATTTTGTCTTATCTTATAAAAAACTTTTTGATGAAGTAATCATTTACAGTGTAAAACTCTTTATAACAAAACTCAAGGGATTGAGCAGTTTTTTCGTTATTAGAGAGATTTCGTTATATGGTTTCGTTATATGTGTAGTGTATTAAGTAAGTGGGAGCAACATTTCTAAAGACAATGCAATCCAAGAGTAATGTAATGTCACACGTATTCTAGGCAATTTACAATAACAAAAAGAAGGCGGCTGTTTACGACCTCAGCTGTCATTCTTAAAAATTTCAGCACCTCAATTTGTCAGATCCTTTGGTCAACTGGTAACATAAACAGTAATGCTGACAAATATGAATATATTTCTTCGTAATAGAGAATGGCTGTTGCGCTACAAAGAGTAAATCAATGTATGGGTTTTAATGTAAACCAACCAAATTGAACTAATTTCTACGTTATAGGAAGTTTTACGTTATATCGAAAGACGTTTAAAGAGTTTACTGTATAAGTTAAGTTGCGAAAAATTATTGAGTTCCCATATAAAGTTACTGATCAACTGCCCCGCTGATCAGCTGATCTACATGTTAGAAACTTCGAAAAGGTTTTATCAGCAAATATTACAAAACTGACTATTAGTTATGTTGATGTTATGTCCTCGAATACTTTTTAACCATAATCGAACTCAGAACATCCAACGTTAAATCCCTGGGTCTAGATTTTAAAGGAGCATTCCAAAATTACGATTTGTGTCAGACAAGTGACTAACAGACTCCAGGTGAACATTTACGAATTAACATGTCCATTGTCCGTCGGAGCAAGGTGCGGTCGCGGAGATGAGCTCGGGTTTCTCAACCGCGTCTCCAAGGCTGGGCCCACTCCTGCGCATCATTGCTCGGCCGCGCAAATCTTGTGCGAACGTGTGAACTTTCGGTCAGCATGGGGAAGCAATGTGTGATTTTGGTCTGCCTATGCGCAGTTGGTAAGTGATATTATTACTTTAATTTTGAACTTATCCGTTTTTTTTATATTTCATAAATCTTTATTAAAGTTTCAAAACTTGCTATTAAATTTTTAACCTATGTTTTTTTCAATTGAGTATTAGATCAATCTTGTTTTTCTGCTCCATTCCAAAAGTAATAATATTAATTAATTAATTATTTTATTTTGACTTTTAAAACAACCATCTTTCTATTTTGATTCACTGCGTGAATAATTATGTATATATAGGTATTACTTATAGCATCTAACGTCGACCCGAGTTAATTACAATGATTGCATGTCAATTGTTAACACCATTAGTTATACTACAGTCATAAAAAAACAAAAGTTTGTGTAAAACAATGGACTTAATTAAACTCAACATTCTGGCTAATCCGTGATAAATATGTATTGTGAAAAAAACTCTGTGCTATAATTATTATATTATTAACTTATTAAATTTAATAAAAAAGGTATACAATAACACATTATCGAATAGAACAACTATCGTTTCTTATAATGTCTTCACATTTAGCAATTTTGTTGACTTATCTAAGGCATTTGAAAAATAAAACAGATTCTTCTAGAAATAATGCAATCTGCGTCAACAGTCAACACTCGACCTTAAGCAATAAAGGACGCTCAGATTTCTGCATAAATTTAGGACCGTTTTAACTTGTGTTATTTTCTTATTTCTGGGTATTATTTTTACCTTTAACTGCTTAATGTCTACTTTAGCATTATAATATAATACATAACAATAACGTTTCTGGTAACCAATATAAGTATATATTTTAGTTTTTTCAGAATCGCATTTTTCATTTCTTATAATAATATATTTTATCAACAGCTTACGCACAATTCGATAACACACGGTTTGGTAGCCGATACCAAAACCAGCAGGCAACAACCGGGCCTTTCCAGCAGTCCTCATTCAGTGGCCAACAAAACCAGAGAAACCAATACCAGAGTCAATACCAACAGAATCAATATAGACAGAATCAGTTCCAGCAGAATCCGAATCAATACCAACAGAATCAATATCAGCAGCAAACAGCTGCCAAATCAAGCGCAGGCGCATGTCGGGAGAGCAACGAGAGGTATCCAGTATCGGGCAGCTGTGACAGATATATCGAGTGCATTGTAAGTACTATATGTATAGGGTGTAACAGAAAGGTGTGATAATACTTCAAGGTGGGCTTTTACACATCAAACTGAACAGCTTTTGTTCTACAACTTTGTTCAAATCGCAATTTTTTTTTGAACTGTTCATACAAATCGATCAGCTGGCAAACGAAGTTTGTATGAAAAGTCCGAAAATTTCTTTGCGATTTCAACAAAAATGTAGAACAAAAGTTGTTCAGTTTTATGGGTAAAAGCCCACCTTGAAGTATTATCACACCTTTCTGTTACACCTGTATATGTAATTCATATTCATAATTTTTTTGTATTAGTATACGAGTGCAAATTATCCAAAGAACTCAAATATTAATTATTTGAATAGGTTTGTGTTTGACGCTGTCGAAAATCGCCTCTCAAATTCTGATGACAGAAGTGACATGCGCTTCTATTCAAAATCCAGATTCCGGTAGTTGTGTAAAGAATCTTAGTTTTAGTACTTCACAAATTTAGTACCAATTTTATAGAGACGTTGGCGATAACTTTCCTTGATGCAATTTACAGATATGCAATACTTTATTTCGGAGTTCCGATACAATACCTACTTAAACTTTCGTTCAGCTTATACAAGTTTGAGGTCATGACGATAGGTTACATAATAAAATTCCACAACTAACCTCTACGACATCAAACACTTCGCAAGACATGTTGCGTTGATGTCTGTCGTATGTATTGGTCACTTTTATGGTCGTAAATTATTTCTAGTCCTAGTTACAAACAATTAAACTAAGATTTCGTTTATGTGGTGGTATTTCAAAATTGGCAGCACTTCACTAAGAGATGTCTCGTAAGGTTTGACGTATGGCCTTTTAAAATTAATATCTTTTAATTTCTGAAACAATATTGTACAGATAAATTGCTCGTTAATGTTATTTACTATATGAAACTTATGAAATTTAAGCAATAAATATGTTAGATCTGACATTTTATAACTTTTTGGACCTGGTTGCAACGTCAATGGACAACAGTGTTTTACATCCTATTTTTATAAATCTTATAAACAGATTAAACAAAAATAAAACACTTACAGTATACTAATTTTCTGTTATATTTTTTCTTGAACTTACCTATAGTTAGATACTGAAATCACTACAGAAATCAACAAATTTTCTACGAATAAAATATTTTCAAACAAAAGATATCAACGAGACCTACACAATTGTAATTTACGGTCTACGCCGACGTTGTCTTTTCAAAGAACAAGAACAATTTGTTTAAATTATGATAGTTGTTTCTGAATTTTTGATCACAAATCTCTTATTCTTACTCCAGCGTGACGTAACTCTAGGAAAAATAATTTTTAAGCCTGTAAGAAAATGTGATATTTCAAAAAAATCTCGCGTTTAAGAGCTAGATCGCTAAAAACATTCTCGTTCAGGGGAGTTAATCACGATAAAAAAGCCAGTTACGTACAAAGCGATCACAAAAAAAGCTAGTCAAATACGAAAATGGCCACATAGGTATGAAAAATCACCATTTCCAGTTCACATGTTTGAGTTTATGACCATTAGAGTTTACCGAGCAAAAATTGGGAGAATCCAACACAAGAATAACTCTATTTTCTGTTTCAGAACGGCACATCAGAGGAGAAGCTGTGTCCCGATGGGCTTCGCTTCAACCCCAATGTGAACTTCGACGTGTATCCATGCCAGTACCCTAACGACGTGCCTTGCTTGGAGCGGTCCGCTCTACGTAAGTGGGAGCTATTAATTTACATATTCATTGTTAACGAAGACATCATGACAGCCAGAAGACGACTACTGTAGAATGCAGGTCTACATTTAGCACGATTCTGAGCCATAGGCATACATCCAGAGGACAGAGGCAGGCCTCATGTACCTATTATGTTCTTCGTAGTTTATGACAACACTTGTAGCAGGAGGGATTAGACACGGACATTGTCAATGTCTGTGTTTAATTAAACCACGGTAAAAAGAAAACCTGAACTTCATTTTAATAATTTTAAAAAAATACCACCAGAGACCGTGAAAGTCTTATTACTTTAAAACCATTGAACCGAATTTCATCCAATACGCTGAGAAACATCGCAATGAAACCTGCCGTCTAATAGAAGAACTCATTCAAATAAAGGACAAGGTTTGATTAACGAACTGACGTCACGTGTACGTGTAAATTATCATAAAATTAGATAAAATAATACGTACGAAATCTGAGATTAGCAACCCATGCGAGGCGCGAGCCGAAGTTAAAGAAGAATACAACTGTAATGTCAGTCTTACGTATGTAACCAGAATTTCTAATTACGTATCTGGTTATATGTTATTTTTAAGTTACAACTTGGCCTTGGATGATAAACGATGCAAACTTTTGGAAATAATGGTATTTGCACGCATACTTACCCTTTACAAAATTGTACCTCGTCGGATATGGGTGGTGTATGTATAGTGATACCCCTGAGTATTCCACACTATCAATTATATGTCAGGGTCATTGCAAATGCCTTCAAAAAATGCCATGCTTACGTAATAGTGTGGCCTTGACTTTCTCATCTGTCGCTTCCAATGCGATAATTAATGTTTTCTAGTGGTTTTCTTACAAAGTTGATGTGAACTAACTCAGAGCTAAGACGATGTATCCATGTTCGAACTAATAGGTATCATATTCTTAAAATATTTTTCAGTGTGATGAAGTGAAGCAATTCTGTTAATGATTCCTACCTACACCTATTTTACCATTTTACCTTTTAAAAAAAGGTAACGAAATCTTATCTGTACTTACATTAGCAATGTTGTTTTTATTTAAAACTTAGCTTTGGCTTTGTTTAGTTAGAGAATGAATAGTGATATTTATTTAAGTAGCATACCTCAATAGACACATATTAGACACCAATCTGCTTTTTTTTTTTGGTGAGACTAGGAGCGTACCTATTTAATCTTTGCTACGGGCTACGGGTCCAGGGACCGCGGAAGTAGTCCAACACGGGGGGGGGGGGGGCAAACTTTTGTTTTGAATCAAAGTGGCGCAAAAATAGTAGGGGGGGCAACCTTTTTTGAAATAATGCTACACGCTGACTTGACGGGGAGCGAGAGAACTTCAGTCGAAGAAGAAAGTCTATATTTATTTCTTTCCTTCCTCCCTCATTCACACATGCAAGCATCTAGTCTCGACGAAGAAGCGCTTTTTTGGAGGGAGCGCGGTCCCCCCTGGTTCATTTTAGGGGGGCATTTGGCCCCCTCTTCCCTCCACTTCCGCGGTCGCTGTACGGGTCTATGACGTGCTTATACATTAATTCAAAGCCCCAACACCTAATAACTAATGGTCACATAAGTTTTAATGCCGACTCATAAGGTCAAATGTTGAACTTTACATTAATGATATTCTTGCCTTTAGCACTGTGAAGTTAAATAAAGTTAAATATCTATAAATAAGTATAAATTATAACCCTAAAGGGGCGGTCGTGTCTGTCTGTACAATAGGTACCTACATGGAATATTTTTTAATATGATACCTTACCTATGCCTAAGAGGCTACCTATTTTTCTTTTGTCCTTTACGAAAAAACGGCTGAACCGATTTGAAGGAGAGATGATACGGTATAACCGGAGTAATATGTAAATACTTTATCGCCAAAATTCAAGCGTTTCCGGGGATTGGTAAAAACTAAATTCTTTAAATCTAAATTCAGCGAATTATTTTTTTCCTCTTCCACTAAGGAAATTTTTTAACTAGGTATTATTTATATAACACAACTTTTTTCTTATTTTCCCCTCGTTTACTAAGGATATTTTGAACTAGGTAATTTTTTTAACATAACTTTTATTTTATTTCGAAAGAGTAATTGAAAAAGAACTTCAAGAACAACAGAGGGTGAAATTTTCAGTCAGTAAAAATGGCCAAATTGTAATTGCTAATTACCTATAAACTGACCAATTCCAATCAGCATGCTCAGAGCAAAGTACTTATATTTCAGATAAATTAGTTATCGTTGGGGTATCAATTATATTTAGGTTTCTTAGAGAAAGTTGTTCAGTTTCATGAGTAGCATTTAAAAATAATTATAAAAATTAATCTTGTATACCCTTTTTTACTTAATTTAAAAAACATTGTCCGCAGAGCCCGCTCAGCCCACTGAGGACTGTCCCCACCAATTCGGCTACTTCAAGCTTGGCGATGCGCGGAACTGCAGCAGCTTCCGCAACTGCGTGAACGGCGTGGGCTTCGACTTCACCTGCCCCGAGGGACTGGCCTTCAGCTCCGAGACCTACCGCTGCGAGTGGCCCGACCAGGTCGCTGACTGTGACGCTGAAGGTAACCTTTTTACTCAAACTTGGTGCAGTTGTCATCTGTTTGCAGAAAAAAAACTTTTATCTACAATCCATATGTATGTTAATTTCTCCTATATGTATACATACGATATATACGTTTAACTATTTAAACGTATATATCGTATAGATAGAGATGGAGAAATATTTATTCAACAAAAAACACAACATTTTACATCAAGGAAAAGAGAAACAAATAAATAAAACAATAACAGTCAAAAAATAAATACGTACATTTAAAGATAAAAATACACCTAGACATAAAGCAAACAAATCTGCTCATTACAGAAATGTTTGCTCTGGATGGGAATCGATCCCACGACCCTCCGATCAGTAGTCAGGAGCGCTAACCACTGATCCACCGAGTCAGTCAAATAACTGGGTCATAGATTAGATAATAGGCTGGGTGTAGAGCTTGGTTCTCAAAACCTTCATCGACAGGTTTTTAGCTCAATATAATTATCATATACCACTTGGCTGAAAATTAAATGACTGAAGATTATGCATTTGGGTACCTAGTTAATAGCATAGAAAAAGGGGCTGCTAGTCATCTGACTTACTTTTGATCAATGTTAGTCAAGAAGGACACAATTTCTTGGTCGTTTCCGTACTCTTCACATTTTTGTTTAATTTAAATGCACATTTAATGAAAATCCAAGCATTTAAGTTTTTTCAACGATTTCATGAAAAGAGCCTTTTAACGAACAATATTTCATTTTTGTGGTACAGTTATCCAACCGAAACACCTGTTTAATTTAAGAAATAAATCGTCATTAAATCCAAAAATAATATTTTCGTCCAAACAAGCTCCTACAATGCAAGATAATAAATTAAATTTACTTATTATCCTTTTTGCCAGCTTTCCTCGGCTTCCGGTGTCCAGAAGTTCCGGCTTCAAGGGAGTTAGGACCACCAGTCGGCTACAGATTCTATAGGTAACCTAATCTACTAATTTTTAACGTTTCTACAACGATCTTGATTCACGTCTTCTCAAAATTAATAGATTATACAAAGGTGAAGGCTAAATGATCAATACATTTATACCTACTATACTATGTGAAGCAAGTTGACTACTATAACTACCTATTTCGTTTGCTATTTAATTAACTATATGTTTTTATTGTAAGGTTGTGGTACTATGTATGTATGCTGACTGTCCAGGAAGGAAAGCTACTATTTTAAGGTACCTATATGTACCTATGCAGGGTGTAACAGTAAAAAATAGGAGAAGAACCGATTCACTGATGCTTTTACTTTTACTCAGTCAACAGTGTAGGTGTTTATCGTTTTGTGTCAAAGATTATCCTTCCCATAATTACTATTATTTATTAACTAAGTACTACAACCACATATGTGATTTTTTTAAAATAAATAAATGATAGTGCCAGTTGGAACGGGTTGGCTAATGAGTAAGTCCACTCCAGTGGGTCAGTAGACGGTGGAACAAATGTCAGCAGATGAGCGGACCGCTTGCGACCTTGCGGTTACGTAACCTCACACACATACAAACATAGCTATCACTAGTTTGCATCACTTATCTATCACTGAACGCCTTTAAGGTGGAACGTTTTAATATTGGCGCGAATTAGGTATTTCTTTTTTGAGGTTTTTGTAATTTGCGCCTCCATTTGTTATTTACTTATTTATCGTATTATGTCAGAATCATCAGATGTGTTTTGCGAAAATCTTACAATATTTTGTATTTGTAGGTACCTATCTCAATGTAAAGATATTTTCACGAAACCCCTGGGAATATGTCTAATTAGGTGCTCGTTTAGGATATAACGACGACAAATAAAAAAGTTATAGGTATTCCCGCAGGCGCGGATCCAGGGGTAGTTGCTCCCTCTCCCCCTGAATCCTGACCGAAGTACTAAAACTTCTAGAAAATGCAAATAAATAGAGGCATTTCTTAACTATTCAAAAAATTTCGCACTCGCTACGCTCGCGACTACTACCTAATCAATTAAAGGTTAATGGTTAATACCACCGTCCACTTCATAAATAAGGGTACACAAAAAATTTGCCCCCCCCCTGAACGAAATCCTGGATCCGCGCCTGTATTCCCGTAATAGAGTCTCGGGGAAAAGATTCATGAACATTTTAAGAGATGAGAATGGAGCTCATTTAGATTTTTTTCAACTTCATGTCTTAGTTTTCTTTTAGAATGAATTGTATCCTCTACAGTACTCGATCCTGTGTGCATATTTATGGCGGAAAATTACGTTACTTACATAAAAACAGTTGGTTCTTGAGCCATTGTAACCTCCTCCATAACATTAAGCTACGACAGACTAGTACATTTATTTTACTTGGTATTTATAACCCGAATATGAAGGTAAAGCAATATAGACGATGTAAATGAGATAGGTACATTTATAACACATACTCCACAAGTTTACTTACTATAGCGGACCTATTCTGCTACCTGTATTCACCTTGGATTTGTCCGACTCGAGTTATCGGGTGACTTTAGTGCATCGTGTTACTTAAAATAAGGGCGTGTATCAGATGTCAATCAAACACTTCGACTCATTCCTTGTTTTTCTTCTAGATCCGATTCCAGTTGCCAGAAGTACTTCATCTGCATCGAGGGCAGGCCCCGCGCTCTGAGCTGTGGCGGTGACTCCGCGTTCGACGAGCTCACGTCCACCTGCGTGAGCGCTGACCAGGTGGCGGCCTGCCCGTCCGAACTGCGCGCGCAGGCGGCGCAAGCGCGGGAGATCGAGCAGCAACGGCTCGCCAAGCAGATCCAAATTGATGCCATACCGTTCAAACAGAGGAGACGCTTTAACTAATTTCGATAATGTTCATTTCAAAGATGGAAACGAACTTGTCATTCATTGTCCTTTGTTTTAGGCCTTTAAATCGCACTAGCCTTAACCAATATAATCTATAGAGTAGAGCATACAAAAATCAAATTCTCGAATTCATTCCCGTCGCCATCACATCATTGAATTTTGCTAATCAACGCCGAATCCGCATAATAAATAAATATGTTTGCTGTGTAACAAAACCTTTGAATGCCTATTTAGGTATTACTACGGACAAGTCATAGGATGTAAAATAAATATTTACTTAGTTAAATGAAATGAAATCTTACCAGTCGGGTAAGATAGACAGACAGTAAATTGTTAAAAATAAGAATAAAGATACTTATGTAAGTAATATTTTATTATATTTTTATACTAGTCTTACTGTAATACTTAAAAATACTTAGATAGAGGTCAAAGTTTCAAAACGTTTAGGGAAATATACCTACCTAACGTACCAACTGGGCATTCCGGTAATAGGAGCACCGAAAGAGTCATAAGACTTCCCTGGTTTCTACGTTTAAAATTAAATAAGGATGGAAAAACAATTGACTTTTATTTACTTCTCTACATTTTTACTTTCGAGCTAGGAGCGAGCCCAAGCGGTGGTGAGCGACAAAGCGAAGGAGGAAGAAAGTATTGTTATGCGCAAAAGAAGCTTGAGATTTTGATGCGGGTCGATTATCTTGCACTCATATAACAGAACCAAAAAAACTATAAATTAAAATGAAAAAATGTAAGTACTGTGTGTATGTGTGTGTGTGTGTGTGTGTGTGTGTGTGTGTGTGTGTACTTATGGCCCTGTTAATCCGTAAAAGGCGCGAGCGAAGCGAGCGCCAAAATTTTAAGCAGGTTAACTATTTATGAAATATTCTTGAATTGTCTATTTTATAAAGTTTGGCATTTTGACGTGCACGATTTTAGGGGGGGGGGGTCATAACCCCTACGACCCACCCCCCCTTTGGTACGGATATGCATATTAATCACGCCGACAAAGTGGTGTCAGCGACCCCAGCAAGCACTTTTTTCCTGGGGCTCCTAGGAGAATCCTACCTATCTCAAATTTTAGAGCATAATTAGAGCAATCATCATGCCAAGAGAAAAAATTTCAGCAATCATACTTTTCGAGATACGAGCTCCTAAAGGTGTGCTTGCTGGATGGCATGCCATCCAGCAAGCACAACTGGTGCACAAAAATTACAAAGAGTTGGGAAAAACATTTGATGCACAGATTTAGAGCATCATAAAGTGAGTCGGACTGCAAAGTTTCATGAATGTCATGTCTATAGTTTTCTCGCTAGAACGCAAAACCTGCTTCACGTTCTTTTCACGAATCTTTCTAGCAGTCACAACAGATCTCAGCAATTTCAGCATCTTGGTTCAAAATTTTTATGCCAGGATTTAGAGCAACACTAAAAACCTATGCTGAATTATTTTTGAATACCAAAAATCAGTACTTTTTGTGCTACGAGCCAATGTTTTTTCCTTGCTGGGTGGACATGACAACAGTGAAAAAGCTGTATAGCTTTGAAACTAATACGAATACAAGACTGGTTCTTATGCTCAGATTTAGAGCAAAATTAGAGCATTCTGCTAAAAAAAAACTAGAATCCCAAACATTATAGTTACAGCGGTAGACGCTAAAAACTGATTTTTCCCGCCAATTTTTTGAATAATTACGGCGAGTCGCGGCAGATTGCGACGTTGCCGCTCTTATTTTTTTTTAGTTCAAGCAATAACTGACTTTGTGTTGTGAATATAAGGTACATTTCAGTTTCAATCTTTCGATTGTCACTTACATTGATATACTAGAAACGATATTTTATATATTTCTATGGGCCTTGTGCCTGAAATAAACTGATAGATAAATAATAACTGAGACAAATCACACACGGTCATCTAGCCCCAAACTAGGATTCCCTGTATCTTGGGAACCAGAGACTGATATACATGTCTATTGTCCTTTTTTTTCTTTTTGCTATCATTTCTTATTGTGTTTCTGTAAACTTATTTATAGAATGTTTTCATTTCTTTTTTCTGTATCCGATAGAAGACACTAGTTCTCCCGACACAGGGAATCCTAGTGGGAGAACTAGAGCGGCACAAAATATGTATCTACTTTTAAGAAACAAATAAAGAATTATTATTATTATACACATATACTTTTAAATACATACCTACATATATATGGATATAATACACCCAGACTCAGAGCAAACAATTCTGCTCATCACAGAAAAGTTTGCCCTGTGTGGGGATCGAACCCACCACTCTCGGATCAGAGGTCAGGATCGCTAACCACTTAGCCACCGAGCCAGTCAAAATAAATAAATACATGTAAATCATACGATAGCGGAATACCTATAATACGGAACGCTTGTAATTCATCATTGCGTTTTGCTGGTGGTGGCGGCGGTGGCATCGTTCCGATTTCAGCCATGCTCCAATATTTGAATATAGCACAGTACAAAAACAAAACGCAAAACGCCCTATGGTTCATTCCAATCGAAAAAAAGCAAAACGTAAATGTATCCATTTCTACGTATGATCCAAGCTCCTAGAGAGTTTTTGAGTATACGAGGCTTTAGTGCCGTTTAAAAGATGTCCTATGATCATATTCCGCTCATTTGTGCCGCTACGGTTGGAGAAATATTCGATGGAGACGGTGGTACAGACAGGGAAATGCTTTTGACATCCTAACCTAAAAATTTTCGAAACCAGGCAGCGAAGGCCTCGTTTTCCTTGAAATAACTTTTGTGACGGAGAAAAAAATAAGATCCAACAAATGTCCGACGTAAAATTTGCAGTAGTTTTGATACAATTTGACTCAGATGGTGGTACAGAGGATTTCGTCGGGCCCACCTGAGATCAGGACAATGAGCCTGTTCAGACACAAACTGATTAGTGGAACACTGTCACAAATCGCAAACGATCATTTGTAACGCATTCGCAACATTTGTGACGCAACAGAAAAAAAAATATAAGCGATCGAAACTTTCGAGGCATTTCCCCGTCTGGCCCACCAATACACCTCAATATCTCCGCAAGTTTGACGTTACAAACGTAGTGAGTTAGCTCCAGGTGAATGTTTTCTCCGTCACTAAAACATAGTAAACAACAAAAGCATTCTATGCATTAGATACAGAGATATCAATACCTCAATTTGTATGGAGATATTGACTAGGGTGTGTTAAGTTTCTCTTTTTGTAGGACAACTCACTTTATAGCAGATCATAAAAAATAAGTAGATTTGATTAAAAATGTTTAATATACTAATATGTAACATTAAATAACTTTTAATAAATACTAAATAACTATTTTAGAATAAACATGATGTCAGAAACAGTTTATGGACGAATAAAAAACTTACATATATTTTTTTATATAGGGTCCTTCTGTATCTGTAAATACCTGAAAAAAAATTAACCTTGGCTTCTACTCATGAAACTGAACAACTTTCCACAAGGAACCTATACTCAATTTGCAAAAAAATTTTTGGACTTCCCATACAAAATTCGCGGTTCAGTTGATCAATTAGTATGAGGATTCCAAAAAAAATTTTTGCGAATTGAGTTTAGCTTCCATGGGGAAAGTTGTTCAGTTTCATGAGTAGAACCCGTGGTAATTTTTCATAATGAATGTGCTCATGATAACAAACAACTTTCCCTAAGAAACCCATAGTCAAATCGCAAAAAAAAATTTTGAGTCTCCATACAAATCGATGAACTGACCGGCCAAATTAGTATGAAGAGTCCAAATTTTTTTTGCGATTTGACTATGGGTTCTTTAGGGAAAGTTGTTCGTTATCATGAGCACATGCATAGCCTTTCGTATCAAGAACTAATTTAGGGTCACCCTATATAGGGTGACTTTAAAAGGCTATGCATGTACTCGTGATAACAAACAACTTTCACTAAGGAACCCATAGTCAAATCTCAAAAAAATTTTGGGAGTCTCCATACAAAGCGAGCGACTGACCGGCTAAATTAGTATGAAGAGTCCAAAAATTTTTTTGCGATTTGACTATGGGTTTCTTAGGGAAAGTTGTTTGTTCTCATGAGCACATGCATAGCCTTTCGTATCAAGAACTAATTTAAAGTCACCCTGTATAATTATTCTGTAGTTTAGCATTATTTTCACAGTAATTTCAGTTATTGTATTTTTTTATTATTTATGTATTCCTATCAAAGTTGAATCAAATAAACGCTATAATTAAATTCACATCGTATTCTAATATAATGAGTTCAGTAATTGAAATAAGTGTTATCAGTCCTTTTTTTTTTCAATTGTTTTATATACGTATGTATTGTAGCTTAGTTATCAGTATAAAAACATGGGTACTTGAAACACATAATATTATGAAACTATACTACTATTCTACTGATATGGTTGTTTTTTCATAGAAAAATAGGAAACTCTTACAAAATAATATAATAATCTGATCTTGAAAATTCAAATGTAATTTTTACTTTTAGTTACGTCCAAGTTTCGACAAATAAACCTGGGCAATAAAGTGTTATAATGTTAATATTATACCATATCGTCCACACTGCAGGGGTACGGGTAGATATGTAAAAAAAAATTCTGAGGTGAAAAAAAAGGCGCAGGTTTTTTCCAAGGGTACAAAAATAAAAATATCCTTAAGGTGTTATCGTTAAATAACTGTTACATATTTACTTTATCTTTATTTCCAACTATATCCTTATTTTTTTGCAAATTCCTTTTTCTTTCCTTTTTGTAACCTGACCAAAGATATTTCCTATACCTTTAGAATGTCTATGGCAAATTAGGAAGTATAAGCCAAAAAAACTAGGATACTTACATCAATGTTTTGTTTATTCATTTTAAAAATGTTATGTTTGATGTTTACTGAGGCATAGGATTTCCCCAATCCTTGTATGGTTTATATTTTGGTTAAGATTTTTGTCAATATAATATAATAAACTGTTTCTGACATCATGTTTATTCTAAAATAGTTATTTAGTATTTATTAAAAGTTATTTAATGTTACATATTAGTATATTAAACATTTTTAATCAAATCTACTTCTTTTTTATGATCTGCTATAAAGTGAGTTGTCCTACAAAAATAGAAACTTAACACACCCTAGTCAATATCTCCATACAAATTGAGGTATTGATATCTCTGTATCTAATGCATAGAATGCTTTTGTTGTTTACTATGTTTTAGTGACGGAGAAAACATTTACCTGGAGCTAACTCACTACGTTTGTAACGCCACACTTGCGGAGATATTGAGGTGTATTGGTGGGCCAGACGGGGAAATGCCTCGAAAGTTTCGATCGCTTATATTTTTTTTTCTGTTGCGTCACAAATGTTGCGAATGCGTTACAAATGATCGTTTGCGATTTGTGACAGTGTTCCACTAATCAGTTTGTGTCTGCACAGGCTCATTGTCCTGATCTCAGGTGGGCCCGACGAAATCCTCTGTACCACCATCTGAGTCAAATTGTATCAAAACTACTGCAAATTTTACGTCGGACATTTGTTGGATCTTATTTTTTTCTCCGTCACAAAAGTTATTTCAAGGAAAACGAGGCCTTCGCTGCCTGGTTTCGAAAATTTTGAGGTTAGGATGTCAAAAGCATTTCCCTGTCTGTACCACCGTCTCCATCGAATATTTCTCCAACCGTAGCGGCACAAATGAGTGGAATATGATCATAGGACATCTTTTAAACGGCACTAAAGCCTCGTATACTCAAAAACTCTCTAGGAGCTTGGATCATACGTAGAAATGGATACACGTAAATAAACTTACTATGGATCTGACACATGTCAATGTCATCTGCATACTATGTTTGTTGTATCCATTTCTACGTATGATCCAAGCTCCTAGAGAGTTTTTGAGTATACGAGGCTTTAGTGCCGTTTAAAAGATGTCCTATGATCATATTCCACTCATTTGTGCCGCTACGGTTGGAGAAATATTCGATGGAGACGGTGGTACAGACAGGGAAATGCTTTTGACATCCTAACCTCAAAATTTTCGAAACCAGGCAGCGAAGGCCTCGTTTTCCTTGAAATAACTTTTGTGACGGAGAAAAAAATAAGATCCAACAAATGTCCGACGTAAAATTTGCAGTAGTTTTGATACAATTTGACTCAGATGGTGGTACAGAGGATTTCGTCGGGCCCACCTGAGATCAGGACAATGAGCCTGTGCAGACACAAACTGATTAGTGGAACACTGTCACAAATCGCAAACGATCATTTGTAACGCATTCGCAACATTTGTGACGCAACAGAAAAAAAAATATAAGCGATCGAAACTTTCGAGGCATTTCCCCGTCTGGCCCACCAATACACCTCAATATCTCCGCAAGTGTGGCGTTACAAACGTAGTGAGTTAGCTCCAGGTAAATGTTTTCTCCGTCACTAAAACATAGTAAACAACAAAAGCATTCTATGCATTAGATACAGAGATATCAATACCTCAATTTGTATGGAGATATTGACTAGGGTGTGTTAAGTTTCTCTTTTTGTAGGACAACTCACTTTATAGCAGATCATAAAAAAGAAGTAGATTTGATTAAAAATGTTTAATATACTAATATGTAACATTAAATAACTTTTAATAAATACTAAATAACTATTTTAGAATAAACATGATGTCAGAAACAGTTTATTATATTATATTGACAAAAATTTTAACCAAAATATAAACCATACAAGGATTGGGGAAATCCTATGCCTCAGTAAACATCAAACATAACATTTTTAAAATGAATAAACAAAACATTGATGTAAGTATCCTAGTTTTTTTGGCTTATACTTCCTAATTTGCCATAGACATTCTAAAGGTATAGGAAATATCTTTGGTCAGGTTACAAAAAGGAAAGAAAAAGGAATTTGCAAAAAAATAAGGATATAGTTGGAAATAAAGATAAAGTAAATATGTAACAGTTATTTAACGATAACACCTTAAGGATATTTTTATTTTTGTACCCTTGGAAAAAACCTGCGCCTTTTTTTTCACCTCAGAATTTTTTTTTACATATCTACCCGTACCCCTGCAGTGTGGACGATATGGTATAATATTAACATTATAACACTTTATTGCCCAGGTTTATTTGTCGAAACTTGGACGTAACTAAAAGTAAAAATTACATTTGAATTTTCAAGATCAGATTATTATATTATTTTGTAAGAGTTTCCTATTTTTCTATGAAAAAACAACCATATCAGTAGAATAGTAGTATAGTTTCATAATATTATGTGTTTCAAGTACCCATGTTTTTATACTGATAACTAAGCTACAATACATACGTATATAAAACAATTGAAAAAAAAAAGGACTGATAACACTTATTTCAATTACTGAACTCATTATATTAGAATACGATGTGAATTTAATTATAGCGTTTATTTGATTCAACTTTGATAGGAATACATAAATAATAAAAAAATACAATAACTGAAATTACTGTGAAAATAATGCTAAACTACAGAATAATTATACAGGGTGACTTTAAATTAGTTCTTGATACGAAAGGCTATGCATGTGCTCATGAGAACAAACAACTTTCCCTAAGAAACCCATAGTCAAATCGCAAAAAAATTTTTGGACTCTTCATACTAATTTAGCCGGTCAGTCGCTCGCTTTGTATGGAGACTCCCAAAATTTTTTTGAGATTTGACTATGGGTTCCTTAGTGAAAGTTGTTTGTTATCACGAGTACATGCATAGCCTTTTAAAGTCACCCTATATAGGGTGACCCTAAATTAGTTCTTGATACGAAAGGCTATGCATGTGCTCATGATAACGAACAACTTTCCCTAAAGAACCCATAGTCAAATCGCAAAAAAAATTTGGACTCTTCATACTAATTTGGCCGGTCAGTTCATCGATTTGTATGGAGACTCAAAATTTTTTTTTGCGATTTGACTATGGGTTTCTTAGGGAAAGTTGTTTGTTATCATGAGCACATTCATTATGAAAAATTACCACGGGTTCTACTCATGAAACTGAACAACTTTCCCCATGGAAGCTAAACTCAATTCGCAAAAATTTTTTTTGGAATCCTCATACTAATTGATCAACTGAACCGCGAATTTTGTATGGGAAGTCCAAAAATTTTTTTGCAAATTGAGTATAGGTTCCTTGTGGAAAGTTGTTCAGTTTCATGAGTAGAAGCCAAGGTTAATTTTTTTTCAGGTATTTACAGATACAGAAGGACCCTATATAAAAAAATATATGTAAGTTTTTTATTCGTCCATAAACTGTTTCTGACATCATGTTTATTCTAAAATAGTTATTTAGTATTTATTAAAAGTTATTTAATGTTACATATTAGTATATTAAACATTTTTAATCAAATCTACTTATTTTTTATGATCTGCTATAAAGTGAGTTGTCCTACAAAAAGAGAAACTTAACACACCCTAGTCAATATCTCCATACAAATTGAGGTATTGATATCTCTGTATCTAATGCATAGAATGCTTTTGTTGTTTACTATGTTTTAGTGACGGAGAAAACATTCACCTGGAGCTAACTCACTACGTTTGTAACGTCAAACTTGCGGAGATATTGAGGTGTATTGGTGGGCCAGACGGGGAAATGCCTCGAAAGTTTCGATCGCTTATATTTTTTTTTCTGTTGCGTCACAAATGTTGCGAATGCGTTACAAATGATCGTTTGCGATTTGTGACAGTGTTCCACTAATCAGTTTGTGTCTGAACAGGCTCATTGTCCTGATCTCAGGTGGGCCCGACGAAATCCTCTGTACCACCATCTGAGTCAAATTGTATCAAAACTACTGCAAATTTTACGTCGGACATTTGTTGGATCTTATTTTTTTCTCCGTCACAAAAGTTATTTCAAGGAAAACGAGGCCTTCGCTGCCTGGTTTCGAAAATTTTTAGGTTAGGATGTCAAAAGCATTTCCCTGTCTGTACCACCGTCTCCATCGAATATTTCTCCAACCGTAGCGGCACAAATGAGCGGAATATGATCATAGGACATCTTTTAAACGGCACTAAAGCCTCGTATACTCAAAAACTCTCTAGGAGCTTGGATCATACGTAGAAATGGATACTGTTTGTTTACCTTTTGCTTTTTTTGATTGGAATGAAGTATATATCCAAACATTCGACCAACACATTAGTCATATAACATATTATATTCATATACCGTACTAAATCATATAAATTCGACTGAATAAAAAGCGGTTAACTTAGTTCTAAAATATATATTTTTTAATATCTATATTTTTACTAGTATAAAGGTTAAAGAATTGATGACATATTAACTGAATATAGAGTTGATTTGGCAAGGTACTTTTTCACACACAATTTAATTATTATTTAAATAAAAAGATTCTACATGGTGGGATTAGATTAGGTGGGATGATTAGACGTGGGAGAGCCATGCTTCGGCACGAATGGGACGGCTCGACCGGAGCTGAGTGATACCACGGCCTCACAGAAAACCGGCGGCGTGAAGCAACGTTTGTTGTGTTTCGCCGAGTGAGTGAGGGTACCGGAGGCCCAACCCCCCCTCCCCCTCCCCATTCCCCCATCCCATTTCAAAGGTCGGCAACGCACTTGTGACTCCTCCGGTGTTGCGGGTGTCCATGGGCGGCGGTAATCACTTACCATCAGGTGATCCGTCTGCTCGTTTGCCACCTATCACATAAAAAAAAAATAACATATATTTTTGCTGCGTAACACAGATTATTAAACAAAATGTGAATGTCCTAAATGCGTTTAATTTGTGACACTGATCCCTGAAGTCTAAACAACGATAGCCGACATCAATGAGACCCTTCCTCTTACTTTTAGGCTTTTCAAGAGTTATTTTTTTATTAACACTCAGTGACGTCGTGACATGTCTTTTAAGCTTTAAAATATAAAGATATAATAGATGCTGTCAACTAAAATGGCAGTACGTCGTCCGGCTCGATACAATTTTAATACCAATTCCTGTCATATTAAAACCTTACGTATTGTAAGATCACTAACAACTTCCATTTATACTTGTCGCGCTTGTTTCTTGTCTATCAATGTAAATGACAATCGATAGTTTGAAACTCAAATGTACCTTATACTCACAGCACAAAGTCAGTTATTGCTTAAACTAGAAAAAAATAAGAGCGGCAACGTCGCAATCCGCCGTGAGTCGCCGTAATTATTAAAAAAGTTGGCAGGAAAAATCAGTTTTTAGCGTCTACCGCTGTAACTATAACGTTTGGGATTCTAGTTTTTTTTGAGCAGAATGCTCTAATTTTGCTCTAAATCTGAGCATAAGAACCAGTCTTGTATTCGTATTAGTTTCAAAGCTATACAGCTTTTTCACTTTTGTCATGTCCACCCAGCAAGGAAAAAACATTAGCTCGTAGCACAAAAAGTACTGATTTTTGGGATTCAAAAATAATTCAGCATAGGTTTTTAGTGTTGCTCTAAATCCTGGCATAAAAATTTTGAATCAAGATGCTGTAATTGCTGAGATCTGATGTGACTGCTAGAAAGATTCGTGAAAAGAACGTGAAGCAGGTTTTGCGTTCTAGCCAGAAAACTATAGACATGACATTCATGAAACTTTGCAGTCCGACTTACTTTATGATCCTCTAAATCTGTGCATCAAATTTTTTTCCCAACTCTTTGTAGTTTTTGTGCACCAGTTGTGCTTGCTGGATGGCATGCCATCCAGCAAGCACACCTTTAGGAGCTCGTATCTCGAAAAGTATGATTGCTGAAATTTTTTCCCTTGGCATGATGATTGCTCTAATTATGCTCTAAAATTTGAGATAGGTAGGATTCTCCTAGGAGCCCCAGGAAAAAAGTGCTTGCTGAGGTCGCTGATACGACAAAGTGGTAAAATAAAATCTTTAAAAAAATGTGGGTACCTCCCCTAAACGTGAAGTGGGGATGATTTTTTTCTCGACTATCCCATGGTGTGGGGTGTCGTTGGATACGCCTTTCAAAAATATTGCGGGTTTGTGAAAACCATTTTTCGATTCAAGGATCCGTTTTTGAAATATTAAGCTTTAAAGTGCAAATTTTTTTTGTTAAAGTCGTGCCCCTCTGACAGCTAAATGGTTCTTACTAGAAATGTGAAAAAATAAAAAGAACTTCGATATGTTACGAAGGTACTTCAGTTAGATTTATCTCGGATCAACCGACTTTCTTGTGTAAATCATTACAAATAAAAATATGGTACCTACCTACTAAGTTTTATGAAAAATCGTTCGAGCCATTTTGAAGAAAAAAGTGTTTTTTTACGATGGTGGTAACCCTAAAAACTGCGCTAGTTAAAAAAAGTTGGAGATGTTACCAAAATACCAAATTTTAAAAAAAGTTGAAAATCACTACTTTGCGGTGGTCTTTCGAGCTTTTGTTATTAAAAAACCACTTAATTTGAATATTTTTTTTTGCACTTAAAAATTGTTAAATAGTGGTTCTCTCCGAATCTACTATTGATTATACAAAAAAAAGAGATGCCATCAGAAATACATTACCAATTGAAGAAACACCTTAAAAAAACCGTTAATGAAATTTCAAACATCGGCGACGTAAAAAAAATGTACTGAATAGTTTTGTCTCACATATTACAAAATATCCTTGTTTCATGCCCATTTTATAAATGTACAACACTTGTGCATTTTCCTTACAAACTTTGATATAATTGCTATTTTTGAGCTAAAGGTGCTGATTAAAAAAATATATATATTCGAGGTTTTTCAAACAAAATTTGAGATTAATTAAGAGTAGAAACGAGATTAATACTACACCAAATCTTGGACATAATTGGTACTTTTAAATTGTAATTATGACGACGACTTTGTGATCCTTGGACTCCTTGCACTAGATACATCTCGATGATACTAGAGAAACTTGTTGGGATTATGTTCGTACAATGACAAATCAGATTTTACGAAGCAATAATATGCTGACATTGATATACACCTCACTCATGTATCACGTAAATCGCAAGAGTGACAGAGCAGCGGCGACACTTTTCGACAAAAGTACCCCAATCGGAGACATCCGTACTATTAGATTTTTGCGAGAATACACCCAAGCTAGTGTTTGGCAGACTGCCTGGCCGAAGTAGACAAGATGAAGACGTCATTTTGGAAGAAAGACTGAAATGTGGCGGGAAAAAGCCTCCGGTGTCCGTCCATCTGTCTGTCAGCGGGCTGTATCTCATGAACCGTAATAGATAGTTAGAGTGGTCCCAGACCTACCGATTCTGTTCTGTTCTACTCGAACAGAATTGAAATCGGAACGCTAGAATTCAATACAAAACGTACCACTCGTCACACACCTACCGATCCGAATCGGCGAGAACGCCCGGTCAGCAAGCAACTAGCCAGAATCGCCGATCGGAACGTCTTGGCGGGTCAGAAAGAGGCGTGACTTACGTACTATCTCCATTTATCGTCACACACAGCCCGGTTACAACCCCGCACCGGCGATTTGTGTTGCAAGGTCTTGAGGTTTCCTGATTTTCTGGGAGAACTTCTGATGTCTCCCGATCTCCCGATTTCCTACTCCAAACTCCCAATTTTTTTAAACTACCACGGCTTAAACTTAAAGTACAAAATAAAGTGCGGAAACGAAACACGAAACAAAAATACTATTAAAATGTTATAATTTAATAAAATGCGTCGCCTAAAATATACATTACTTAAATAATATCAACAAAAATTGCTACGAGTAACTTCAAACCAAAAAATTTCTTAAAACATAATTTGATCTCTGTTTTAGCGTATTTAGTAATTTTCAGAAAAAAAAATTATAAGTTACATCATGGTTTCCTCTGTTTGTTTTCTTATCCATTTTATATAGCGCCGTCTATTTCTTTTTACATTAAATAATTTATATTTAAATATTTTTGCCTTACGTCTCCCGGACTTTGTTTGGTACAGTAGTACACAAAAAATAAGGCGCGTCGGTAATCTTCGTTCGCGCAGACAAGAACAAAATATCGACGGAAACACCCGAAACAATCAACGCACAGTGACAGCTCTCTGACAGCTGACGATTTCATTGAATCAGGCGCGAAATCAATCAGCCAATAGCGGCAGAGATTTTCGGAACGTGTAATGGCGGGTCACAATAAAGCTACTTGATTGGTCCATCAGTTTCCCGCGTAATTAAAATATTGTCTACTGCGCAGGTACATCGGTAAGCCTTATTAAATGTGTATTACTGTACACCTCCCAGATTTCTGTGCCTCCTGTGAAAAAGGGTCTAATTCAAATTGAACCCTTTTCCGTTTCTTTCATATCTATAATATGTAAGAAAAATCCTTTCGAACGGTCTAACTCACGAATCTCTATGTACAAAATGGAAGGAGATACGAAATGTGTCAAATGGTTCTATTAACGAAAAAAAATATGTTGAATGTCTTAATTTCAATTAGATTCAGCGAAGTTATATTTATAAGTCGTGGAAAAGGGTTTATTTTTACTTAAATCGCATCAATTCATTATCCGGAGGTATAAATTGATTCAAACCATTTTTCACAGATTTAAAATGTTGCATGGCTTATAAAAAAACGATCTCATTTAATTTGGACCATTTTGAACTGGATCTAAATAAAGTTGAACCTTTCTGTTGTTTTTAAAATGTTCCGTGAAAAATGGTTTAATTCATTGTGTGAGCGACGAAAGTATATAAAATTCAACGTGTTAGAGTAGGAGAGAGTGAACAAAGCAAGAAATGGTGGGGGCGGGGTGCGGGAAGTTGTAACAGAATGTGCCCGTGACCAGTCCGTAGTCGATCGTCGAAGCGAGAGGACGCATAAGTTGCTGCTACGGTGTGAGTTGAACCATTATGCACCACATTTTGTTTCTTTCTATGTGGTTTAACTTAAATTGAAACCTTGTATTTGTCAACACTTTATCTGATTCAAATCAACTTACCTATTTTTACTAAGGCATCCTTCACCAGCCCGACTTTGTTTTGTAATAATATGAAATGTATTTCTGCAGATAAACCAAGTTCTGCCAAGTTTATATGCCAAGCCAAGTTTAGTACCAAGAATAAAAATGGTAATTTCTTGCTATGATATTTAATTTTACAACTACTTTTTCTTTTAGTATTTACTTACTGTTAATTGGCTATACTTCCAATCAAATACAATAAATTTTAATTCATAACATTGTCTCCTTGTTAATAATATTAACAAGTATGTTCATAGTTTGAGAGGCATCTGATTGAATTATATGTAGATTAATTTAGTACTATCGTTAGTAAGGTTATCGTGTCGGTATTGCCAAGCCAGTGGCAAGTCAATACTCAATCCACACCCCCGACACTTCATACAAATTCCCGCCATTTTTATACATAGAAATTTGACACTTCTTCATGTCTCTACACGTGTTTATGCATGTGTGAGTGTCAGCTGATAAATTTTGGAAAGTCATACTGCAAATGAATATGTCCTTGAGGAAATTATTCTCAGTTTCACCTGCTACTTACCACTATTTAGGTATTTCGAAATGTAGGTACAAAATATTCTGTTAAAATCTCCATAATCGTCACGTATTTTATGTTAAATATAAAAAAAGCGTGTAAATATATTCCATATTGATACCGCTGTCCCTATATTTTTTTGTATATTGATATTGTAATTAATTTATTGAAAAAAAAATGTGTGATAAAATATACATTACAAAAATGGCTAATACATTAAATATTAGCAAAATCTTAAAGTTATTGTTTATAAATAAAGGATTATTTGTTGTTTTGATCAAGTTATGTGATGATTATGAAGATATTTACAGATTGTTTTGAAATGCCATTTTATTTATCTAGTTGAAATCGAATTATCTAGTATTTAATATGTCCATGAGGAAATTATTCTCAGTTTCACCTGCTACTTACCACTATTTAGGTATTTCGAAATGTAAGTATAAAATAATCTGTTCAAATCTCCATAATCGTCAGGTATTTTGTCAAAATAAAAAAAAGCGTGTAAATATATTCCATATTGATACCGTTGTACTTATTTTTTTTTTGTATTTTCAGTAAGCCACTGATATTGTAAGTAATTTATTGAAAAAAAAATGTGTGATAAAATATACATTACAAAAATGGCTAATACATTAAATATTAGCAAAATCTTATGGATATCGGTTTGTACTTATTTATAATAATATACTACTTATTTATAATAAGTACAAACCGATATCCGTTTAAAAATATTTATTATGAAGTAAAACAAAAACCACAGTATAAGGATATTATACAGTATGGACACTCCCTGCCGCTCTCTGAAGGCGACCTCACCCCCCCTGTGTGACCGATGTGTGTTGCATATTTAAAAGCTACAAAAGTTCTTAGAAAATGATACTGAAAGATATACTTACCTTGTGATTTAAGTTAGGTTGGATCTTTGCATACAATATTTTCGATATAAAAAATAAATTTAAATAGATTTAAATCGATTTTCACAAAGTTTTGTAATTTTACGAGCGGTTCATTTAAAATTAGCCCGTTTTTCACCGAACAAGTATGGTTAAAATAGGAAAATCTAATTAGTTTATTTTTTTAATCAAACAAGATATCAAAAAATATAATATCATAGTAAGAAAAGCAACAAAAGTTATACCTAGTCATAGCAAAGTTTGTGTAACTTTCTTATACTAAGATGTTAGTATCGGTAAAAAATGGTTCAAAAAACAGTTATTTTGCTGCCCTGTAAAAGTGTGAATTTGAATTAGACCCTTTTTCACAGGAGGCACAGATTTAAAAATACGACTTGGCAACACAAATCAGTTCGTTATCGTACATCTGTCTGTCTACGTCTCTCGGCAAGCGACGACTAAGCGCGAATTCAAGAAAGCCCGGCGCCGGCAGCGGCAGGTGTGTGGCGGTTAGGGGCGGTCTTTTCTGTTCTAGGCAGAACAAAACAGAATCGGTAGGTCTGGGGTCACCCTTAGACAGTTGAAATTTGGACAGAATGTGTATTTCTGTTGTCAGTATAACAACAAATAATAAAAATAAATTAAATATCAAAGGGAGCCCCGTACTAGAAATGTGTTTTTCTTTGCGTTTTTTGCTCGATCTTAATAATAGCGACAGGTAGACGCTTGAAATGCAAGTATTTTACAATTATAAAATGGGCATAAAACAAGGATATTTTGTAGCATGTGAGATACAACTATTCAGTACCTATTTTTTTTACGTCGCAGATGTTTAAAATTTAAAATTCATTACCGGATTTTTTAAAGATTTTTCTTCAATAGGTGATGTATTTCTAATGGCATCTCTATTTTTATGTTTTTGTAGAATCAATAGTAGATTCGGATAGAACCACTGTTCAACAATATTTAAGTGCAAAGAAAATATTAAACTAGAGTCTGACAAATGAAAGCGTAACTTGGACTTTTATTTAAAGTTTTTACATGGCAACAAAAAGAAGCTATCGGAGGCTGTCACCACAGCTGTCACTGTTGAATGTTAGTATGACTGCTAATTATTGATACTTGTTGGCTGAATATTCATGTTTATTATTTATTGTATTGTTGAGCGTAAGAAATGATATAATGATATTATTTGTAATGCCCATTCGTAAATGATAGATTTTATGGTAATTTTAGATTTTTCAGTGCAGAAATAAACTTCAGATTATCAAAATCAGTTTATGAAGTAGACTGTTTTAATGTTTATATTTATAAACAAGATGTACAAGGAGTCAATAAAATTGTAAAAAGCTAATTGTAAATTGTAATTTCAACTAGTATAAATATATTTTAATAAAGATTTATCACACAAGTATTAAATATATTTTTTCCTGCTATAGGTTGGCTGCTACATGAAGATTTTTTGAATTTGCCTCGCTTTCTCAGGTTACGCTTTCATTTGTCAGACTTTTTTCTATGTGATTTTCATTTTTTTTATCGTATAACTCGAAAACCATAAAGTCTGTCTACGATCTTTTGGCAGATGGATGACATTGACAGGGCGGCGCTTTAGTCGCAAATCTGACATTTATTTTATACAAATAGCAAGAAGCTTATATTATAACTAGACATGTACCGGGTAATGGGTTTGCCGCATACCCGGCTGCCGGGTACCCGGTGGTCCAATCGGCCGGGTAGCCGGATACCCGGCGCCGGGTACCCGGCAATGAAACACGTCACAATCATGTCTTCGATCATTACTTAAACTTTGCCAGAGCTCCAAGGGATTATTATTATTTGGGGGTAAAGGGGTACTTATATTTAAGTGGTGGGCAGAAAATAGAAGTCACAATCCTACACTGCGTAACCTGTCGGCCCGCTGCCTTTTCTCACTAAGTAGCTCAGTATACAGCGAGCGTATTTCTAAAAGCAGGTAACATCTACGAAAAAAAAGAAGCCGACTAGATCCTAATCGAGCTAAATAAGTCGTATTTTTACACCATAACTTACCAACTATAAACCTAGAATACTAAATAAGATTAAAATATGAACGACAGTTACATAAATGTACCTATACTTTTAACTTCAAAATACCGTGTTCGTAATAACTAGACTAGGTAATTACCCGACGGAGCCGGGTACCCGGGGCTATTACCCGGTACCCGGCCGGATCCTTAAAGAAATGCCGAATCCGCCGGGTACCGGATCCAACCGGTTCCAATCCATCCACTGGGTTTTCGCATGCAGAGGTCGCTCCAATAGGTAAGATTCCCTAATGTGCACGTTAGGCATGTACGCCTTAGGCCTTAGGGATGTACGCTACTCTAACCATGGTCCACTTGTGGGGTATATTATTATTATTATTATTATTAGCCTTTATTGCTTAAAAGAACCTTACACCTAGTACATTTTTGATATAAATATGTTTACAATTTTAATTTACAATTTTATGGTACTGGTAACCAGATAAGCTTGTCTTTTGACAAAGGCCTCCTCCAAAGCTGCCCACTCCTTTTGGTTTTTTGCAGTTCTAGTCCACAGTGGACCCGCAATGGACTTCAGTTCGTCTTCCCATCTCTTCAACTGCCTTCCTCGACTTCTCTTTCCATCCCTTGGGTACCATTCTGTTGTACGTTTTGTCCATTTGTCTGATTTGTCTCTCATCATCTTTCCTGTCCATTTCCATTTTAAATGTTTAGTTACCTTATCCACTTTCGTGAACTTAGTCTTGTTTTTAATCGTGTCCAGTCTGATTCTGTCCTTTAACCTGACTCCTAAGGTACTCCTTTCCATACTGTTTTGGCAGACTTTAAGTTTGTCAAGTTGCTTGTTGGTTAGGGACCATGTTTCGCATCCGTAGGTCATACATGGAAGAATGCATGTATTGAAAGTTTTCCTTTTATGGATAAGTGTCATATTCTTATTTTTCATTATTACACTAAGTGACCAAAATCGTTTCCATGCATTACTTACTCTTCTTTCAATTTCTAGGTTCATGCAATCTTTCGGTGATATGAGGTGACCTAGGTATATATATTCTTGTACATATTCTATTATTTCTCCTTCCACGTATATGTCAACTTTAACAGAATTAGTCATCACCTTCGTTTTCTTCGTGTTCATAGTAAGGCCAACTTTTGCACTTTCAGTAGACAGTTCCTGGATCATATTCTGTAGTGAGTTTGGGCATTCTGAAAAGATAACGAGGTCGTCGGCGAATCGCAAGTGATGTAGTCTTTCGCCATCAATGTTAATGCCTTTGTCATCCCAGTTTAGTTTTCTAAATATCATTTCCAAAACAGCCGCAAAAAGTTTAGGAGAGATGGGGTCTCCCTGCCTTACACCTCTTTCTATTGGAAATTGTGGGCCTGATTGTTCTAATCTAATTTCAGCTGTACTATTAGAGTATATATTCTTCATAATTCTTATATATTTCAAAGGCACTCCTTGTGTTTCTAGTGCATTCCATATTGCTTCATGTTCTAAGCAATCAAACGCTTTGTTGTAGTCAATAAATCCAATGTAATATTGTTTGTTATACTCATTATATTTTTCTAATATTTGTTTTAATGTGTGGATATGATCGACAGTCGAAAAATGTTTCCTGAAACCCGCCTGTTCTTTGGGTTGATTCTCGTCTAGCAAGTTTGTGATTCTTGCTAGAAGGATCTTTGAAAATATCTTATATATATTAGACATAAGACTAATTGGCCTATAATTCCCGATGTCGCCTCTGTCCCCTTTTTTAAAGATAAGTACTATTATTGATTTGGTCCAATCTAGTGGTATTTCTTCATTGATTATTATGTCGTTGAACATGTCAGTTAGTCTTGAGGCTATTTCAGATTTGTTTGCTTTAAGCATTTCATTTGTGATTTGGTCTGGTCCTGGTGATTTCTCATTTCCTTGTGTTTCTATTGCTTTCATTGTTTCTTGGATAAGTATTGGTGGGATTGTATCCTCTGTGTTTTGTCTTTCATTATACTGTTTAAAGTTAAGATTCCTTTTGTTTGAACTGTATAGATTTTTATAGAAATCTGTAGCTATTTTGATGATCTCTTCTCTTTTTCCAGATTTTTGTCCTGATTTATTTTTGATATGGGGCATCCACTCTTTCTTTTCCATCAGTTCCTTTGTTGCTTTTCGGAATCCACCATTTTTTTCGATGTTCCTTCTGAATATACTGTCTCTTTTAAATGTTCTTTGTTTTCGTATTTGTATGTTGATGATTTTACTTAGTTCTGTTATTTGATGTTTGTTTTCTTTTCTGTTCTTCATTAATTCTCTTCTTTTTTGCAGCAAATTGTACGTTTCTGTAGATATTTTTTTCATTGGATGCTTCTTTTTTTGGATTTGTTTTTGTTTAAAAGTTGATATCAGCAAATTATATCTGTTTTGTATTGTGTCGTTATTTGCTTCTGTTTGGCTTGGAAGATTTTCCAATTTAGATTTTGGGATGCTTGAGCTCCAAGTTCTGTTCTGATCTTTCCTGTTAAAATGTTGTCTAGATTTTTTCCTGAGTTCACTTCGCAGAGATGCTCGCACCATTCTATGGTCTGTGTTAAAGTTAAGGTTGTTAATAACGTTAATATTGTTGAATTGTTTTGGTCTATTTGAAAGTATGTAGTCTAGTTCGTTAGTATAGTTGCCATCTGGGGACCTCCATGTCCATTTCCTTGATGGCCTCTTTTTAAACAAGCTATTCAAAATTGTTACATTATTTTCCAGGGCGAAGTTGATTAGTCTAGTTCCATTATTACTTCGTTTGCCATAACCAAATTTTCCCATAACATTTTCTTCTCCATCTCTTTTTTCGCCGATTTTTGCATTAAAATCACCCATTATGATTATGTTTCTGTGTGCTTGCATAGTAATATCTGTGAGAGATTTATAAAACTCCTCGGTTTTCTTTACAGAATCCTGGTTAGTTGGTTCCGTTGGAGCATATACTTGTATAATTGTCCATGGTTCATACCTTCCGTTTTTTGTTGGCAGGCAAATATTCAGTACTGCTATCCTTTCTGACACTCCTATAAATTCTTCGATTTTAGAGGAAAGATTTTTCTTGATAAGGAAGCCAACTCCATACATGCCTTGTCGCTCACCTTTGAAGCATAAGATATACTCCCCATGGTCTTCTATCCCTTCTCCTAATCTTCTCATTTCACTTATTCCCAATATATCCCATTTAATACTTTCGATTGCTGCCTCTAGTTCCAGTAATTTCTCATCTGAGCTTACTGAACGTGCGTTGAGCGTGGTTATGTTTATAGTTAATATATGGCTAGTTTTGGACAGTACTGATGGCAGTAATTTTGGAGGGTCTTGGTCTTTATGATCACCCACGATGACCAATCGGCTTGGGCGAAGGTTATTTGTGTTCTGTTTATCATTACTTTGTGTTGACATTGTTTTGGTTTTGTTTTTGTTCCGGTTACCAGTTAGTTGTTAATTCTTGAAGTTTTTTTCAGGAAAGGAGTTACTACGGCTTCTCATTACCTCAAATGGGTTGACTTTGCTGAATTTTGATACTGGTGTCACACATCGTTCATTTCCTTGCAGGTTCAAGGAGGTAGGGGATTTAGATGTTGATCTCTTCCTTTTTTCTGAGTCTTTAATCTTATTATGTTCATTGCCTGAAGCGCTAGTAGATGGGAGCTCCTTCTGCGTGTCTCTATTAGTTTTCACCACCAATTTATCGTATTTGATGTAGGCAAAGTTGCCTTTACTTCTTTCCTCTTGGAGTTTAGTTTGTAAGCCACGTCTGGTTTCAAGTACCTGCTTCGGATAGTCTGGCATTATTCGGATAGTACCACTTAGCTTTCTTTTGTTTCTTAGGATTTCGTTTTTCTTCCACAAATTCACTAAGGTGACTATTACGGGCCTATTGTTTTTTCCCGCAGTATTTGATCTTTGGCCAACTCTGTGTGCTTTCACGATCATGTGGGGTATATGGTCCCAGGCAAAACTGGCTCTGAATATTTTCGTCACCACCGGAAGGACGGTATCAATGCCCTGTTGCAATAGGGCTGGGAAAATTCCGTCCTCCCCACCGGTTTTAAAGGGCTTGAAGCTATAATAATAATAATTTATTTCATTCCAAATATTACAGACTCCTTAATACATAAGCGCTTAAAAGTTCAATTTTTACAGATGGTAGTTTTACAATTTGAGCCAAAAATTCACATCTCCTATACCCATACTAAGTATTTTACATACTTGTGTTATGGGTTATAGTGAGACATTTCCCCGTAACAGTAGCTATTTTAAAAAGTTTGTTGATAACATCGCGCAGTTTTAAATAGGTACAATCTAAATACATTTTACGTCATTATTTAATTTTGGAGAGATCCTAATGGGTTTTTGTTTCATTAATTTTATTATAATAAGTAAAATTGTAGGATTTAAAAATTAAAATTTTTAAGTTGTACAAAATAAAATCTTAAAACTAATTTACGTAATAAATTAAACTAAAAATAAATAATAAATAAATAATAATTGTTAAAAACATTTCATTGAATAGTTGCTAGTTAGATTTCGCAATAGTAATGTAAGTGTGTGTGCTCCAATATACCTACTACAAATTTTCGGTTTCATCGTAGGATAAATTAAGAAGATGGTTTGTTATAGTCTTTTTACATTCCGATTTACTCATAGAAAAAATGTTTAATAGTCAATTTAGGTTATTATAAATTCTCGGGCCTTGAAAACAGAAGAAGTAGTTAATAAAACTAGTCCTGAATGATTCAGATCTACAGACCTTGTAACTAAGTCTTTTTGTTAGTTTTGTGAATAGTCTGTTAAAGAGTGTGGGGAAGAAAACTGACAAAGCTCGCCGATAGAGGCGCTGATATCGCTTGACTCATACTAACTGTCAAAACGTATAGAAAAAATAGTTTACGTGAACTAAACATAAGATTATTAAAAAAATGCCGCGTTGTGTGGCGGTTGGTTGCAATAATAATGGAAATTATTAATTTCCTAAAGATTCTCGGACGAAGAAGACGTGGGAAAAGTTACGTTTTCAATTATGTACTTTTCAACTTCGCCTTTAATTGAGGAACAGTCCAAGTCGCATAAATTTTCCATTTAAAAATTTTACAGAAAAATAAAACTAATTTATAACACCTCGATAATAAAAAACGCGGAACTAATTGAAAGTTGTTATGAGTCGAGCGTCGGTAGCGCCATCTGCAAATAGCTTTGCGTTTTCTTCCCTAGTCAAAGAAGTTTTCTAACGTCAAACGTCAACAAAGGCCGTTGTGCTCGTTCTAATAAGATCATATGTGTTTTAGCTGCGCCTCCCCAAGCAGATATACCGTATGTTATTACAGATTGACACAGAGCCAAATAAACTTGTTTTTTATAAGTCCGTCTGCTACGTTCCTTAACTGCTTAAACAAGTATACAAGTTTCCTAACCTTTGATCATCGACGTAGAATCAAATGGACGACGGGTCTAGTACATAATTCACGAAAAAAGCGTAGTTATATGCATAGAAACAACACATTCATTTGAATGTAGATCGTGTGGCATTGCATTACAGCTCGCGTCACGTAAAAAGAGCGCTGGCGGGCGTTCCGAGGTCCCATCAGTTTACTCTGACAACAGGATAGCATAATATAAATCGCGTAAGTGTGAAAGAGAGGGATCTAAACAGTTGCTGTCAGAGTGCATCCTCGGAACGCCAGCCAGCGCTCTTTTTACGTGACGCGAACTATACAACTGTTTTTGTTTGCAACAATTTATCACCATACGAAGCTTCGACTGGAACGTACTTCACCTTACGCAGCTTCGAGTGAAGACAGAGAAGTAATGGAGTAGCTTTCACTTATAATGTTTTTTTGTTGGCTATGTTTTAGAAGTATTTTTTATTTTTGCAGAATCTTGTTAATTTTTTTAAAACAAACACAGAAACACGCTTAAATATGAATTATACAGGGTGAAAATGACTCGAGCAAACAAAGTGGAATTTTTTCGGAACAAAGAATTTCTCTCGTCTTGATTCGGCTATTATGTTTTTCCATAGTGCACAACGTATAGGATCTCGGGAAAGCTAAAATAAATAAAATATTTCATGTAATAAAAACAATAGAAAAAAGTAACAAAATAATTTGAATAACGAAGCCTTTTGGTGGATTTTTTTTGACATGTAACATATTATACTATTTAAATAAATTAAATTGTTTAAGACAAAAAAAAAATTAGAAACTTTATACTTGAAAGCGACTCTATAAAATTTATGTTTCAAAGTTGTGATGTTCGATTGTTCGCTCGTGGAAATCAAACTAAATGCGTAATTCAAATTAAAATAAACTACTGTGTTTCTTAGCAAAACAATACTTTAAAATGATAAAGCAAGAGTTTACTTACCGAAAATATGATACTCCATCCTGTTTTTTCACTTACTTGAATAGTTTTTACATCTTTTCACGACGCAGTACGCCATTTTGGACGCGCAGTCAGCCGGCCGGCCAAATTAAGACTTGCGCGAAATTATACCTCTTTTTGCGTTTTACTTCTCTTTTGGTTCGGACACTTTTGAGCGCTGACCCGAAGTCCATTTGTTTCTACGTCGATGATTTTAACAAATTGTTCCTAATAGAAAAAGCGATATATTTTGTTTTTTGTATATTTAAAGTTAACGAATTAGCATTTAACCATTTACAAACAGAATTGAATCCTAGTTGAGCATATTTAAATACCTCATCTCATGAATTTCCAGTAAAAGTTAATGTGGTGTCATCTGCATAGGTTATTATTTTACCATTCTTAATATTAAGCTGGCACAGGTAATTAATATAGCATAAGAATAAAGTGGGGCCAAGGATGCTGCCCTGTGGCACACCAAAAGTCACATATTCTTCGTCACTTGTGATATTACCTATTTTTACTCTCTGAGTTCTTTTTGTCAGGTAATCCTCCAAATTTTTTTGTTGATTGCCTCTTATGCCTAGTTTATATAGAGCTTATCGACAAGGATAGGAAACAGTGTCAAATGCTTTTGCAAGGTCCAGGAAAATTGTGAGGCATTTCTTTTTATTATCTAAATTTCTAGCTACATAGTTTGTGTATTCATGTATTGCATCATCGGTTGATTTGAATTTTCTAAAACCAAACTGGTTCACAGAGAGCATGTCAAATCTGTTAAGGTAATTAACTAGTCTATTATTAAGCACTTTTTCAAAGATTTTAGAAATTGAGGGAAGGATCGAGATTGGCCTGTAGTTGTTGACACTGTTTCTATCCCCACCCTGTGTAGCTATCTATAGTCCATCTAACCCGGTCAGGTCTGAATACAACCGAGGCCATCCTCCAGTCCTCAGTCTTCGGTCTAGCGTTGGACTGAGCCGTGCTGACTGAGGTGAGCCTCGCGTTGACCGCGTCCGACCCTGGAAAGTGCAATTCTGCCAGCAGCTGAAGGGTCTCCCTAGGCGTGGTAGTAAAATTTCCGTCTGGTTTCTTAAGGAATCCCAGATGATTAGAGGGAGTTTTGGCCATGATCTTATATATTTTGGTAACATGTGCTGCTCCTTTGATCTCCTCGCAGAAGCCGCGCCATGACCTCCTTCTAGCTTTCCTAAGTTCTATATTAAATCCCATGAGAGCTCTGCTATATGCATTCCAATTCCCATCCACCTTAGCCCTGTTGAATAGGGCCCGGGCGGCAGTTGCCTAAGTTTCTGTAATCTGCCGTTCCACCATGGTACGTTTCGGTTAGTAACTATGGTTTTAAGGGGACAATTGTCAACATAGGCATCGACGATACCGGCAGTTACAGCATCAACCGTATATTCTAGTTGATCCCTAGTTTTGACGGATTTAAGCGGACCAGACACTATCAGTAATAATGACAGTATTTTCAAGTAATGACAATATACTGACATTATACTGACAGTGTAGTGGTTGGAATGATGGTCTGACGCATACTAAACGATGGAATGTCAGTATACTGATGTAAAAATACTGTCATTATTACTGATAGTGTCTGGTCCTCTTTACTTATCGTACTGAGGTTCTCTTTTAAGTCGTTGCGGTAGCCGTCCCAATTAGTAGCCCTACAGTTGCGATAGGATTCTACACTTAAAGTTTTAGTTAAAGTTAGATTAAATCTAATATGCCTGTGATCTGACATAGATACTGCATTGCTTACATGCCAGCTATTTATACGATCAACAAGTCGATCCGTACAAATAGTGATATCTAAAACCTCCTGTCTAGCGGACGTAGCGTTGCCCACATTTAGAACCTGGATGCTGTTAGATATAAGAAAGTCAAACAGTAACTCGCCCCTTCGGTTGGTATTGGTACTACCCCACGTGGTATGATGGGAGTTGCAGTCGCACCCAAGCAGCAGTTGTGTCTTCTGCTCCTGGCAGTATTCGACAAGGGGCTCTAGTTGCCATGTTAGATCCGATGTGTTACCAGGCAGGTAAGCTGAGCAGACAACTATCTTCTCGTCGCTGCCTGGCAATGCTACATACGCTGCTACCAAGTCATCTGTGCACATTCAAGGAATTGGTAAGTTTAAGTTTTTCTTAAAAATTATACAAGCTCTGGGTCTTACTCCGTCGGAATTGAACAGCAGCCTACTTGCTGAGTTGAAACCGAAACCATGTTCCCTTTGTGGATCCACGGTTCTTGTATGAGAGCCATGTCAAGTTTCTCTTCTGCGAAGGTTTGGCACAGGATGGTGCTCGCCGCTTTCGCGTGGTGTAGGTTAACTTGTATGGCTTTAAACATTTTAGGAGTGAGTATGGAAGGAAAATTGGGTATTGGAAAAGGATGGGATGGGTTGGACAAATGGGACTGTTTAGTGTAAGTGTTGTGTGTGTTGTGTCTGTTGCGGTGTGTTACTGTTAAGTGTGCGGGGGAGAAGATTGGTTGTTCAGGGGGTTGCGCGCCGCCTTCTTGCTCGAGTGCTCGCTAGCTATGGAGGGGAGCTGCACTGGCCGTCCCCTCGCGAGCCCTCTCGCACCATTATTCCCGGGCCTCCCCCTGGTGGCCCCCCGCGCTATCCTTCTACCCCCTCGCGTAATCGGCCCGGTGGCCTGTCCAGCTTAGAGGCTAGGTGCAGCCATGCTCCCAGTCCTTCCCATCTTATTATGACTCGCTGAGCCGGCCCTGGGGGCACCGCTCGAAATCATCACTTGCCTGGATGGTCTGGCAACGGGGTTGGTGGGTACGGGCTGCCTACTCGGCTCAGCCTGCACACTAGTGGAAGCCGCAGTTCCGATGGGATCCCGTGCTTACGTAGTGGCGGGAGGAGTCTTGTTGTCCTGGACCTCAGTGGCTGGTCTTGTTCCCTTCACCCGAATGTGAACGAGCCCAGTCCATATAGTTCCCGACGTCAGGTGTATCTCAAAGTTGTTTTCCTGGAGGATGTCCAACGCGGTCTGGTCAAAGGAGAAAGTGACCGCTTGCCCCCTTTCCTCCTTCTTGACGTTGAGCACCCTCCAGTATAAACAACCGAGGCCGCGATTCTGCCTGTGTAGCCGGTATAGGAGAACCATAGGCTCTAAGGTCTCATCCGGGATCCAGGCGACGCCCGTGTAAGGCTTGGGGAGGTCGGCCTCGTGCACAAGACTTAGCTGGGCACCTTCCCACGGCTTAAGGTCCAATATGTGACTAGCAAGCCAGTCGCGCGTATCCTTATTATAGCACGTGAGAAGCATCCACCCCGCCTTGAGTGAACTGCGCGTGATACGCGGCTCTATCTCCACTTCCAGGAGGACGGAGTCAAGCTACCTCGGTATAGGTGGGCCCTGAGGGCCCGCGCTTTGCCGCCTTGGTCGGTCGTTCCTTGGGAGAGACTTCCTCGGACCTGGGACGCTTTGTAGCAACTGCAGTCCTAGTTTGGAGTTCCGTAGCCTTGGCTTGGACCTCTGGTAAGTCCTGCAGTTGGTCGAAAGGCTTGGCACACAGGGCAGCCACATCTTCGACGCTTTTGCCCTGCTGCCGCCACCAGTTAAATCGTCTCTTGGCAGCTCCAGTAAGAGGCCTCTTAGCTCTCTTACTCTGCTTCGTCGTGTCGACTCCAAATTCCGTAATGCGAATGGTATGGGCTTGTGACTCAATGTCTCCAAGCACCATAGCCTCGGAGGCACTTGACGCGCTCTCCTCAGTACTTAAGGCGTTAACTTCTGTAATTATATTCTCAAGGTCGTCCATTTGAATCCCACGAGTAAGGAAGAAATGAAAATCCACCTGCGGCAGTGCTCCGTACCCCAGGTAAGGCCTTCGACTGTCCCCAAGTCGGCCCAGCTCAGACACCCCCGTTCGAGACTGAGTAACCCCCCAGCCATTCATCCCTCGGCACGGTGGAAACTCCTTGGATTGGGTTGGTTGCTTTTAAGAGTCGGGGTCTGCTCCTCCAGGAGGGAAGGAATGTGGGAAGAAGTAAATGGAAGAGGTAAATGATAATGAAAAGGATGGGGAAAATAGGTAGAAAGAGATATAATAATAATAATAATAATATCTGGGACAAATCACACGCGGTCATCTGGCCCCAAACTAGGATTCCCTGTATCTTGGAAACCAGAGACTGATATACATACATATATACTTTTAAATACATACATATATAGATATAATACACCCAGACTCAGAGCAAACAAATCTGCTCATCACAGAAAAGTTTGCCCTGTGTGGGGATCGAACCCACGACTCTCGGATCAGAGGTCAGGATCGCTAACCACATAGCCACCGAGTCAGAGATGGATGGAATGAGAGAGGAAAAGAGCTAATAAAGGATGCTATTGAACGGAATTGAATGGGGTGCATTCATATAGCAGCTAGAGGAACCCAGGGTCGCGTCCCCGTGCACTCCGGATAGGAGTACCCTCTGGGCTGTCGGTACTTAGCCAATCGCTAGTGATTCCCTGTAGAACAGGAAATAACTAACCATTGTTGTCCGGGGCGCACCAGGCGAGCTTTCTGTGCTTAGGAGGAAACAAAGTCCCTGCCCAACCACAGGAGTCCGCGCACGAGAAGGCGACCGACCTGCGTCCCTTGTTGTTTGTTCTAACTGTTTCCTCCAGTTTGGTGATAAGCTTCTTATGCTAAACATAATGAAGAATACCACCAATTTTTGTTTTTTATCTTAAAATATACTCTATTAAAAATAAAAAAAATATGGTGAAAAATTTTTTTTGATACGTTTGATAGTTTCCGAGATACTGAATTATTTAGGTAGGCAAGTGACGCGGGGTCGCCGCACGCTGCTGTGACGTCACTCTGCAACGGTCGCTCAGTGCGCGCACCGCTCCCTACCTCTATGTATGAAGTTTGCGTTGAAAATTTTAAAAATGACGAATCCAAAACTAGAAAATCGTGCTCGTGTCAAAGTGCTTAAATACAACTACCAATATACCCGAAAAGTTATTTTTTACTGTTATATTTTTGAACCTTAAAGTCAAAAGAAATACATGAAAAGTATGATCCACCCAGACCCAAAGCCAAAAGTTGTGTCTATCACCTTCTCCTTATCTGATAACTTTTGCATAAACAGTAACGTCGTCGCCGTAGCTATTTCTAGCCAATCTAAAATAAAATAAATATGAGTTAACCGATACACATAAAAAATAAAAACCGGACAAGTGCGAGTCTGACTCTCGCGCAGAGGGCTTTGTCCACACCTACAAACAAACAATATTTTAAATTTTATCAACCTATTTTAAGATTTATAGATAACTTCTTAGAGATTTTCAAGTAATTTATAAGCGAAGATCTATTTTCTGTATATATATTTGTTTAAGTTTTATGCCCAGTTTTCGGAAATAAGGAGTGAGGAGCATGGTAAAGGTGATGGTGTCAAAATCACTTATGTCATCAACTGTAATATAATGACACAATAACGGCACTTAAGCGGTCATGGCACAGCGCTGCTTATGTGGTCGCATCGATCACGCAAGTTAACTGACTACAGACACGGTCACAACTTGGATGGGCTTAAATATCAGTAACTATCACTAGATGGCAGTCGCCAAGCTATGTCGGAGGCGTTATAGGCAGCTTGGATGGACTTCTATAGTTCATTCAGGGAGACGAACTAGTGGAGCGCTGTCTCTATCACACAATTGCATACAAAAGACAAGGATGGAAAACTGCGTCACACGAGAAAGGAGGCGTCAACTTTTGCTTCGAAGCTAAAGACGCGTTCACATACCTCGCGCTTCTTTTATATTTTTACTGAACTTTAATTTTGTAACAGAAACGTTTTTATTTTTTATTACTATAAATTTCAATACCCATTTGATATACTTAAATTAAAAGTAGGTATAAGCTTTTATATAGTAATTATAAACTTATACATTCAGAGGAAAAATAAAGAAGATTTGGATAAAATATGTCGATATTTATTTAAACTTATTAAAACTATGCACATTTTTTTGGATAAAATAACAACAATTAAAACAAAATATTCATTATTCGCTATCCCCCGTTGTATCACTGCTGCTACTGTCGCTTCCTACATTTATTATCAAATTTTCTGTCATTACCTCTATATTCCTATCCATTTCATTCATTTTAGGTTCAATAACTTCTGTTACGTGTTGTATGGATTTTTTCCATTTCCTACTGTCAATTTTTTCTATCCCTTCCATCATTAGTTTTTTTACCTCTGCCATTTTAAAAGTCTTATTGTTGGAAGCGACGTGTCCTTTGATTTGAGCCCATATAAGCTCTATTGGATTTAGCTCGCAGTGATACGGAGGAAGGCAAAGTACAATTTTATTTTTGGCCTTTGCCATTTCGTCAACTACACGTGCCTCGTATCTGTCTCGGTACCTTTTAACAATGTTTAATAATTCCCTTTTAAACATATCTTCCAGGAAAGGGATGTTTTTTTCTTTAAGCCAGTCGATGATTTCTTGTTTTCTATTTTTAGCTGTGGGGAATTTCCGAGAGTGATACGAGGCATTGTCCATCACAACAACACTATTGTCTTCCAATTTGTCCAAAATATTGGAAAACCAATTTTCAAACACCTGGGCGTTCATATCCTGATGGTAATCTCCTTGTTTTTTTGATTCAAACATCAATAGGCCGCCATTCACAAAGCCGTCTTCACTTCCAATGTGGGTTATTATTAGCCGCTTCCCTTTTCCTATAACAATATATAAACATTAGTTTTGTGCATAATACAAAAATGAACCGAACCTGATAACAAACAAATAGATTGCGCACGTGCAAGACGTTGCGAGTCAAAGTATGCCGGCAAAGCAGCTGGCTCGCCAAAATTAAACAAAAGAATACATAATTCAAAAGAAAATAGGAAGTAAAAGATAAGTTAGTAAACGTACCAGAAGGGTTTTTAAGGCCCGTAGATAAACCTCTGATAAATGCGTTTCTTGCGTTACCTACAGTAGTGTCAATCCAAGTCTTGGATGTGGTATGGCCTTCGTTTACCCAGGTTTCATCCATGTAATAAATTTGTCTTTTATTTTCTCTCGCTTTTTTAATTTCTCGAAGGTAATTGCGCCTCCAAAAGAAGATGTCATCTCGGTCATTCAAAAAACTGTTCCTGCTTCTTTTATTAAATTTAAAACCAATCTTCCTTAAAATTTTATAAAATGTGGTTCTTTTAAATACTCCCAAACTGTTGTCGTCATTTACCGCCTTCAAAACTTTATCCACTGTTAGTATTTCTTTGCGGAGAAAAAAATTATGTACCATCATTCGTATGGCACATTTCATAAAATCGTCAATTTTGTTTATGATTGACACCCTAAGCTTTGTTTTTTTGGGAGACTTCGTGACCCCATTGTTCTCTTTCTGCTCCTTCATGACTCTGTATATAGAGACCCAGTGCACACCCATTGAATCTGCAATGGTTTTACATATTTCATTCGTGGAATTCGATGGTGATGCTTCCTTGAATGTGTGGTACATATTGCACATCATGACCTTTTCCGTTGATGAAAAGGCACGTCGTTGTCTCTTCTTTACAGAAGAAACTGGTGCAGTTCTGTTAATATCAGCCATATTCTACAAGCAGAACAATCAATATTACCTTTAGGGCTTTTACCCATCAAACTGAACAAAGTTGTAAGGTAAATGTAAGGCCCATCTTGAAGTACTATCACACCTTTCTGTTACACCCTGTATAAAATGTTTTTTTTCTTATATTAAAGAAATAAATATAACTCTCAAACTACTATCATAATAAAAGAAAATACGTTCATACAAAATGAACTACATTTACACAAAGTACAAAAAACTCAAAACTCATTAGTATATTACCTACTCCTTATTTGCCATCTTAGGTAGTTAATTTAACTTAAAACAGATCGGACATAAAAATAGATATAAATTCATATTTAATATAACTTACCACTGAGTAATAGATAAACGAAGTACACGTCCGGTATAAACTCGACAAGTCGTCGATAATGCAATCAATCTCGAAATCCAATACACAAGCCAGGTCACACAGTAATAGAAGAAACAGTCCAAAGTAATGACAAAATCCAAAATAATACATCGATCGCAACGCGGTAGTGGTGGAGACGTCTGTACAGCATGAGTTGCACGAACAGACTAAAAAGTTGTGTACTGTGAACAGAGCCCTAGCGACGTTACTCCGGCCAATGACAGAAAAGTGAATTTCGTCGGTACTAGCTCGTCTCCCTGAATAGACTATAGTCAAGTCCATCCAAGCTGTGACCGTGTTTGTAGTCAGTTAACCTGCGTGATCGACGCGACCACGTAAGCAGCGCTGAGCCATGACCGCTTCAGTGTCGTTATTGTGTCATTATATTACAGTTGATGACATAAGTGATTTTGACACCATCACTTTTACCTTGCCCCTCACTCCTTATTTCCGAAATATCAAGTTCATAAATATCATTATTACCTAAATTTTTCAATAGTAGTAATGAAAAATAGGTATGTAGGTATATATATGTATAGGTATCTTATAAGGATCAACAGATTTGTGATAAGAAAGAAAAAAAATAAGTAAGTACTTTTGCATTTTTAATCATTGTCTCGGCGGCCGCGGTAAAGAAATCGGAGTTATTTGAGAAATAGTAGCTTAACTCGTCTATTTAAGGAATCATTCGATTTTTCAATCAATTTTTAAAACTGTCATCGATTATACTTGTAACACTACTGTAACACCGATTCACATAAAAAAAACTACAGTTAGAAATGTTATTGTGGGCGAACGTAGGGACCATCCGATAGCAATGTATGAAGAACACAGTACGGTGAGAGCGGCGAGTTGCAGTATGACGTCACGCGCGCTTGGCGCGCCCGAGCGAAGTATTTGAAAAAGGCGGAAACTAAAATTATCGTAACTTCAAAACTACTCGCTTGATTTAAATGAAACAAAAACAAGTGTATTTCTAGACATTTAGGCTACAAGGTCATAAAGTTTCAAGTGATTTAACGGACCCATTAACATTCTTCATTATGTTTTTATTTTGATAGGTCTTGCTTGATCAATGCTATAATACTTATCACCGTATCACCTTATCAGCATTAGTTTTTGGACTCGACAATTTATTTATTACACATCCGATTTGTTTGTGTGTACTTGTAAAAGTTATCTTTTTATAAATAATAAACATCATTGTTGCTTTGTAAAAAAAAAAAAATGTTCCAAATAATGGTAATATTTCTAATTTTCCATGGCATCCCTTAACATAGGGTCTGTTTTTATTTATTCTATTCTATTTTCTATTGGTCTAAATATACTCGTAACTGTTTCAACCAATAACAAGACCGGATTATGTCAAATGAAAACGATTTATGACTGTCATATTCGTATGTTTATTTATGTCTGGAAAGTAGCGCGATTTTAACCTCGCAGTTTCAAATTTGAATTCCTAAAATTAGTTTTATGGTTAAAAAAACTGATAAATAGGTAGTTAACTATCAAGCCTTTAAAATGCTACCTATTTGTGCAGTAAACTGATCGATGTCAAGCGAGGAAGGGCCAGAGGCTAGGGGTGGACTGACGGCTGACGGGGCGTTGACTTGCGGGGCCGCGGGCCGCGGGGCGTTTTCTAGCGCAGCCCTAGCAAGCCGCCGCATTGCCCCCGTTGCCCCTTCGCATCGAACGGTTGCGTAGTCACCGACCACGGACGGAGCTCTGAGCCATCTTGAACAAATCACTGTTGAGATGTTCTAAATGTGAACTGTGACAACAGATTGTCAAATATTCGAAGAATCCGAGGAGCAGCTATAATCGCCAGCCTGGGACAAGCTTTTGATAAATGTTCACCTATTGAATGTGCGAAATGGAAGATTCCTACATCATTACTAACTTCCATGGCCTGTGTCGCCTTTGCCTAAACAAAAGGGCACTTATGACATCAATTTTCGGAGCTTCTCCAGACGACGACAGCGATGTCCCTTTAGCATCTAAGTTGTCTCAGTGTTTTGAACTACAGGTTAGTTTTGAACTACTCAGGTAGTCATCTCTATGATCTTATTAAAAAACCAAATCTGTAGACATAATCTGCCTACTCACAAAACAACATTGTTTTTTTTTCAGATTGATCCCAACGATGGCTTGCCCGAAAACATTTGCTACAAATGTTTATTTAAAGTGGACAAATGCTCAAAGTTTCGGTTACAATGTATTCAAAATGAAACCAGACTGCGACAGATAACAAATAGACTAAATGATTCAAATTCATCTGAAATGAGTGGTTATCACTACAACTCCCAGGAGCAGACAAAAACAAAATCTGAAGATTATATTGTTGAAGATAGTGTTGTGATGGTTGTCGACCCGAGCCTTGACTACAACTCTTCGGAGGAGTCTGATAACACAGAACATGTGAACAACAATGCAGAAGAAAGAGATAACACTCCTGAAGTGGAGCCAGTAGTCGAATCCTACCTTAAGAACGTATTCATATGTCAATATTGTGACAAAGCTTTTGTTACTCAAGTAAAGTGTGAAGAGCATGAACAGAGCCAGCATGATCCCAACCTGCCATACAGGTGTATTGAATGCAGCCTCGTTTTTGCAGAGCGCACTCAACATGTGCAACATACACGACTGGTTCATGGCAATGACAAGCCATACCACTGCACAGAATGTGAAAAATGTTTTGGAAGACGTTCTGACTTGAGAAAACACTCAATTGTTCATACTGGAGTGAGACCATATCAATGTCACTATTGTATGAAAAGCTTTTCTCGAAATACAAATTTGAGCAAGCATCTTCGCATTCATGCTGGACACAAACCTCATGTCTGTCCACTATGTCCACGAAGTTTTATAGCAAAAGCAGACCTACAACGTCATGTGATAGTGCATTCAAGAAATAAACCATTTGCATGTAGAAAATGTCCACTGACATTTGGACGGAGAGATAAACTTCTTAGACATGAAGTGCGACATGGGCCAATAAGTCCAGAGCACAAAACCAACTATGAAAATGACCAAACTGATACAAATGACATGGTGGTAAATGTGAATCCATTCAATAATATTATGACGTCTCCATCGAGTTATGATCTTCCTAGAGTGCCAGATCATATATCTGGTGAGAGCAGCTTCATGAATCAAGTCAAAAAGCAACCCTCCAGTTCGAAGCAACTTTCCCCATCTAAGCAAAAAACTGCAGTAAACAAAAACAAGCCTAAGAATATTAAGTGCCATCAGTGCACAAAAAGATTTTCTTCTCTTGATGCTTACAAAACCCATGTTTCTATTGCACACATTGGGACAAGAGTCTTCCAAACAAGTTTTCAATGTAAAGTTTGTTCCAAGAAATTCCCCCGTAAAAGGGAACTGGACCGACATTCTGTCTTACACTCTGGAATGAAGCCTTTCTCCTGCAGTCAGTGTGATAAAAAGTTTACTAGAAAAGATAAACTTAATTTACATGAGCAATCTCATGAATGCTTGGTTGTGAATATGCCTTGTATTGAATGTGGCGCCGTATTTGAAAAGAAGTCAGACTTGGTAGCTCACATTAAATCTCATTTTAGCGACAATTTTGATGATAAAATTCCAGAATCTGAAATTAAAAAGGAACAAGAGCAAGATCAACAAGAATTCAGCTCTGCAGATGACAATCTTTATGATATTGAGACCTGAACTGAAATCAGGAAACAATGTACCTGTTAAACACCTAGCAATAATTTTATAATCTTGCACATCATGTACACATAATTAAGGCATGTTGTGAAGTTATGCAGGGTCGATTTTTGAGGGAGGCAGTAAAGGGAAAACGTCGCTCTTTAACTTCCAGATAACCTACGTTTAGGCATTGGAAAAAACTACAGTCAGTGAAAAACAGCAATTTATACAAAAACTTTTTTGATGCTAATTAGTCTTGATCCTTATAATGATAAAAGGCTTTGGGCCAACTGAGGTATAAATACTGGGAATGTTAAAAGTTAGGACAGTTTCAGTTTCTTAAAAAAAAACTAATCATAGTCATTTTCACAGTTTTTTTTTTTTTTTCATTTCATATTGGCAGAATTATGCTGCCTAAGCACAACAAAGGGCCAAAAAATTTTTTATCAACTAACTAGGTTTCCACTCAACTTAGTTTTCCAGTAGCTATTGGTTAATATAGTCTCAAATGTCTCAAAAATCCACCCTGTATTTGTAAATCAAGAAAGTATTGATCATAGGTATATGATTATCTTTGTTTCTTATGTAAAAATGTTTATTCCAAATCCAAATACCATAACTTCTATGGTTGTATTGCAAGTTAAGCATTGAAAACACATTTCTACTAATTTTCTATTTAATTTATTACAAAAATGTTACAAAAACTAAAACTATACATACAAACTGAATTTATTCATAATTAAATAAATGGAACATATAAAATAATGTTTAACACTAGTACTATTATTAATCTGTTTTACAGTTTGTAGTCTTATCTCTTAATTCCATTGTAATTTAGGAAAATGATTTGGTCTGTTACTTAATTTTTGTGTAAATATAAAGCACTGTACTGTAAACTATCCCATCTGTTTTTTAACTTTTTGTCTGTATCATAAACAGTGATCAGAATAGGTAGACTGTATTTACCTAAACTTTGCCAGAGAACAGAGATGTCTTTTGGAGACTTCCTTACAAAAAAAAACCAGTTCACAAAATCTACTGCGCAAAAATGTAGTGGATTTTACAACTTAAAATCTGGTGCATTTTTCATCTTGACATGTCACCTAGAAACAGTTATTATTATTAATAATATTTTTATTTTATGAAAACGCAATATAATCGAATTCCACGCAGACGAAGTCGCAAGCGCCAAGCTATTTTCAAATAACATTAATTTGTAATGTACTTAAGTGAAGTCCAGAAACCTGGGACAATTGATGCAGAAAAAAATGTTGTGATAAGGAAGTCTCCGCTCTGTTCCTCGAAGTTTAGGTAAATACAGTTTACCTAGTCCAATCACTGATCATAAACCCTTGATTTCGGATTTCTTGGCTGTGGAATAACAGACTTGTGTCAATTACCTACCATATGATATGTGGGTTCAACTCTGACCACAATAACTTTGAATGCGGATTTGTCAGTTTTAGCCTGCTAATGGATTTGCATGTATAGTCACCGAAGTGATTCTGGCATCATTGAGAGGTTTAAATGTTTTAGGATTTACAGCCATTTTCTCCAAGTCATCCAGAGCTTCAAAGCCATCAATAACTCTGAAAAATACAATTGTTAATTTTTAGTCAGTGTTATTATTAGTCAAAAGAAAGTATTGGGTGATCCACAGTAGTGACTGACCTAGTAACCAGAGGTGAGGTCTCAAGTTTCAATCAAAACCTCGAAACCAACCTACGAATGAGTTTTATGTTGCATACATTTTCGCATGGATTGCTTTAACATCAAAGAAAATGTTGTGAGGAAACCTGCACATCTTATAACTAGATGTGTGTGAAACTTACATGAATATATAAATCTATAATGCGCACCACCTGATCACAAGTACTTACTGTAAAATGCAACAATAGGCAATGTAAATGTCGTCTATCCCTTCTGATAGCATGCTTAAAGCCAAGTGTCAGTTAAAATCTCAGGTTTAAAATGTGTCAAGTGTCAGAATGTATTCTCACATGGCTCTTTTTTCCAGTGCTATACAGTAATACATTCATACCTGCCAAAGATAGTATATTTTAGATCCAAATGTGGTTGCTCTCCATATGTAAAGAAAAACTGACTCCCATTAGTATTTGGTCCATTATTGGCCATACTGACTATTCCCCTTGCATTATGCTGTAAAGAAAAAACAAATTATTTCTAATATTGTTAACTGTTTCCGTGTCATTTATTATGGCATCCATGCATATTTGTTTTCTATAAATTACCTACATTACATTTGTCTTGTATTGGAAATTTTAATGCCCTGAGCACCATTTGAAACTAGCGGTCAAAGAGTGGACAGGTACTTACTTTCAATTCATCTTTGAATTCATCTTCAAACTTTTTTCCCCATATTGACATTCCTCCTTTCCCTGTACCGGTGGGGTCCCCTGTTTGCACAATGAAGCCCTGAAAAGAAGAAACACTGTTTAGATTAATAACTTGTTAATTTGTTTAAAGTATGCGTATGCAGTGGATATATTCTGGCTGATGATGATGATGCAAGCAGGACGTACACAAGATTTTCGCTTCGCTTGTAGAATCCTTCTCTAGTTTATAGATGATTTAGATGAAGAAATCGTTACCTTACACAATTTGTTGTGTTACCTTAATGTTTCTGTGAAACAAGCAGCCGTTGTAATAATCGCTCGCACAGAGAGCCAAGAAGTTCTCACAAGCTTTCGGACATTGCTCACAAAATAACTCAATTTTAATGTCTCCAATATCAGTGTGCAAAGTAACTGACATTGTGTTCGTATTTCCTTTCCCAAACTTTACCAGGCCTATGAATCAATCTCATTGGTCCAAAAGCCGTAGACCGCGCTACCACAGATAATATCGCATGGTTTGTTAATAATTTTCCTTTGGTTTTTTTTCAAGTGTAAAAGGGACAGACCACTGAGGAACAAGGAGAGACTCTTGTCAACCCACTGTCGACTTGTCACTAGAACGTTCTTTCTTTTTCTCTTCGCGCGCTTTTGGTGAACGTTTGAGAAAATTATTTTTGTGATATTTTTGTAATAAAAAGCGAATATAATCATTTAAAACATTATTTTTCGTTCTGCTTCTGTTAACTAATCAAGGTATGTAAACAATTTACGCTAAACGGGTATGGTTATGCAAAGTGCAACGTTGTGTTTATTAGCTTATTAATTAAATCGTCTTGTTCAGTTTTAGGTATTAAATTTCATTAAAATGCCAATACATCATTGTTGCGTGGAAGGATGCAGTTCTAGAAAACCGGCCGTGAAGCTTTTTAATTTGCCCGCCAACGATGGACTTCGAGAAATTTGGTTACGATTTCTTATACCAAGGAGTCCATCGCTACAGAACTTGTCGAGAGACGTGCTCGTCTCAAAAAAGGTAATTACCTACATGCCTAACAAGCCAGGACTTGAGGTAGCCTTCGTAAGTTTACTGCAACCGTACCTGCATAACTCTGAGACTAGTCCATAGCACCTACTGTCATACATAGCCAATGGGAAATCTCACTTGTGATCAATCCTGATGTATTATGTGCTGAGGAATAATACTAAAATTAACCTGCCCGCTTCATCATCAATGATGATGAAGCAGGCAGGTTAAAATCATCATCATCATTAGCCAAAAGGTGTTCACTGCTCCCCCAAGGATTTCCACACCGACTGGTATAGGACCAGTCGCTGCTCGCATCCAGTGGCTTCCCGCAATCTTCACCAGGTCATCGGTCCACTGAGTTGGAGGCCTGCCCACACTGCATCTTCCGGTGTGCAGGTGCCACCTTTTGTAATCTCCCTTGCCTATGTATTTTGATTTTCCCTATGATAACTTTGTACACCTATCTTTATCTGTTGTCATATTTGCAACTTTCAAATAAATAAGTGTAGCTATTTTGTAGACTACATATGAAGTAAGTTTTTAGGGTTGCTAAACTTAGATTTTATTTATTATTTTCATTATTAGATTTTTACAGTTCTGTATCTCAAAATGAAAAAGGAGCTCTATAGGATCACTTGTGTCTGTTTGTCTGTCAATTTGAATCTACTGGACTGATTAAATTTGTATGAATAAAGATATGTGTGACTCAAATGTATGTTACCTAAATAAAAATATGATATAAATGAATTTGAGTCCTACCTAAATAAATCAGGAAAAACGTTTGCAAGTTGTACCATATATCAAATAAAATGGTTTACTCTGAAACTACTAAGCCAGAAAATAGTTCTTTACTCACAGATTAGGAAAACCTATAAGAAGCCTTTGGTCTAAAATATGGTTTGATTGTACAGAACCGTACATGAATCAGACACTTGACAGACACTTTTAACTGTAATATATTGTGTTAGATAATCTTTATTTAATTTAATTGTCTGTTATTTTAGGTATGCAAGCTGCATTTTGAGCCAAAATACCTAACTGGAACTGGTGATAAAAGAAAAAGACTTGCTTGTCCCACTCTATTTTCAGATGAAGAAATTCATAGACGCCAGCCATCTACTCCAATCCAAATTTGTAAGTACTATTGTTTGTTATTGCATAGTTTGTATCTACTCGTACTACTTTTATAAAAAAAGGAATGCTGGTTTTGTAGTAATATAAAAAGAAGAAAAGAGAAGATCGACCGAAATAACAGGGGATGAAACTGTAAATAAGAAACTTATTTTAAATAAAAAGACAAAAAATAAGTAATTAACTAATAAAGGAGAGAGAAAGAAAGAGCTCAATGTTATTTGCCAAAATCAAATCGTTGATAATGTAAATGAGAGGATAAGACTAGTTTGTATTTTGTATGTCACAATATATTTGTACTATTTTATATAGAGACAGACTTCCAATATTCTTAGCTAGGACACGTCGATTTCTAGTTTATAGTAGTAATCATAATGACTGGTCAAACCTTTATTTGTAATTTTATTCAAACGGACACTTACCTATATGTAAAAATTTTCACCAATCAATATAATATTTGCATACATTAAATTTTCAATTTCAGCATTCGAAAATATAGAAGAAGACCACAATTACTCTCTAGGATTATCAAAGAGTATTGCTGGACCAGGATCACATCAGCATTCCCAATATGAAAGTAAGTCATTATGAAAACTATACTTAAAAGGTATTGAATTAAAACAAATAATAATTTACTTTTTTGGTTATTTTGTTACATTTTTTTATTGCAAGTTTGATGTGTTTCTGATAAATTGGTATTGTTATTTTATTATTATGTTGATGGGCTCATTGGGAGGTTTGTTTATTAGGAAAGTTACCTATGTCTTACATTATACAGGGTGGCCGGGAGAGTGACGTCCAAAGATAAAATTTAGGTGCCTCGTATACAGGGGTATCCTAATCACCCACATGTATATTCGCGATTTTTCGTAGTTTTCGAGTTAAGATTTTTTTAAAGAAATTTTTGAAAAAATTCAACTGTAACAGCTATTTTATTTTTGAAAAGAGCAAGTTTTATTAAAAACTAGCTTTTGCCTGCGGCTCCACCCATGTGGATGTCGCTTAATGACTGTCTTAAGTGAACACAGTGTTATTATAAAATAATTATTTCAGTTGAAGACATGTTGCGCCTCAAATACATCAACAATGATCACACCTATGCTCTGAATTCTAAAAACAGTATTGTAATAAAACCTGATGAAAGCGGTAAAGCCATATTTAATTTTTGCTTTAAAATTTTTCTGTAGTCTGCTACTTAGTAGTTTTACTGTAGTGAGTAGCTGTTTAAACATTTAGACTACACCTTTTAAACTTTTTAGAATCACAATTGACAACATTTCATTTTCCATGTAATTTTTCATGTAGGTATTATTTTGTATGAAAATCATCAATGAAATATCCATTTTTTATGTAGTATATTTCTGTATGAAGTTGTAGAGAAATGTTTACAATATGTGAGAGAACTTTTTTAACTGGTCTAAATGAGGAAGCCCAATAATCAATTCAAAGTTTAAATAAAGCAACATCGTAAGATATACAGGAAAATGGTTTTTAACTAACTTGTTTTTTTGTTGTGCTGTAACCTGAGGCTGTAACGAACACTGGTCAAGTGTGAGTTATTCTTGTAATGAATAAAAAAATCACTAACATTTTCTCAAAATCTCCCAGTTAAAAAACCTCAGTATATTATGAATTATGTAGCTAGTAGAATATGTTATTGGCCTCTTTAAAAAAATATATTAAGTATAATTTGTATGTTTTCAGGATCTACTATTCACACTTCACCCGCCACCGCAGATGCAAATTCAACTCCATCAACTAGTGGAGCCACATATAGAATTTCGTCTTCTGAAGGTCTGGGTAAGTTTAAAATTTACATTATACAGTAAATTTTCTAGACCCAATTTTTAGGGTTCCATAGTCAGAAAGGAATCCTTATAGTTTCACCTGTCTGTCTGTCCACGGCCTAACTCAGAGACTATTAGTACTACAGAGCTGTAATTTGGCAAGGATGTACATATTAATCACACCGACAAAGAGGTAAAATAAAATCTCCACTTGTTACTTATACTAATTTTGCTATTTGACTTTTTTTTGGGCACTATTAAAACTTCTTGGAAATACAATAAACCCGAGGATCTTCTTTAAATAAACTTACATTAAAAAAAATGACAAAGTTAAGTTAGTCGCTCAGTCCCAAGTTGAACTTGTTTTTTTTAGTACCTACCTGCGATGCGTCATCTACGTTAAATAAAATAATATACTATATTTTGAATATATCTAAATTAATTGATATTCAGTTATAAATAAATTCTTAACAATCTTCCCATCTTGTTTTTAAGCTGGGCATTCACTTGCAGTAGTAATCTAATGTTCTGTTTAAAAATATTGCAGATCCTCTTATCAAGGAGCCTGTTGCGTCATCGCCGCGAACATTTGACAAGCCGTCAACTACAGACGCTACAGGTTTGTTAATTGGGATACTTTTTGGTATTCAGTGTATTTACATCCAAGTATTCTGCGCATCGGTATCGGCATGAAATCACAACCCATCATCGAAGGCTTTCATCTGTCTACTACACCCTTAGAGTATTAATACCGAATTTTCGATTTAAAAAAAATACAAAATGTTAAAATTGTTACCATTTATCTACCTTATGCGGTTCGCGCAATAAATGATCGCTCAATCCTGATGGTTCATATTTCGTAAACACTGGAGTTGACTACAGCCCCACAACCTCAACCAATTGGGCCTCAACAATAAGCCACTGAATGTATATTGTATATAGAATAGAGTATGGCTTAATCAAACCTAGATGAAACCCGTGCCTCATCAGTTGTGATAGAATGCGTTGTTAGTTTAACATAAAATATTCCAATTAAATATAAACCTAAATATAAAAAGCGGTCGTGGCTCAGTGCGGCTTGCGTGGTCGCATCGATCAAGCAGGTTAACTTACAACAGACACGGTCATAACCTGGATGGTTTTGACTGTTAGTGGCATTTATCTCGACCGTTTCCGTGCTTCGCAAGGCACGTTAAGCCGTTGGTGCCGGCTGCTATCGCTAGCAGTCGTTAAGCCATGTCAGAGGCCTTATAGGCGGCTTGAAAACTTCTGACACTGGGGTTGGCCACTAGCCCCAACAACCTCCACCAATCCGGACTTGGCCCCCGTGTGTGGAGTATGGCCTAAACCTTCCCGAGTTATGGGAAGAGACCCGTGCCCCTGCAGTGGGGACATAATGGGTTGTTAACAAACAAATATAAACCTTATATTATGTACCTATATAAATATGAATTGTAGATATTAATCATGATTACAGATGCCATTTCTCATACCTGTGCCATGCCGTCTTCTGCTGTTGGATACCCGTCATCTTCAGGCTCTATAAGTGAGTGATTTATGTTATGGCGCTTACTTTTTTACCTGCTTGTCAAAAATAGAGGTTGACCATCTTTGTTTAAAATAAAAGAGTCTAGCAGGTGTGAGCATTATTTACTGTCTGTATATACAGGGTGTAAGGGACAGGTTTCCGAAAACTTTAAGGGCTTGCTCAGTAGACGAAACTGAACAACTTTCCACAATTTTTTTTTTCAGGAAACGAAAAAAGAAATCGGCTTCTCCATACAACCTGTCCATTCAAGTTTATAATTTTGTATGGAGAAGCCAATTTTTTTTCGTTTCCTGAAAAAAATTCTTGTGAAAATGAAAATATTTTATTCGAAGTAGGTAGCAGTGTACACTTTTCGAACGTCATTCTTTTATCTACCTAATACGAGGTTCCTGCCACTCGGAACTCGTATACCCGCCGTTTCGGGAAGTGTTTGCGGAGTGAGAAGACACTGAGGGCCCTAAAAAAACTCCCTCCAACACATTAAAAAAAAAAGTCTTACATTCTATTACATCTTAATGCTATATAAATGAATTATACAATGTCATGTCTGTAAATAAAATATACAAAAATAAGAATAAAGTAAAAACAATAAAGAAAGAAAGGATTCAAGACATAAAAGTAAAAAGTAAAAATTGTGGAAATTTATTCAGTTTCGTCTACTGAGCAAGCCCTTAAAGTTTTCGGAAACCTGTCCCTTACACCCTGTATATGTTTCACTAATGCATGTATTAGTTATTAATGTCGTACTTTAATACTTTGTTAATACTTTCTAACTAGCTGTTTCGTCCACGGCTTCGCCCCACGTGGATATAGTTTTTGTGATTATCGTTGACGGACCACAGTGCAGCCTTAAAAGTTTTTTGGGGTAAAAGTATACTACGTTGTTCCCCGCCATCTGCCGAAGCTTTTTGCCAATGAAATCATTTGAGTAATTATAGCAATAAATACCTTTATTTTTGGGGTTCCCTTGTAATTCTCGAGGGAATTCAATATTATTTCAGAATAAAATGTACCCTATTTGACTGCCCTACTGCATTATATCATGACCCTCCCACCTGTCAGCATCATACTTTCATAGTGTAAAGCATAAACCGTGAAGTCACATCGTAGTAACTTTTTGTGTCGAGCATTTTCGGCTCCTGCTTTGCGACGTAGGTACGTACATACTTTTATAGTCAAACTGAGTAAATAATGTTGATAACTAAAAATGGTTTTCTCAGATGTTTTAATTTTTAATCATCAATCAATATATACAGGGTGTAAGAGACAGGTCTCCGAAAACTTTAAGGGCTTGCTCAGTAGACGAAACTGAATAAATTTCCACAAGAATTTTTTCAGTAATATAAAATAATGGGGGGGCTCAGCCCTGTGATAATGACATTGAGGGGGGGGGCTCGGGCACCCCCAGGCCCTATGGAGTCTGCGCCAGTGGACATAGTGACAATAACTCGGAATCGAACCGGCTCGGCGGGATTTCAAATACCTATACAGGGTTATTTTGTACCCCCCACCAAAACTTCACTCATGAAACTGAGCAACTTTCCCCAAATAACCAATGGTCAATTCGCAAAAAAGGGTTCCCAGGGTTCGAAGTGACAATTATCACTGATGATAATTATCTTGATAATAATAAAAATCATAAAAACAATACAATTTAATAAATTGTTAAGCTATTATGTCGCTTTACTTAAGTTTACTTGTATCCAAATGTGATTTTCCACTTTCGTGCATGTTATAATGAGTTAAATATCAAAGAGCCCTCCGGTACTTTCATAGGCGAAGTCCTCCCGTGAAGATTCTGATGACACCATATGATAGTACACCTCAAGCAGAATCAATTTCTCAACAGGACCATCCCTCTATTTTTTTATAGATTTAGAGCTATAGGGTCAAGTATGTCTAAAAAACCATAGCATCTTTCTTAACTTTGGAAAGAGGTTCAATTATGGAGACTGCGGAACTTAACTAAGAGTCCAAAGCTGCACAAAAAAATATTTGCTTCAAGTCACGACAATCGCACCATCAACATCTTTTTTAGATCACAAAAAGTAAAAAATAAAAACTCAATAAAATTGTGTCTTATTCATGTCATGCGACACCGTAAAAATGTGTTGTTAGGTATTTAATGTGCTTTCAAATGTTATATTTTTCATCAATATTCGTATGGGGGAACATGGTAGAAAAACGAATCAAAAGTCAAGGATCACCCATGATGGGTAATTGACACATTTTTAATTATTTACGCCAATAATTTACCCTTTGTATCGCATAAAATTTTATGTCATAATTGCCTATGGCATAACAAGGCATAAAAATCTTGCGCAGAAATATAAATCTGCCTAATCGTAATTCTGCATAATTATTATTCCCCCTAAACTTTGAAAGTAATAAACAATAATTTTCTAAATTAGAAATGACTAAACAATAATTGTCCTAGTTGAAAATTGCATAAATATACTTTTGACTAAATAATAAATGACTTAAATAGTAATTGACATAACTGAAAAGTTCATAATTTTAATTAGGCCTAAATATTAAAAGCCCTAATTACACGGAATATGGGAGTCCTAAATTAATGCGGGAGCGAACGAAGCGAGCTCGGGAATTCGGAGCACCCCGATACGGATAATTCAGGTTCGGAGACAGTGTTAGGTTTGATTGATAAAACATCCACAGATCGACTGCTTGCTTGCATGTTTGGTTGCTTGCATGCTTGCATGCTTCCATGCTTGTTTGCCTGCTTGCTTGCATGCTTCCTTGCTTGCGTGCTTGCATGCTTGATTGAATGCTTCCCTTCCTAGCAATCTTAGGTAAGTTGCTACTTACCACTAGCAACCTTAGGTAGGTTGCTACTCACCACTACCCTGTACCACAGATTTTATAATACTAACGTACAGATACCTCATGTCATACAACGAAATGCGACTGCCGTAACTCGGGCTATTCTTCGGGCTATTTTTTTCACTCATTGAGAACTACCGCTACTGGCGACATCTAGAGCGCGGGCTATAAATGAAGACATTCTGGTTGCTTATCTGCACCTTCATTTGCTTTTATTGATTTTTTTTGCACATAACCTACTAGTATTATATTATCTGTGATATTACTAAACAAAAATACATAATTTAAAATATGAAAAACAAAACGTAAACCACCTATTACGTTTTTCAATCGTATTGTATTAGCGCCATCTATCAATTCACGCTATAAACTGGTTCTCAACTAGTACGTGTCATTACTCAACTCTGACAAGTTAAGGCGAAAGTAGTTTTGATATGCATCGCCGTCATCAGATAATTTGTAGTAATTGATAATAAAGTGCATTATCAGCCTTTGTCATACTTTTTGTTTATTACAATAATCAAAACACTTATTTTTAGCAATTTAATGGGTTTTTTCTTCGTTTTGCATGAACTTCGATTACAAATCGATACTTGTCGTGCCATCTATTGACATTTTAATGAACTAAGGTTTTCGTTGTATGCAATGAGACCCCGTGCCTGTACTATACTGATTCTTACAACCTACGCTATAAGTAGTTAATGAAGTTAAAAATAAATAAAACAAGGTAATTATAATCAATGGAAAGGAAGAAAGGAAGGCAACCTAACTCATTTTTTCAATTTCAATTTCAAGTTTGATATGCTATAATATTATTAGGAAATTTAATATTATGCAACTTTATAGTTAGGGACATTTCTAATTATTCCAAGTAATATTATGCTCATAAATTTTAGGAAAACATAAATATGCGCAAATTTTTTTATGCCAAAATATTTTATGCACAATAATGTTATGCAAAGGCCAAATAGTCATAAAAAAGTTATGCTATGTTATAGAGACCCGATGATAGTCTTTCCAAAGTCGAGAAAGATGCTATGATTTTTAGACCTACTTGACCGTATAGCTCAAAACCTATAAGAAATAGAGGGATGGTCCTGTTGAGACATTGATTCTGTTTGAGGTGTACTATCATATGATACCATCAGAATCTCGTCACGGAGGTAAGGGGGGCTTCGGCTATGGAAGTAACGGAGGGCTCTTTAAAAAAAGGGCACAAAAATTGTATTCAACACACACAATACTTATTTGTATTCAGTTTTATTACTATTATAATGTGATGAAACTATAATCTGTAAAACAAAAATTAGTCATAATATTATGAATCAGTACGAATAATTATCGAATAAATGAGTCTACTAGTTTCAAAAACCGCAATGTCCACAATGAAGAATATTTAGGAACTTATTTTTTTCTTACATAGTTATGGTCAGAGGATAGCCGTAGTCATATGCTACTTTATCCTCAGGGATAAACAAACCCTAAATTACATACTTAGCATACAACAGCAGCTATCCTCTGAACATGTAAATAAGAAAAAAATAATTAAAAATAATTTCCTAAATATTTTTCATTGTGGACATTGCTGTTTTTGAAACTAGTAGACTCAAATATCAGAGAATTATCTGATAATTGGACGTAGTTTAGCAGAAAGGACTCAATCCACAAACCTTTATTAGTGGATTAAGTACTTTAAGGTTTGTGGATAGAGTCCTTTCTGCTAAACTACGTTCAATTGTCATGATTATTATCAAAGAAAATAAATATTTTGATAATTACGTACCCTGGGTATCTCTATACAAAATAGGCCGATCACGTGATCTTGGTATGAAAGGTCAAAATTTTTTTTGTGAAAAACTGTGAAGTTTTGGTGGGGGGTCCAAAAATAACCCTGTATGTAATGCAATAAAAAACTTCTTGAAACTTACTCTTACCCACCTAAAAAAAAAAGAAAATCGAAAACACAATACAAAGAATTTGTATTCACCTACTTAAAAACTAAAACGATTCACCTTTGTTTCAGAGTGCACCTCTACTCCGGCGAATCCTATAACACAATCTCGTCCCATACCATCCGCAAGGTCTTCAGATTGGACAGGTAAGGAATTTGAAATACTTAAATCTCTATAAATCAGATTCGAAAAATGATGCGGGAAATGAAAAGTTTCTGTATTGCCCCTTCTTAGTAAAGTCTTTAAAAAAAAATGCAACACTTTAATTTAAACCAACTTCTGCATAACCAACAATTTGGCTTCCGTAAAAGGTCGATCAACTACCGATGCAGGAGTAGCACTTACACAAGATGCAATAGAAGTTTTTTGTGATTTATTTAAAAAAATAACCCTTCACGGGACCGGACAGACCGGGACCTTCGAGAACATCTATGCATACGAGCATACAAAAAAGCAAAAACATGGATACACAATACAAAAACTACACATATAACGTAGGAGTTGTAAATGGGTTCGAGTTCTTTTTTGAGTCTTAAAAAAACAATTCACTTTTCCAGGTTCTAATGTTGATGACTTCGGGAAGCATTTGGTGACTGAACAAAAACCATCTTCATCGGGAGTTACAAGTGCGTATTGCTACTTATATTAGCTGAGTTTATCTTTACTATTACGTAAGTATCACGAAATAAAACCGAACAAGTGTCGGTACTTTTTAAACTGCTAACAAGGCATACGGTATGGTTTTACGACAACCATCTTGTGGTAGTAGTCGACACCAACGGCTTAATATATCTTGCGAAGTAACGGAAACGGTCGAGATAGATGACACTATTTTTTAATGATAATGACACTTGGATTATTTCTTCGACAAAATTATATTAAGGCCATCTTTCCCCAAAATTACGTTTTTTTGAACAGTTTTGACGTGAAACTATAGAAGTTTCAAGTCTGAAAAAAATAATCGTTATTTTTGACTATATTTCCTAAGATCATAGGCCATCCGAAATACGATTCATTAATTTCGGCTCGATAGAAAAAAAATCCAAAGATGGATCTACCGCTATTTAAAACCTAAAATAGTTTCCAGTATATCAAAAGAAAAAAATTTAAAATTGTATAAAAATGTTGGTTTCGACGATATGAAAAAAACTAAGCCATTAGTTTTAACACTTTCATTCAGAAAAAAACCAAAATAATCAAAAACGTAAATAATTCGTGTGGCGCGTGCGGGTGGGACTTCCATTTAGTACTGCGCAGATGGATGCGCAGTAGCTTGGGGTAAGATGGCCTCCTACGTAAAGAAAAAAATGATTTTAAGTCAAATCCCTCCAGGTTATGTCTGTATCTGTACTTAAAGTAGTGTAACGTGCGTGTTGATCGACGACGAAACAACATAGGCCGTACTGAGCCACGACTGCTCAATTTAGTAATTAATTGCCACGTGAAAGAACACTATCAGTTACTCATATGATTAAAGTTAGTATCTGCGTCATTTATTTACAGATGCGCCGAATAAATCTTCAAGGGATCGGATTGTGAAGAGCATTAGCAACCTTACTCCTAAATGCAAAAGGATCTATAATAAATGTGTTCAGATTATTAAATCGAAACGCCGCCTTTTGTATAACTACAGCGAGAAACTGGAAAAAGCCCGAGAATTGAGCGAACAATCTTCGTTTGATGCTTTGATGCAAACGATGACGCCTCAGGCGAAAACTTTTATCCGCATGCAGATAAACTTGGCCAACAAACACATTAAAAGAAGACGGTTCACAACTGAGGAGAAACTGCTGGCACTGTCCTTGGCGAAACAAAGTCCCAAGGGGTATAAATTACTGTATAAAATGTTCATCCTGCCTTCTAGGAGAACTCTGAACAAATTTACACAAAACATCCGCTTTAAGCCTGGAGTTAATAAAAATATTATTGCTCAACTAAGGGAAAGCGTAAAAAATTGGGATCCAATCAAAAAAACTTGTTCCGTTGTTTTTGACGAAGTTGCGTTGAGCCCGCAACTAACATTCGTAGAGTCAGAGGATCGCATCGATGGATTCGTGAATTATGGCAACGATAGTGAACAGAACTTGTGCGACCATGCTCTGGTATTCATGGTGCGAGGAATTTGTTCCTCGTGGAGACAACCACTGGCATACTACTTATGTGAGGGTGCCACGCCTTCTGTCAAACTCAAAACTATTTTGAAGGTATGGATTTGTTTGTGAAAGTTTTCACTGTAATACGAATCAAAATATTGCAGCATATGTCGTAAAAGCCCAGTCAAAATTCAAGTACATAATTTATTCTAATAATAATTCTAATAATATCTGGGACAAATCACATACGGTCACTGGCCCCAAACTAGGATTCCCTATACTATGGGAACTAGAGACTGATTACTTACACATATATTTCAAATACATACATATATAGATATAAATACACCCAGACTCAGAGCAAACAATTCTGCTCATCACAGAAAAGTTTGCCCTGTGTGGGGATCGAACCCACGACTCTCGGATCAGTGGTCAGGAGCGCTGACCACTTAGCCACCGAGTCAATCATATTTAGAAACTTGTTATTTTGTTACTCAAATACAGGATGTGGTGGAAGCAGTCGTGAACACAGGATTAGACCCAAAAGCCCTTGTTTGTGATCAGGGGTCAAATTTCCAAGCATGTATCAACAGTTTGCGTGCTGATACAAGAAGACACAATTTATTGAATAACGAATCATTGCTTCCAGGTTAGGTTCCGCACTTGATGTATAAACAATATTGGATTCAACTAAGAATTATGTAATTATAGTAATGAGATCATTTTTCAGCTTCAACATAATAATAATTTGATTATTCTTTCAGATAATCAAGTTATAGTCAGTGGACAAGTGCTTAACATTGTTTATGACCCTCCACATCTCATAAAGGGCATACGGAACAATTTTCTTACGAAAGACATGCTATTCTGCGGTAAAATTGCGAAATGGCAAGATATAATTGATGCGTACAAAACAGACTGCGATTTGGGGGAGATTAGAATGGTTCGGAAATTGACTGACGAGCACGTCATACCTTCGAAAATAAAAAAAATGAAAGTGAAGAATGCCACACAGGCTCTGAGCGAACAGACGGCTGGGTTGTTATGTTTTTGCTCAAAATTCTGTAAGTAGTATTTATAGACGACATTCATGTTCCCGGATTTATCTGGTACTCTACTGACTCGCGCAGTCTGTAACTACTACTGCTGTGGGATGGATAGCAGTAATTGGCCTTCATCTTATAACTACTTGTTTTACATTTATAATGTAATGTGGCCATTGTTATCCGAAATAAATAAGAAATTAAATTAAAAAACTGCTAGTCTGACTGCAACTGCTGGTCGTGAGATTGATTCTTATCATGGTCAAGTCTCCTAGTTTTGTAGTACATGTGTACCTAATATTATTTTAATATTTTCAGCTGCAGACGATAGCGGAAAGCCTGTGAGCAAAACTATGAAGAATACGTCCGATGCGGTGCTTTTCTTCGACAAGCTCTTCGACAGCGTGAACGGCTCGCGAAGCGGCGCGACTCCGGGAAAAATGAGAGGTCCCGTCAAGGAAGTAAATGGTAATTCTAAACACGTGACATTTTGGGAAGATGCCATTAAAGTTTTAGAGAACATTTATTATATAGACTCTATGAATCAGAGCATTTCTGTCGGGGGGTTGATAAAAAAAAGTGTCCCTAGTTTAAAAAATTGGGTCGTCACATTGAAAAGTTTTATTAGTATATGGGGTGAGTTGAAACAAAAGGGTGTCAAATTTTTTTACTCCCGTAATTTAAATCAAGACCCTTTAGAAAACTTTTTTGGCAGGATTAGGGCATTCAATTACCGTAATAATAATCCCACCCCATACCACTTTACGTGTACCATTAAATCTCTCGTCCTTAACAATATACTGGGTCCTCATTCTCCCGGCTCTAATTGCGAGGACGATGTAGGAGAAGTAGTCCTAAAATCAGGATTACTGCTTAACACTGAGGAACTAGATTCTGCCGGGAGTGTTAACTCGGTTTCAGAGCCTCCCCCTGCCGCCGGTGCTGCCGCCGCCGCCGCCGCCGCCGCGCCGGTCTCCCACATGGCTGCGCCGGCCACCCCGGCGCCGGCTGCCCCGACTGCCCCGGCAGTGGCGACGGTGGCGGCGGCGCGCCGCGAGAAGATCAACGTGCAAGCTTCTGCTTTTACGGCTGGCTATGTAACTAGGAGACTTATACGAGCCAACCCTTGCAAAGATTGTAAAAAGACTTTGCTAACTAATGAAATTGGCGAAATTCACGACTGGATCAGCCAAAGGGAAAGGCGTCTCCTTAGAGGTAGGAACCTTAAATACCCCAACGAATCATTTATTTGTCTTTTCCGAAAACTCGTAAAATTCATTAATCAATATTTGGACAATTATGCACACAAAGGAGACGTTACTAAAACTATCCGAGCGGATTTCATAAAAGACGCTGATGTTGATTGGCTAGGCTGTAGTCAACATCACAACGAAGTACTGAACCATTTTATGACACTGGTCTGTAGAGTTCAAATTCATAACTGGTGTAACACCTTAAATAAGATACTTAGGGGTATGTTTTCTGAAAAGATAACCACGAATATTACAAGAATGCAAAGTCTGGCCCTCAAAAAGTATAAGTCTACTAGAACTAAAAAATGATGTGTAATTTAAGCTTTATGTAATAGGAGTTGTATATTTTTCTATTCATATATATTAATTTATTTCCGAGAATTCTACTGACATGGATTTTGATGATCCTTCATTGAATAGGCACTTCCTGTCACGTGTTAATTGTAAATATTTCATATAAATGAATGTGCTTTGATGGAAATGATGTTCTTTTAAAATAATGTCACTGTTGTATTGTTTCTGTACATTTATAAATAATTTTCTTGTATAAATTGTTTAAATATTAAATTACTGTAAATATTCCTATCATTGATTAATACCTAGTAATTGTAAATTAGGTAGGTAATTAATTATTGTAATTTTGTGAGCTGAAAATGTTATTCTTTTATCGCTTGCATAGTGTAGATCTTATATAGATAGATAAAAGTCCAATACTTTATGAATCTGTACATAACTGTAAAATATTAAGATTTACATTAGGTTTCTATAGGTGTAAATAAGTTAAAAATAAAATAAATTTTAGCAGTAACTATAAATCAGGATTGTTTACAGGAATTATGTAATAGCGTAAACTACTTATTTAAGAAAATGTGTTGGATGAAGTTTCTTTAGGACCTGACGTTTCATCTCCCTTCGCGAATAGTTCCCGAAACGTGGGGGGTATACATGTACTTGTAAAATCATGTCGTTGTTATATTATTTCTGTACATAACTATACATTATTTGCTTTTCATAATAATTCATTCATTATTTGAATATTTATTACATTACTGTAAATATTCTTAACATTGACCTATTACATTAAACCTATTTAATAATTTTAAAGTAGAATACTATGTTTTAGGTAGGTAATTTATTAATTTTCTGAACTGAAAAAATATGGTTATTTTTATATCATTTGCATAGTATAAGATATATTTATCTTATATAGATAGACTGGAGTGCAATAGTTTATTAAACTACATAAATATTTGCAAAAATACATTAATTTTCTGTATGTTTAAATAAATTAAAATACCTATATTTTCGAACTTTAAGTCAGGGTTGTTTACAAGAATTGTGATAGAATGTGAGACATATTTAAAAAAATGTGTTTGAGGAAGTTTCTTTGGGACCTCACGTTTCTTCCTCCGTAAACAGTTCCCGAAATGTTAGGTATACTAGTTCCAAGTTGTAGGAACTATGTATTAGGTAAACTAAGGAATGACATTTGATAAAATATACAATGCTACCTACTTCGAATAAACATGCTTTTGCTTTAATTTGTTTCTTTGAGGTTTACTTCGTGTATCGTTCAAAATGACTGGTACAATTTCAATATTATAGAAACTTATTTTATAAATAAAAATAATTATATTTCCAACTTTTGTTTTATTTCACAAGACTACAACAAGTCACTCTGTAAGCTTGTTGATAGTCTTGCTTTGAAAATTTCTGAAAAATATATTTTATTGTATATCTTCAATAAAAGTAGGGACGGCTCTATTATCGACAAAATGTCGATATCTATTTATCGACCTGTGGGCAACACTAGTTAACCTTGTACAGCAGCGCCACCACGTCAGGAACGGCACAAACCGGCGTTTCTCTATGATCTGATTGGTTGTTCGGCTGATTCCTATCTGTCCTTTAGGACATATTCTACTTCATCTATGAACTTTACGAACTCAGTGTAAAAAAAGCTTTAAAAGGGGAAGCAGATAATCAAAAATAATAAACAAACATTGAGGTTATAAATAATCTTAAATGTCATGTATGTCAATGTCAATTTCCAAAATGTGTTCAGAACATGTTCATCTTTGGAGTGACCATGATACGGTTGGCAGTGAAATGTTTTGGTCATGTGAAGTTTTTTCGTAGGATCAACCGTTTCCGAAAAAAACGGGTCCGAAATTGTGCGTTTATAAAGGGCCCAGGGAATTTTATTTTAGTTCGTGACCCGCCTTTTTATTGTCGTATTGAGTAGGGGTACGTACGACTACTACAAAACCACCACCACGACCACTACCACCACCACCGCTACCACTACCACCACCACAACCACTACCACCACCACAAGTCCACAACCACTACCACCAATACCATTAGCACCACCACTACTAGAGATGCGCCGAATGTTCGGCCGAATATTCGTATTCGGCATATTCGGCGACTTTTTAACTTTCGTATTCGGCCGAATATTCGGTTAATTTACCGGTTTTCGGTTAATTACAAAAATAATCACTTAGGACATAAAACGGATTCAATAAAACATAATGACATATTTTCAACCGTAGACAGCCGCTGTTTATGGGTGATCAGATCACCGTAGTCAGCGAAAACAGCGGCTGGTTACCGGCTGGCTGACTACGATAACAACCGGCTTCACATCTATAGTTGGAGTCACACCCCGGGGGACACCTGTATATGAAGTGTCCGGGGCCCGGACACTTCATATACAAGTGTCCCAAACCCAAAACTATTGCGACTTTAGGCTGGTGATAGGATAGCTTTGAATTTTGATCAAGACCTATCAAAATAACGAAACATATGTTCAGCAAAAGTTTATGGTTTTCGAGATAAAAAAAAACACTACCAAGAACCAAACTGGAGTAAACACTTTGAAATAACAAGTGAAGATGAAAAATATTATAATACCTTGAATGCTGCGCTTCTGTCTCATATGAGGGAGCTGCTGTCTCATTCTAATTACCCTACTTAGAATGAGACAGCAGTTCCTTAAAAAAAAGAGAAACGCATTCAAAGCCTTTGTCTTCAGTCCGATCTTAGAGAGTGTTTTCTCCAGTTTGATAAAAAGCTTCTTGATCTGATCACTCACTACCTTGCGATGGTCTTTTGAACTTTTGTTATAAAAAAACACTTGTAAATTTACACTCAAATATTGTAGATTAGTGTCTCTACCTGAATCTACTATTTATTCTACAAAAGAATTAAAAATTGCATCAGAAATACATCATCAATTCAAGAAAAATCTTTAAAAATATCAAGGATTTTTTATAGCCTGAGACCAAATCATTCGGTACATTTTTTTTACGTCGCCGATGTTTAAAATTATCGGATATTTTTAAAGAAATTTCGTGAATTGATGGTGTATTTCTGATGGCATTTTTTTTTTAGAATAAATAGTAGATTCCGTTAGAGACACTAATCAACAATATTTGAGTGTATTAGGTTAGGTAGTAACCAGAGTATAGCGAGGTAGGGTAGGCTAAACATGGGTCAGCTGCCCCTCGGGAAAGTTTAGTTGATATTTTTTACCATGACATCACATTCTCAAGAGAAACATTTCCCTAAGCTATCATGCCTCTGCACGCGCTAGGTTTTCAAATAAATAAAAAAATAGAAAAAAATATATCTTCAAAATTTTTTTGGGATCTTTTTTGCAATCTGTTACCGTCGTCGTCGCATACGCTTATTCGTTTTAGGAAAGTTCATAAACACACATTAATAAATCGTCGGCACAAGCGAATGTAGTTCTAAGTTCTAACTGTATGAACGCACTTTTGATTGCAACTGTACAACATATTCCTTTATACTTCATTCCAATCAAAAAAAAGCAAAACGTAAACAAACTTTACTATGGAACTGACACATGTCAATGTCATCTGCATACTTCTTTTTTTTTTGTTTGGTTCTTTCCTCCAGTTTCCTGCTTTTGCAAGGAAAAGGCAAAGGCTTCTCTGGCCATACAGCCTATTCATACGTAGTTTGCTCTTCTCTAAATATTTTTCTATTTCATTTGAGTTCTCATTTATCAATTTCTGTCGTCTTTAACTTTTTCTCTATTCTTCAACAAAATGATAGCACTTTTGATGAAGATTACATGGGACTTCTTGAGAGCACTCGAAACACAGTTGCTACACACTTTTATTTCATTATCCTACATATAAGACACTTAAATGGCACTTTATTGAACAATACACTATCAATATTATGCATTAAAAACCACGATATCTATTTTTTCGGATAATAAAACAAAAATGACTACCTCTTGCCGCGAGTTCCCGCCAAAAAGTCCTCATCTGCATACTATGTTTATTTAACTTTTGCTTTTTTTTGATTGGAATGAACGATAAATCGTCATTTTTTTTCTACCTCCGATAGTACACAGTTCCTACCACTCGCAACTTTTGTACATCTCGCTATAGACTCGAGCTCATACTAAGTCTTTACAAGTACATATTTGGCTCGAGTCAGTCTTTATTTGAGCTCTATTTCAAAACGAAGGTAAGATCTACGTGATACGAGTCAAGCTCCTCTACACGATGGGCCATCATGCATGAGCCAGCAAGAGGGACAGAAATATAGGTTAGATAAGGAAATACTTATACTTCATTCCAATCAAAAAAAAGCAAAACGTAAACAAACTTACTATGGAACTGACACATGTCAATGTCATCTGCATACTATGTTTGTTTACCTTTTGCTTTTTTTGATTGGAATGAACCATACATCTTCACTCTACTTTCATATAGTTTTGTCTCTCTAGATGGCGTATGATGGCCCATCATGTAGAGGAGAATAGACTACTGGCTGTCAGTCACTTTTATGAAAGTCTTCTTCATAATCTGTAATGCTTTGTAACAAAAAATTGTATAAGTAATTTATTTTAACTTTTATTTGAGTTATATGTATCTACAATTAACTTATCCTAACGTTATCATAATTCTATTCACTGCCGCCAGCCCTTTCATTTTGCCCCGCGTGTGGTTCGTGGTAGTTTTCATCCATGCCTCTGTCTCCATAATGTCCGAGCAGCCTCTGTCCAGTGGGGTCGAAGGGAGACGACAAGTGAAGGGTAGCTTTATATTTCTTGCCCATCACTTCGATTTCATAATCACCGCTTTTAAGATAATCTTTAGTAACTACTACGCCTTTGTTGTTCACGTAACCAATTCCTATTGGCTTGTTGAGGTAGTAAGCGTAATCTCCTCTCCTAAGGAAACCTACTATCTCGCCGTTTCTGTATATTGCTTCTTGTCCGAAAAGTGGTACCTGAAAAAGTGGAGATCAAGTTATAACCATGACCAATCTGTATAAAGTACAGCTCTATCTACTTACAATCTTATTGTATCTAGGGGATCTTAATTTGCTGACAAATGTTTTAGTATATGACGACACTCATGAAACTCAACAAATTTTCCCAATGAATCCACAGGATCAGAGCAAAATCATGCTAAAGTTTGCAAATTGATGATCAACAAAGTCTTTTTCCGATTTTATAGTTCCCTTGGGGAAAGTTGTTCATTATCGCACCTTATCGTCCAATGTGAAGTAGGCATATTTCTTTGTGACTCCATTTTTCCTAGCCTTTGTCACGTGCTCGTTGCCGATGTATTCGCCGTCTTTCCGACACGTGAATCCCAAGTTAGCTTCGATTGGGTTGTCGTCTGATCTCAGATCTGCATTCCATAGGTGATACCCTGAAAAACAGTAAAAACTAAGTTGAGCTATTTTGCTGTTAATTATCTCGTATTTCGTTAGTAGGAAAATAGAAAAGTTGTTCTAGCTACTAAGTTTATACTGCCAACAAAAGCTACTTCATCCGTAAAAAGCTCTGTCTCTTTTGCAATTCAGCGTAACTGACTATTTTGTTTGAATACCTATGTTTGGACCTGCCTCTGTCAGGGAACTAATATGAACTGATGATGCTAACTTAGTAGTAAGAACCTAGATACAAATCTGGTGAACATTAAATTGCAAAATAACTACAATAACATCTCGTCAGATCATACTCAAATACAAGTCAAATACCCACCTTTCTCAGCACTTAACGAGGTTAACGCCCTCCAGCCCGCGTTTTTGAGACACTTGTCCTTACTAAGCTCCTTGTATATCTGCACAGCGCTAGCCGAAGGCACGTGCAACTCCCAGCCAAGCTCGCCGCACCAACTTACGCGCAGGGCTCGGCAATAATACTTCTTATTTTCAGAGGAGTACGGTGCTTTTGACAGGTGTATGCTGCGGTGCGAGTTGAGAGGGAATGCGTCATTAGAGAGGCCGGCGTCGGTGTAGCGTTGTAGGATCCTTTGACTGTGAAGAGAAAATATTTCATATATAACTAAGTCACTTTAACATCTCGACTTCTATCTAAAGTACTAATTAACTAACGTTACGATTCACTCAAACCAATTTATAAGAGAATCAATATGTGAAAACACCTCTTTAAAAACCAATTTACATGGCAACAAATTAACACAGAATGTTGCTCTTAAGTATAACAGGTAATTTGTCTTTCTAGACGAAAAAGGTCTCAAAGCGTTCTGTTTTTAAATCATTTCATGCTGCATATGCACATCTGCTTGCAGACATCGATGATATAACGCCTCCGACGTACCCATCAAGTGCCTGAGGCAAACAATTTTATGACAATAGTGTTCTGGCACTGTAACACAAAGTATTGACCTGTCTGGTCCCTGCACGCTGAGGATGCACAGCTGCTTGGAGACATCGGTAATGTTGGCGCGCAGTTTGTGCGTCTGGATGACTCGTCTGAGGTGCGCTAGTGTGTGGTTCGCACTGAATCCGCTCGTCACTATGTAGTAGCCCCGGCCCTGGATAGAACCCAACGATTTGAACAGGAGAACAAGTTACAAATAACATTTTTGAGATAAATAAAATTATACGTAATTTAAAGATCTGCCTGTTTCCAAACCAATATGGGCCCCTAATGAATTTACTAAAAGGATTGTTTAAGCGATGTTTAATTACTATCCATGTAAACTAGCAATGTCGGTTACGCTGATAAAAACTTGTGTTTAAGGTATGTTTTTGCGTTATCAAATCCTTTACCACATGAGCTAGCTACTAGTTCGGCGGATAGAATTTCGTTTACATAAATCAAAAAATAATTAGAAACTGTGATGGTGGCGCTAGAGGACCATCGGCACCTTCTTAACGAAAACTGCATAAGTTATATTATAATGACATACGTATTAGATACGCGGCCTAATTATGTTTCGTGCGAGCGAGCGCAAGATGTATTTTTGATACTTTAAACGAATATCTAACATACAAAACTAAAAGAGAAGATAATGGCTGTTCCCAAGTTTACCTTGAATATAGGCTCATGTAGTGGCCCGCTGCCACCATCCAGAATACTAACTGTAACGTCTGCTTCCACTCCACCCCTTTCGTTTAGGAGCAGTGAGTACACTAGTCTGAAAGTATTTGGATCAAAAAGTAAACTCGTATTCGCATGAAGTAATCTGGATTAGTTAAACGCAGGCTGCAAGTCGATAAAGTTGGATAAGTAGGTACAATCTATAATCTACTTCGTTTTTTCTTACTGGTCTTATTTTTGAAAATATAATAGCGTACCTACTCATAATTACTGATATTTCATAGAGTTGAAAACGCTATTTATTAAGTTTATATAACGAACTTCATAACAAGATTCCCCTACACTATGAAATTTCAATGGTAATGAGCAGGTAAGCTATTATATTTTCAAAAATAAGACAAGTAAGAAAAAATGGAGTATAAGTACAGTCCGTCAAGATTCTTAAAACGTATTTTATTGAAACTACAAATTATTTGCGATAGCAACCCCAGAATTCTAAATCCTCTTTTGTTGAATATCCTCGAATGTTGCCATATTGAAACGAACACCGCCCTCATTTATTTTCAAGACTTTCTCGACACATTTTCAATATCGCTTGAATCCAATAAGCAACAACAAGAGCAACAAATCAATGCAAAATAAAACCGTGTTTGCAACCCCTAAACATACGAAATTGCAGACATCATTAATTGACAATACGATGAAAAAAAATCACTCTACCTGTCGTCTTTCTTGGAGAGGTCAGCAGTGAACGCCAGTTCGGCAGTGCGCTGTGCGTCCGGCCCCGTCAGGTAGAACTTGCCGTAGTAAGACAAGTTGAATAAGGCAGCTGCGTTCCGACAGGTCAGGGCTTCTCGGCCGATCTGTAAGGAAATATTGAAGGTCCTTAAGAAGTTACCTTCCATACAAACGTATAATGCAAATGTCTTGAAAATGAACAACCCGATTCTAATGAAACTTTATACACGTGCAAAACGCTAAATTCTAGTGAGAGTACGATAAACTTTTTAGAAAAAAAATACGTGACTTAGTTATAAATATATCAGCCATCGGTCCAATAATTAAATTAGTTCAATGCCTGTGGACTGCTTTAGTGAAGGCTCCTCGCCAGTCTCGCTTAGTTATAAAGATACCAACCATCAGCTCACATTAGCCCGCTGCTCAGTATAGGCCTCTTCCTGTGCACACCATTACTTCACCATTACATTAGTTCACCCTTCGCCCGGTGGATTAAGAAAGCATTGTAATATAAGCCATGCTTTTACAATACTTACAAGTTCAAAATGTTTTGAGAACCCGAAAGTGTGGTCTCCCTTTAGGATTTCTTCGTAACGTTGATCCAGATTTCTCGGGTAGTCGTGGTGGCCGCCCCAGTCGTATTGTTGTACTCTTATCTAAAAAACGTAAGACTTCTTGTCGAGTTATTTTTTTAAACAAAAATCTCATCATTGCAACTCCGTTTTCTGCAAACAAGCAAATGCCTTATCAACATCATCACATGTTCCGAAAGAAATCCACTGCTGAACATAGGCTTCCCTCATAGACTCACTGAGCTACATATATCCGTCCGCTGTCCTGCAGTCTGATTAGATCGTCATTTCTTCTGGGGTCATCATCTGTGAGGTCGTCCAACACTACGTCTTCCGGCCCACGTTTGTCTTATAGCGAAAAATATATATATTTTGCCCTAAGATTTTAAATCTAGCTCATCATCCAGCAATTCCGAATAAGTATTTGACACATAATTATCATGCTCAGATGCTTTTATTTCCAAGCATCAAACAAATAAACAAAAAAAAACGATCCCGTTTTCACTTGCCTCAATATCCCACCATCTACTTACTTACTTCTAATGTAAAACGTCACGTTTGGCGTCTTTTCCAGCTAATAGTTGATCATTCGGACACACTATCTTATAGTTCCCAAGTTTTAAAAAAATCTGTCTTTCATACAAATATGATACATACCTTTTCACCTTCCACAAAGAAAGCAGGCCTCTCCCATCCCGCTCTCGCTTGCATCACGGCTCCGTCATCCACTAACTCCTGATGCAGGGCGTCATGACTCGCGTCCCTTCCGGCCAATGGTTCGTCATTCGGAAACACGATGTCGTAGTTCCTGGCGTACGCTTCGTGGCTGCTCTCGCGAGTCCAGTGCGGGCGCGCTAACTGGGCCGGCGTGAAGCGGCGAATGTCGAACGTAAACATGTTGTAATGTGGCCTGAAATAATGAATTGCTTTTTAACAAAAAAAATTAATTTGAAAGAAATACTTGGAAATTTTGAGAATCTTTATCTGTTTTGTTACAATGTTAGGAAGAATCATTAAGTGCCTTTATACGCATGTTCTTTATCGCACTCAATCATGGAGGTTTTGGAGAGGAAGACCTCAATTTATTGGTAGTCGAGAACCCCTTTTTAGGGTTCCGTAGCCAAATTGCAAAAAATGGAACCCTTATGGATTCGTCATGTCTGTCTGTCTGTCTGTCTGTCTGTCTGTCCGTATGTCACAGCCACTTTTTTTCCGAAACTATAAGAACTATACTGTTGAAACTTGGTAAGTAGATGTATTTTGTGAACCGCATTAAGATTTTCACACAAAAATAGAAAAACAACAATAAATTTTGGGGGCTCCCCATACTTAGAACTGAAACTCAAAAAATTTTTTTTCATCAAACCCATACGTGTGGATATCATCTATGGATAGGTCTTCAAAAATGATATTGAGGTTTCTAATATCATTTTCTTCTAAACTGAATAGTTTGCGCGAGAGACACTTCCAAAGTTGTAAAATGTGTGTCCCCCCCCCCCCCCGTAACTTCTAAAATAAGAGAATGATAAAATTAAAAAAAATATATGATGTACATTACCATGCAAACTTCCACCGAAAATTGGTTTGAACGATATCTAGTAAGTAGTTTTTTTTTTAATACGTCATAAATCGTAAACCGCAATTTACCTTTCATTCAAGTTACAACGAACTACAAAAACTTTTATATTATGTTACTTGCTGCTACGGAACCCTTCATGAGCGAGTCCGACTCGCACTTGGCCGCTTTTGTTTTCTATGTCGAGAGTGAATTCCTATGTAAGTCTCGGTAACCCTCATATAAAATAGGGTATTTGACAGTATGCAAGGAAGAGAATCGAAGATTGTTTTGACAAATAAATTGATAAACAATTTAAATTAAATTAAATAAATTAATTTAATATTAAAAAATTAATTAAAAAAATAATTAACTATTTATTATTTTATTAATTAAATTAAATTATTTGATAAATCATGTTATCTTTTTTACTTATGAGGCTTTCTCATAATATTGACGCTTATGAATTTAAAAAAAGTAAAGAATACTCAATTACTCATAAAGACGAAATGATAAAACAATTTTGACCGCCTCGTGGTCTTAGTGGCTAGTCCGCTCGCTTCACATCAAAAGGTCGCGGATTCGATTCCCAGCGGATTCCAAGTTTGTAGGAATCTGTTTGGTTGATGGTAGGGCATTTTTTGAGCCCGTCTGGCTAGCTACCACCATCTTATATAAGTCTCGCCGCTAAACATCAATGTTAATAGCATTGTTGTGTTCCAGCATGAAGAAAAGATAGCGATTGTGTTTGGGAATCTTTGTAAGCCCGCTTCCGTCTTTCGGCATCACTTACTATCAGGTGAAAAGATGCCAAGAGCTTACCAATCCGGGAGTTGACTGCATGAAAAATAAATTACGAAATATTACTGACTAAATAGCTCTTTAATTGAAATAGTTGAAAACCTTAATCACTTTAATTTTCATTAAATTTTCAATTTTTAATTTATAAGAATTTCCTAATTAGTATGCAAACTACTACTTTGAACAATGACGTCATCGTACAAAATTTTAAACATTTTTAGAACAAAATGCCGTTTTTAACATTTGATAAAAAGTAACTCAAATGACTAGCAGTCAACTACCGGTCTGAAGATTAAAAGGAACATTTTTATCTACACAAAGCTGAAAAATATAAAACAACTGATAAATGACGCAAAAATCAATACTTTCTCTTCACACTGTAATAAAGAGATGTTTTACCTCAGTAATAATCAACAAAAGTTCAAAAACATAATAGGCGAATAAATTGAGATAACCTCTCATTATCTAAATTATAAAGCATATAGCATAAAGAGCGAAAACACACGTGCACGCCACGACTACCACAATACGTTGTCGTGTCGTGCAAAATTACAATGATGAAAATATCCTCCCTACTTCCACATTCCGTCCTGTTCATTATGAAGTTACGGAATGCGGGCAACGCGTATGAACGACACCAATCATGATGTTATAACAAGACATAACGTTGTTTCGTCTCTCTACAATACTACTATACCTATTATCGTAACACGATGTCGTATCGTGAGATGAATGACATGAAGCCGTCTCATATGTTTTCGCCCTAAGAGTGATACTGACGCAGTGACGTGACGAGTTATTTATTTGGATCACGTAAGGGCAAATCACTGACAATGCAATAAAATTATTTTAAGATTATGGAAACTACATGAAGCGTGATTACTATTTTGTGTTAGTGAGAATGTTATGTTTAATAAGTACATTTATTATGTCCACTGTTTGTTTATCATAGCCGCGAAGTATTTAGATATGTATATTTATATTATGGGACACTGCTGTTAGGTATTATTATGTGTTTAAAAATAACGATATCAAGTCGGCAAGAGAATGCGAAACTAATTTATCTTTCTCAAATGTATTTTTAATTCTAAACTTCAGTCAACTCACCTTCCAGAAATTATCCATTCAGCCATCTGAATTCCACATCCAGCAGAGAACATCATTCCAGCTGAGTTGTAGCCGCAGTTGTGGTACAATCCTGCCAGAAACAAAAAATAAATTAATATATCAAAGTATAATATATGGTTTGATAGTAAACTGATGTCTCAACACGAACTAGTATTTTGGAAAAAAAAAATTACAGGGAACTAGTAAAACGAAAGACTACAATAGTTTTATTTCGTCGCTCTGGGGTACGTCTGAGGACAAAAACTATGTATGGTTGCATAACCGCTTTGCAAAACAGTGAAGCTTCAACTGAAGACAATCCGGTAGTAGTTAGACAAAAAAATTAATTTTGTGTCCAAAAAATCTTGGAAATTGTGAACGATGACGTTTGCATACTAATTACGAACTATTTATAATTTAATTTAATTATTGATGCAGTTAACTCTCGTATTCTATGATTCTACGTCACAAAAATATTTACCAAACACATTAGGGTCTTCACCGAGCAGCGGTTTATGGTCCGGTGTGAAGGATTCTGGGCCGCATACAGTGCTCTTAACTCCGACGTTGGCTAGCTTCGGACACAGCGTGGTAGCACTGTTCATGTGGACTCCAAAAACGTCCCAGTCCAGCTCGTATAGGTGGAATTGCAGATTATCGGGCAGCTAAAATTCGTATCGACATTCAGAAAAGTTCAATATCTTTTGAGCACCTAGCATCTCCAAACAGGAAAAACTTAAATCTCTATCGAAATTGAGTAGTCTGTGTTACATGGTCTCTTTTTTATAAATAGCTCAATGCATCGATCGGTATAAAAAAATATATAAATAGTTAATAGTTTGGTAGCATGGGAAAAACAAAAGACAAGAGTGGTTCCTTTTGGGGAGGTGAAACAGATGAGGAGGGATTGTTGTATTTGTTACTCTTTGTATACCTTTTTGTGACCTTAAGAGGTTTACACGTTATTTCTACCATTATTTCAAAAGAACATGAAGATCAAAATTACTAAATTATTTCATTCTTATTCCGAAATAGTGGACAAATTTACTATAGGCCTTGTCTTACAAAGAAATCCAATCTAATGCTTCTCTCGTAATTGATAAACCAAAACTCTTAAATATAACTGATGTGTGTTGTATTACCTGATCTAACATGTGTGGGTTGCCCTCGTAACCTCCAATGTGACAACTCTCTCCCTGTATCTTGATGTACAGATTAACGTCGTGGTCCCTTAGGTTAGGGCAGTCGCGTACTTCAGGAATGCCGTCGGAGACCACGTAAGCGTGCTTAAATGGCACTAGGGGAAGCGCGGGAACACCTGCAAAGCGGGCCACCTTCGGACCCCAGGCTCCTATTGCGAGTATATAAAATAAGAAAAGATGAGAATTAATAAATAAAAATCGCAACAAACTATAAATAGCTATGAAATATATAGTTACAGTGCGACATAAAAGAGAAGAAAATAAATTAGGGCGCCACCGTCGTTCACACAGCAACACTGCTATAGACAAATTGATCTTGATACTTCAAAATTACTGTCAGTAATAAACATTGTAATGATTATTATAAAAATAATAAAAAAAACAGTCAAATAACAATCAAAAACTTATTATAGATAAAAATAATGGTAAAATAGTCTTTGTGGAAGTGGAAGTTAAAGTTACCATATTTTCATGTATGTATTTTAGAAGGATACTAATAAATAAGATCAAGTAATTTCATTCACAGTTCTGGCCTAGATTTTATGAAAGTGAAAGTGCCTTACCTCCGCAATTGACGACACACTTGGTCTTTATGAATCCCTTGTCAGTGTGAACTCCAGTAACTTCCTTGCTACCCAACAAGTTGTGTGCGTAATGAATGTCTAACACTGGACACTCTTCGTATACCTGCGGGTAAACAAACGTTATGATTACAAGTGATAAAACAAAGTTATGTGATAAACTATTTATTAAGGAGGAGCGTCTTTCACGTTGGCTTTTCGTTATGTGTGTAATTATCGATTTGTATTTTTTTTAGATGCGTATCTAAAAAAGAATTCGTATTCATAAAATTCGTAAAAACTACAGCGAGTAAATAAATAACTTAGCACCATATTAACGTCAATTCGTCCACTACTAGACCTTCCGGACCGTGCGTGGTCGCTACCCGAAGATGTTTCTTGTCCATCGATCCTGCGAGGTACATCGACTTACAGGTACATTTTCACTTCAAAGTGCTTTTTAATCAGCTATGTCGATGTATTTTATTTTTTCGTATTATAATTAATTTAATTTGCAATTTCTTCGTTTTGAATCCGAAAATACTTTTTCACTTTTATAAAGGACGGACAAAGAAACTAAAACTTCAACTTAGCCTTAAATTAAAGAAAGAAAATGCTAACTTTCCTCATTTATTTGTATGAAACGTACATATTGAGACCCGTGCGGTCTCGGAAAAAATATTGCATTAAAATTCAGTTAACTCACAGGTCTTTGCCTAGTTAACAGAGATTCTTTAGCAAAGGTTCTTGAGAGAGAGGGCGTACATTTTGGTGGCGCATCTTTTTGTTAGGCCATGATGGTTATTAAGGTTTTCTCTCAATATGTACATTTTATACAAATAAATAAAGAAAGATAGCCAATTTTTCTGCCCTGCAGTGGGGACGATATGGGTTGTTAACGAATATATATTTTTTATGTTGGTCACCTAATGTTACCTGTGTCCTGTTGGAAACTAAAAACTACTACTAAACTGAAGAGTCCCTGCTAACTTGTTATAGTCTTGCCTTGTCATTTCCCTCTTTTCTCAGTGTGGTCCTAAAACATGGAAAGAGTCTCGTGCATCAACAGTGGAAAAGCTAGGGCACGAACAAATACTTTGACTAACCTTTCCGCCATTCTTAGTAGCCATTTTCAGCAGCGCATTGCAAGCCATACTAGGATCGATGGTGCCGTCTTGTGGCGAGTATAGAGCCATCTTGAACACCGACGGGTCCAATATCGGGAACAGCTTCTGAGCTCCTTCAGGATCCAATATTTCGCTGGGGATTCCCATTGCCTTTCCGAGTGTGTGAAGTCGCATATATTCTTGTGTTCGAACCTAGGAAAACAGACATATTTTAATTTTTTTACAGGAAACAAAGATTTGTATGTTTTAAAATGCCTGTTCCGGAAAAACGAATGACACTATGTGTGTACCTGCTGGTAACCGCCAGAAAGAACGGCTAACTCCAAACTATACCTAATCTAAGATGAATAGAAAATGAAGATTACTTACATCATTACGGGATATGAAAAGACCGCCATTGTTGATCCAACCTGCATAATCGCCAGTTTCCTTTTCTAATTCACTGTATACCTTCCTTGAGTCTCGCAGAAGTCTTACTTCCAAATCACATGGCCGAAGGGACCACACCAACCCTAGAGAAAATTATAAAATATAACATAATCACAAATATGAGACATTCACACGGATCCGTGATTCACTGGTGATCAGTGAATCCGTTTTACTGTGCCGGTCCTTAGCGCCATCTGACAACTCAAAGTTATCACGACTTCCTGTAAGTTTCATGTGTGTACAAGCGCATCTGGAGGGAGGGACTAGTTTGTACGTACTGGTTCACTGTGCCGGTCCTTAGCGCCATCTGACAACTCAAGGTTATCACGACTTCCTGTAAGCGACAAACACGACAAGCGCATCTGGAGGGAGGGACTAGTTTGTACGTACTGGTTTTGCCTCAACTAAGTTAAAAAAAAGAGCTCCACACACGCATAAACGCATAGCTTTCACATCCTCTCGAGGCTTAAAAAATCAATACATGACATAGTACACGTAATCAACCTAATCTGCAAAGTTTATTAGGTCTGTGTATTTAAGTTGAGAATTATGAAAACGAATTGGTCATAAATTTGACGATAGAGATCAAGAATAGTCATTTCCATACGACCACTTAAAGGGAACTTACATTTAAAACTGAACCTTATCTACATAAGATTAAATGTACAAATGTATTGTAGATTGTTAAACTAGTAAACTTTGGCAATTGATCTTAATGGGACCTAACTCGGCCTATTTATTGAGTCGCGATAGCGAGTGCCACTCAGTAGTACTAGTTAGGTACCTAGGATTGAACAACATAGCGTGATCTCTAACATTACAAACATATAAACAAGAACTTATCAATTTTCAAATGTTAATTAAACAAAATCTATTCTTAATAACAAATATTATTAAACACTTTTATCTCATCAAATGACAGCAAGAGATGCAAATGATGATCATTACTTCATCGTGTATTTTATTATATTTTTTATTATTGAAATTGTGTGTAGTAGGTATGTACATACCAGCAGTGTGCCATGTAGTCCCACTAGTGATTTTCGCTCTCTCCAAGAGGACCGCGTTCACTCCTCGTTTTGTCAACTGGTAAAGTGTATTGCATCCAGCTATTCCACCCCCTTAAATAAATAAATATATATACATTATTGCTGTTGTTTGTTTTAACGACAGACATTAAATATACACAATTTATTTATTATCATATAGGCTTTCAGTTGCTTACCTACAACAACGACGTCAGCTGAAGCAACCACCTCGGAATTAGTTGCATACGTTCTTTTAACATGTGTATTTTGTTGTAAATATTGTATTGTTTTAAACCTAAAATTTCTATCTCTAAGGACTTTATACATTTTATTTGAAAATCTATTAAATACTAAAGTAATAATACGATCGAGTGACTCCCTCTAAAGACGAGAAGTGAATGATAAAACTTAATGACGCTTCACCGTATGGAGAGCGATTGAAGTAAACACATTGTTGATAACTGCAGAATAGTTTTGTGTTCATTTATCTTTTCAACTTATTATCAGTCAAAGTTCAGATATGATTTACGTAAGGGAAGTTTATTGTGGTGTATATGGCTTGATCTTTAGGTGTATACAGGTTGTTAAAAAAGTGCGTTTGAGATTTTAAGTGGTTACTCAGACTTAAATATACAATACAGGAAAAATATTAAAAAAAAACGATTTACAACTTTTTTCAGTTTCCCATACAAATTCTTGATTCACTAGTATGGGAAACTGAAAAAAAAGTCGTCGATCGGATTCTTTTTATATTTTTCTTGTATTCTGTACTTGATTCCCTTTCAATCTCAAACGCACTTTTTTAACACCTGTATTAAGCGAATTAAATAAATTATACATTTCGGAACTGTTTAATGAAAAATAAACAATATATTTAACACAGTCATAAAATAGTTTGATTAACGCAGGTAAAATAATGATAATCTCAAATATGTGTAGGAATATGGTAAATTATTTACAATAACATTTAAATTAACACTAATTATATTCTAAGGCTATATCAATAATTCTATACCTTAACATTTAAGGGCAATACTCAGGTATCCGTAAGTGGAATCGTCATATTATAAGAAAGGAAAAAATATGAATTATACCTATAATAATATACCTATAATTTGGACATAAACTAAGATTTAACATAATGACTCAGAGGTCGTTTGTTACAAACATAAACGTCGAAAATCCTTACATGCTCAATACCGAATAGGAGTTTAAAAAATATAGTATATTTTAATTAAATATATAGATTTTGATAAATGCTATACGGGTTGGTCGGTTATATGCTAGTTTTTTAGCCAGTTGTTAAAAAAGCAAATAACGTGGAGTTTCCTATGTTGCTACCGACGAAGCCACAGCAGCTATTTATATATAATTACTTCACAGGAATGACTTGAAGAGAAGGTGTGCAATTTTTATTCTAAGATTTGGCAAAAAAGTTCTGCTCACCTGTAGAGAGTAATGACCCGGCTTATACGACGTATAAAACAATTTTAGGATCCATCGATTTTTTAAATCCACAATCGGTAAGCCCTTAGCATTTACCTGGTGGTAAGTAACGATGATGCCAAAGATGGTAGCGGGCTTACCAAGATTCCTTAACGCAAGGAGGAACTGGTTGCCTTATCTAATTAATAGTACATTGTTCATCAAGGCGAGAAAGTGACCGATTACAAACGAGAGATGTCAGCCGAGGGCCTTAATACACTCGAGTTCGGAATCGCACTTTCTTCCGAGTGATACATAGTGCTTTATACTACACCTACATGTTCTTTTTACAAAATAATGTTTGGAAAAAGCTAGTGGCCAGTATCATTTTGCGAACTTGGAGATAAAAACTTTTTGGCATTTTACATTTAGTTTACCGACATAGTCTTACCCAAAATTTAAAAATAAACACGTTATTAATGGATTTTCATACACTTTTCCCTCCCACTCAGCGCGTTTTCTTCCCGCACATTTGTACAATAGTAATGACGTACATTCTGTCTCAAATTCGATAAAGTATTAGAGTACTTTCTAAGTAGGTGTAGTATAAAACATATTTGTTAAACTCTTCATTCAAATTGATTCAGCTGTGTGGCTAATTTTGAATGGAGAGTCCAAAATTATTTTTGCGAGTTAAGTGTAGCACAAAGTTATCATCACTAGAGACTGGTATTGATGTTGATATATTTACAAGCGATGCCGACAAAGAGAGGGCTTTCTTTTGCACTAGATTACTCTTGACTCACATCACAGATTCATTGTTACTCTTCTAATATACCGGAGTTTCTAATACACTGGTTTTTAGTGTTAGTAAATAATATGTTACAGCTTTTTAGCAGTACACAAATTAGTACAGTAGTACACAAAAAATAAGGCGCGTCGGTAATCTTCGTTCGCGCAGACAAGAACAAACTATCGACGGAAACACCCGAAACAATCAATGCACGGTGACAGCCTTCAATCAGGCGCGATATCAATGAACCAATAGCGGCAGAGATTTTATGAACATGTAATGGTGGAAGCTATTTGATTAGTCCATCAGTTTCCCGCGTAATTAAAATGTGTCTACTGCGCAGGTACATCCGTAAGCCTTATTAAATGTGTATTACTGTATGTAGATATGCAGAGTGTAACAAAATAGGTGTATGACTCATAATACTGAACAACTATTGTTAAAAAAAAAATCTGAAACTGCAAAAATAAATTGGAGTTCTCGTACAAAGTTGGCATATTAGCTGATCTATTATATTTGAATGATAAATCTTTTTTTTTTTTGGGATTTTGACAAAGCCTTACAACAAAAGTTTTTCAGTATTGTACAAGTCCATTAAGGTAGCACACATTTTTGTTCTGCCTCTATAGACACGTGCTGCGGGGAGCCAACGCTCGAAGGGAGACGATACTGCATCTACACTGGTGGACTAAAAAATCGACTCAAGATTTGTTGCTCGACTTTTGAAAAATAACTACAAAACTGCTAAACACTAAAAGGAAAAAACTAGAAAACCATCAAACTAAAATCATAAACAGTAAACACACAGTTTTTGAACTTTTGGTTTAGTTTTATTTTGCTAGATTGAGTTAATTTTCCAAAAGTCTTGCATGAAACTTTGAGTCGATTTTTCGTCCATGAGTATACAATACTTTACTGTTACACCGAGTCCCGACGCTATCGCACGCATGACGCTGTAGCAGTGTTACTAACTCAAGGGTACATTTTCACACTGGATCTGCACTATGTATTGTATTATATTATGAGTCTGCACTATGTGGGTAATGCAGTCAAGTCGCAACATTAGCAGTACATGCTGCGAAGAGGCATCGCTCGAAGAGAGACGATACTGAATCTATAATAACTGACGCGTACATTTTTCCACTAGATCCACACTGTGTAGGTAAAGGAGACGATACTGCACTGCATTTTTTTGCACTGAGACCCGACCCTATCGCACGAATGTCGCTACTAACTCACGAGTAAATTTCGGATTGAAATAGTAAAGTCGCAACTTTAGCAGTAGGCACTGCTGTATACATGCTGCGTGGAGACAACGCTCGAAGGGAGACGATAATGCATCTACAATAGTTTACTGTTACCTAAACCCCGAAGCTATCGCACGAGAGTCGCTACTAACTCACGAGTACAACGAACTGGGTCTACGTGTAGATAAGTCAAATTGCAGCAGCAGTTTAGCAGCAGGTATTTATGTAAAGTGAGGTCAATTTCGCACGAATGCCACTGTATTTAGCTTACTAACTCACGAGTACATCTTCGCACTGAACCTACACTGTGTAGGTATTGCAGTCAAGTAGTATATTGCATCAGTAGTTTAGCAGCAGTCACTGGCAGATGTAAGGTATATTTAGGTATATTTATATATTCTGAAATTTATACCGAAATTGTGCATGTAAACAGATAAATAAATGTCTTTTATTATTATTATTATTATTTACACTACAGTAAAGTATAGTAATGTCACGTCCAATCGGCGGCGGCGCACTGAGGGCTCTCAGCTCTCGGGTGCGCTGGTATATCGGGTCCTATGGTCTAATAAATAGTATATTATAGTCCGTACTATATCCACCGCTAAGCTGAGTCCCGACGCTATCGCACGAGACTCGCTACTATCTCACGAGTACATCGCAATCTACACTGTTTAGGAAATGAGCTAATTCAGTCAAGTCGCAGCAGTAGTTTAGCAGCAGGCACTATCAGATGTAAGGTACAGTCACGTTCACACGTGGTGCGGCGAGGCGACCCTGGGCGGCGCGCGCATCTGCCGCGCCAGGTGCTCGCCGCCCGCCTGCGCCGCCGCCGCCTCCAGTTGCGCGCGCAGCGCTACCAGCTCGCGGGTGCGCTGGTATATCGGGTCCTGTGGTTTAACAATTATTTTAGTTCACGACAATCCGTGCTGCGTTCAACGCTAAGTTAAGATATGGGTAGTTTTCCACATATGAAAGCTGATTTTAAAATGGAAATCAATGTAAAAATTTAAAGCATTATATTCTTCTTCTTCTGCTACTACTTAGCGTTATCCTAATCTTAAAACACTGTATTGCCTGCAAAAAATCATTGGTAAAAAATGTATATCATTTTTTACATCTCATCTATAATGTTAGGTATCAAGGATATTGAACAAGTGGAATACCACCCTAAAGTTGACACAGGATGCAATGAGTATGATAGATGTCGAAGAGTACTATAAACAACCATCCTTCTTTACAAAATAACTCCATACATATCTTACTCAGATAAAGTCTGTAGCACGATATACTAACTTTAGGTAAAAAAAATGAGCGTCTTATATTTCTGCTAATAAATCAAATAACACTGAATCATCTGTCACTTTTAATAATTTCAAAGTTTACTGACCTGTTGCCTCATAGTCGGGTTCCACCTACAATACAACGCCTTCCACAGCTTGATAACTCGTAGGGAAGCGACCGGCACCAACACAAACTGCGGGCGCGGTTGCTGCGGCGGGGAGTTGGCGGGGAACGACGCCGGGCCCCAGTACAGGGGGTTTAGGTAAAGGTCTTGTCTACTGTTGATGTACGACCAGAGGGACACCGTTTTCAGTTTCAGTTCTGTAAGAAAAATAATTTTAAATTACTTATTTAAAGTTCAAAAGTGGAGGTTAATGCCTATGTATAAAGCGAAGCAGATTCTAATTTATCTTCTCTCGGTCTACAGCAAAGATTATTCGGAGTAGTAAATAAGTTAATATCTGTCCATATTCAGTTCGCAAATATTTGCTTGAGTCAGGAACGTCCGAAACTCAATAGGATAATGTCCTACGAGATATACCTGCATGTCGTCCAAAGGTTAATAAAACGATAAAACTGAATGTGTCAGGATGTCTATACTTTGAAGCTCTTGGATAATATTGCATAACCAAAAGCAAATTTTAGTTCCACAACATTAGTCCAAAATGCAGTATTGATGAATAATTAAATCTTTTCCTCAAATAGCAGAGCCAAATTTCCTAAAAATCTACATCATTTTCACTCACCTTCCTTCACCCTTTCCCGCTCTGTGTTGAAAAGGAACGTTCCAAAGCGACAGGAATAGAGGTGATCCACAATAGTGATGAGTAGTCGCTCGGTGAACTCAAATGCCGTTGGAAACTGTTGCATCAACTGCCATACGCAGTCCACCCATTGGACGAAGACAGGCGACCGGTCCGCGTCAGAATGGCGTTCGTCGCCGTGACCTATACGCTGTGAGAAAAGAGAACTATAGTAACATTTATTAAATAATTTACTAAGACGGTCTGTATCTCAGTCAATCATTACGAAACTGCAGTAGCAGAGCAACTGTTTAAAAATAAAATTATATTGTTTCATGTTGTACTAAATTAGTTTGTCTTGAGTTTCTTTGAAACCATTGAAGAAAAACGCACTTCGTCAACAAAGCAATTAGCTGATTGGTCAACTTTGAGTATGGTAAGTCCAATTTTTTGGGTAATTCGCAAAAGTCAGTTCAGTTTTACTAGTAGCACCCCATCTTAAAGTATTACTACACTTATTTGTTGCACACAGTATTCATATACATCTACTATATCCGTTCAATCGAGGTCTTCCCTACTTCACACACGTATTATTTTAATATGCCTTCACTCTGAAAGCAAATGAACATTCTGATTTCTAAAAGTAATCAAACTTACCAACTGGAATTTGTGTCCAAATGACAGCCACTCCTTCTCGATGAGTACTTCGAAGCCCCTCAAGGTTCTGTAGTAGGGGTCCAGCATTAACATAGCCAGCGCAGTCAGCTGAGCGGTGCGGTCCCAGCCGTCGGAGCAATGCACCAATACTGAAGTCTTATGGTTCTCCACCTGAATCAAGGTTAGTTTAATTTAAAATAACTTGTAATAGAAAAAGTTCAAGGCACCCTTTTTTATAATTATTTATTAGTATAGTGACATTGACCCATTGCAAACAAAATTTAATAAGATATCCTTTGCCAATAAGATTTTTTGCCTGTCTCATCACCATTACTTAATTTATTTTAAAATTCATAGCCCTGAATGGTAGCTGATCATTTGATAGTGTAGTTCAGTACTATTCAAGGCGAGATTTAGTTTTTTTACCTTATCCACTATGCGCACTGCACCAGCCAGTATGCATTTTATATGTTTCAGCCAGCAGCTAGCCTCTATACCACTGAACCACCTGCAAACAATAAAAATATTACATATTTATGTAATTTTTGCCATCTGTGGTAAATAAAAATCATAATACTCAGATTTACTCAGATTATCGACGACGCCTACCATAATCACAATCTGAGTACTTAAAACATTAACATTTTTAGGGTTCCGTAGGCAAATGGCAAAAAACGAAACCCTTATGGATTCGTCATGTCTGTCTGTCTGTCTGTCCGTCCGTATGTCACAGCCACTTTTTTCCGAAATTATAAGAACTATACTGTTGAAACTTGGTAAGTATTCTGTGAACCGCATTAAGATTTTCACACCAAAATATAATAGAAAAAAAAACAATGAATTTTGGGGGTTCCCTATACTTAGAACTGAACTTCCCGAAACGGTGGGTATACGAGTTTCCGAGTGATTGGAACCTCGTATTAGGTAGATAAAAGAATGACGTTCGAAAAGTGTACACTGCTACCTACTTCGAATAAAATATTTTCATTTTCATTTTCATTTGAAACTCAAAAAAATTTTTTTTCATCAAACCTATACGTGTATCTATGGATAGGTCTTCAAAAATGATAGTGAGGTTTCTAATATAATTTTTTTCTAAACCGAATAGTTTGCGCGAGAGACACTTCCAAAGTGGTAAAATGTGTGCCCCCCCCCCCCTGTAACTTCTAAAATAAGAGAATGATAAAACTAGAAAAAATATATGATGTACATTACCATGCAAACTTCCACCGAAAATTGGTTTGAACGAGATCTAGTAAGTCGTTTTTTTTTAATACGTCATAAATCGTAAACCGCAAATTACCTTTCATTCAATCAACTCAAATATAAAAATATAGAGTTCAAGAATTTATACGGAACCCTCGGTGCGCGAGTCCGACTCGCACTTAGCCGGTTTTTATTTACCACTGGTGACCCTCCATATGAAAAGTGATAATCGTCGTCTAAAGGCATTTATATCACCAGAGGTGTTATCAATGCTTTGCTGATCCTTCTAAAAATTTATCCATGTCTTGAAGAGCCCCATTGTAAAAACTTTGGAGCATGCACATTTCTGATCGCGCGTCGCTAAGTGGAATCTAAGGGATACAGGTGCCACTTGGGTAGCCCAGAGATACGAACAGTTTACTGCCTCACTTTTAAGCCTCACTTGTTCTATAAACAGCTGCAAGCGGTCTCTGGGTGTGTAGTACCGCTTCGTTCTATACACTCCTAGCAATAAGGTAACAAAATAATCCTACTTCAAAAGAAAACATATTAAAAAGTTCGGATTCTTATCTTACCTAGTTTGGTCAATTTGTGGGAAGCAAAGTTCTTTTAACTTCCGTAAGCTCTCCCTCATCACATGAATGTTGTGAATGTCCAAGAAGACCAATTCAGCATTTTGGTATGCATCTTCTGATTCATAGCTACAAAGAAACACTCCTGTATTATTATACGTATCTTATATTTAAACAAATGTATAGTAAAAAAAAATATAAAGGCAAAGCTCTAAGGGTGTCTTTCTACATATGAAAGCATATTATAATAACTATCCTAAATCCGGTAGTTGACTGCTAGTCATTTGAGTTACTTTTTATCAAATGTCAAAAACGGCATTTTGTTCCAAAAATGTTTAAAATTTTGTACAATGGCGTCATTGTTCAATATAGTAGTTTGCATACTAATTAGGAAATTCTTATAAATTAAAAATGCGATGAAAATTAAAGTGATTAAGTTTTTCAAAAATTTCAATTAAAGAGCTATTTAGTCAATAATATTTAGTAATTTATTTTTCATGCAGTCAACTCCCGGATTATAAATAATTAAGTAAGCTACGAAAAAACACACTTCTTTCATACTGGGACAAAATTTTATTATCAAGAAACTAAACTAATGAGGTTTTCCTTTTTATTAGTTCCCTAATGCTTACCCTCCGCCTTTGGCCATGTTAGCTATAGCGTTGGCGCTGGGCCTCGCATCCATTATGAACAACTTATGCGCTTGCGCATTGGCGTCCATTATCAGCTGGATGTAACGCTCATCTTGTCGACTGCGTTTATTACTCACCTGTAATAAATAACATAACAATTAGACGTAACTCTTCCGCAGTGCCTAATATAATGTTATGAATGAAGTTTATACAGAGTGCAGAACTAATAACTGATTGATAACTGCTAGGGAAAATTGGCCCTCGAGTGGCAACCGCGCTAGGTGGCAAAAACATGAGCAAGCTGTCCAATGTCCAAAGGTAATGTAACTGTTGGAATTCTATTAAAACAATCACGAGAGACTCAAGCATCTCACAGACAGTTTCACCCCATCACAGACCGTCGTCGTCGATGAACATCAGAAACACCAAAATAGAAACTGCACGCGGGTGACATTTTGAGAAAGAGACGTATTGCGAAAGGAGACCTCGAAGAAGCATTCTTTATCATAAAGATAGTAGGTCTGGTGATAAAATTTGGATGTAACTTGAGTTCTTGGCGACTCTATACCCGTCGCTCTGGTTCTAATGTAAACTCTTCATAGCATTGCTACCTAATACAGTAGATATATATAGCTACTATGTGATGACTATCTGTTCAGCAAACTTACCCCCACAAGAGGCTGACTGCATCTTGTTATAGTGGCCTGTGAACTGGGGTGTATCCATGCCAGCACCGGTATTCTCCCACGGGATCTGAAGGTGGCTACAGATCTCAACAGATCATCATTAGCTGCAACAGGTACTGCCCATACTGCTGGATAGCTGTCGCAGACCTCGTATTTGTCGTTGATGCGAGTTATACGCCACATGTCGTTGTTAACGCCCTGTAAAATATATTGTCTACTCATACAGGAAATAATATATTATGTACCACTCCACACCATATCTTTTCATAAATTTTTATTTTTATTCATAATGTTAGGTGGCAAAAGTCTGCAACGGCCCACCACATGGAAAGTGACTACCGCCGCCTATGAGCAAAAAAAATAATATTCAATGAAATCATTATTTATATACTAAAAGTATATGGCCCCTTAAGGCTTCGCCACACCAAAAGCAGGTCAGACGCGGAGCAGGTCAGTAGCAGCGCAGGAGACGGCACACTGAATGCAGACGGCAGTTCCAACGCGGTTTTAACGCGGGCCCGCGTTAAAACCGCGTTCAGTGTGACGTTGACGGGTGGAGGTTAGTTGGCTGCAAGATGTCAAACGGATTCTTGCTGCTTTTGACTCTAGGTCGAAAAAGAAAATGTTACTTGAATATTATATTTCTGTAATATTTGTCTCGAAAATCGTATATATTTATGTTCCCACGCATTAATTCGATATTTTTTTCGTTTAAATCCATCAAGCGGTTGTAAAAAAATACAACTGTTGTGTAACCGCGTCGCCGCGCTGCGCTGCACTGCGACCGCCCCGCCCCCGGTGTGGCATGCTAACATGGTTGCCATAGTTATACAGCAGCGCGGGCCCGCGTTCAAACTGCGCCGCGCCGCGCCTGCACTGCTTCTGCCCCGCGCTCGCGCTGCCCGGTTTGTCGTCCGGCAGTTGCAGAGCGGCGCGGCGCAGCGCAGTTTGAGCGCGGGCCCGCGTTCAAATTGGGTGTGACGTACTTCATGTAATTTCTTGTATTACAATATGCGCGGGCCCGCATTTAAACCGCGCTGCTACTGACCTGCTTTTGGTGTGGCAAAGCCTTTAACCCCTTGGTGATAGAAAGTATCATTTTTCTAAGCTATAAGATTTAGAGAAAAGAGAAGTGTATATTATATCAAAAAACGAATTAAGAAATAAAGTCAAAAGAGAAAGACAAATTTTACATAAGAGATAATAAATCTTTAATTGCAGGCAAGTTACAATATTTGGACTGTGCCTTATATTATTGTCTATTTCTACTGATACCGAAGGTAAATCTTAAGAAGTTTTTTAATGTCAAGATAGTTCAGCTGGCCTTGTGAAATAACAAAAACAAGTTTAGTCTCCTTGACTTAAATTTGGTTTTGCGGTACTTTGGCATTTTACAAACTGCGACCAATTACTGTAAACCAGTGTTTTTCAACCTGGGGTCGCGACCCACAGGTTGAAAATCACTGCTGTAAACAGATGAGGCAATCAGTGAATGAAGACTGCAATTTATTGGAGGCATTTTGTAATCCTGTTTGTATTCAGGCAATTTGAAAGCAATAATCGTAAAAAAAAATCCACATGTTAGTATAAAATCACACAGCTTCCCTGAACTTCGCTTCACTTTACATTTTATTATACTTTCTCTCTCTCTTATTGTGTGAGTTCCAATATTGCACAATCAGACAGGCCAAAATGCTGGCAAGAGATAGACAACAATGAAAGCAAAAATTATAGCATAAAATGATTACCATCCTCTTCAGCTCTGCAACAGGCTCATAGACATGCCAGCCATCTTCAGGAAAGCTCTCAGAGTAGCTGAATGCGAACAGAGGTTGTCTATGAGACAGTGGAAATGCTAGCTGCTGTAGCTTCTCAAATATTCCGCGCCTTGAATGGTTCTCTTGCTTATGGGCAAATCTCAGGTTTCTCATATCCTATAATAAAATTAAATGAAAATATTTTATTAGTAGAAGTATACACAAAGTAGGTAGTAATGTACACTTTTCAAAGGTCATTATTTAGTCTACCTATAATATGAGGTTCCTACCCCCCAGAACTTGTATACCGGCTGTTTCGGGAAGTGTGTATCTGAGTGTAGTCCGTGGGAGAGCCATGCTTCGGCACGAATGGGCCGGCTCGACCGGAGTGATACCACGGCCTCACAGAAAACTGGCGTGAAGCAACGCTTGCGTTGTGTTTCGCCGAGTGAGTGAGGGCACCGGAGGCCCAAAGTCCCCCCTTCCCAATTTTCCCCATCTCCCATCCCATTTCAAAGGTCGGCAACGCACTTGTGACTCCTCTGGTGTTACGGGTGTCTATGGGCGGCGGTAATCGCTTACCATCAGGTGATCCATCTGCTCGTTTGCCACCTTTGACATAAAAAAAAAAGTATTTACAGAGTGAGAAGAAAAATGGCTCCAAAGAAACTCCCTCCAACACATTTTTTAAAGAGTTCTTATATTCTATTACATCTTAATGCTAGATCAAGAGTTGATTTATAGAATGTCATATTGTTACTTGCACAACTAACTTTCCTTTCTCATAACCTTGATTTTTTGAGTTTGGACTTTATCTAATTGAAATAGAGTTGTTTTTAAAAACTTACGAAAAATTAGATAGGAGAGTTAGTCATGCGAGGGGCGATATATGTAAAAAAAGATTCAAAAGATATAAAACAAGAAAATTACCTATTAAATTTGGTTCATTAGCAGTAAAAATACTACTTGAAAGTTTATGTATTAGTTACCTTACAAAATACTTCAATTCCATAAGAATTTTCTCCTTTAGAAGAAGCACCACCCACTTTTTCAATTCTTGATACCTGTGAAAATAAATAATTAAAATATGTTGATAAAGTTTTACTTTTGACATATTGAATAAATAAATGTTCACAGTTTCATAATTCAATAAACATTTAACACATTTTACCAAAACCATATATGAAAAGAATTAAAAAAAATACATAATAGTGTAACCCTTTCCCATGGTCAAATGCATTAACATATTGCATTATATATACATATATACTGTTAGTGATAAGTACTCAATTTTGAGCTATCTAAAATATAGTAAATAGGTAGGTAAATATAACTCACTTTATATAACAAAATAATTATGTAGATAATTTCCTTTTTTTTTACTTGCTAACAATTTCCCTAAAGACGCTTTAGTTTACAGCACTCTCTATTATCATGAGACAGATTTTTTATGCCTTAGGGAAATAAAAGCACAATACTAACCAATGTTCCCCAAACCCACAAATTATATGGAGAATCTAAATGAAACTTCTACTCTATTCAGAACAAAATACTTACAACTCCAAGAGGCACACTCAGTATTCCCTGTAATGCAGCAGCATCGGTTGGCCGGAAGTGCAACTGGTAGTTGGTCACCTTCAAAACCCCACGTGATGGTCCACTGTATGGGCAAAGGTATGTGACGTCTCGTGCCACACCCATCACCTTCTCACCGTCCAGCAATTGGATATCACCCAACACATGAGGCTGCAATAATTTTACATGTTTTTAAATGTGTAAAATGCTTATGCTGATAGCCTTTACGGTATTAATTAACTAATGAAAGAATGATACGAGCCTTCAATAGGGACTCATGATGCCTATAACAGTGAATTTGGTTGACAAAAACACAAACATGAATGGTTCTACTTTTATTCATTTTAGCGAATTAGTTTATTAGCACGTTGATGCTGTCGAGTGACTACTAACTGATCCAGAGCTGTGACTAATCAGGTGCTAAGCCTACAGGAAATCAATAGGAATATATTAAAACCATTTAGGAAACTTACGGAATCCTGACCGTGTTTAGAATTCAATGAACTTGATTTGGAGTCTGAATCCAGTGAGTCGGAACTGGCGTTTTTAGACAGTGAAAAATCAGAGTTCAGCAGTTCTGAACTGCTGTGTTTATCCATGGCTGTTAATTATGTCGAATTTGTAGTTATTTTTTAACTAATTAACTGTATGTATTCTGAGAGAAATTATCAAAATAAAAATGTGTAAATACACTGATGACAGCAATCAGCAATATTTCAAGAACACGTTCAAAAAGTTATAAAAATAACATTGATTTTCAAATTAAAAATTGATCAAAACTATGGTTACATTTAGATATGTACTTGAGTAAATCTAAGGTAAACCTACATAATTTTTCGTATTCATAAGTATATTAAATTATATCTATAATTTTAGTGCGCCGACTACTTATACATTTATGTATATTTTAAATACGTAAGTTTTTGAACGCAACACCATTTTGAAACTCAAAAAATCAAATCTATTAGTATTGCCATTATAGGGATACATTTTTAGTTTAGTAGAAAATGCTGAGGAAATGAAACAATCCAACAAGCTTTTTTGTCATGTATTTGTAGGTTCTGCTAAATTAGCGAGCTAGCATAAGCGAGCGCAATGAAATGTTGTCTAATGATATATCATGGACCTGTGCAAAATATTGAATGAAACAGCGAAGTGTAATATGCAGAATGAAACAAACAGGTGTATCAATTTTTTGAGATAGGTTCGCTCATTAAAATGAACAACTTATTATAACGAATTTTTGAATTAACAAAAAATATTTAACCAATCATGAAGCCCTACTGAAATGAAATAAAGTTTTGAAAATGAGTTCATTTATACTACAAAATAAGAGGCAAGTATTTCGTTTTATTGTAAAATAGAAGCCCACTTTAAAGTGTTTTTTGTTACATTCTATTTAAAGGTCATACATAAATATTACACGTATTTATCTTCTACAAAATGTAACCTTGCTTCTACCTACCTATAGGTATTCTATACTTCTACTGAGACTCGTATGAGTATATGACGTATATTATATTGATTTAATAATGTAGGTAACGATTCGTTGCGTAGAAAATATTAAATCGTTAACCATTAGATTGCATTGAAACTGAAATACCTAATATTAAAAAAGCAAAATGAAGTTACCAGACAATATAAGCTTAAATACGATTTTGGCTTATAAACAGCGAAATAATTTAGAACCGGAAAGAAAAATTAAGCCCGAAAACTTTGAATGGGATTTGTATCATCCCAAGTCATTAGTAACTTTATGTATTGAGAAACTGGGTGATAACTGGAAGGGTAAGAATGAATTATTTTAAATTACCAAATTATTAATTTTATTTTCATCAGAAGAAATAAATATAGGTAGGTACTTATTTTGACTTGGTTTCGTTATAAACTTATAACTTATTAATTATAAATGTCCCTATACAGGTATACCAAAACTTGAAGATTTAGTAGCTAAGGACAGAGAATTATTTTTGCAAATTCTAAATACTGACGTACCTCTTCAAATATTGGTGGACAACATAAAGAGCGATATTTTTTGGAAGAGGTGTTACAAATCTAAATGGGGTGATGCTGATAGACCAATGGTAGAAAATGGTAAAAGATGGATAAATGTGTATATGGAACGTCATTACGCTGATATTTTGGAAAATATGAATCCTCGGCATTACGATCCAGAAAAGGTAAAATAATACATTAGAAAAGAAAATACAGTAGCGAGCACTTAAAAAGCCTCACCGGTTTTTCTTCTGTTATTAATAAGTATGTTAAGAGCGTATTACAACAACTAACATAAGAATTGTCATTGACTCATATAGTTGTGTTGTTTTAGATAATGTACGTGAATGAAAATAAAATGCTATAGGGGAAAATAGAATTTAATCATGTTTCTGGTCGTTCACATGAATAGCCTCACTTGGTTTCTTGCTGTCTTATGAAGTAGCCACTGTTAATTATTTCAATATTTTTTAGTTATTCGATTAATACTCTCGTTGTACAAAACGAATCACAAAATGTATAAACAGTATACATATATTTACTTTGTAATTGTACAATAATGGTCTTAATTTCAAACACAGTAATGCAGTGGTTTTTAACTGACTTCAAAAAAAAGGAAGAGGTTCTCAATTCGTCGGAATCTTTCTTTTTTTTAAAACGCTGCGTATTCAGCGTAGTCATATTAGCATGCAAATATTGTAAATAATTATAAATTAATTTAAAAATCAAGCTTAAAATAAAAAATATAAACAAAGTGATTTTAAATGTGGGATGTGAATTATATATATGCTATTATGCAGGTCAAATGGAACAACTTTTGTTTGACCACTTTATAAATAAACGACAAAAAATGTTGGACTCTCCATACATAAGTGATTAATCCGACGTTCGAATTCCTCTGTAACTATGTATTTAAACTGATGCTAGTGATCTACTCATGAAACTGAAAAACTTCCAAAAAAATCGACTCTATAGTTCATTTCAATCAAAAAAAAAGCAAAAGGTAAACAAACATAGTATGCAGATGACATTGACATGTGTCAGTTCCATAGTAAGTTTGTTTACGTTTTGCTTTTATTTGATTGGAATGAACTATACATATTTCTTTGGAATCATATCCTACCTAGGGGTAAATAAAACAAATAAAGTTCATGGTTGTTCATTTTTATGATAAGAAACACCAGTTTAAAGTTTCCGCTAGTTTTGTTATATACAGGGTGTAAGGGACAGGTTTCCGAAAACTTTAAGGGCTTGCTAAGTGGACGAAACTGAACTTTCCACAAGTATTTTTTTTCAGGAAACGAAAAAAAGGCGGCTTCTCCATACAAACTGTCCAATCAAGTTTATAATTTTGTATGGAGAAGCCGATTTTTTTTCGTTTCCTGAAAAAAAAAATCTTGTGGAAAGTTGTTCAGTTTCGTCTACTGAGCAAGCCCTTAAATTTTTCGGAAACCTGTCCCTTACACCCTGTATATTTGTACTCCAAGAATTCTCTAACGCTATTAATGAAAGTGCTGAAAAAGCTACCGCCCTGGTCGGTTTTAAAACTACAAATATTTTTGACTAACAAAAGCAGTAACTATGATTTAGTCAGTGGATTTAGGGATTTAAAACTAGACTTGTTCCTACCTTATAAAAAGTTGGAATGTTTTGTTATACTCTAATTAAATTCTTTCCTATTGGAGTCAATCAATGAGTGAATAAAATAACTAAATGTGTCTTCTTCTACTGCATTAGTTTTTTCTGTACCTACTTTCATAATCCACATTAATACCTTTATTATTGGAGTCAATCAATGAGTGAATAAAATAACTTTTCGTGTCTTCTTCTAGGTTACCGCATTAGTTCGTCTCTGTGGGCCGTACATTCAATGCCTCTCTATCCGTAGTTTGGTTCCATCAGATATTCCAGACGTTTTACGAATGACTTCACCAGAAATGGTAGATCTAATAACAAGTCAACGCAAAAATGGGAACAAAAGGTCTTCCATAAAAACAAATGAACCTATAAACAGAGGCAAGTACCTACTATCAGAAGTTCAAGCAAGTTTTATTACTTGTAGCTTAATACGACAGAAAACTTGCATAATATTTCCTATTATGCAAGTTTTCTGTCTGCTTCATGGACGTATTTTGTTATTTTCCAGACCATATATCGTTACATGCCGTTTTGGGTAGTTTATATAATTTGGTTGAGTTACATATAACCTACCAGCTCAAATTTATAGGAGTTGAATATAGGAAAGATCAGTTTCAATTTACAAATAATGATGCCAAAAACCTTGCCCGTGGCTTGGAAAAATTAGGACAGTTAAAAGTTTTAAGGTAGGTTGTTTATAATTCCGAACCTACCAAATTTTAGGTAAGTAAAGTATAATTGACTAAATGATCGAATCTGATAATCTGAATCTAACTGATGAAACTAAAAAGTAATATATGTATTTCCAGAATAACAAGATCAGAATTAAACTGTCAAAGAGTCAAGTATATTCTTCGTAGTTTAACAGATAATAACAATTTGGAAACCCTGGACTTATCACACGGCAAGATAGGAGATGAAGGTGCAGCTTCTATAGCGAAGTTGATCTCCAGACATGACCAATTACGAAACCTTGTACTGGCTGACAACGAATTTGGTAAAAAATAGAATTCAAAATTTAGGTAAGTCAATTTTGGAAGATGTTGTAAGGAAGATAATTTTTTAAAATTTAAATTCGCTTTAGGCCCCACAGGTGCCGAACATATAGCACAAGCTCTTAATCATACAAGCTGCGGATTGCGGAGCTTAGATTTGAGACTGAACAACAAACTTGGTTCAGAAGGCATTGCATACATTGCTGTGTCCATTGGAAGAGGATGCAACCTTACATCGTAAGATACCTATCTTTTTCGATTACCATACTTCTATAAATTTCATATCAAAAACCTGTCCTGTAAATGAAATATTATTTCAGTTTAAACATATCTGGATGTGGAATTCAACCAGGACCAGTTACAAGGACTCCAAGTGGAGTATGGTCAACCACTAGTGCTGAAAATCCTCCAACTTGTGGAGATCTTCTAGCTAGAGCGATTGGTTTGGTTAAAACACCTTTGAGGTCACTGGACATCAGTGTTAATAATATTGGTTCTGTGAGTATATAATATAACAGAAACTAATTACAAAATTCATTCTGTTGAGTAATTCAATAAGGATATGGTTGAATCAATAGTTTCATAACTGATACCAATATGAACAGTCCTTGAACAACTTGATTTCAGCCCAGCGACGAAACTTTATCAAATGCAATATGTCTTAGCTACTTGATAGATATTAATTTAAAAAGATCTGGTATGAGTTCCAAATCAATGGCAATTGCTGAGTCTGCTGCTGCTGCGCAAAGGCTCAGGAGAGAAGCTGAAAAAGGAATACGATTCCGCAGGAGCGCCAGCCGAGTTTTGCAAGCAAGGAGAGTGGCCAAAGGAATGAATATAGGTACTTTCATCACAAACATTTGCAAAAAAGCGAACCTTTTTGTTATTTACGTATTTCTATTTGTGACATTTTTCTAGATACGGATCCGATATTACTAGCCCAACAATTGTCAGCTAGGCCGTCAATTGTTTCTGTAGCTTCAGAAGAAGGTACTTACAGTATACAGACTCAACCATTACCTTCTGAATTTGGATTCGTACCTGCATTGAAGGTATGTTTTTTCTGTACCTACATTAATAATACACATTAATACCTGTTTTCTTTCTACAAGGATATATCTAGCAAGGTTATTTTAATATTTTCAGAGTCCATTAGTATCATCAAGAGCTTCATCTATTACTGGCCCTCCAACATCACGAAGATCTAGTCATCATATGGTTTTAGAACCTGTCATGGTAAGAAATATAACAAGAACTTTAAATTGTTTAATAAATAAAGTATAGTGCGAAACTCAAGTTATTTTTTGTTATAAATACAGGAGGTTCGGCGGACTGCCTTAGTTCGACGTGGATCAGATGGATCACTGCTACAGCCACGGCATACCAACATAGAGCGTCACATAAAAATATTTGTTTCGAATGAATTGTGCACAACGACTGATGATTAATTTATTTCGATGAAAAAATGTGATTATGATGTGTAAAAACAATGCGAAACAGTTTAACATTTCTACTACACACTACACATTTTACGTCTACACATTTTAGTCTTTATTTATTTATTAATAATACCTACTTATGTAAAGTAAGAAATATTTTTTTTTTCAAGACACAAAAAATATAAGATCTTAATAGGTAGCTGGTATTACATAGATTATTATAAAAAATATCATTTTCCTAAAAACAATAACAACACAGACTTGTAGGAAGTCCATTAGTTAATATCATTAATTTTGTTTCTTATGTAGATATGATATGTCTCAACATTTGAGGGGTTTATGTATTTTACCTGGATAAAACGGGATGAAACCACTAAATCTATGCCTGACCTCAGGCCGAATATCCCTTCCTTGCACTGTGTCCCATTCTCCAAAAATACGTGGTATGAAATATTTACAGTTACTACTACTCTTGAGTAGAAAAATACAATATCCATGGACTGGTAGAAAATAAAATGTGGTAATGGTTACCCCACTTTGCACAAAAACGAAATATTAGAGATGTGAACATAACATACCATGATAAGTAAAAGTTACGTAACGGATTTTCTCCTGAATAGGGAATTTTCCACGGCTTTCTCTAAACTCAACTAGATGGCGCTGATCAACACTGGAACTAAGAAAATCTCTAAAAAAAATTTTAAACTGATTGATATTACTGACTTATATCATTATAATGATGATTAGCTTTCGAATTTTCATTGAATATTTTTTGTATTTTGATCCAAAAATACTTTTTATAATTTTTGATGCACAAAGCTTATCAGTATTGTTTTTGTATTTCTTAAAAGAATTCTAACATGATACTGAGTTATAATCATAAAAATTTATAAAAATCAATTTATTTTTGGTTCGGAAGAATAAATTACATATAACAGAGAAACCAGAACGCACCCAGCTCATCCATACTTGACCAAGTTGGTAATTTACTGTTTCTGTTAATTTAATTAATAAGAATCTATGTTCAGCTGGCTTTTTATATATTTTCAACAATATTAAATAGATATCATTGAAACGGTTAGCAAAATATTCGTATTTTGGTGAGCGAAAAAATGTATATGGTCGGCAAAAATGACTAATTGGTCGGCAACTTATGGCCAGCAAACATTTCAAATTCAATCAGCAGTAAATGTCATACTGGACTACTTAAAATTTGTTTGGTTAGCCAATTAAATATATTGGCTGCATTTAGTGAGCCACAATTAATCCAGTTTTGGTTAGCAGAAATTTTATTTTGTACAGCAAATAAATTACCCAACTGCGCCAGAAGGAGTGTTATGTTTTTTACCCGACAAGGCCAGAAGGAGGGTTATGATTTTTATCCAACTGCGCCAGAAGGAGGGTTATGTTTTGACCCTACTGCGCCAGAAGAAGGGTTATGTTTTTACCTGACTGCGCCAGAAGGAGGGTTATGTTTTTACCCGACTACGCCAGAAGGAGGGTTATGTTTTTTACCCGACTGCACCAGAAGGAGGGTTATGCTTTTACCCGACTGCGCCAGAAGGAGGGTTATGTTTCTTACCCGACTGCGCCAGAAGGAGGGTTATGTTTTTAGCCGACTGCACCAGAAGGAGGGTTATGTTTTTCAAGTGTATGTATGTGTGTACGTATGTATGTTTATTTCTTTGGTATGCTCTGTAGCCGAATCGGCTCGATAGATTACCGTCACTATTAGTATCCATTTTGCTCCTATAATAATCGCAAAATATCAAAAAGCGTGAAAATCGTAATCAAACACGTTAATAACATCACAACTTAACTGCTACTAATTGACAAATGACAATACTCGCACGCGATTGGCTAATCGTGTCACGCGACTGCCTTTCGCTCCGCCCACTTAACCGAAAACTGTCGATTTTTCAATAGAAACGCAACTCAATTATTTATATAGCTAACATTTTTTTTATATGCGTACCAATCAGATAAACTGTCTACAGACATGTTTTCTCTGTCAATGAATTATTAAATCTTGCCAACCAATTATTAACCAACCAAGTATTTATTCTGCAGCGCGAGTGTTTATTTAGTAGACATAATAGATTACAAGCTGGCTGCATACTGGTTAAATTGCGGACAATATTAAGTTTTTTGCAGACTAAGGGTTGCAGTCAGATTTTTATTTATTGCATACAAAATATTTTTTTGCTGTCCAAGTGATTAAACAGCAGATCTTTGTTGCCAACCAAATGAAATAAAGGCAAACCATTTAATTAGTTCTCATATGAAATCTGTTTTGCTACCGTAAATTCTACGCTGCTTTTAAAAATACATTGCCAAAGCTTAGAAATGCCATCTATTGAGAATCTTACGAATGGTGTGACATATGTCATCTGAAAGCTGCCTATTAAATAAAAATGTTCAATATGACTTTTTGCAGTGAAATTAAAAAGTATTATTATTAGAATCGTTACTTATATACCTACTAATGCATGAAAATTATTTTCTTTGGTAAAAAATCAAATGATATACAGGGTATAACAAAATTGGTGTATGACCCGTTAACTGGGGATTAATAATAATAATAATAGTTTGGACTCTCCATACAAAAATGGCAAAACAGATTGATCAATATGTATGAAAAGTCCATTTTTTTGTGATTAGAGCAAAGTCGTAGAACGAAAGTTGTTCAGTACGATGAGTAGAATTCCCAGTTAACGGGTCCTACACCAATTTTGTTACACCCTGTATAAATTTTAAAATTAAAATGACATGTTCCCTCTTCTTCTTCTATCGCGTCGATGTATTTGTTTACTTAATTATTTTAAGTTCATACAATACAATACTGAAGATTTTCATCACCGGAAGAGGCGGTGAAATCTTGAAACACTTATAGTTACATATCTACACATTGTATGCGCAATAGGGAATTTTCCACGGCTTTCTAATTTTAAAATGGGTGTGCCTCAAGGGTCTATTTTGGGACCATTCCTGTTTTTGGTTTACATCAACGACCTACCTTTTATGGTTGAATCGCTGTCTAAAATTGTGTTCTTTGCGGATGATACATCTCTAGTTTTTAAAATTGACAGACAAACTGATATGATTGATGAAGTAAACGACACTCTTTGTAAAGTACACAATTGGTTCACCGTGAACAACCTAGTCCTTAATGCAAAAAAAACTAAATGCATAAATTTCACCTTACCGAATGTTAAAAACATAACTCAAAACGTGTTATTAGCTAGTAGTGTTTTAGAATTCGTACCAAAAACAGTTTTCTTAGGTATAACCGTAGATTCAAAACTTCAATGGGGTCCTCACATTTTCACACATTTCCTCACACAAACTTTAGCAGGCAGGCTTAGTTCAGCTGCCTATGCTGGTAAAAAAATTAGGCTCCTAACAGATATAGAAACAGCGAGACTAGTATATTTCAGCTATTTCCACAGTATTATGTCTTACGGTATACTTTTATGGGGGCATGCAGCTGATATAAATACTATTTATGTACTACAAAAAAGGGCTGTTCGCGCGATTTACGGAATGCGATCTCGAGATTCACTTAGAGAAAAATTTAAAGAAATCAATATTTTAACGTTTCCCGGTCAATATATTTATGAAAATATAATGTATGTGCGAAAAAACTTAAATCACTTTACACTGAATTCTGACAGACATACTCGTAATCTCAGGAATAACAGTAAGCTTTAGCTTGTATCTACTAGGCTCAGTAAGGTTAGTAAGTCGTTTGTGGGACAGTGCATACGAATGTATAATAAAATACCAGAAGATATTGTAAACTTAACAGAGAATAAATTCAAAAGTTATGTAAAAAAGATACTATGTAATAAAGCTTACTATAAGACATGTGAGTACTTAGATGATAGAAATGCTTGGACGGTAAGTGTTTCTCCAACCAACACAGCAACATTTTCATGACATATTGTGAGACAATAAAGATGCAAACTCTATTGTGAAAGAACTGAAGGGATTCGGTAAGACTTTTCCTTCTCCTTTTTCTTTGTCCATTGATCGGAGTGGTGCATGCTCGCTTAAATGTTAGTGCGGATGGTGGCGTATCGGGAGCTGGGCCGTTCCCTTCCCTCAAATATGGCTGAGGGGAGCGATGGCTGACTCTCGCGTTATACTCGTGATCGGGTGCTGTCCGTGTGATCTGGCCTGCTCTTGTCATTGGTTTTTGGAATTGTTAGTCATTAGCTACAAATAATTTTTAATTTTATCTCGTTTGAATCCTTTCATTCTTTATTCTTCTTACTTTATTCTTATTTTTGTATATTTTATTTACAGACATGACATTGTATAATTCATTTATTGATCTAGCATTAAGATGTAATAGAATATAAGACTTGTTGGAGGGAGTTTCTTTAGGGCCCGTCGTTTCTTCTCACTCCGCAAACACTTCCCGAAACGGTGGGTATACGAGTTCCGAGTGGTAGGAACCTCGTATTAGGTAGATAAAAGAATAACGTTCGAAAAGTGTACACTGCTACCTACTTCGAATAAAATATTTTCATTTCATTTCATTTCTATACAATCAACTAGATGACGCTAATCAACATTGGGAATATGAAAACGTGTTCCCTCTTCTTCTTCTATCGCGTCGATGTATTTGTTTACTTCATTATTGTAAGTTCATACAATACAATACTGAAGATTTTCATCACCGGAAGAGGCGGTGAAATCTTGAAACACTTATAGTTGCAATAGCGAATTTTCGACGGCTTTCTATATACAATAAACTAGATGGCGCTGATCAACATTGGGTATATAAAAATCTCTTAAAAGTTATCAAAACTGATTGGTATTACTGACTTACATAATAATAATTGATGATTAGCTTTCAAAGATGACTTTTCAATTAATATTTATTGTTTTTTTTTATCCAAAAAATATTTATATACGTTCTAATGTACAACGCTAGTGATGTTTTGTATTTCTTAGAAGAATTCTACTACGATATTAAGTTACTTTTTGCATTTGAATCATAAAAATGTATTGATATTAATTAATTTTGGTTTTGTTAAGAAATTTTATAAATTCAGAGAACCCAAAACGAACCTTGGTCACACATACTTGATAAAGTTGAAATATTTTTGTTTCTGTTAATTAAATTAAATAAATTTTATGTCCATGTGACTAGTTATAGGTATTTTAAAATGGTATTTAGTTCAGTATTTCATAACAAAAAATGTCAAATACAAATATGTCAATTTCAGAAAAGGATGGTGTCACCTTTCATTAGAAAGTAAAAGTTATGCTATAAATCTATCCAATTCTTCATAATTTCTAAAAAAGAATCTAAAACTTAAATTAAAATTTCCCGCCCTTAGTCACAATAAAGCGCAACACACACAGAGCCGGCCGCGGGGTGGTGCGAAAGCGTTCCGGGAGAGGTGTTTTTTGTAATACCGCTCCCGGAACGCTTGCGCACCGCCCCGCGGCTGCCTTTGTGTGTGCTGTGCTTTAGTCTCGTGGGTAGTACGTCTTCTACTTGAATTCCATTGGATTTTGGAGTGGGGAGTGCGTCTTCATGTCGAAATTTGATTGGATGATTAAAATGACCCTAATAGCACATTTCTCACGAGACTAGTTGGCATTTTGAAAGAACTATTTATCTTTCCTCTATAATTATAAGGTCCATGTTTATATGACCGTCGTAAGTGGTATGTTTTGAGTACAATGAGTGTGTGTATGTTTTGTCGGCGGCGGCCGGGCTGCGTTGGCCGTGAACCGGTTTGCACCAGAATTGGGTCACTAGTGTATATGCCATGAATTTGGACACAAGGCTGCAAGTGTCTTTGGAGGACGAGCTAAGCTGTGCAGAGTGTAAAGGAAAAGTGTGTATAACACATACGTGTTGTAAATACGCGTCAGTGTTTTTAAGATCTATGTAGTAGTAACTTCACCCCCCGTAAAAATTGGCAGAATTCTCCACGACGATGTTTTCTCCAATGCCTACTCCAGTTCTACACTTCCAAGGCATCACATTAAAGGGAAAAATATCCAGACTAACGTGGAGTAATCAGATTGAAGCACCCCTAAAAATTTTAACAGACGATGAGTATAACTATGGATTGGAATCCAGAGACCAACTAACAATTTATTTCATTTATGATTTTGCACATTTGCAGGCAGGCACATTAGACCATGTTTATTCCCAATTTCATTTTTTTATTCCTAGAATAACATACCTATCTATCTGACGGACAATAAGTAACAACGCGTCTGTTGTAATCTGTTCCGCTATTAGCCTGTTACTTACTGTTATTTAAATCTACGCCTCATCTCTAAAATATTTGAGTGAGTGAGTCAGTCGTCTACAACCATTGGTTTTGTGTCAACGTTCGTTCTGTCAGTCAGCCATGTTTATGTCTTTGGAATTTGTTTGAAGTGAAATGGTGGTTAGTGATAAAAATTAACAAAATTTATCTTGAAGTGATAATATTTCTGAATTTACACTAACTCAAGCTGTGTTTGTGAAGCAGTTCAATGTGTTATATATCCTAAGTGAGGAATTTTATTGCAAAAAAATGAATTGGGGAACGGAGCTTTGGGTAAGTGTTCACACTCATCAGTGGGTTTTATTTTACGCGCAGTTTTTTAAGCATACAAATTATTGTATGACAACAGCTTCGCAAATGTATGTTTGATGCGAGTTTATAACTATTTACTGGCCAGAGAGAGAATAGGATTGTGTAAACGATATAAAACCCAAGCACTAGAAAGTTGATCTGTTTGCATAGGTTCTCTGTCAAATATAATAATGGTATGTATTACTGAAAAGACCGTACACACATCTTACGCTATGTATTGTAAAAGTATCGGAATCTGTTGTTGCAAGTTGGCCTCCCGAGTTGCTGAGTTGATAAAAGATATTTACGTTCTTTTAGTTTATCATGTGAATCATCTGATGTTATTATCACGGTTCCATCATAGTCTTTGAAATAAACAATTGCTGAAATTGTTTTAATTAGAGCAGTTTGCACAGCAAGTGTTGGAAGCTCAAGGTCGCTCTGTCAAATTGCAAGTATTGCTCAAAACATTGTCACTTACTCCTACAAAAGAGATAGTAGCATATTTCATCTGTTTGCTAATTGATTAAGATGTCTAGACTGAATTCTGTAGTGTCAGTAGCAATGAAAAAATTCTAAAATGAAATAAATGTGTTTTTGCAGTTTAACTTGCAAATATAATAATTCCCCATATCTGGGTTTCACATTAATTAATTTCTATTTTATTGCATGCCTAACATTATGATAGTTTTAGCAACTGCAATCAAACTTGATTATGGATGATGAAAATGATGGATAAAAATGGATATGAAATTCCTAGAAAATATTGTTTTTATACTAAATAATTGACTAATAACACTATTGGTAATTACTCTGTGATACAAAAAAAATCTTAATTTGCATGAATCTTTCAATTTCCTATCCCATAGATCTGACCGAGTGTCATCCTAAACATTGTAAGATTTAGTTCGATACAAAATTGAACTTTATGGTTGCCAAATAATTTGAAATTAGATTGTTGAATATGAAAATTGATGAAAACATAACTCTTTGCTTATCTCAAATTGAAAATTAATTTCAAATTTGATTCCTTGATGATATCAGGCAATGGCGATAATTTATAGGTAAAAAAAATATTTCTAATATTAACCAACTCATGCATAAACTACAAAAATAACCATAATTAATATTAAGCTCTATTTGAACATGTAATGCCCCTGCTAAGTAATAATTTAGTTTAATGTTTTATTAATAATACACTTAGTGTTATACCTTGATTATGGTTTGCTAATTTGCTTTAATGATTTAATTGTAGGTATCCTTTTCAATTGATTCAATTTGTAATAAAACAGTTAAGGTAAAAGCACAAATGCCTGACATTTTAAGAAATACATGAACTTAATGTGAAGAAAACAACAATATTTATTGTAATAGATCTTCTACTGTTGTTTACATGAGTACAGTAACTCTTAAAAAAGAATCAACTAATTTTAAATTATAATTTATATTTTTTTCATTTTGGCACAAGAACTAATAGATAACATCACAAAAAAATAAAACCATTATTAATAGACAGCCTTTTGCACAGTTTAACATCAATTTAAAAAGTAATTAAACACAGAAAACTGTTTAATATTGAAATAGTATTGAAACTATCATAAAATAAGCAATCATAAACATAAAACAAAGACTTTTTCATATTAAATTATGGTTCAACTTCTAAAGGAACTTAAAATTTATACTTAATTCTGTAGTAATTTTTGGCATATCAAGGACTTTAACAATTTAAGATTCACTTTTAGTACTAATATCTTTATAATTGTCTTTAAATAAAGTTTTGAATTGATCACACGCTACCATAGCCATAATTTTATTTGACAGTACACAAATAATTATAATATTTGGCTTTTCCAGAAAACTTTACAATAAAGCGCAACACACACAGAGGCTGCCGCGAGGTGGTAGCGTTCCGAAGATGGACCTGCCAGAAGCGAACTTAGAGCGCCCACCCGGTTTTGGTGTCAAGGGTTTCATAGTAATCCGACCATTATAAAAAATACCACTGCCAGAACGCTTTCGCACCGCCCCGCGTCCGCCTCTGTGTGTGTTGCGCTTTAAATAATTACTCTGCTTAATTTTCCATTTATTTTCTTCATCTTTACATTCTTCAGATAAATCATCTACGCCAGTGTTTTTCAACCTTTCTCGATACACGACCCCTTTATAGGTAAAAAAATTAAAGGGCCATAAACATACAAAATGTTAGTGATTTGAAAGACTACGTTTATAATTTTCTTCAGTTAGAAAATGATTTAGTTATTAATGTCTCCAAAATAGAACCACCCATACAACCATTTCGGTCGCAGTGTAGACAATGCTACTCTTGCGTCGTAATAGAAGCAAATAGCATTGTCTACACTGCGACCGAAATGGTTGTATGGACACGTTTAGACAAATTCTTAAAAAATAAACAGGTCCAGCTTTCTCACTGAAATCGTATTTTTTTCATTGCAGTGTAGGACCTACAAATACTGACTTTTCTTTTACTTGCGACCCCTTGAGAAAGGCTTCGCGACCCCCCGGGGGGTCGCGACCCACAGGTTGAAAACCACTGCTCTACGCTATCTCCAGATTCTACCAACTCTTCTTCAGTACTTGAGTGGCAGTCAGTCTTCTTAGTTTTTTCTTTACAGCTTTTTTATGTTTTTATTATCAGTCTTTAGTTGTCATGCTTAATCTTCTTTTTCTTTTCTCTGGTCTGGTCTCAACCGTTCTTTTTCTCTTCATTTTCATCATCATCATCATCACATTCTTCAGATATATCATCCAGGCTATCTCCAGATTCTATCCACTGTCGTTCAGTACTTAAGTGATAGGTAGGTATAGGTATAGGTATAGGTTAGGGCGGGCTGTTTTCCGCAACCAGGCGACCATTGCGCCCATTTTGCGTGATAGGCCGGCATCACTGCCAGCCCAGCTCCTCCAAGAAGTCCAGTAGCGACCTGGGGTTGCTGACGACTTCCTGAAGTGACCTCGGGTCACCGAGGTGCGCGAACCTGTACGATGCTACCTCTCCGCATTCCAGCAGAATATGAGCAGCAGTTTCCTCAGCTTCCATGCATGCTCGGCACAGTGGGCTGTCTGTAACGTCCAAGGTGAACAAGTGTTTGTTGTAGGGTCCATGTCCAGTGATAGCAGCAACCAGCTTGCGGAGCTGATTTCTCTCTAGTCTTAGGAGCTTTCTGGATAGGCCGGGATTTGTTGCTGGTAAAACCAACCTTGTCTGACGGCAAGTCTCCAGGTTCGACCAGTATTCGTTGTGTCTGTTCCTAGTGCGTTGACGGAGTACGGATCTCGGCCAGTTTGATGGTAGTGGGATGATGGGTTCTGGCCCTACCGCCGCTTGTCCTGACCCCCTCCTGGCTAGCTCGTCCGCCCCGTCATTACCGCGTGAGTTGCTGTGACCCTTAATCCATTGTAGAGTGATGTCACTGTAGTGACATAGCTCTGACAACTTACGGTGACACTCCAGTATGAGTCCCGACGTAGTTGTGCTACTCTGCAGAGCTTGTAGTACTGCCCTGCTGTCGGAGAGGATACGAATCGGGTAGTCACGTACCTTCCTTGCAGCGATCTCATCCGCCGCCGTAATGATACCCATACATTCGGCTTGGAAGACCGTATTGTGTTCTCCAAGGGGCTTGGCTGTGAAGATGTTTAGGTCCTCGGAGAAGACGCCATATCCGGTGCCCGAGCCTGTTTTAGAGCCATCGGTGAAGATCCGAAGCTCCTTCAGGTTCTGACTCTCCCATGGGTCCTCGTGGAGTTGTATATTGTATTTTTTGTCAAAAACGTACTGTTTTGGGATTCTGAGTACTTAAGTGATAATGAGTCTTCTTAGTTTTCTTATTCGCTGTTTTTTCGTTTTTTCTTAACTATTCCATACTTTCGTGAAGATTTGGAAAAATGTTTTTAGCGCATATTTTGCTAGGAGTTTTAGGGTCTTCTCATTGCATTCTTGTATAGCTGCTTCCGTATCAGCTTCATAATATCGAAACATCTGCCCTTTTATTGGTGGGAATTTGCGGGTATGTTGCAAGTAGAGATGCGCCGAGTACTCGTTTACTACTCGGTACTCGGCGTACTCGGCGCTTTTATTAATACTCGTACTCGGCCGAATAACTCGGTTCAAGTGACAAGTACTCGGTTCAAATAAAGTAATATAGTTTGAGAGCTAATATCTAACTTGAGATTTTAACGGGGATCGATTGTCTTGCACTAATAGAGCCCAAAAAACTGTGTGTGTTCGTCCGGTACTCTAGCGCCAATACCACTGGACGAATTTGGATGAAATTGGGGTTAGGGAAATATTTTGCTAATATTTTTGCCAACCGTTTTTTTTATTTCTTCACAGACATTACCGGCTCGCATTTAGTAAAAATATTATACATATCGTGTGTCACAAGTTGAAGTCTTTTTTATGAGCAGTGAAAATAAACGAAATGGTCACTAGAGAAGGACATTAACGAGACCTACATAACATTTTTTTTGTTAAATAAAATTATGTTTTTTTTTCTGCGTAATAATAATAGTCTTGGGATAGGCCACCAAACTGCGGTAGTAGCTACTACAAACGAGAAAACTTCGTTCGACTAGTACTCACTGCTTTAGGCGAAAAACCTATACTTATAGTCTGATATTTTATCTCTGATATTATGAGTCACTTGTGTTAAACGTTTTATCAGAAACAAAAAAATTATCAATGAGGATACTAAACCGAGTAATTCGGCCGAGTACTCGGTTTGGCAAACTTGAGACCGAGTAATACTCGATACTCGGTTACTCGGTAAAACTTGTACTCGGCGCATCTCTAGTTGCAAGTGTTGCAACACCTGGAATCAATAGTTGACAGCCTGTGCTCTAACAGTTGACATTCTGTCTACTGTTAGATAAACCAACAGAGATGTGTTAAGATTTGGACAGCACTTTATTTATGGGAAATAGAGATGATAGTTGCATTAACTGAAGCTCAGAAATTGAATTTGCGGTCACAATAATAGATGACACAGGTGTCATCTTTTAGGTTTTCAAACATTTTTGATACTAATAGCAGGCACACTTTAAATTGCTGGAAAACATTGACAGAATAACCAGAAATTATCACCAATATGTCAATAATCTAAACATAAATTTATAAATACCTAAATCGAAAAGAAATAAAAATCGCAAAACTATAAACCAAAATTGACCTGTTAAATTTTCACCTCCTTAGCAAAAATATTAAGAAATCATGATGCGTGTGATGCCTTGATCACATTGTTTATTTCAGCTGATGCCATTTTGACATCTGTTCTTGTCTACGCGTCGCAGATGACACTAGGTGCCTTTTAGATAAATAGTATTTTATTGCCAGTAAAAATTATAGAGAAAGTGCTTTTATTAATTTACTTAAGTTGGACAATAAAATTATAATAGGGTATATATAATATAATATTATAATATATATCTGGAATTTTATTTTGCTTACTCGATAGTTTGTTATTAGTGTTAATTATTTATTAATACGGATCATGACAAAACGAAATATAATAATTTAAGTAGACTTAGTTCTACTTAAATTTTGATGGCTAGGCCAACTCTTGATAAAACTTTTTCATAAATACATACATTGATGTGTAATCATAACATTTGAACAGTGTGACGGCGGTCATCGCCCCGCACACGCACATATCCAGTTCACATGCTGGTGTCCATTCGGATCTAGAAGTGTGCGCGAGAGTGGTCAGCGTTGGCAAGCCGCAAGGCCGGTGGCGGGCCGCATTCCGCGCACCCGCTTGTGAAATGAGCGCATTTGTTAGCTACTATTCATTAAACTAGTATATTTTATTGGACCAACAAATCAAACGCTTTAATAACCTATCCCAACTATCAATGCCGTCTTTTCGAATAAAGAAAACGATAATTTTATAATTCATCTAAGTGTATGCTAAAACATCTATCCAGATCGTACAATAAGAGAGCAGGTGTTACCCAATCAGTTATCGAGTTTTGTCCGTGAACTAGTTGGCTTGGAACGTTTTGCAATGCGTCTCAGTACATAAGCTGCTAGAGTTGATACAGTCTCAGTCTACGTAATGTCTATTAATCAAATGGTGCAGTAGCACGAGGTTTGGTACTCTGCCTGCACATAACATGGATATTAGGCCAGTATACATACATCCACTAGGGAGTGGTCCTTGAAACGAAACTTCGCTTTGAAGAGCACTCCAGACCAAATCCTACTTAAGTGAAGCTTGGTACGAAACCGCTCTTTCTTCCTGTAAAAGCTGTGTTATTCTTACAACTTTTAAAAGCAGATATCGAAATTTAATCAATGAAAGTCAATTCGATAAAACCCTATGTTCTTGCCGATTGCATTGCTTTAAGTGATAGCGTTTGTTAACTACCTAAGCGCAGGTGCAATGTTAAAAGGCATTAAACCAATCACTGGCAGTACTGGCACTTACCAGTACTCTATCAATCATACACGCCCTTACCTACTTACAAACAACTTGTTTTTGAATTGCGACAGTACGGTCACTTGATTGGTTTTTCAAACATGCCCCTCGTAGCTTTATCAGCGATTGAAAACCATGAATATTAATTTGGTTATTAGGTAAATTTACTTTAGATAAAACCTTATTTGGATAATAATGGACGATTAGGTCCCATAGGCAAAGTTTGAAATTAGACGTAGTGAGATATTTATTTTCTTAAACGACATCCGTTTCTTAAAACTATAAGTAATAAGTATGTAATGCCTATTACCTAGGCGTGACGAACAGGGAAAACCGTGGAAAGTTGCTTGTAAAATTATAACAGTAGCTGTTTGTACGTAGCTGAGGTGGCGTGAAGCGGGCTTCTAAATTCAGATCTGGCTTTACGCCCTCGCTACATTCTGTGTCGAAACTTCCATAACTATCTAGATTAAAGGAGGCCGTTACATATAGGATAGTTAGTGTTCGGTCTTACTTATTGCCCACGTTCAAACTTTCGACCTAAGATGGTAGTCGACCGCGAAGGGTCCGGGCTCGCGTTCCACAACAGACGATGAGCTCATCGCCAAAATAAGAAAATGATTGTCTTGTTCCATTACAATGTAACGTAATGTCTAATGTTTCTAATGTGTGGCATGCGTAGAACAGTTGTTTTGAATTTTGATTTGGATAAGTAACTATGGTACTTTTCATAACTCACAAAGCAATCAGAAGGTGCGGTTAGCTCTTAGCTAATTGGGTAGTCCAAGCTTATTTTACTACTAGGTGTGACCTTTTGCAGCGTTACCCTAAATGTCTTGTTGCTAGACACACCACACCCTTACTCGTTTCTTTATTTACGTACTAACTAAAATTCTACGTAGTCTAGCTCACTTTATGTGGGACTAGTTACTGATGGAAAGTGGTAGATTTTCTTTGCTTGAACATATCGCCAAAGAGTAGCTTAACCATAGGTCCAGAACAAGCTGCCTTTATATGCGACATCGACGTGCCTCATTTGGCAAGTGATATAGCAATAGCAAGTCCAGTCGCAGACTCCGCCGAGAACCGGTCCGACGAGATCACGCACAGGGCTGCCTCAGACAATGGTTCCGGCTGCTAGAAACGTGGATTATGTTGTATTAGCTCCCTCATAGTTTTCATTCACAGTTACAGTAAGTCTATACAATGAAGCTGAGTAACGCACAGTGTATTGTTTCGGTTAGATGAAGTAACCTCCGTATGGAATGAAACGTTTTAATGTTTCCTCCTTTGTTTCCGTTAGCATCTCGGGCCACGTTTGATTTCCTTTTACGAAACCCACCATAAAGCAAAACTAACATACAGTAGATGTAAGCACATTGACACAGCACTTCTAACAAGTAAAAGTAAAAAAAAATACAAGTAGAAATTGCCTTCTTAACACTTTAATCGACCGTACCCAGAGTATGGTGTTATTGTGTTATTGCTGTCGAGAAAGGTAATAAAACACGTAATACGTACATATTAAGAGAAAGTGTGCCCAAAATAAATGTGTTGTTCATGAGAGACAGTGTGGCTCTGCGGTTATGGAGCCACTAGCTAGAGGATTTCCCTACTACCGTAACTATTCCATTCACTTACTAGTTTTACATACTTAATTATTGTACTGTGACATGCCTCGTAAAATTGAGCGCAGTAAATAAATCAACCTTGTGTATGAACATCGATTTGTGTATGAAATCATATTTCATACACAAAACCTAAAGAACACGTCATTCACACGCTAGAATTGGCATAAACATTCTACCTGCGCCCGCGCGGTAGACCCTGAGAAAATGCGAAGCCTCCGGCGGCCCTGTCCGAGGTTGAACGTATAATGGATGTGAATCGCACAGCAATTAGTAGACGATGGTGCAGTTAGGTAATGCGGTGCGTGAATGCAAGTTTCACATTGAATGGCACTTTCAAAAAGTTCTGCCAGATCACAATTCCAGATTTGACGTCCAGAAAAATCTGCAAACTGTAAGTTAGTTTCACGATGCTTACCTGTTTTTTTATTCATTCACAAGAAAACAACGCCATAACCTCAATAAAACTACTTTATGGCTCTTGTTTCAAGAATGCCTGCGTTTAAGTGTCACGTGAAAGCTCAGTGTTTTCACTACGTGCTTATCTGATGCTAAATATAATTTATGAGGTCGCAGTCAAGTAGGTAAATTTAAATTTTATGTTCTGCGCAGGTTTACTCACATCAGCATGACAGTACGCATGTCAAAACTCGGTTGCCTTCGTTTAAAGTTTCATGCAATTTTAGTTCTTTTGTCGAAGGATATAAAACTCGAAAAACGTTATATTAGCATACAATTCCTTACAGGGTATGTGACTATACATTGTCGTTACTAAAAATGACGGTTAAATTCCGACATAAAAAAAAATGTTTATTTTGGATTTTATCTTATCATCTATAGATAAGAGTTCAAACTTGTTGTTCGTTCCTGCCATCGATTTGACACACGGATTATTGTAATACGGCTACATTCGATATCTAATAATGTCCACATTCATCATAAATTAGTAATATATGTACATATTTTCGTTTTAAAAAAGGTTCCTGATTATTAACATCGCACAACTTTATTATTTAGAATAGTTTTGAAGTAGTTGATACTGCCTTGCTTGTAGGCACATATCTGTACCTATCACAACACTGCCAATTTCTCTATGTATAATTTACTCAAAAGTAAATAACAGTGACGTTTGCTACAGGCGGTTTTATGCAGCTATTCCACCATCCGTTAGGACCACATAGCTATACATACACCCAAGAGTTGTAAAAGACAGGCAACGAACTGGGCTAATCATACACTTGGCTGGAATTGCGGGGTCGATCCGGCAACCGACAACCCTGTGACATCAGTTGCCATTCTGCAGATCGAGTTACTTACTGCCTCTATGATTTGCTTGCTTATGTTTTCCGTGAAGCCAAAGCGTGTGACTAACTTTTGTGGTGTTCTTTCTTTGAAGTACATAATATTTATACTATAACAACAAAAAATATTATACCTTTAACCTAACAATGTATATTATATCTTTATGTTGTTTTGTATACATAACTTAGTATGGTATTCGTTTGAATTCCTTTTAGTTTCATTGAAAAGTTTGAGATTACATTAGCAACGAACGCAGTTTTTTAAATTTCTAATTGATAATTCATTAGAAAAGTATATCTTCCGTGGTGTATCCGGCGAGCTAAATTTCCTCCCTCTACTAGATAATCTTTCGCCTTGTGAAGCTTGAAAAAGTGAGTGGAGAAGGAGAAATACTTAAAACCACCTTATATTGTTGTTTCATTAATCTAAAGATTGAATTCAAACTCACCAATTCTAGTTTCCGTGGTAGAATACGCTAATTCGTCTAATTAATGTGGTCGTGTTTTGGTTTCAAGTGAGTAGCCGTTACGTAAGACGTCTGTTATTCAGTTTCACTTGCATGTTTAATTAGCACTAGGTATTTTGCTAGTTTACCGAAATAACTGCACGTATTCTTAGCCGGTTTTAGATTTTGAGTAGCATTTTTGTTTTTCTAGATTGAATTAATATTGTTTTCGGTGACAGTTTGAATTCTTCTTCGAAACAGAACTTATTTATTATCTACTCAGCCGCATTTTTTGATCAGTCGAAAATATGCTGCTTACAAAACGTTTCAGTTCTGCGAGTACTTGCGTCCTAGGTTTATTGAAAACTAGTGATGAAACAATTACAATAATAATTACAATTATTACTTGAAATGAAATAATAATCTCGAAATTCTATGGTGAGGCTTCTAGCGGATCGATCGCGATACAATTTTGTCTTCTAGATATTTTGATTAAAAAGGGGTAATCATAATTGTTAAAATTAAAGTTAGACAATTACAATTAATTGTTAAAATGCCAATAATTTGCAATTACAATTAATTGTAATTGTTTCATCACTGTCAAAAAGTTCAAAAACTCTTTCTTGTAATACTAAGTTTTATGTTTTTTAGATTATTGCGTTTTAGTAGAATTGAGGCAATTAGGGATCGGAATCTACAGAAATGTATTTGCTTGTCGTGATACTCTACTCGTAGTTTATTTTACTCAAATGTTGGTTATGGTTGGTTATAGATATAGATGAGAGAAACAAGAGTAAGCTGAGAGCAGTCTTGCATCCGTTATTTATGTTTATATTCACATTAGTCCATACCATTACATCGATTTCCTGTTGCCTTTTCCATCTCGAGACCATCTCTGTATCTACGCATAGAGAGATACGCTAACTAATCAATTTATTTAACCATTGCCACAGAATACCTAATAGTACAATAATTGCTGTTTGTAATATGAATAACACTTATGTATGCTTATGTATCATCAATTCATCATCATAGATGTAGCATTCGATAATTTATTCGTCATTACGATTTCACCACAACAATACATACAGACAGACGAAAGACAGATTGTCCTTTATAAATGTCTTGTAATGCAATGCTTAATTAGATTCGCATATTTTACATAACACATTGAAAGCCATCCATTCGCGCAGTTCACATGGCATTTTGCAGCTCCACCGATCGTCTTCGTTATGTCGCAATGGGCAGACTCTGGCAGCAGACCAGTTACTTCGCCATATTATGCCGATAGATTTTGCAACGAGAGTCGCGATTCGATGTAACACATGTTCGAACGAGGAACATAAGTAATCTATTGTATATTTTGTTGTCAGACATCGCGAATAAGCAAAGATTGAATCCATCTGTAGCTAGAGATTGAATAGCCGAGAATATTCCACTGTTCCCTCAGACTAGAACTAGTACAACGGTTTTACAGTTTGTTCATAGCATTCGCAATAGATACTGTTACAAAAGATTATAATCTTTATGTAGAATGAGGTGATGTTATCCTAGATTCTGCGTCAATCAGACTACATAAATCTAAATAGACTGTCGCTTAGAGTAGTTATTTGCAACTCACTTACAGAATGTACACTTTATACTTACCTTTTTAGCAGTGATTAGGTTTTCACCTGTAATTTTGTAATGAGACACGCCTTAAATGATTGAACACTATGTGGTGGGTGAGTAGCGAAAGTACCGAGTGTATTGAAGCTGTACAATGCTGGCTGGCCCGGCCCCGCCGACGACGACGCAATAAGTGGGTGATATGTCGCGCTTGACTCGCTCCGCCTGCGCCTCTTCCGCGTGCGGCGAGGCACTTTCCTACCATTTCTCATATTCGCGCGCGACGAACGCGCACTAGCGGCTGCGATATCAACACAGATTAGCTACCTACCGACCACTTGTCATGCTTTGTTACCTGCATTCTCGTTTCTCGTGAAGTGCTGAGATTTGATGTACTCGGTTATTATGTTACACATCTTAGCGGTCGGTTCTTCAGAGAAAACATCCGTTTGTTCACCATCATCACGCACAATGTGATCATAATTGACATTGTGTGATGGATGTGTGTAGCATTGACTGTCGCCAATTTAAATACGAGTTGTGAGAAGCATAGCTCTACTTTATTTGCGTGTTAAATATAACGTGAAAATTAACTATAACATACAAATGCGCAATTGAAAAGTCAGTTACTGTGTGAAAATGGAAGTATCCAGTAAATGCTTTTAATAATTGTTGAAAATATTTTGTTACTTGTGTTTGCATGCTATTGCGTTTCTCCGATTTGCGCATGCATGCACATTAGAAAATATTTTGAGACAAAGTTCTTCATTATAGATTTACTGTGTTTTACAAATGTAATTTATAATATAACTTAGCCAGCGGCGCTGTCGCAAATGAGTGTAGGAGACATGGTAAAGTTAAAAAAATTATGTTATTTGCACTTACAAAAACTAATATTTACGACATTTCAATGCCTTTTTTATTGTTAATTTAGTAGAATTGAAATGGTAACTTTGTTGCAAATCTGACATGAGTTTTCTTTTTGTCCAGAAACTTTCTGCAAAGTCAAGTTTTCCGAACCTGATAGAACACACTACTGAGTTCCAAGCAAGCCTATCAAAGTTTCTCCGGCAAGTTTATTTTTGTAGTTGTCGTTCGTTTTCTAGTCCTACATGACTTGTCATTCGACTGAATTCATTGCCACGTAGTCTTACTGACTTCAGAAAACTAAATAACTCAATGGTTTGTTTATGGAGATCTGAAGAAGACAGTTTAGTAAATGTACGATGTGTCAGACGCTCCACCTGCTAGTTCTCGTGGTGATCGGTTTTGCGTATAGTTTTGTCATTGAACGCGACTACACGAATGAATGGTCTGCTCCCGATGCAGGCCGTTGCACGTTGGATGTTTCTGTGAATTCAACGCATTGATAGCGCCCCGCCTTGTCTATTATATTCAAATGATTATAGTGATGGATGTAGTAATAACGTGAATGATCTTTTTTTTGTCACGGTTTTTTTATGCAGCTGCATCACTGAGGCAGAGCGAGGAGTGCAGTGAAGAGAATTGAAATCTCTAAGAAGAAGACTATTTCCACCGAAAATGTGCGAGACGAGAATTTATTTTTTCCCATACAATTAAAATTCTCTTCCCTCCTCACATCGCCGGTGGAAAAGCAGCTTCAGACGTGCCTGCGCATGCACCTAGAAATCGCCATCGCCACTAACTGGATGCCAGAAGGCTTGTAGAGAAGTCGTCAATGCCGGGCTGAGCTACACATGATTAGAGATAAATGAGATCGAGATGTGTGGAGAAAGGGGTGCTCAGCACAGCAGTGAGGCTCTATTGGTTGGGAATATTAATATAGTAGCTGAATCTTGTACAAGACTGAGTTTGTCGGGTTTTGACTCTTGAAGTAATTTGTATTTTTAATTTTTATGAATCAATTTTCAATAAACCAATACAAACGTCAATAATCCAATGCATTCAGAAATCCATTTGAGTCAGACATATTGACCTCAATTTTGGCTTGAGGAAAATTGTAGCGGTTCTTATACACACATTACTATAGCAAAACATACATGTAGGTTATTTTATTGGTTTGTGCGTACCATGTCAGAGAGTAATCCAACGGCACGCGTCGGTGCATTGTGGCTCATTGCGGTCGCGTGCCCCTGCCTATAAGATGCACCGCTTGTGAACTGAACCCCCAATAAAGCCACATGTTACGACGACCTCGTGATATTTTTGGGGAGCCAATGAAACATCGGCTTCCGCCCAGGTTAACCATATTTCTTTAACCTGAGACTTCAGACGTCATGTTTACTGATCCTAGGGTTTTTATAGAATAAGTTCTTTCATTTCTTATGGATTACGTTGTTCTATGACGGTGCACTCTTACAGATGTTTCTTTTCTGAAGCAATAGTGGCATGAAAATAATATACGTATGTATGTAATCAATTTAGTCAGTAATTGTATGGCCGTGTACTGTTATATACTCGTACACTTCCTTTACATATCATCATTTATGCATGTGGACGGATTCATCAGTTTTCACGACTGAGTGAGGGGCTGACATTATTAAGGATCAGGATATAGCACATTTTTCTGCATTCTAAATTGCGGTGAGCGTAATTTAAAAGTTATTGCACTTCGTCCATCGGTTTATTTGTCTTTCGTGTCTGAATCAGATATAAAACAAACTTCAAAAGAATTCACGACCCCAAAGTTTAGGTCACTTGGATACCTATGTTGTATAGTGGCCGCGACCAACCGTTCAAGTATTTTTTATTTAGGTAACAGTTTTTATCTAAGACTTTTCATTTTTGATCGTATTTATTAACATCGATAGATTAAATTAAATATATGTCATACGAAAGCATCAACGAGAGATGCAGTACTCTTCTAAATAATAAGGACAATATTAAAAACTACTGTCTAAACTGCAAACCCAAGGGATCTCGCGCACTAGCCCGCCACGACGGACCATTGGTCGCAGCGACCAAACTATAGAAACAAGTTGCAGTCAAGTGCAATTTTGACGTGTACGAGTATAATTATGGTTTCTATAGTTTAATTTGGTTGTTGCGGCCGTTGGTCGTGGCCGGCTAGTGCGCTGGAGCCCCTAAACGAAACCTAGAAATACTTGTCTCATTGAACACAACAAGGGCTGTTTGTTTTTCCAGGAATGGTCCTGTCGATGCGTCTTTATCGCTCTCGCTCGTGAGAACTATCAATAGTTTTAAAAGCAATAATCGTTTCTCTCGTTGACCATCATCATTAACCTTTCAACATTTTAACTTGTTTTGTTTCTCGTTTATCTGACGCATTTGTATTATTTTGATTCTTGGTTGTCCATTAATCGTTCTATTTCGGCCACTTGAAATACCTTACGTTTTTGCCAGTTCAGTCATACAAAAGTGGCGCTTGGACTAAAATAGCCCGGCGAGAGAGTTTTCGGCTAATGCTGACGTCAGGCGGGGGCCATTTGGTCAGTGTTCTCAAATGTTGCCTTTGTTATGAGAATCGTGTGGGAAATATCTACTGTATTATCTTGTATGTAGGCTGGTTCAAAAGAACTTAAATATGTCTTCGAAAACCAAACGTTTTTGTATTAATCCAAAAACAGTTTTTAGTTTTAATTTATTATTCAGTCTCTGCCCACCGCGTCGAGGCCAATCAGTAGTGTGTGCATATTGGCTTCTGACCTGTCCAATCATCCAAATGCATTAGTTCGTTGTATATTCGTGACTGGTGTTGTGAGTCTTTATTACTGGTATATTGGCGATGGCGATATGATAAATTTTATGGGTGTAGTTATCATATCATCATGCCGTGGTACCGGTGCACCTGCTGCGGTCGCCGCCGCCCGCCGCCGCGCCGCTGCTCGCCGACCCCTCTGACCGGTCCCGCGACTGTGCGTCCGCTCGCCTGTGAAATTATGCGCATACGCATCTGTTTGTTATTCACAACCTTAATTTCATCATAGTGCCTTCCTTGGCTTCCTATAATATGGTCTTAACCTTTGAATTACGTAGACTCACACCGACAAACGTAGGAGGAAAATATCAAGGTCTCACAAATATAACAGTTTACCTCGCTCTTTACAGTTTTAATTAAAGTTCGGTTTAATTTAATTGTAAATGATTATTTTAATGTAAAAATTCGATACAGTCATGCACTAAGTTGTTAAACAACTCGACCTTCGTGTCATGTCGAACCAATTGGGTTAATAGATCTGTTTGCTGTTTTCACTGTACCAATTGGAGTGCGAATCGGTTGTTTCTTACCGTATTGGTTTGTGAAAACCGCCTTTTCGTGTGAACTGTGAACCGAGGTCGTGGTCGATGGAGTGTGTAATACGTCTGTGTTCAAGAAGCCCAGAACAGAGAGCTCTTGTAATGTAGCGTCGTCGTCGGCGCCTGTCTGCCGGCCAGCCCCGACCGATCAAGCTTATGCTGCTCAGTTCAATTTTGTTTAATCGATATAATGTATTTTTACTCGACGTTTATTGCAAGGCGTTCCCACATTAGTACAGTTACTTTCAGAAGAAAAATAGTGGTATTCGTTTGTCTGCCCAGCGAGAAATGTAATTTGTCAATGCCTGATGCATTGATGTAGTGTTGAGTTCTCATGAATGTGCCTACTAGATGTGTGTTACGTTTGTATACGTTTTTTTTTAACGTTTGTCTTCATGGTTTGCATTATATGTATATTATAACGTAAACATGTCGGTATAATGTGTAAGTCAAAGAGTTCGGTATAACTATTTTATCTATGTCTCTAAATAATCGTTCTAAGAAATGTAGAATCAATAAAATTTATTTTTTGTTGGGAGTAAGAAAGTAAAAAAAGAAAGTCGTCTTGAAAAAGAAATCGCGAAAAATTATTAGCGTATATGAAAAGTAAACATGCTTGCCAGAAACTTCCGTCTACCGTCATGTTTTCGCTAGCGGCTAAACCATGGTTGTATGAGGTCCAATTTTGAAATGAATTTTGTTTTGTGATAATTTGTTGGAGGATTCTGATCAGCTTCTGGCTGGATTGCCATTTAAGGGTAATTGCCAAAATAAAAAAGGTTTAAAATTTAACCTAACGATTTTGCTGTGCTTATTAACTATCAAACAGCAATATTGGTTATCATGGCAAAATTACGTTAAAGGCCCTTACACTTTTAGATTTTCTTAATTAATCCGATTCTTAATACTTACCTACACCATAAAATAAATCTACTGCCCATTTTAAGCCAATTAAGGGGCGCGGGCGGTAACAAGGTCTAATTATTGTATAATTTGATGTGCTGTTGACTTTGCATTTCCGCGAGAAAGTATGTGAAGTGCCGCTGAATAATGTTTTTTTTTTAATTTGAAACTTGGAACCCACAATGTTTTATTTTTATTTTTTGTGTGGTCATTTAGAATATACTGAATAGGGTTCGCACTCACCACAATGGATATTAAGCCACGCCAAAATGCAGTTTCCATACAAAATTCACAAATCAGCTGTTTCACTTAGTATGATACGCCCAAAATATTTTTTTGTTAATTGAGTATATTGTTTGCTTGGGAAAGTTTAGTTTCATGAGTAGAAGCCACAGTTAAAATTATTTCAGAAGGACCTTGTACAGGTCGATGTATTTGCTCGTGTACCTTTACAGCAATTACAAGTTACCCTGTCTGTACTATGTATTGTTAAGTTCAATGCCTACGCAGACTCAGAGTTTCCAGACGCGCGCATTCCATATTTCCACGAGAAAGCGGAAACGCGCGTGTCCCAACAATGGCTGCCTGCGTTCGTGCCGTGTTTAGCTAGCACTTTGCTATTGTTGGTTTACCGAGAAAACCCGATATACGCCAAATAACCGAGAAATACAAGTCGAATGCACAACTGAAAAAAATATAAACCAATAAAACCGCAAACTCGTATTATAATATAACACTTGAGTATGAAAAAGTTGTTAAGTAGGTACCTTCGTGATCTATGCTTTATGAGGTACAATGTACAAGGATAAAACTGTTAAAATAAGTTTTTTTGGTAATAAGGTCAATTGTCCTTGTTTTTTTTTACGAGAATTCGCTCATACAATCATAGGAATGTGTGTAGATGTAGAGTAGGTAGGACGTGTTACCCCTCGCGAAGGGGTCTTTGGGGTTCTCATAATCCAATCACAGATCTTATTTAAGGGTAACTATTGACTTATCCACGTGAAGTGCTTCTTATATCTCACAGTCATGATGATGCTTTGTAAAAGCTACGAATAATACACACTTAACAGTTATTATTTTCGTATCGTAGATGATTATGACGTGTTATGAACTTAATAGCAGGAAACAGGTCCTTTGTGTTTAACAATGAGTAATAGAACGACAAAAAGTTTCTTTTAGTATTGAAGCGCGAACACAATGCACCCGCTCGCCGCCGATCATCCGTCTTCCCACGTACGGTGGTGTAGCACAACAATACTCGCTCTTTGTGAGCTTTAGGTCGGTCAGAATCTAAGAAATTATAGTGAACTCGGTGCGTAACAAGCTAAAATTAATTAAGCGCGTAACATAAGGGAATAAAATCATTCAAAGACGCATTCAAGTTTTTGCAACTGAGTACGACTAACCAGACGACTGCAGGTCTACAAACAAGCATTATACGTACATATAAAAATATTTTCTGCAAAAAATCGTCGGTTTTCCTGTAGTTGCGGAAAGCGCAGCGAACTATGAGTTCGACTCATTAGCGGAGCATACCTAGCTGCCTGCCTCAACACTCACTCTAATATACGCCATTCGTGCGATTTTAATGAGACTAGTTTTAAAGTACTCCAGTATGACTTATTCACATTACACTTTAATACTATATACAAAATACAACCGACGTTACTTCTAACTTCCCCACAAGTTTTATAAAAACTATTGAAACAAATAAGTTTGTACTGCAAAATACACCTTATCAATCATTTGAGTAATATCAATTAAGTAGTTGCCCAAACATCTTATACCGACGTTTATCTTCAAGACACAAGTACAGTCTTGAACATAAAAGTACAGGTAACAATAGTATCTCATGCAGCCTAGCAATTGGTTTGGGCTTGCGAGTTATTAGGTTTGTAGTAGTTTGTACTACTTGCAGTATAATCCGGGCCAGCTTTGCCGCCGACATCAGCGCGGGCGCTGGGGCGGTTGCCTGAAGCACAAATTGTGTAACAAATCGATCGTACCTTATGTAACTTTAGCATAGTAGTAAGCACGTGGCCACTGGCCAGTAAGTCCGCAACCAGTCTGGGTGTGGGGGTTCTTTCTAGAAATTTTTGGTGTAAATGTTATTCTATATTTGGGAATGTTTACTACAAGACATGGTCGAGTCTCCTGAGGAGGAGGGTAACTAACAACAACTAAAAAACTTTCCATGCCACCCTTTGTTTTCTTTAATGCACTATCCGAATGAAGTTGCTTTATACACCCTTCAAAATACTCTGTAAAATATGGTTAATATCATCAAATATTGGTTTAAATTTAGATATTTTAAGAATAAAAAAAGAAATTCTGCAGAGCTTGGGATCATTTATACCTCGCCCGCAGACAGAGTATACAGTTCCTTTACACTTTGTTATGTCATCGTTTGTACTCTTTCTTATCTATATCTAGTATCTAAATAATTAGTGTTATCGCAAATCAGATTTATAAATTGATATTCAATAAGTAAAATGAAAGTGAATTAGTAGTGAGGACTCCGGCGACGTGCTACGCATCGATGCATGGAAAGTGTCTATAAAAGAAAGTGCTTGTCGTCGTACCGAATACGTTCTACTTGTTGAGTAATATTAATAGCAATAATAGCTAAAGTCATTTTGACAGAAGATTTGCAAGCTGTACTGTAACGCGAAGTCACAAAATTTTCTTCAACCTATTAATGAAAATATGGATTGTCTATGAAGACGTAAATTATTCCAGTAGGTACTCGTATAATGAAACCAAAATATCATGTCACTGTTATTTGATTCTGTTGTATCTAATAAAATATTTTGCACTTGGAAGGTTAGCCGGTTGAGGTGGTCGGTTGAGTCACATAGGGTGAGTGAGGCAGGTAGGGCCCCACCCCCGCTTGGCAAGCGCCCCGACGACGTGAGACAACCGCCACCCTGTGACGTCACGCGACCCGTGACTCACGCACCCAAATATTGTTGTGCCTTTTATGTATTACATATAAACCCAGACTCGAATCTATTTTTATACTGAAGGCCAAAGATTTCCACATGCTTCAGAATATTTTTTTCATCAAGTAACGATCACTTTTTGGTATTCTGTGTGCTTACATAAATAAATAATAACCGGGACAAATGCGTATGCTTTAAAATTATACATAAAATAAATTATGTTATCTAATTTATCTAGAACATACCATTTACATGTTACTCATTCGACAATTTAAAACACATCAAAAACAGTTTGCTTTAAGTCTTTAGTCGTATCAGTTTAACCTCAATTTTAGATTTTAACCAAGTCTTATCTCACTTATTCTAATTGTGCTCTTTAAAGCTGTTACTTTTTTCATTCTGACAAAATGTTTAAATGGAAACATTACGAGAATGTTACATAAACAAAAAACGTGAATAAACTGAACCGGATGGTTTGCATTAATTACTTAATAAATATTTATTTCTAAGGTGATAGAGAAGTTTTCGAAAGTTAAGGTTGAGCAGACCATGTCTTGTGCCAAATACGAATTTAGTAGCCTTCTGTTCTTTACTAAGTGTAATTTTTTTTATTTTTTATTTTTTTTTGTTATTTTTTGTGTATTCAAAAATAATAATAATATCTGGGGCAAAATCACACACGGTCATCTGGCCCCAAACTGGGATTCCCTGTATCTTGGGAACCAGAGACTGATATACATACACATATACTTTTAAACACATACATATATGTATAGATATAATACACCCAGACTCAGAGCAAAAAATTCTGCTCATCACAGAAAAGTTTGCCCTGTGTGGGGATCGATCCCACGACTCTCGGATCCGAGGTCAGGATCGCTAACCACTTAGCCACCGAGTCAGTCGAATTAGTGTTCATACAATGGTAATATTTATTATTATAAAATATTACATTATTATTATTTATTATAAGTTTAATATTCTTATTTTTTTTTTTTTATTATGCAGGGTGTAACAAATACGTGTAGGTAACTGGAGTTTCTCCTCATCAATCATGATTATTCATTATAGAAACTTTTACTGACATCTTAAATCACAAAATCTGGTCTCTTGTGCTGTCCATATAGAAAATTTAACAAACAGCTGATTAATTTGTATGAATAATACAACATTCAACAAAGTTGCACAATACTGTTGTTCAGTATTATGGAAAAAAGCACCAGGAAACGATTCTTACACGGATTTTCTTACACTCTTTAGATCGAAATGCCCGATTTCAAATGTCACTCGGATGCGCGTTACAGAATGTATCGTAGATAGAGGTGTTATCGACAAATTAAATTATGTCACACAGTTGTATAAGTATTCGACCTTACATAAAGAGAGAGCACATGTATGGGCTCTCGCTTGTGCATGTAAACACGAGCCGAGTTTCTCTTCACGATAAAGCGGTGATATAAATTTTGAGCAGGTTGTATCACTCCAATATCTTTGAATGTCAGATATGTAAAAAACTACCTATCTGTAGTATTTGTGCATGTAAGGTGGTGAAGACTGTCAGACATCATAATTATGATCATCACCATTTCAGTCGGAACACGTTTACTTTTGAACACAGGCCTTCGCCGTAGATTTCCAATAGAAAAATTTGAAATCCTACCTAGTGGTTTCCTGCAAGACAAGATCATCAGTCCATCTGGCGAAGAGACGTTCAACATTATTCTGGCCCGCGGTCATCACTCGAGTACCTGTCTTCACTATCTGATCGGTTATCGGTTCTGCGAGCACATGACCTGCCCATTACCATTTCTACTTGCTTTTTGCATAGGCTATGCCGTCGCTGACTGTACTTCTACTACGCGTCTCATTTGAGATGCAATCACTAGAGAAACACCAAGCATAGTAATTGAGCTTGTGGATGAGGCCAATAGTTATCGACCATGTCTTTTGAACTATGGGGTCTCATTACTGGTAACATACATTGGTGTCATTGACTGTCTTTCATTTGCATTCCTGACGCTCTATATGTTTGTAAATAAGATTAGCAAGATAATCTAAATCTGGTTTATCCTGAAGCCGAGACTTTGCGACACACTTGTTTATGTAAACCTCTATGTGTATGTACTCAAAAATTTAAGAATGCCGCTTGCCGACACAACACTGTACGTTAGCACATTGATGATAGATGACACATTTCGATAATTCAACTTCAAGTTGTGTTTACACTACAATTGCTTCGTTATTTACAATGTTAACGTAATCTTATCAAAGTCAAGGCAGGTAATCTTATTGTTCAATGGGTGACTAACGTTTGCTAATTACCGAGAGGCCATCGAGGGCGTTCCTCGAGCGTGAATCAGACGTTCGATCGGCCGATTGCTTTCATCCGCTGTTTGCGACGCGACAGTGACATTATTTTGTTATTATCGGTCTCGGTTTGTGTATGACTCCGCACTGTGACTGCTCTTCAATGTCCCTCGAAGGCTTGGGTGCAGCGGAAGCAGCGATTGCAGTCGTGCAAACTGCAAAACGATCCAGACAAACCGAACATTCTCAGCGTATGCATAATGTTTAACAACCTATTACAATACAGACATTTAGTTGGGTGTGGAAGAATTTTGGAACTCACTCGTCACTACATACCAACCAACTTATTGATGCCGGTCACGTCATGCATAAATTAAATGGTACTCCAGCAGCGTTGTTTTCGTATAACAATAGAAACGACCTTGCATGAGATAAGATACTGTCAATCAAGTAAAGCTTCTGTTTCAAAACCATATAAGACTAAATATATTCCGGTCAATTTGCGATCATGGTTCGATTATACCTGCTGTGCTTCATGTAGAATGGCATTGGCGTCCACGTGAGATCTTGATAAATCTACCTGGAAGCTGCAAGGTCATTAGTAAGACTAACAGGTTTCTTAGATGCTCTAAGTTGTAGGAGGATAAATGCTTGTTAAAACACAATTTTTGTTTTTGTTTGGTTGGATGGCAGGATAATAAATTACTGATGTTATGTCAATAAGTGCTAAAGCAATAATACACTCTGCATTTTTTACCCATTATCTTATGAATGGTCCAGATTCCGATTTTATACAATTTGAAGTTATGAAGGTCAGAATCCCAGCGTTAAAATTATATGACGATAAAACATACATACATTAAATTTTAAGTGGTTACTCAGAATCAAGTATTTATTTCAGTATTCCATACAAATTCTTGATTAATTATTCAGATTAAATATTGGAATCTGAAAAAAATATTTGAAGAGCGGATTTTTTAAATATTTTTCCTTTATTGTATACTTTAGTCTGAGTAACCCCTTAAAATGTCAAACGCACTTTTTAACACCCTTTTTAACATCGATTAAAAGTATTATTTAATTATCAACGATTAAATCAAGTTAACGGTAAAATAAAGGAAAGGTTAGCTTTAGATAGGCTACACCGTCGCCAAGGTTAGCGAAGAATTTCTCGTAGACACAGATGAGTTTACTGTAAAAAAGTAATATCTAGACTCCGACAGCTGATATAAGTATTTGCCTTTCGTGCACGTGCAACAAAAGTTTATCGTATGTTTGGATATCGTATCAGCGAGCGAGGCGAGATCATTACCGAGATTGACAAGTCGTTAGTGGATATTCTATTCCCTCTTTTGTTATCTCAAAATGCCAGTTTCAGATAACTAGCATTAGTGTAGTCATGACATTAGCAACCTAATGTTATTTAGACACGGACACCAAGTAAGAATCTTTCATGATACATAGATAAGTGTTAATCCATTAGCTATAAGGTTTTTTAATAAAAATATAGTGGTTTAACTAAAACCTTCCTACCCCAAGCGTAGGAAAATCAACCTGAAATCGAAATCTTTTTTAGATAAAAAGTTGATTTATCTGACATCAAAATAAGCAATTAGGTACGAAGTGCTTTCGAAAGTTCTCTCACTGCAGAAATGGCCAGTGAGAAGAATTCGATAGCCAGCCTTCGAGTTAGACGATAACGTTACGATACTCACGTGTTCGTGCTATTGTTTTACGGATTTTTCGAGTAAACGTTCGATGACGATACGAAAACGTAACGCGACTTTACGCGACGGCCGTCAAAACTTTCGTGCTTCCATTTTTTAGTTCCCTTAACGCCCACGGTGGCGCTGTCAAAATTCTCATACAATTTTTTTCGATAACGATACGATTACGATAACGAGACGAATTCGATAGAAGTTCGTGCTAAGGGTACACAGGTCGCGTCAAACTTTAAGATCGCTGAAGGGTACTGAGTGGGGGAAGTGTGCGTTCACTTGGAATCCTCATGCTCGAATTTTGATATTCTGATTATGCCAATATTTATTGTCTAATAGTGCCCAAAGGAAAAAAATGTGCTATCGCAGTTTCAGAGAAAAACAAGTTTTTCACTGAGGCTGCTAGCGGAATGTTTCGCTGGCAGCCTCATCTCTGGAACCAAGGAACTACTTCGAAATTCGAGCATGAGGATTCCAAGTGAACGCACACTTCCCCCACTCAGTACCCTTCAGCGATGTTAAAGTTTGACGCGACCTGTAGTAAAACAGACATATAAAAACAACGTTGTAGAGATGCGAAACGTGACGTTTAATAAAGGTCAGACGAGATATTGTTACCTTACTGTTGTTGTGACAGATACGTAAACCTGGGCGTTTGTAACATAGTCATAATGCATTCCTTGTCACGTCCCAATTGTATTGTTATAATGTTTCTCTTATAATTAGCTAAGGTGCGCTCGCGTCGAACGCGTGTCAGCAACCAAGATACGTGTGTTTCGCATACTGATTGTGGTCTCAAGTCGGAGTACTGCCTGTGCGCATTCCATAGCCCAGACACCGCCCACCAACCGCCTTTTTAACCAAACACATTAACTACCTACGACGTGAAGGCTTTTTATTTTAAGTAAGCAACGCACTGACTGACACATGACGTGATAGACGCTCGGCTCGGTTAAGTGACTAGTTCCAAAAAACTAGTTGTGTTCTATAATTAATAATACTTCAGTCATCTAAAGCTAATTGTAATTAATTAGCTATGCGTTGTATCTTCTTATGAGTAGAGCAAGACTGAATACGGTTGTGTTGTGTCGTAATGTCATAGGATTTACACTCTGTAACTTGATGTTTAAACTTTAAATGAACCGAGTTGTCATCAAATCCTGTTCTCCCACATTCATCGCTCTCCCGTTTCGCGATGTACCCACGTACTTTGTTGGGTTAACGAACCGTTCCCATTAATACGCCTTTGCGCAGTCCTCTCTGTATCATATCGTATTCATACATATATTCACTGTGTAATTATTAACTTTCTCGCGTAGAAGATACTGCTAATAACGGTAAAACGTGATCATCACCACAAAAGAAAAGTAACCCTAAACACGTGGATAATTATTGCTTGTCGGACGCTGGACGATGGTGATGCCAGACTACGGCATTCGGGGCCAACTTGATTAGATTTTTGAATAACGACTCGAACTAAAAGAGGTTAGCGAAAGCAAATAATCGTTTCTGTTAAATAAATATGTATTTAATGAAATTGGTGACTCTAATAATGAATTATAGTTATAAAATATTTTTTTTGTAATTTCTAAGTTAAATAGCAATTATAACTTTCTCATATTTATTTGCCATAGATGACACATAAAATACTAAAAGCGTTAACGTAAATACACAAAGCCATTACATGTTTAAACGCCTGTTTGTAAGACGGACATTTAGAACGAAAAACGGTATTAATATGATAGAGTACTTCATCATCATCATTGCATTGTACAGCGCACCGCGCATTACTCGGAATGATAGAGCTAGAGTGACTCGGTTAAACTCGATAACAATAAGTATAATAATTAAACAATCACGCGTACGGTACGTGTCGTTTATTTAAAGAAATATCAATGAAACGTAACAAATAAATCAATATGATACGATATACGTTGAAGATTCAATCTATGTATACTGTCATTTAAAGAAAACCATGTATAATTGTCTTTATTTAGAAATTTGATAAGATGTGTAAGACCATTATTAGAAGCACATAAATCTGTAGAATTAACCGTTGTTACGATGCAAAAAACTGCTTGCATAGGCATTTAGCTGTTGCCTTGTTTCTATGTATATTATTTATTTTGATAGCCATTTTATTAAAATGAAAGACCATATTTTATTTCGTAAAAACGTTTTTTCGATATTATATTGAGCATAATGTCATGTCTAAAAATAAAATGTATCCATTAGTGTTTCTTAGAGGCAGCTAACTAGCGTCAGTATTAGACATCTGTTTGCTCCTTATAGCATGTGTCCAGTGCTAACGGGCTCAATTAGGGTTCTTCCGTACTAAAATATTTTCGTCAATTGAGGATGTCGCATGCGAACATTCCCATTTTAGTATTTATGTAACATCTAGCTAGCTAGTGAAATAATCCGTGAAATGCGATGAAATGCTTGAGTGGAAGTACCTATCAGAATATTTAAGTAGAATTTTACTTACCTAGTTACAAGAAAAGTTCGATTATCACTTAAATTAATTAGCAGCAGCAGGATTAGAACCATCCCGAACTTAGGCAGTTTATAGGAGTCTTATCTGACTGATTGGTGATAATACGGATAGTTACTGTTTATTAGTCTGCATTTGCATGTAAACGAGCATGAACTGCGATGCTTATTTTATTAACCTATACAACGTAAAATAGCTTGAGTCGTAAATACCTAGATTAATAAAATGAGGTGTTTCGGTATCGGCAGCACCGGCCGGCACCAGCACTCGAGGGCACCTAAATGCGGAGTGAGGATGTCGTTGCACTCGCGCACCTTGCCCGCAGTCAAGGGCGAAGCGTACGCGCAGGACCGTCGCATGCGCATCTTTGCACGCGATCTGTAGTTCTCAAGTCTCTCACTCGACTCAACCAAGCTCGGCGGTGGGAATGGGAAATATTGCCTTTTACTATTGAATAAGTCTTGATTGATTTGCAAGTCAATTATTTATTATTATGAATTTATAAAAGAGTTTTCTAATGTTATGGCGATATTAAACCTTGATTAGTATTTTATTTATGTTGATTGGATATCTTAATTTCCACAGACGTCGACATTCCAGTTTCGACTTCAGATTTATCAGCTCACGTCATCAAGAGTGTTAATAATTTTGTGTACATTCAGCCAGTATGATGCACTGAAAGACATAATTGTATGCTTGTAATGTGGCATGAGTTATCGTATCGGCGCCTATGAGCCAGTTTTCCGCTGAGATGACCTCGTATCAACGCACACTTCCTCTGTCTTTGATGACCACATCGCACGCACTGTGCATTGCATTTTATATATTGCCTTCATTTATATTTAGTTCAACTTGTTGATAAACATTTTTCTCTTTGTTCGCAGGATCAATATGATAACTTAGCCGCCCACACCCAGAAAGGAATTGAATTTCTAGACAAATATGGGAACTTTGTTAAGGAAAGATGCGCGATAGAATTAGAATATGCAGGAAAACTCAGGTACGTAAATTTCCTGTCCAGACGTTAACATATAGCCTTTGTAAAAACGTCTACATATGGTTTAATAATTAAACTAGACCGTGATCCACATGGTATTATATACAAGGTCACATCATGGTAGGGTGAAGTCATTATGGAATCATCATCAAGTACCAAGATTCTGCCCGCTTTCGTGGCCTCGTTTTCGTAATTTGTATACTAAAATCAAGTGTGTAGTTTTAAAGCGGCACCATGCCGTTTTATTATTATTAAGTAATATTGAGTTTTATTATACAAATGTGTTTATAACGATTATACAAATGTCGTGGCCGTTAAACTAGTGCCACCAGTTTTTTTTATAATATTCACTTTCACTGGAATCTGATTATCGACCGGTAATTATAACGTCATTCAGGGAGCTTGGTTTTAATGTTTATTTACAAATTCAACTTTTATATTTTATCTACTAACTAGCTTTTTCCTCGCTGCTCCGTCGGATCTTGTTTTTTATAACGGTTGTTGAGGGTGCGCAATGCGCGAGTAGCAAGCAACTTGCCATTACGGAAATTCGTTTTTCGCGTTAAAACTATACTATGTTATTCCCTACCCTATATCTTTACCCAATTTTAATGAAATCTGTTGAGAAGTTATCATAATAAATAGCGTTGATTTTTCATTTTGTATTATCGTCGGTTTCCCGGTGTATTCTCGAGGGAATTCGATATTATTATAAAATGAAGCCTATGTCACTTCCAACTCCGTCATTATCTATAATATTAGCATTCCTTCTCCTACTCAAACGCTTCATAAATGTATTTGAAAACTAAAACCGGTATTCTTTTTTATTCGCAGGAGGCTCGTTAAGAATTATCAACCCAAGAGAAAGGAAGAAGATGAGTATCAGTAAGTTTTTTTCAATGTTTTCTCATTAAATATGTCTTGTTCATTAACCTTGCCTCAATTTAATATTATACGATAACTTTTAACATTGATAACGTTCATAAGTACCGGGCAACCAGTTCTCATTTTATTAGTATCGTAAAAACAACTGAGACTCCATATTTAGTTACTTGCAATCGCCAAGCCGCTCTTGCAACTTCGCTCAATGGCACAATGTTTTTGGTATGATCCTTGACATTCGCGAGCAAGTTACCAAAGGTTTGGTGAAGGTATTCTGTTTAAAATAAATATAGTTTCTTTTATAAGAACTATATTTTTGTCTATATGCTGTATTACAGCCTAATTACTATGTTATAACTAAAGTAATCCGATTTGTTCACGCATAGCTGTCAAATACCACAAATACAATGCCACTGAGAAGCCATATTTGCTCTCTATTTGGTCCGCCCCAGTTGGCTTCAATCCAATGCCAAACACAGTTCACTACACCCAGCGGATTTGCCAAGAAGTTGTTTACTTACAGTTAATAGGGAAATGGCAGTTATAAGTAATTTCAAAAATATGCAGTACCTAGCTTGTAATATTGAATTTACCTCATCAAACGGTTTTAGTCTAAGTTTGTTTTACTAATATCCGTGGAAAGTTAGTGATGAACGGATTCAGCGAATGGCCCACGTTGCATATTGGTATTTATAGCGACGGAAGTAACAGATTTCTCACCGTGCCGGATTTCAGTCTGCTTGGTATTGCAGTTTGAAACATGACTAATTTTTCCCCCAGCAATAATGCATATTCAACCTGGAAAAGTACGAGACGTGATTGTGCTAGTTGCAAATATAGCCCAGTCAACAAAACAAGTGGTTTCAAAATTAATTCCTGCGTCCGATTTTTTTTTGTAGTACGATAGAGTTACAAGTGTACATTAGAAGTACATACCAGATTAACCACAAATTTTTATTTATAATAAAAGTAAGATAAATCCAGCATTGAAAAAAAATATTTTAATAACAGAAGCATCCATTGTTTGAATTTTAAAAAAGCGGCCAAGTGCGAGTCGGACTCGCCCATGAAGGGTTCCGTAGCAGTAAGTAACATAATATAAAAGTTCTTGTAGGTCATTGTAGGTAAATTGCGGTTTACGATTTATGACGTATTAAAAAAAACTACTTACTAGATCTCGTTCAAACCAATTTTCGGTGGAAGTTTGCATGGTAATGTACATCATATATTTTTTTTAGTTTTATCATTCTCTTATTTTAGAAGTTACGGGGGGGGGGACACTCATTTTACCACTTTGGAAGTGTCTCTCGCGCAAACTATTCAGTTTAGAAAAAAATGATATTAGAAACCTCAATATCATTTTTGAAGACCTATCCATAGATACCCCACACGTATGGGTTTGATGAAAAAAAAAATGTTTTGAGTTTCAGTTCTAAGTATGGGGAACCCCTAAAATGTATTGTTTTTTTTTCTATTTTTGTGTGAAAATCTTAATGCGGTTCACAGAATACATCTACTTACCAAGTTTCAACAGTATAGTTCTTATAGTTCCGGAAAAAAGTGTCTGACATACGGACGGACAGACAGACAGACAGACAGCCAGACAGCCAGACAGCCAGACAGCCAGACAGCCAGACAGCCAGACAGCCAGACAGCCAGACAGCCAGACAGCCAGACAGCCAGACAGCCAGACAGCCAGACAGACAGACAGACAGACAGACAGACAGGCAGGCAGACAGACAGACAGACATGACGAATCCATAAGGATTCCGTTTTTTGCCATTTGGCTACGGAACCCTAAAAATAATGATAAAGAAATAAATTACAACTCTTCTCTATGTTCGCCTAACTGTCATTGTCTATTGATTGAGCATCAATAGCTAACTCATCTTTGTGTTGCCAGGTACACAGCTTGCAAAGCATTCAGACAGTTACTGCAGGAGTTGGGCGACTTCGCGGGCCAGCGCGAGGTGGTCGCCGAGAACCTGCAGTCAAATGTGGTGCGGGAACTGCACCTGCTCGCCAAAGAGCTCAGGGAAGAGAGGAAGGTAAACACACGAATGTATACATATAGTCTTATAAGTAAAAGTATACACAGGTTAGATAAGTATTTTTCCAGAAAAGGTGGTTCGATGAGCCAAAAAATTCACAGAATCATCTTTCATGAGAACAGTGTTTCATTCAATGGTAAATGGCAATGTTCATTAAATTGGATGAAGCGTGTAAGAAGATTGATTGGGTAAAGTAAAACTTTTATTGGCCCATAATTAAATACCCAAATAATTACCTAAAACTTGAATGAAACCCTGACACCAAAGTAAGTCATGAGCCAACTAGCCCCAACTTCCAAAAAACAAAATGAACTTAATAATGCGGGACGTGTTATATTTTCAGCAACATTTAAACGAAGGAGCGAAACAGATGGCTGTGCTGAACTCCGCGATAGGCGCGCTGGAGCGGGCGCGACGAGCGTACGAGCGAGCCGCGCGTGAGTCGGAGCGGGCGCTCGACGCCTTCCAGCGGGCGGACGCTGACCTCAACCTCAGGTATAGTATAGCCTTGTAGTTTTTTATTAATTATTTTTATTTAATTCATTTGTCCCCCCACAATCTAAAGCTCTAGTCAAGGGTCCTACTTCTTCTTCTTCATATCGTGTGGTACAATTTAATCGTGCTATCAAAAGGAATAGACGGCAGTGTCCTGGTGTTTTCAACCGACTTCAAAAAAAGGAGGAGGTTCTCAATTCGTCGGAATCTTTTTTTTTTTTTTTCTATGTATGTTCACCGATTACTCGAAGACGCCTGAACCGATTTCAAAAATTCTTTTTTTGTTTGAAAGGGTATACTTCACAGGTAGTCCCATATTAATTTTATCGAAATCGATTCAGCGTTTTTTGAGAAAATCAACAAAAACATAGCAAAATTGGAGTTGCTACGATTGAAGTCGGTTGTTTTTAACGTATTCAGCGTGGTCAATTATACTGTAGGGCATTTGTGATTTACACTTACGGACGTGTGCAACGCGACCATCATAACAATCAGTAATTAGATGTGCGCGTTACCTCACGATGTTTTCCTTCACCGTTAAAGCAATCGGTGTGAAGATGCACTAAGTTTCGAAAACCTCATTGCTGCATTAGCCAGGATTCGAACCCGAGATCTCTGGGATGACTTATGTGTCGCTTTACGTTACCTGATACAGCTACGCTGCTAAACGGAGGTCATGCTACCAGACAAAACACGCTATTCTCGTATATTTGGCTGTAAGGTAGGAGCTAGCCAAATGTCTATTAAAGAAAATCCCATTTGATAAATCTATGTTGCAGAAGACCCTAAGTCGACGAAAAAGCTTCATTCAATGTTTGAAACTTAATGATGCAGTGGTATAGATGTAAAATACTTGCGAGTTGCGAAGAGTACGACCAGGTTCTGAACATGAAACTTGTAAAAGAAGCTAGGTCTTATGTAATCTCTGTTATAGGCAACAGGTATCATAGTAATGACGTAGTGGTATGAGAGCTGCCTTATTACGTAATATGATGTCAATAAAATACTAGGATTCTAGCGATAATATCAAGCCCTACTGGTGTAACTGTTACATCTCGTATAAATGCATAGGTGCTTTCGTTTTATGTAGAAACCAAGAACAGTTTTAGATTTCAACACTTGAAGATGCAATGTTTCTCGCGCATTTATATCGAAGGTTGACATTTTCTGACTTAGCTATTTGTCCATAAGGCCTTGAGACTTGCATTTTTTTACGGATTTATCCAGATCACTATCAGTCGAAACGAAAGGAATGTAGCAAGAATGAGTAAAAAACAAAGTTGCATGTGCAGCTTCTGTAAACATCTTTTGAAATTTTTAGCAAAATGTAGTTCAGATGAACCATAAAATTTTCAATCGATGAAATTTTTAATGGTCTCGTAGAATTGCGTGTGGTAATTCCACGTTACTAAAATTATACGGCGTCTCGGATAAATGACACGCAAAGCTATGTCGTAACTGGGAAACGTATATTGTGCACTCATTTAGTTAATTTCTTTCGAATAGTATGTAATTTCGTTTTGGTTTCTCACGTTATTAAATAACCGCAACGTCTCTCCCAATTTGAAGTGAGATTACCTTGAGCTATGTTTTATTAACTCAGATTGCGATTTTATTGCATTACAGTTCAAAGAACAAGGAAATTACTTGTTGTACGTTTCAGTAAAATCACGTTTTAAAGTGAGTCATGTTTATACCTATAGTTGTTAAGTTTATTTTGTAATTGCGTTTTGCATACAACTGATATAAGTAGTTGTACGTTTTTTTTAGAAGTTTATAACATTATTTCCTATACTTAAGAAACTACTGGCACAGATATATAACTTAGGGCTTTTAATGATTGACACTTTAAGTACGCGGCAGTACCACAGATTACATAATACAGAACGCAGATTTAGGTAAAGAATTAATAATAATAATTTATTATTGCAGACCATAAGTCCATAAAAGTGGTTAGTAGAAACAAACAAAACTTAACCTATTAATTAAAATGCTTCTCAAAAAGTAAAATAATAAATACATATTTTTAGTTAAAAACTGTTACAATAAATTACAACAATAACTTGAACTGTCAACGCATTTCAGCCGGGCAGAGGTAGAGAAACAGAAGGCTAACATGAAGATCCGGAGTCAAGCGTGCGAGGATGCGAAACACGAGTACGCGGACCAGCTGCGCAAGACGAACGAGGCGCAGCGGCAACACTACGAACACAGGCTGCCGCACGTCTTCAAACAACTACAGGTAACATTGTTTAGAAGTTAAACTATTAGCACAAGTCAATTAAAAGAGATTTGAATCAGATGTACGTAGATCAATGGTATAAAGTTTGATATTGAGATGCAACATACTGCCTGCTCATACTGCCATAGCTCTAAAGTCTGGTGGTAACATAGTCAACAAGTGGTGTTTGGGAAAAATAGTGGCTTAGAAGTAGGCAAACCAGCTGTGTAAATTAATGGGGCGCCTCTTAAACAATCAATTACTGATTCTATCATAGGCTGGTTGTGTACCTTCAAACGGTTACTGCTAATATTGTGATGTATACAAGGTCAATATTAAGGTCTCGTCATTGAATAATGAGTCCGAGCTATGTAATACAAAAGACATGCAATGGCGTCATTATGAACATACGTTGTATGTGCAATTGTGCACCAGGTCACTGTCTTAGTTAGCGGAGCAACCCTCAGTCTTGGTACAATCACAAGTTGGCATATAACACAACTTCAGATAACTAGTAGAAGTAGTAACATGATTGTGATGCCTAAGTTTTGTACACATATACTAAAACACATAATTAAACCTTTACGTGCTAAGCACGACTTTTCGCTTTATTATTAATTATAATTACCACGTGTCTTCAAACAGCGACAGGTACATATTAAATATTTTATGTTTCCCTCAATGAACACTTCAAAGATTTCAAGACCATCTGTTCTCCGTCAATGAAAGTTGATGATGCAAAACGACATTAACATAAATTCATTCATCTTTGAATAAATTTTTGGACTACATTAGTGATTATCATCTCCTTCGTATTGTGAGAAATTAGCGCAATAAAACGTCATTGTGTGTTTTAATGGTCGTATTGTTAATAATTCGTTCACTCGCACTGTCCGGGCGTGTTCATTGCTTACGTAAATAGTATGAACATTAGGTTAATAATGATAACGAACATAAAGTTTCTCTTGTGGCTTTTGCATGAATCACTGACAGTTTTGAACAATTCGGTGAAATTCTCTCTTGTCTCGAGAGTGCATTCGCTGCCAGACTTGCATTCTGGCTCCTTGCCAACTAGGTCAAATAGAAGTGCCATAGTATAAATCTCTTCTATTTCAACAATTTATTAAACTGACATTGAAAGCTTGTATACAACACAGGAAATTATTTAGATGACATTTTTATGATGTATTTGTTTTTGTTGTTTCAGGATTTAGATGAGAAACGAATAAAAAATATTAAAAACTTCATGTTGAGTTCAGTGGATGTTGAAAGAAAAGTTTTCCCGATTATCATGCAATGTTTAGACGGAATGGAAACAGCAGCAAATAGTATAAACGAAAAAGAGGTAAATAATTATGTTGCTTTACTTTTTATTTTGCTTGAGTTCTATTTACAATGACTTTGTTATAGCTATACAGCCAGCAGTGACTGATTAAAAACGGTATGCTTGGCAAATCGGAATCATTATAAATGTTTTCTCACTAACGAGCTCACATTGGCTTTTATATTTGCCTAACACCATTACACAGACGACACAGATCTAAGTTTGGATTCTTTAAAACTGACCAAACAAATATTCCTTCCAGGACACACAGTTAGTAATAGATAGGTACAAATCAGGATTCGTTCCACCAGAAGACTTTCCCTTTGAAGAGCAACGCGGCGGCACAGATGCGACGGATTCCGTCCCGCATCCACACAACCACCTCACGGCCGCGCGAGGGACCGTCTCGGGACATCGCGTGAAGAAGCGAGGAGGATTGCTGTCCATATTCAGCTCGAATAAGGTGAGAGATGTGCGCTTTGTTTTTAACGTGGGGTTGACTTGCTTTTATGGAACTATTTTTAACATAATTTAAAGTTGTAATTGTTTGACCGGGTTGCAGAAGGAAGATTTTAAGTATTGTTTTATTAAATAGGGCTGTGTGATGCAGTCTCATAAGACTGGTGTTCGATGGACGCTCCTAACGATAGTGAAATGACGTTACTTAAATAAAGTAGACGATATGCGTCTGCAACCAATTAATTACTTTGGTTGCAGTATTGTAATTCGGATGTTTCGTTTCCCACCATAAAATGTCCCATTCATCGCAGTAGCCTCATCAGAATTTGGAGTCATTAAACAGCCTCATACATACATTATGGGGAACTTGGAGCTGTTTACTTGCTCGTTAGAAAGTAACTTTCTTACGACTTTTGTAGTAATACCGCGTATAACGGTAACTTGCAAACGGTTTAAAAATACTCGGTAGTAGCGAAAGTTGTGACTAATAAATATATGGAATTATGCGACGTCTAATTATTAGAGTATTACATTAATCTAACAATTTACCTGGTAATGGATTTCCTTATTTAAAATTAAGTGGGGTTTTAAATGGGGACTTACCCTCTGTGTGCTGAAGACAGCTTTGTATTACCTATACATACATTATTAGAATTACATGAGTTATTATTATCTACTGAGTATCTTAATCCTATTTTTTATATTTTACACATTATTTTAAATTTATCTTGATTATTATGGGCATTATGTTATCCAAGCTTTAAGCTTCCGTATTTGTTATGTATGTATTGTATTAGTCATTTTAGAAGACAAACCTACATTGTTACGCGCATGGATATTATATTTAGATAATTAATTGCTCGATTCAATTATTATTTTTTTAATTACTCAACTGGTTTTTTGTCAACAAGTTTCTCTGGCAAATTACATATTTTTTATTATTCATTATACTTGAATGAATGTTATATTTATGACTAAAGGCCAGTAGCTACAGCAGTTAGCGTATTACGTTATCTTATAAGTTGTAGGTATATACTAATTTGTTTTTGTCTGCCCTGTTCCCCTCTATAAACCGGGTTCACATAACACCATTGATAATATTGGCTGGCGGTCGCCGGTGCCTTTCAAACTCACGGAAAATGTAAGTTAATCCGCGGTGGTGGGGATGTAAGTCATACGCATGACTCATTTACTCTACGTCTCATCAACTGTTGATACTTATAACATTACACATATAATAACACGTTTTCTTGAACGTCTGTTTTCATTTTATTATTTGAACAATATAATTTTCTTTTAATATGTTACATTGATCTGAACACTATTTCATTTTACACCATTTACTTTGATCGCTTGGCCTCGCCCGTGGAGAGGCGCTGGCCTTCTTCATTTTCAACTGTTTTATGCCTCATACCTACTTTTATTTTAATGTTGTTTGTTTGCTCCCGCTGTCGCCGCCGCTAACGCTTTGATCACAGAAGATAATCGAAGCGTGCAACTCGATCAAGGTCAGTCCCGCGTGACGCCGCTGCTTACCAACAACCTTATGGCAACATTTACTGATGTTATAACACAGATTATAACATATTGTTTTCTTTCAGTTATTTGTTTAACTCTCTACAACACAATATGCAATTGACAATAGGCGCGTTCAAACAATAATATGATCTTAATAGCGTTTGTTTATTTACTGTATTTTGTAACCGGTTTGTGCTGTGACATAATGCCCCCCTCATATTTTTGATACGGTCAATTCGCGCAAATCTGAAGATTTTTACATGTCGAGTATTGTTCCGTATTGAATAGATTTAAGGTTTATGGCTCATGAAGTGGTATGGCTTAGAAACTACTGGCTGTATCGATATCTAAGCAATAGTGTCATCGTAAAATTTTTCAAGCAACAATGTATACTCATGGGCAAAAAAATCGACTCAAAGTTTCATGCACTACTTTTGGAAAATTAACTCAATCTAGCTAACTAACTAAAATAAAACTAAACCAAAAGTTCAAAAACTGTGTGTTTACTGTTTATGATTAATTTATTTTGATGGTTTTCTAGTTTTTTGTATTTAGTGTTTAGCAGTTTCGTAGACTGAGTTATTTTTTCAAAAGTCGAGCAACAAATCTTGAGTCGATTTTTTAGTCCACAGTGTAGTAGAGTAAAAGAAAGGTCTTGTATTTCTTAAGGTTAAACGTCAGTCACCCTATTTCATACAAATTTACCTGGCTATTAACTACACAAATAACCACTATATTTTCGATTTTATCTGTCCAACGTAAACTTTGCAACCTTTTATTTTCTCCAAATGTATATAATTATATTATTTATGTCTGTAATATCATTAAAAACTGCAGTAAAATATCATAAATTTTACGCATGTAGTGGTGTATAATTCAGCACCACCTTTCTGATATTACAGTAACTACAATCTCAACACTAGTCTGTTAAGCTTTGTTTAGCCCAGGATTTCGTTTTTAGCGCCATCTTGCATTTTGCTTGAGCATTACCAAAGTAGCAAATTTATTATAAAGACTTTTTAGTCTGAGTAATTTATGCTGGCAAACTTTTTTATATTCAGAAAAAAAGACGCTGTCAGTCTCACGTCAGGGACATCTGAAAGACGAAAATATTGTTCACCCAACAAGGTCTAGTTGTGAGTTTCAGCTCGATATTTGTGATATACAGGCTGATATTTTTACTTATACAGGATGTAAAAAGATCACTCCGGGAAATTTAAATTATGGGATCCACTCATGAAACTGAACAACTTTTCCGAATGAACCTTAAGAATGCTGAATACTTAAGACAATTTTTGGACACACCATACAAAATTGGTCGGTTAGCTTACCATATTATATGAAAACTTCATTTTTATGCGAATTTTGTATGGGTTGGTATGTTAAAGTTTCCAGAAGTTACAGCCTGTATAAGGTGCATTCAAAAATTTTTAGACTCATACCATGCCCCATTTCAAATTTTAACCGCCTCCGCTTGTCCGCTCGCTTCACATCAGTAGGTCGCGGGTTCGATTCCCGGTGGGGTGTAACTTTCTGGATTCGGTTTGGTTGGTGGTAGGGCATTTTCTGAGCCCGCCTGGTATATGCCAGCATCTTATTTAAGTCTTGCCGCCAAACATCAACGTTAACAGCATTGATGTGTTCCGGCATGAAGGTAAGATAACCAGTTCCCCACTGCGTTGGGGAATCTTGGTAAGCCCGCTTTCGTATTCGGCATCTTCGTCACTTACCATCAGGTGAGATGATGCCAAGGGCTTACCAATTGGGGGTAAAAAAAAAGATGATAGCTAACCAGGCAGGCTCCGAGAATGCTCTACCACCGACCAAACGGAGTCTTACATATTATAGTTAGACTCTGCCGGGAATCGAACCCGCAACCTCCTGATGTGAAGCGAGCGACTAGACAACGGAGGCGGTTTTCCGGGAGTATTATTATTGTCTCGTTTGACAAAAAGTAAGTAGTTACCAGCAACCACGTGATACAACCTTACATATGTAGATTTTCATACACGGAAAGTAAAATCCCGACAAAAAGTTTCACATATCAAGTAAAATGTCTTACACGTCAATATTTATAGACTCGACTGTAAAAAGTAATGAATTCACGCCATGTAGCACAAAGTTTCAGGTTATAGAATAATTTATTTCTCACAAAAGGATAAACAGTTATTCACTTACACAATATTTTTTGTCACCAAAATATATTCCTAAACATAGTCGTCTATGTACAAAAACCTCGTTTTATTCAAACTCACTTGTCAAACATGGTTATGATAATTTTTTCCAAAGTATTTTGGCGCTTTCAATGTGGAGACATTGAAAGCGCCAAAATACTTTGGAAAAAATTATCAGGCATTCCAGGTTTCGAACGCGGTTTTCTTATCTCTTCAATTAAAGGCTAAAAAACAGTATCACTCCCTATCAGAGCATGAAGTATAGGCAGCATTGTTGCTTTTTATGTTCTTGAAATTGTGTCAAAATCGCAGCATGTTAAGGTTTTATTTTAAATTACTTACCTATACGAAAACTTTATTTTTAGATACATTTTGTAAATACGAAACTCCTGATTTAATTCTATTACAAGACCAAAAAAGGAACAATGTTGTCCTTATTCTATGTTCTAACAGGGTGTAACACCGTTCCAGCCTCTAATGGAGGAGGAAAGAAAACCGCGTTCGAAACCTGGACTGTTTGTTCTCCAGCAACTCTCGGTTTCAAAACGCTGGCTTGTGGAGACATTGCAAGCGCCAAAAAAGCTTTCGAAAAATTTATCATAACCATGTACTTATGACAAGACAGTTTGAATAAAATTATATTTTTGTATTGTACATAGATTTCTCTGTTTGTGGTATAAAATTATTTTAAATTGATTTGTTTTAAATATGTTTAAGATCCAGCTAGTGCACCAGCTTAAACGATTGCAGGCGAGAATTATTCTCTAAAAGAGACCGACAAATATATAATATTCCATCAATGGACAAAAGTTTTCAACAACATCTTCTGAGAGCACTATACCAGGGTGTCCACGTATGGGATCAGACATTAGTGCCCATTCAAAATCTCTCACGTCCGGCTTAGTGAAGGTGGGAAATAACCACAAATAATCAGTAGATACCGACATGGACTACTGCTGTGGCTGCTACCGCTTGTTTAGAGCTAATTTGGTGCAAATGCAGTTCAAATCACATTGTGGCATTAGATGTAACTGTTAAAAAAAAACAAATGAAATGCCCCGAATTATGCCTTTGCAGTTCACATTTTCAAATGTCGGAAGAATGAGCACTCAGCTAGAACAAAGGTATACTCGTTATTCATTAGTCATGGGTTTCTGGCCTAATAAAATATAAGCTTCCCTATTCCCAACTAGTTGTTGTGCAAGTGAGGTACTTACACATCTGGATTCTGGACGAAGCGATCGCCCGCCCTTTAGGATACGGTGCTAAATATTTTAAGAGGGAATAGGAAATGGACAGTAATATTTTTTTTAAACAAAAATAGTTAAGATAAGATAAGATAAATATACTTTATTGCACACCAAAAGAGTACAAATAACAACGAAAACATAAAATATTTAAACATTGATATGCAAAGGCGGTCTTATCGCTATCAAAAATAGCAGGTTCGATTTTTGTTAATTTTAATTTTTTTGTCTGACATGGTACAAAATCAATCCAAAACTGAAGGCTGCATCCTCGGTTCATCCGAAAACTACGCCAAATTCAAGATTATTGCCCAATATAATAGATAACTGAAGCGCGGCAGATTAAAACGCTCACGCATGCCTTGCGCCGTGCAACGTTCAAAATTTATTTCTGAAGCTTTTTATTTAGTGATTGCCGTTAGTGTCTCTGTTTTTTTATTTTTGATTAGTTTGGTTTTCTACAAAAAAAATTTGTTTATGCCATTAGTGCACATTTTTTAAACTATAGCATCCTGTTGGTTTTTTTTTATTTTTATTTTATTAGTTTTTTTCACAATATGAGTAATAGATTGAACAAAAGTAATACAAAAAATGAAAGCTCCATACTCGGTTTATTCGAAAACGATACCAAGTTCAAGATAATAGGTCAAATAGACCTGCCAGGGGGTGTGGGGTGGCTACCGGGCTAAATCAGCTTCTATTTATGTACCATATACGTGTGCCAAGTGGTCTTCTTTAATCATAAAATTTGACCTCGGATACATGTAAGCTTACACTATTCAGGTGCCAACAGTGAAGGAAGAATTTTTAAATTAAAAGAATTATTTGTGCTATGTTAGGTACCTTGTATTTTTGTATTTTATCCTGTACAGAGAAAATAAATTAATTATGAATTATTTATTAATATTCATATCCGCCATTAAAAAAGTTACCTTGTGTATCCAGAATTCAAATAAAATTAAATGTATTTCAGAACAGAAGTTACAAATGGCACATTTAAAACACATTTTTTATCATCAGTACAACAAAAAAAAACCGGCCAAGTGCGAGTCGGACTCGCGTACCGAGGGTTCCGTATAAATTCATAATCACACATGTCTTGAACTCTATATTTTTTATATTTGCGTTGATTGAATGAAAGGTAATTTTCGGTTTACGATTTATGACGTATTAAAAAAAAACTACTTACTAAAGCTCGTTCAAACCAATTTTCGGTGGAAGTTTGCATGGTAATGTACATCATATAATTTTTCTACTTTTATCATTCTCTTATTTTAGAAGTTAAAGGGGGGGGGGGGACACATTTTACCACTTTGGAAGTGTCTCTCGTGCAAACTATTCGGTTTGGAAAAAAATGATATGAGAAACCTTAATATCATTTTTGAAGACCTATCCATACCATACACGTACATGTTTGATGAAAAAAAATTTTTGAGTTTCAGTTCTAAGTATGGGCAACCCCCAAAATTTAGTGTTATTTTTTTTTCTATTTTTGTGTGAAAATCTTAATGCGGTTTACAGAATACATCTACTTACCAAGTTTCAACAGTATACTTCTTATAGTTTCGGAAAAAAGTGGCTGTGACATACGGACGGACAGACAGACAGACATGACGAATCCATATGGGTTCCGCTTTTTGCCATTTGGCTACGGAACCCTAAAAAACTAGATGCTTTATCCTATACTATTAAACGAGTTAAGTGTCCCGACGATTTTGAAAACGGCTTGAAACCTTTTGATGAAAATCTAGGATTAGGGGTTAAAAATCACCATAAATCCAGATCTATGAGAGAATTATCTTCGAAAAGATTCATTTAAGGGAGAATTCATTTAATGATCGAAATTACATATAAGGAGAACGCATATGATGCTTAAATTTAACCATCGTTTATAGGTACATTGGTAGACTAGCGGTTTTGGTGCGAGCCGCTTACGTTTTGCTGCTTTTAGGTCCGGATTCGAATACCACCCATGAGACTTTATAGTTCTTTGTTTTTTAATTTTTTATTTTGTGTGAACTTATGTAAATATTATGAAAATAAATAAAAAGACTTAAGAGTGATAAAAAAATATATTTTAACCTCTTTGTATTTTAGAGACAAATAGCGCCATCTTTCGCCATATAAGTTAATTACATACCTGGTGATTGTGCCGCTCTGTCCTGTGTTTGACATTTGCAATAAGAAAATCTCTAAAAAATCGCCAAAACTGATTGATATTACTGACTTATAAATGATGAACAACTTTCGAATATTTTTCTATTTTTTTTTATCAAAAAAAAGGATGATTTGCATGTATTTTTTTCAATAGAATCAAATTATAAAAAAATATTATAGATATTTTCAGAACAAATATTGCTTGTCCTTTCGTCCCTTAGAAGGCCACTACCGACTAAAACAACAACCTGCAAAAGGTTTCATAGAAAATATATCTTATATGTACTACTAAACAATGTATCTTAGTTTATAAAAACTCCGATTGAACGAGCGACGCTCGATCTCCCAGCTAGTTCAATATAATAAGAAAATTATCAGTATCATTATTTATATTAGAATGAATTATTTTAAAATTATAATACCCATTTAAATTCAGTCACTGGGACGATATTGGGTTGTTAAATAAGTAACTATGATGGTTATCATCCCAGCGAATGTGTTATTATCAATCAATCTGATGAGACCGTGAGAGTGAGTGACTGAATTTAAATGTATATTGGAGTAATTTATTATTCTTTAAATGATTATACTGATAATTATGTTATTTTAATTAACAAAACATCAACTTTTCTTAATCAATTTTATCAATTGAAAAACTTTCATCTGTATGGATAAAATAAATTGAAAAAATTAATAAAAAAATGAATCTATTTTTCTCGACAATGAAAACTAATTTCATGCTGCCACTACACGGAAGTAATAAGGGGGCCATTCCCTATGACATATACATAAAAGTTATGGTAATCTGTGATTCCTAAGTTTGATACTCTCCTTAGCTTGCGGAGGCACTACCGTGATTCCAAATAGCGTAAGACTTGGCTTGTAAAGGCTTGCAAGGCCGTGCCTCCACAAATTTTCGACATCACTTCGTATCTCCTTGCATGATACGTATCTCCTTGCAGGCTATTGCTAGGCAACGTTGTTATTCAATAAATGTTATGTGACTGAACAGATATTTTATGTTTTTAATATTGGCGACGAGGCCAATTCAATGGATTTAAAGAAATTAAAACGTACAAGAAGCTCAGTACAGTTTATTAACGCGCACAGAAAATGTGCTCGACACTCAAGACCCAAGTAAGTATATAGCCCCGCTTGGAGTCACTCGACAAAACAATAAAGGAATTTCACGAAATACAGAACAACATAGAACTAGAAACCGAAGATGAACATCTTGAGGAAGAAACCTTCTACAGATTCGAGTTTGAGGAGTTGTGTATAGCACTGAAAACTATATTACGAAAACTACGTATTGCTTCACCACTCAAGAGGAGACCTCAGTCCGCTTGAGGCAGACAGAAACTCCAAGAGGGACTCCCTACCTACTGATGTTTGGAAAAGAGTTCAGAACCAAGCTACATGCCATGCTAGTCCCATACCTAGACCGGAGCCACGTAGTCAGAGGACAAGGAGGCATTTCTCTCCTGGAGACAAGGTGGGCAGGAGTTACTCCTCTCTTGCCCAGAAGTTTGAATTCGGCACAATAACCCGACGTCTGGGTGGAGTACATTATGAAGTCAGAACCGATGGGGGACTCCTGTGGATCCGTCACCTCGACCAGCTGCTGCTGTGTCCTGATTCGCGGGGGAGACGTGATACATATATCCTTGCAGGCCAATGCTATGAATGATTGCTATGCGACATTGTTATTCAATAAATGATTTTTTTCTTTTAAAAAATCTTTTCTTTTATCGCTCTTGGGTCTTGTTATTTACCTATTTATTTATGTTCATACTAAATAAAAAAATTAAAAGACAAAAACAATAAAGTCTCGTAGGATACGAACCCGGACCTAAAAGCAATAACGTAAAAAGTTCGTACAAAATTTGCCGCCTGCACCTCTGGGTTATGGACTACTTATAGAGGTTAGTCAAAAATAAGCATCATATACGTAAAAAAATTATGTATGTGTGCGTAATTTGAGCCCTTATTCATACGAGATAAACGCAAAACTATAATTGTAAGGGGACAAATATATCGAAATCCTTATTAAATTAACATTATTATGGTTTATTAGCGTACATTGATCATGTAGCTGCTCGCTGTTTTACGTAGTATAGTTTAGGGTTATTTATACTATTTTTAAATCGAGAAACCAAGTTATAGTCAGATTAACGCCATCTAACGGATTTTTTCAACCAGGGAGCACTAACGTTTAACCTTAATACAAAAACACTTAACTTTGATGAAAGTCAAGGGTTATACGTAAATGTTGCCATATACCATAAGAGCGGCCGTTGGTGTGGCTTTGTACTGCTTCGTGCTTGGTATAACGATGGTCTCACTGGTCTCCACAGCTTTCCTCGGTCCGAGCGCACCGCCATTTTAGTGTTGTGTTGATTTTATGTTGTTTTCGTTTTTGTTGTGTATTTTCTTTTACCCTTGGGTTAAGGTACTTTATTTTGGAGGTGATACTGGTAACTATCGGGGTGTTAGAGGGTTAAATTATGCAGTTTTTAATGGGTAAGAAGTCTAGAAGCGCTTGCGAGTATAGGAATGAAATTATGATGTTATGCACACTACAATAACAAGATTTATGATGCCGTGCGTGAAATGCATTGAGAATTAGCTACCGTAGAAATTAATTATCTTTACATTTACAGAGCTAAAGGTGTGATTAATTCAACAGCAATACGCATTTGTTTTAGAACAAGTTTAATAATACACATCTTAACTTAGAATGTAGTTAAAATGTGTCTAAAATTGTAAATCACGTTGACTAAGTTTTCGAAGTAGAAAAGTTGATGGTGCCAGGTTGTGTTTTTCCCGTTACAGTAGCTCGAAGGAGTCATTTTCATGTTTTCCTTTACTTTCAGAATAACATGTCGATGGACGGAAAGGAGGACTATTCAGATTTACCGCCTAACCAAAAGAAAAAGAAATTGCAAGCGAAGGTCCATGAGCTCAGTAAACAGGTTTGTACGACTGTTCTCCGTTATTTACAATATCTGGCAAGCCGAATAATGTTTTGAAAGGTCCGAAATTTACATCCTCACTAAAGGAGATGCAAAATATAAGGCTTTGGGCGGAAAATAGACACTGTAGGTAGAAATAAGGGTCAAATAAATATCTATACTCATTCATACTACGTCTTTCATACTGATCTCCAATCAACGCCAGCCTAAGACTGAAAGCTGAATAGTTTTTTGTGAAATTGTCTTTTACCTTGAATTTGTATTTGTTTATAGGTAGCGCAAGAACAAGCGGCGATGGAAGGCCTGATGAAAATGAAAGGAGTATACGAAACAAATCCCACTCTTGGGGACCCCATGACAGTTGAAGGTAAGCATGGTGATGATTACGTTAAAATCATTACTTACTTTTATGTAATATCTTAATTATTTCAGAATACATTTGCAGTGCGGACAACCACTTTAGATAGAGACCTCGTTATTTGGTTTGGTTGAAATGCTTTTGGGTGTGATATTTTAGTGCTTACTAATCTTTGAGGAGAGAAAAAAGTCGGATCCAAAAATTCCCTCCAACACATTTTTACCAGCTCTATAGTTTAGAATAGATCATTAACTAGACATAGTGTTTTAACTGAATGCTGATTTATTGTATCCAAATATTGGCATTAGCCACCCCCACACACACATGGATTTATTAATGGCATCACTCTTGCAATTTTTTTACAACATTAATAGAAATCTAAGTATCTGTCGGATCGTGTGTCCAGGCCAGCTAAACGAGTGCTGCGACAAGCTGAAGAAGCTGCGCGCGCAGTTGCGCAAGTTCGAGGAGCTGCTGGCGGAGGCCAACAGCCAGGTGTGCGGCGCCGTGCCGCCGGCGCGGACCAACGGCGCGCCGCCGCACCCCACCAGGTAACTACATTCAAAATCATCAGCCAAAGGCTTGCAAAAGAAGAAAGAAGGCTTAAGGTCACCCAAAGGGCGATGGAACGTGCTATGCTTGGAATTTCCCTACGTGATCGAATCAGAAATGAGGAGAAACGTAGGAGAACCAAAGTCACCGACATAGCTCACAGAATCGCTAAACTACATTCAAAATCAATAAATTCCTTTTAAAAAATCTACAATTGGTAAGCCATCTCACCTGATGGTAAGTGATGATGATGCCGAAAAATGGAAGCGGGCTTACAAAGATTCCCCAACACAATGGGGAACTGACTATCTTATTTACAAGCCGGAACACTGAAATGCTATTAACATTGATGTTTGGCGTCAAGACTTAGATAAGAAGGTGATAGCTGGCCAGGCGGGTTCAGAAAGTGTCCTACCACCAACCAAACTGAGTCCAACTTGTACCCCGCTGGGAATCGAACCCGCGGCCTCCCGATGTGAAGCGAGCGGACTAACCATTAGACCACGGAGGCGGTGAATTTTTCGTAATACTGCAATTACACATGGAATTACCCATTCGCCTCACCACTCCCGAAGTGTTCACACATTGCCTGCCCGTTCTCTTTCGACTGAGCATGCGACAATGACGGACGACGAATTTGGGGAGCCTCTGCGTCATGTTTTCTATTTCTTTTTCTATTTATTTAAATAATTAATTTATAAATGATGGTTTTATTTTAGTTTTTTAATTCCTCCACTGATTTACCCATAACAGCCATAATGGGGGTCCAGTTGTCATGCACTTTTTACTTTTTTATGATGGTGCATGTTTCGGGCTCCAAATAACTGGTTAACCATGATATAACTCAATTAATTCCAGCAATTCTCGGCGATTTACGTCCATTTCAGAGCATCATACCTGGTCGAGAGCTAGTCTTCGACTGAAGCTAGAGGCAATGTGTGAACACTTGCCTCGCCTCGCCACTCGCACGAGTGTGTGAACGAACCATAAGACTTAAAACTATGTTATGTTATTAAGTAAAACTATGTTATGTTTAAGTATAATGAATGAATAAACTGATGGCGCGTACAACCGCGCCCAGGGCGCTGACCTTGGCGAGTCCCAATGCTCCGCTAGCACGCCATACAAAACTGTATATACCTAGCGAATCTTCAATGCGTTGCAGAATCTTAGTAAACCCGCATCAATCTTCGCTTTGATATTATGTAAATGTACCAATGAGCGAATTTTTATAAATGGGCATCTCTATCGATACCTAGTTACTTCAAAATAAGTATCTATAGAAATCATTAACAGTGTTCAAATATTGTGTGCGAGCACTTGTATTAATCTGAACAATGACGTGTGACTTGAGGCCCTGTTAGCATTAAGCGTGAAGAAATGTATTTATTATTGACTTACAAAATTATACGACCACGTACCAAAGAGTGTTTATGTTATAAAATAATAACTTTGTATTCCAAACTTCCGAATGATAATTTTGTTAAGCCGATGTTACACGGTTCAATTTTACTAGGTAAAGACGTTCAATGTTCAATGCTTTTCAATGAAATTTCTTCAATTTGATTGACTCGTGTAACATGGACTTTATAGCTCGTTTACTGGTCTACATCAATCCAAAGGATAATATGCTCTATTCCTTCCAGTATCGGATCGAACAGCGAGTCGTTATCGCGGTCCGCGTCGGAGTCGTCGGTCAGTACGGGCGCGGGGGCCAACGCAGGGACGCACGCGCGCGCCGCCGGCGGCTCGCCTGAATCCGGCCTAGGCGGCGAGCTCGCGCAGACCGCGGTCGAGACCAACGGCCACGACCACGACCACGACAACGACCATGACGACCACGAGTCCGACTTTGACTATTATTATGAGCCGGACTTGCAGCCGTTGGGATATTGCAAGGCGTTGTACCCGTTTGAAGGTGAGTTTGACGTTTTGTTTCTTGTACCTTTAGTGCCATATGTCTCCGGTAACACATGGTACATATGGTAACGGTTATCATAGGTTGGATCTTACTACTATACAAAGTAACTTTTTCAGAAACAGTTAAGACAATCTTCACTTACTTGTGGAAGCTTATTTTCAGTTTGGGATTTACGTCCATTATTACGATTTATTTGGCCCCGCTCCATATCTGTTCTTTATCTTAAAAAGAAAAATATGTTTACGTAGTTTTAGAAGTCCTAATCCCCCTGCCGTGCGTGCCCGTGGCTAGCCCTTTAGTACAGTGTTGTTTCCTGCAGCGAACGGCACCGGCTCGACGATGCGCATGGAGTGCGGCGAGCGGCTCCTCGTGCTCGAGACGGACGCGGGCGACGGCTGGACTCGCGTGCGCCGCCACCACACGCGCGAGGAGGGCTTCGTGCCCACCACCTACATCGCCACCACGCTGTACGCCGACGCCGGCGCCGGACAGTAGCCGCCGCGCCGCAGCGCCGCAGGCTCCACTGAGGTACGAGTGCACAAGCCACATTCTCAACACCTGCAACTAAAACACATCGCCACTGCGACTCCATAACCCATTCAGGACTAGGGCTATAGATCCTTAGGCTGCTTTTCCACCAGAGATATGCGAGGAAGCGGACCGGTATGCGAGGAAAAAACCCAATAGAATCACTTTATTTTCCTAGGCTCGCTTAGCACAGCTCAGGTGGAAAAGGGCTTAGCGAAGCGAGGTCTTTTGTACTGAGAAATGTGTTGCGAGGGATGTGATTGCGCCCACACATTTCACAGCTTCGCAACGCATCCTCGCACCGCACATTAATGCGCATTTTCACAGCACCGCTACACAAGACATTTTCCTTGCACATGTTTGGTGGAAACCCCCACACATTTCCACAGCAAGCTACACATCCTCGAACGACACATTTTCCTCGCACATCTCTGGTGGAAAAGCAGCCTTAGCAAGCAATTGGTGGGCTACCTCCAACCCCACAGTACCCTGATCCAAATAGCTAGACCTGTTTCATCTCCTGGTCCTGGGTCTAAAGGTGGCGAAGTAACAGTAAAGAGATCGTTACAGTGGAGCCGATCCTCGATACATATCAAGCTTAGGTAGTTGCGCATAAATTATGATATACTCTTAAATTCCTAGTAGTTACCATGTTATTCAATAAGTGCTGTATTTGTTTCAGGACCGGTAGGACTAATCGCGCGCTGCAGCGCGTTGGCGAGGTGACAATGGACTGTATACGTAAACGCGAGACTGGCCGTAAGCGATGCGCTCGGCAATTGTGCAATCTCTATCGCCCCGCGGCAAACTATGTACGATGATGTTCTTGTGGCCTATACATATAACCAGTATTTTTGCTATAAAATTCGTAGTAATGAAATCTTAAATACTATTTTTTTATTCATTACTCCTCTACCCACCCAGGCCAAGGCCGTTGGAGAACAAAAAGAAATCATAATAACATTCCATGATCTTATTTATTGTGTATATTGTTGATCACTATGACATACATATTTTCATGTATGCCGTGTGATAAAATTAGACGTAATGTAATATTGTATAACCTTGTCTAGATCTTCATTGTGCCAGCAGTTTTATGTAAGGATTTTTTCGTACTTATCGATGATGCCTAGTTCTTATTCTCCTGCTTTTATGTGATTCTGCCATTGAGTATTTTGAAATTATAGCAAAAATAGATAGTATACTTCTATAATGATGTGTAAAATATGTAATTTTATCTCGAATTAAAATAATTGATCCATTGATATTGTAATAATAAATAACGTAATGGAATATTTGTATCCAATATCACACATGTATTATAAAATGCTTAAGTTTATGGAATTCTAAATAGGTAGGTAGAGTTAAATGCTAGCTGAATGTCGTTTAATTAGCCAATGCTATTTTCTGAATATTTGTTATACTATGCATTCACAGATAGTATACTATGTATTTATTTGTGTACAGGGAGGCGAGCATGCGACGCAGACAAATCGCTAGTATGTACTCACTTATGTACAAATGTCTTTTTTTATCCATTTGTAGTTAATACAAAGTTATTTTTGATTTGATGGGTTTTGTTGAACGATCGGATATTAGAAAGATAAAGCTAGTTGCAAATAAATCCTGAAAGAGTTGTCTGTCGCCGCACTGGCTTCTAATCTGTACAGTGAGGGAAGGAATGATGAAAGTGCGCATTTGATTTTTATATATAGAATTAAAATATATGAGGACATTTAAACCCACGTTTTTTATTTCATAACAAATCTATAACTAGGTACCTATAGTCTTTAAAGATCAGAAGCTGTGTTGGTTTTCAAATAGAGGTAGAAGGTCGTCGCGCCGTCTCGACTCGACGTCTTGCGCAAGATCCTTCTGCAGACCTCCCTTCTAGGACAAGTACCTCGCCAAGGCTGATAAATTAGGGAGATTAGTGTCAAAGAACAAGTGCGACCGCATCGTAACATTACGAAATACTGGCAACGCTAAAGCTGCTTTTCCACCGGCGAGGCGAGGCGAGGAGTGGAGTGAAGATAATTGAAATCGCCTCGGTCCATTTCCACCGAAGATGTGCGAGAATTTATTTTTTCCCATACAGTTTAAAATTCTCTTCCCTCCTCGCCTCGCCGGTGGAAATGCAGCTTTAGTGTGGTGCCATTAAAGATTATCTTTTAAAAATCTGTCCTTTACCCTAATAGGAGGATCGATGTATTTTGTTTAGATTAGAGCTCGTGAAGCTAATTTTAAGGGGTTACTCAGAATCAAGTACAGAACCCAGGAAAAATATTGAAAAAATCTGCTCTTCAATTATTTTCAGATTCTCATACTAAATCTAAATAGTGAATCGAGAATTTGTATGAAAAACTGCAAAAAAAAATTGAAGAGCGAATTTTTTCAATATTTTTCCTGGATTCTATACTTGATTCTGAGTAACCCCTTAAAATTTCAAACGCACTTTTTTAACACCCTGTAGAGCCAATAAAAGTGAATTCTTCGACACGTTCATGATCAAAGAACATCAAGTACACGTTAGTAGGGAAGTTACTTCTTATGATTTAGATTTATTTATTTCATATTATCAATGTCAAGTTTACAATAATACCTATTACAAACATGTCAGAGGATAATATGATTGTCAAGGCAATAATGAAATAAATAATAAGAAAATTTAAAATATCACACAGAAAAAATATATCTAAAAATGTCAAATTAAAAAAGGACATTTCAAAATGTATGTCAAACCAAAATATCAAATTAAAATACATGTCAATACTACAACTTATAGATGACTTATAGTAAAATCATAAAGTAATAAAATGAAGTCATCTTAATAAAAACTCATTAACTGAATATAATTCATTATCCAACAAAAAGTTTCTCAGTTGGAGAATAAAAGTTTCGTCATTGTTTTTCTAGTTTTTTGGTTTTCTTGTCATTCTAGTCATTACCACCCAAGGTCCTACCAATAGAACTATTTATTTTATTAATTTAATGACCAAAATATAAAGAGACATTAAATATTATTTTATATTAATCACCTGACAAGCCGGAGGGGCTTAGGGCTTTTAGTTAATAGCGGATACAAAGGCCTAAAAACAGGACCCTGGACCGTATTTGCCATAAAAAATAATAAATAAATATCCGGGACACATCACATACGGTCATGGGTGGGGCCGTAAAAAATGTACCTTAATACACGGGAACAAGACACACAATAACACACGTGAATTTTGTAATACATACATATATAGAGGCTCATCACAGAAATGTTTGCCCTGTGTGGAAATCGAACCCACTACTCTCGGATCAGTGGTCAGGAGCGCTAACCACTTAGCCACCGAGTTAGAATCTCTTTAAAGTCTCAGTGTGATGAAACGGCCTTGACTATCCATGTTAACAATGTAGACGTAGTACGTAACACACGTAACTCATGTGAATAAACACACGTGAACATCTAAATCAAGTCGTGGCGTGAAACGTGAATAAAATATCTATAAAAATACGTTAAGTTTCGTTACTCTTACATAAGTTCTGTGTACAGTTATAATGACAGGAAATACAATAATTCAGTTTGACAGCCCAAAAAAGAAATTCCGATGCTGCCATTGTTATAATTAAACATTCTAACAACAACAACACGGGAACCGATCACGGGACATACATTTTTTTTTAAATTGAATTGTTTGATGTATTCTTTATTATATATAGTCTTTATAACGTAAATTATGAAATTATACTAATTCATATGCGAAATGATGCCTATTTTACAGTCAAGAAAATTTTCTTCAGCTGCTTGTTGGTTGGAGACAAATATATTTTGTATGAGGCTAAACAAACAGGGTTTAAATATCACAAAAGAATAAAATAAAAATGATTGTTCAGTCACATATCGAGGGTTCACGGGCGACTTGTATTAAGCGACATTTTTGGAAACACAGGTAACCTCTACTTTAAAAATTTATTTCTTACAAAATACCTCACAAAAAATAACTTCTGAATAATATTTAAAATATTAAGAATATCGAGAATCTATATAATACTAAGAAGTTAAGTTTTAATGATTATTTTTCTAAGAAATATTTTTTTAAATCAGTCTCCTGAACATTTCTAAAAATGTCGCTTAATACAAGTCGCCCGTGAACCCTCGATATGTTGTTCAAGTATCCACTGTATCAAGTAAAGATATTTTTTTATAAATAAAATAATATAAAACTTAGTTTTCATAAAATAAACTTCGATCCATGCATTTTTTTTTAAAGTACAATTTTTAGCGGCCCCACCCTCATCTGGCCCCAAACTAGGATTCCCTGTACTATGGGAACCAGAGCACTAACCACTGAGCCACCGAGTCTGTCATAAAAAACGACCTCGGGTCTGAATGAATACTGACAATTTAGTCCTACATGTAGGCCTTAGGAGGTTAAAGATATAAACGATGCGTCGATAAGTCTAAGACTGCTTCTCCACCAGAGATGTGCGAGGAAAATGTGTGGTACGAGGATGTGTAGCTGTGCTGTGGAAATGTGTGGGGGTTTCCATCAAACATGTGCGAGGAAATGTCTCGTACGAGGATATGTAACGAAGCTGTGAAAATGTGCATTAATGTGCGGTGCAAGGATACGTTGCGAAGCTGTTAAATGTGTGGGCGCAATACAATATCACATCCCTCGCAACACATCCCTCGTAGCACATCCCTCAGAACACATCCCTCGCACACATTTCTCAGTACAAAAGACCTCGCTACGCTAAGCCCTTTTCCACCATGAGCTGTGCTAAGCGAGGCTAGGAAAATGAAATGATTCTATTTGTGGATTTTTTCCTCGCACACCGCTCCGCTTCCTCGCACATCTCTGGTGGAAAAGCAGCCTAACGCCGTGGAGTGTTTGGGAGCCGCGCCTTTCCCGTGGCACTACCAGTGGAACTACTATAGTACATATGTATATTGAAAAATAAACAGGTTATAAAAAAACTGTAACAATGAAAATTACATAGGTGATTGTATAAATAGGCAGCGTCACGTCTAAATGAATGGTACGTAGGTACCACCACTGAGCTACGTACATTCTGAAAATAATAAACTATTGAATTAGATAATAAATTAAAACATTTGAACTATCGCCTAATTTGAAACGAACGAGCCACGCTAATGTTGCGCAGTGCTCCAATGGCCGAGTGCTGCGCGCTGCGCCTTCCGTGTCTCGCCACGCAACAATTGCACAATTCACTTCAGCTCCTGCCGGCGCGGTGTTGTCTATCTATCCCTTGCGCTGTTAGTTAGCATCGACCTATGTCGAGTGGAAATCGCTGTTCAATGTACAACATCTGCAGCAAGTATGCGATAACATTTCACCGCAAAGTTATGTCTGGTAGCAAGCGGCTAGCTTGCCTCCCCGGTCGAAACGAGTTTTGCGGGAACTGTAGACATAGACTTGGTACTTCATCCCGAGGTCGGGCATTGCGCAAATATTTAAATGGTTTTCCTGCTCCGGCTAGGACAGAGCGTTATATAACGCGTGCAGTGCAATCCTGTGGCCGTACTGTGACGAGAAAATATATAAACACCTTAATTCTTGCGGTAGGAGCCTAATTATTACGTGTAATGGAATTATAAGGAGCTACGCATATAAATGTTATTATGTTTATTAGCGGCGGCGACTGCGGCTGCGTCCTGGGCTCCCTTTGAAGAAACTGCCTACTAAAAACAGTAATTAATTTCCTTTCTACAAAATACAAAACTAAGGGAGAAATAAATCAAAACCAGTACAATAAAATTTGACACGCTGTCTGTTTGTTTGTCCGTCTTTCACGTCGCAACTAAACGGACCAACCCATCGACATTGCCTTTGTATTTTTGAAAGACCTATCTAACGACACCACACACCATGGGATAGTCGACCAAAAAAAACATCCCCACTTCACGTGTAGGGCGAAAAATTGAATTGAAAAAAATTGTTTTCAAGATTTTATTTATTTTACCACTTTTTCGGCGTAATTAATATGTATAATATACAGGGTGTAAGGAAAGGAAAAAAAATCGGCTTCTCCATACAAACTGTCCAATCAAGTTTATAATTTTGTATGGAGAAGCCGATTTTTTTTCGTTTCCTGAAAAAAATTATTGCGGAAAGTTGTTCAGTTTCGTTTACTGAGCAAGCCCTTAAAGTTTCTGGAAACCTGTCCCATAAAGCTAGCTAAGCCGCGGACAGACAAACAGACGGACATGGCGAAACTATAAGGGTTCCTTGTTGACTACGGAACCATAAAAACGATATCGATGGTGGCGGAGGAGCCACAGACAAAAGTATACAGATAAGGCTTTCGTTAAAATACCACCGTTCATACCTACACCAACCACTTACCTAACCAGATTATTCATTGTGAAGTATTATTACACTATGATAATTTAGTTAACCTGAAGAACTTTAGATAAACACTAAGGTTGATACACCGCTGGACTCTTCAAAGTCGTAGAACAAAAGTTGTTCAGTATGAACAGTGGTAATGGTAATTGCGGATGAATAATTGCCGGATTTAAACTACTTATTTATGTCGATGGATTTGGCTGTAGGTTTTATCCGTATATACCTACATTGGAAGCCAACAGTCGATGTTTCTGACTAAGATGCTTGAATCGGCAGGTTAAGTTTTTTATTAAGACATTTTATCTTGTACAAATGTTCGGACCAAGACATGAAGTCCTCAAAAAAATGCTTAGTTTGTTCATAGGTAGGTAGTTGCACTGAACCTGGCGTCCGGAGACCCTAGCCACAAAGAATGAAGTTATGAAGCCTTCACGTACCTAATAAACATGTACCTCATAATTAGGCTCGAGGCTTTGTTCTTCGAAGCCGCGCCGATATGAGAAAAGTTGTGTGAATTTCACACGAGAGATCCGTAATGATTTAGGTAGGTATTAGATAGGTACTTACTTACATAAAATAATATTTTTCTATTAACATAAGTTACAGATTTACTTAATTATTTAACTATAGGTTACATCTATGGTGAGTTAGAGTATGCAAAAATACTTTCCTACTACATAGACAACATCATCATTAATGAGTACCTAGAAGCGCTAATTAACGGATCAAGTTATCAATTTGGACGCGTCCTAAAAATAAAAGGCTACTTTAGCCTACAATGAAAGATTATATGGCCATAATTCAAGCCACAGGCAAGGCGGCTCACATTTAGGAACTGAAACGTGCTGAAAATTCTTCGCCCATAAATTATGAATGACATAAATATTTATTTATTCGAAACCCTTTTCAGAGCTGGCGAAACCCCAAAAACCTTTCAGATAAACTGACTTCGCGTGGTATTACCTGATCGATAGAACTAACCATATTATTTTTGTAGACTTTTTTATTTTGATAATTATCTTTGGTTAATGGTCTTTGATAATCAACACTTATTAGGAACTCTTATTTGATAATTGAATTAAAAAAAAATTAAAATAGGTATACAAAACGTCCCATCACCCTATCTTGCCCCCCGGGTAGGGTAAGATGGGGTACCTCTAAGGGGCAAGATGGGGAGATGGGAGGACATTATGAATATTTTGATAATTTTACAGGCATCAATAGGTGAAAAGCCGTCACCTATGGTTACTGGCAATTGAGAACCTCCTCGTTTTTTTGAAGTCGGTTTAAATTCACATTTGAATGCCGATTCTTCGTCTTCATCCTCGATACCAGCACGACTGCAAAGTGCCCATTTTGCATACACCACATGCTACCCAGCCTTCTGTAGAGTCTAAATAGCGACCTTTACAATATAAAAACGGAGTATTTTCGGAATCACTGTCACTATTTTCTGACAATGATGAATTTAGATTTAAACCACCTTTTTTTGTAGTCACTTTACTTTTCTTAACAATATCTTAAATAATATCTTTTTTTTTTGTGTTTTCTTCAGTATATTATACCCCTTTACCCTATCTTGCCCCCGCGTGCCTAACGAACTTTAACAAATTATTTAAAAAAACCAATGCCTTTATGGAAACATACAACTCCTTACCTGTTGGCGTGATTGTTGACACACAAGAATAACTTTACACCTTATCTGTGCTGGGTGCTGGTGATATTTAGGCGACAAACACGAATTAAGTGAAATAAAAAAATACGAAGAAATGTGTCAGAAATCAGTTTTTTGCAATAAAATATTTAATCACGCCGTTTGTCTATAGCCAGTCATTGTGCTAACTGATTGGCATTATGACGGCGGCGCATAGTTATGCACTATCGGGATCCTGATTGGTCAGTTCTGTCGCCTTATAAAGGCGCTACCCCGTTGTCTTACCCGCTACCCCGTCTTGCTACGCTTTCCCCTACAGTTTGCGTAACGTAACTAAACTGGCCGAAACTAAATTATGCTATCTTATGCTATTACTCCTTTTTACCACCTCCATGGTCTAGTGGCTAGTCTGCTTGCTTCACATCAAGAGGTCGCGGGTTCGATTCCCGGCGGGGTCCAAATTTGTAGGACTCGGTTTGGTTGGTGGTAGGGCATTTTCGGAGCCCGCCTGGCTAGCTACCTTGATGTGTTCCGTGGAGATAAAATAGTGAGTTCCCTGCAGGGAATCTTGGTTAGCCCGCTTCCATCTTCGGCATCATCATTAATTACCACCAGGCGAGATGATGCCAAGGGGTTGCCAATTGTAAATAAAAATAAAAAATAAAAATGTATTTTTTCATAGACAAAAAATGATGATGATAAAATCAAAGTAAACATTTTTTTACTGCACGACAAAACTCGGTACATATCTATGGTTTGGTAGTTTAGTGGTAGCTTATTCTGCAAGCAATTTATTACTTTAGGATTTTCATTAAAGTTGTTTACATTGACCAACCGTGACTGAGGTTTGTTTTCCTAAGATTAATTATAGGAGATTTCGCAGAAAGGTTTGAAATAATAATGATACTTTGTAGAGTAACTTGGACATTGATGGAAATAGGTCTACATTCATTAATTAAACGTGAGTACTTACTTATTTATTATAATACATTCCGAAATAATAATAATAATGTCACTAGGCATCAGCCCGTGCTTGGTTGTCTTAAAAATAACCGACTTTGTGTCGAGATAACAAGTTTGGAAAACTGATAATAATAGACCTCCAGCCGACTGTGCTTCTGCTGGAGTAGCTCCTGCCACTTCGCCTAGCGCGAAGTGGTGAGAGTAGCCCAAATTTATATTTGAAAATAATAATATCCGGGACAATACAAAGGCAACCACTCCGATTTATATTGTGTATTGTAAGTAGGTAGGTAGGTACAGTAGGTAGTAGGGTAATTTAATTTTGGGTACCTATGAGTATGACATCAAAGATAATTATTAATTACCGTTTCTTAGTTGACATTAACAGATATTAATATTACTTGCTAGTTCGACTGTACCGAGGCATCTCTTATTACACTATGCTCTTAAAAAATTGTATGCGCGCCACTGACTTGTCTGTTGTATTTAATATCTAATTTTAGGGGTGATTGTTATTATTACCTTGCGTAGATGTGATGTCGGTCAGCGGAAAGCAATATCCTATTAACCCAAGTAACACATCAAAGCAGTGTAACGGCCGACTTACAGCATTTCTGTATCGTTTTAGCATTTTGAGTTAGTTCTACAGTAGCATTATAAACGTTTATACGGCTACTGTAATGCTTATTTGGGTACAAATTACACGGCTTTCAAAATTCAAAAATTCAAAATATTTTTTATTTAAGTAGATGTTGTACGCATACTTTTAAATCGTCTTTTTTCTACCTAGTACAAAGTTCCTACTACTCGGAACTTGTACACTTAACTTTTCGATCGCTTTAGATCCTAAATAGGTTCACAATAGTTGTTTAAACGCAAGGCGCATTATATTAGTATTATTGTGATCAAAAAAGGTATCAATCGCATCAAAGAAGCATTATTATGGTCAATGAAGTTGCCAGTCGCATTAGAAGCATTATACAGGCAATATTATTGATAATGAAGATGTTAATTGCATTGCAAAAGCATTAGACTAGCATTAGAAAGTAGTAAAAGAATGATCGGACCTATTTAAATGTTCACAGTTAGAACTTTAAAAAAACCTTACATCATTGCAAAACATCTCTAATACGCACGCGGTACAAATGTTATTATAATACAATTAACTTATGCCTCGCAATATAATATGGACGAAATCGAAACTGATTGAGTGAGTATACCATACTGTTTTCATGAATACAAAATTTATAATACTAGGGAAGTTTTTGACTCGTTTGTTATTTCATGCCTTCAAATATTACTGCGCAATTTAGTTTACTGTAAATGTCTATATAGTTTTCATTGAAAATTTTCACGCGCCTTCGATATTTTGTGCTTTTGATATAAAATGTTTTATAAAGATATGTGTAAAATAACCAAAACAATTGTGTATTTCTAGTGTAAAACGAATTTTGCATAATTAACATAATAGTATTGGTTGGGCAGTATTATATTAAGTTATATCATTATTATTTAGGACTATTGCTTTTATAAATAAGTCTGAATGATAATATTTTTTGGTTGTAAAATATTTATAAAATGGTGTCTGTCTATAGCAGCCCGGTGAACCTTTAAAAAGGCAAATTAATGCCGCCAACAGTATAAATACTCACACGTGAACAACTATTAAGCCAGAGGCCAGAGAGAAGAGTTTTGATGAATCACTGCAGTGCCATTGTGCATAAAGTAGTTCTATATGGGTTCACCGGTACACCCGTAGGCTTGACGTAGACTGAAATAGTGCCATTACTTGAACGCAAATTTGGGGATTCTTGAACAAAACAATAAAAGCCATTTACAAACAAAAACCATAGGGTAAAGCATTTTACGGACCACTTCGTCCAAAAATTGAGATACCTCTAATTAAAAATTGCCAACAAAATAACGATGACAATGTTGCAGATTATAAGTTTTTAAACGTTTTTAACATGTCAAATGAATATGTACATCAACATAACTTCTGTTTTCTTGTATTTTTGCTTATAACACGATTTCCTAATTAATGGCATAAATTGGCCAATTATTATCACAATTCAACCCATTTATTGGCATGTCGAGCTCTAAGGTAAATTATCACAAAACTCGTTAGGTATAGGTGTAGGTAAGTAAAAAAGAACACAGACAAAGATAACCTTTATATTAACTTACTTACGAAGGAAATAAAAGAAGTAGACTGAAAAGTAAAAACCTTAAGTTAGACCGATTGTTAGCATAATTAAGCCTAATTATTGGCCCTAGTGCCAATAAATAGTAAAATCAAAGAAAAACCAATTATTGATATCAGTGTCAGTAAATTAGAATAAAGAAGCTTTACTGTACCAAATGTTGGCACCGCAATATAATTATGAAAACAATTCAATTCAATTCAATACAAAAGTGAGGTTACAAATGGAAAAGAGGTACAATAGGCAATTTATTAAACAATTATATTTAACAATTTATTATTTTTAAAATAAGTTTTCAAAAAGCTCAAAAAACATGTAAAGAAATTATTTCAAAACTAACAACAAAGTAGGGCATGTAAATGATGTAGATTTGATGAGACTAAAAAAGGTCAAAGCAAAAAAAGTTTATCACTGGTCAAGTCGATGCACACTTTGATTTCATCAAACTAAGACGCTAAAACGATTAGATGTTTTTTTCTGTTTGGCCAGTATGATGGATAAGAATTTTACTATATTTGTAAATTAAGTTGCAACCAAGGTTCGGAACCGGTTAACAAATACCGGTTAATTACGTTCGAATTTCGGTTAACGATTCCGTTCAGGTTAAAACCGGTTTCCAGCTTAACCGGTAAATTTGAATAAAATATCGGTTAATCAGGAAGCGGTTTTCTAACCGAAATAAGAACTAAATTAACCGGTTAAAACCAAACTTAGTCAAGTACAGGCGCGTCGCGCGGGTGCCACTGCCCGAGTCTTCTGCTCACTTTCTCGCACGCTTTCAATTGATTGCACGCGGCAAACATGCCTACAGAGTCGCATATTCTTCAAATTAACCGGTTAATTCCGTTCGAACGAAAAAATATCGGTTTTGGTTAAACCGGTTAAATATACCGGTAACCGAAACCTGAACGAAACCTTAACCGAAATTATTTCGATATAGGGGTCAATGACCGAAACCGGTATTTTCAAAAAACCGGTTTCCGAACCCTGGTTGCAACATCATGGAATTTATTGTTGCCTTATTATCGATAATTAATTCGCGAAGTGCCAGTAAATGGTGGGGTGCTATAAGGTCACTATACCCTATATGCTTGTGCTTGTGGTTTTACAAATACAGTATAATGAATGTATATACAGCTTAACGCATTACAATAACTCACGTGTATTTGATAAAAGAGCTGTTAGCTGTACAACAGAACTCAGTAGATCTTTTAAAATGCAAGCATTATATTGATTCACGTTTATGCTGTTCAGCAGTACTAGGCTTTTACTTACCACTTAAAAAGTGCTATTACACAACAAAGAACACTAAAACCAGCTCAAAGCTGTATAACGGATTTTCGGTGCATTATAATGGTACAAGTTTATGCCATTAAGCAGCATTAGGCATTATTTTACTACTTGAAAATGCTATTGTAGATCCTAAGGTACTAAAAACAACGGAAAGCTGTATAGCGGATATACGAGGCATTATAATGGTTCATGTTTATGCTATTAAACATCATTAAGCATTTATTTACTACTTAAAAATGCTATTGTAGATCCGAATGCACTAAAACAGCTGAAAGCTGTTCAGCTGCATTGTGGTTTGCTACAATAAAACTAAAGGCTTTACAAAATCATTTTTATGTGCCATTATCCAACCGTTATACAGTGTAAAGCATCATAATGGTATTGAAATGCCAATATAAATTGTCAAGATGCTCGGTGAACTAAGAGTTTATACGAACCTTAAGTTCTACATAAGTTGACTGTTCGTTTGTTAAAATGCTTCCTGTGTTACTTTGGGAATGGACGGTGTCAATGGTGCCACGTCCAATATGTCCATGTTGATGTGGCCCTACCAGTCAGGCGGAATACTAAACGCATGTCATTTGTCAACCCCCGAATATTAAAGCTCGCGACGCAGAACTTTAATTTATTACGCAAGGACAGGCTCGTTGGTCTTAAATTAAGACTTTTAATAACTATAACAAAATTAAAGTTTTACCACTCCCGACAGGAAACGTCGCTGATTTTAACACAACATAGCTACCTAAGAACCACTTCGATGAAACTTCTTTCAAGTAAAAAAAAAACAAATTTAAATCGGTTTACCCGTTTGAGAGCAACGATGTCACAAACATACACACAGAGATAGACAGACACACAGAGACAATACTAAACTCGTAAAAAACGTCTTTTGCATCGGGGGTTAATATAATAAGTTAATAACACACCGATTTGTGTCGAGAATCAAAAATAGAAGACTGATTGATACAGTCAAGAAATGGGCAAAAACTATAGGTAACTTTTTAAGAAATCTTTAGTTCCGGCCATATGGGAACAAATTTTTGTTATGCTGAAGCAGTGACTTTCAAGTTTCAATTTAGTAATCCGGCCGCGACGGTCCTTATAGACAGTTGGCAGAGCACAGGACCGTCTTATTTATATCATTCGGAAAGTTATACTAACTGTCACCGTATTCCATGACAGTCGTTGGGCTTGTTGGTTAGGCTATATCGTAAATTAATAAAGATTTGCTAGTTTTACTGTGTTGATAGACTAGGAGACGAGTTGTCTATAAGTCTACTGGATGAGGCCAGGTCCCCAGCTAAATGTCTTTGAGATGGAGTCATTGTTATGGTGCGTTGCTTTGTATTCCAACCTCGCCAGCACGTACCTAATGAAACTTCTGCGGTGTTCTATTAATTTAATTGCAAATAAAAGAGACGTTCTGAAGACACTAGAAAGAGCCTAATTAGAGGGTGGTCATTACATTAGGCCCTAAATGTGGTTTAAAAGAACCAATTCTGTGAAACTTTGGTGCCTATCACAAAATTTTATGAGGAACTGGAAATAAGACCATAAAAGAAGAATGTTTAGAGGGTACGAAGGTAAATCATCTATCCTAAGTAGATTAACTTTTTCAATAAACTAAGCAAATCAAATCCAAATTATATAATACTATTAGGTATGAGGTAAATACATTATAATTGTCCAAACAATTATATGTATTTGTGATATCTATATTTGCTTATTTCAATTAATGTCTCCATTTAAAAAAATATACAAAGTTAGCTCTAATTTTCAACGAATTCGTTTTTTTTTATTAGTGCGTTAGCCTCTGTAACAAAGAGCTGACATTAGCGATTTCTCAAATAGTCTAAGTATGGTTCGTTCATCATGATCATCATCAGCCGAAAGACGTTCAGTCGTTCGATGCGTAATTCGTAAGTAATTTATTTAAATTATTTTGACTTTTAAGTACCTACGTAATACGAGTACCTATATCTTCTTTAGAAAACTTATTTATGACTACCTAGGTATTTTTATAAATTTCATTGTTTATATTGCAGCATTAAAATATAAAAATATTTTTATGCCGAGAGTACCTATACATACATACATACATATCCATCTTACTTTACCAAAAGCTCGCCCAAGCTTATGTTTCGAAAACCGCCACCCATGTAAGTTATACGAATGTGCTGGTTACTTTCATACCAGTGCGTGGTGCAGCTACAGCGGCTGCGGCTGCGCAGTGCAAGTTCGACTGTTGATTCTGACGCGACTCGCGCGCACCTCTTGCTTGTGCCGTTAGTAATAAGTATATTGTACGAGTGGGTCCACGACTACTTAAAACAATTAATGTGACGGAAACGTAAAATTCCAGTTAAGTGAACCACACATAGGTGAAGTTAAGAACGTTTGAAAAATTGTTTGGAAATTATAAAATAAACTTGAAAGGTTAGTGTTTTTTTTTGTTTACTTTTTATTTACTATTAATGCAGGTTAGTACCTTATAGCAAGAAGAAGGTGTTAAAAACACTTGATTGCTTATTTTTGAATTTTGTTATTACAGATATTTGTTACACATGCCTTTATAAGTATTATCATATTAATTCATAAATTTGTCTTTGGCTTAGGAAGTATACCTGCGGTTTTTTCTGTCGTTTAACATAAATAGCTACGTTTGTGTAACGCAACTAAAAACGTATTTCAATATGGCAAGTTGCAGGCGGTGGAATTAAAATTTAAGAGAATTTTAATTTAATTCACGATACCCATGAAATAAACTTGTTACTGAAAACTTAACATTAAATTAAAACTTTTCAAAGAAAAGTTTACGTTTTAAAGGAAATGCGGCAAACGCTAGATGCTACTCATGTAACGGAACATCTTTTTACGAGTAACCTTGTATAGGAACCTTCCAAAACCAAAACTTTTTTATACTATTTGTTGTCAATAAACTTACCAAATTCATCAATCGATTTGCAATTTTTGTTTAGGAAGTCGAAGGTGTTTTTACTCTGATTGTTGAGAAAAATCTTGTAATAACTACATGTACCTACCCAAATTTATTGAAAATACGTTCTTCTTCTTTGTCGGTTCGTTCTTGGCAGAGTGGTCGTGGTCATCATGGTTACGTACCTTTAAAAGCCTTTTATATTCGAAGTATAGTATGATATGAGAGGTCTCTGTGTATACATTTGATCATTCAGCTTAGGGAAGAAATCGAAGTCCGGTGGGCTCAGATCAGGACTTTAAACCGGGTGGTGGAGCTGTCCGCAACAATATTTTTCGATAAGTTCGATGATCAGTAATCTGATGTGGCGGCCCGCGTTAATCTTCTAAGTCTGTTATTGCTTGACCTAGAAATAAGTTTCTGTGCAGAAGCACAGCTTCGTTTAGCCAAAGGCCTAAGCTGATGTGGTTCCTACTCGGGTTTAACGAAATGTTCATACATAATTAACAAACTGAAGATAGGTTGGTACCAGTAGAGTGATATAGGTAGGTAATTAATGATGTCGATTCGGTTTTCACGATTAAACTTATTTGACAGAATTAAACTTAATTTAAGAGTTTTGTCCTTTTTCTCTCTGTATCGAAAAGACAAGGATAGGATGCTTCAATAAATTTTAGTCCTGTCAAATAAGTTTAATCGTAAACGCCGAATCGACACCAATGTCGACCATCAGCTTGCGTAACTTAAATCTCGCTAAGTGATCGACCAACAATTAACTAGTATAGTTAACACGTACGAATAAAATATGAAATATAAATAATTTTACTCTATGGAATGAAATGAAATTATAATATGTATTTGATTAAATAATAATAAAAGATAGAAAAATAGTTATAATATAACATATCTTTGCTCTACCATTTTTTGCAGAAATGTGAAAAGCGCCAGAACCAAAGTTGACACATTTGATCCCATTTGTAACATTGATACATCCGCCATTAAAAAATTACCTGTAAATTGATCGAATCGCTAATGACTACGATTGCAGCAGAGCTCGTCATTTATTTGAATGCGTGTTAGTTTCATCAGGCGGAATATGTTGGCCAACAATGAAATACTTATACCGAATTGGCTCACACAATATTGTTATAGTAAGTAGGTAGTGTTTATCATAACCGCGTTAATCAGCGCGGAATTCAGGCACTTGTTGCATCGATCAGTTGCGTAAAGTGGTGCGAAGAACCGGTTCCAAGTTACCGCTCCATTTCAGCTGCGCCACCGGTCGCGGATCACTCGCGAAGAAAGTGGAAAATGACCAAAAAACACGGCACACATCCGGCTAAATATTTCATCAATACCCAGAGAAACTATTGACATTTTAAAACATTGGTAAAGTTATTGGCAGTCACCTCTCTTGACATGGGGCCAGCGTGCGCCCGCGCCGCGCCGCGCCGCCGACGCAGGTCGGCTGCGAACTTTCACTGTTTGCTAGTTTTGCTTTTGACGAGGATGCCACGTTGCGTCACCCATTTTATGCCACTAAAAGGCATTTGTGAACATTTATGTAAGAC